>CM058237.1:103741903-104367662 GCA_030180135.1 Orychophragmus violaceus | reverse complement strand
CTCTCATCTCTCTACAAATTTCGTGAATTTCTCTCTATAAGGATCAAAGTCCTATTTCGGAGCAAGGCTGACTTAGCTACTGCGAGGGGAAGAAAGGAGCTAAGGCCGCACTGACCGATTGTGAGAAATCAGTCCGTGACAAGTGGTTTCTGAGCCTGGTTTCGACCGAGAGAACAAGGAAGAACGATGGCAGGATCGAATGAGAGTTTCAGCCCTGAAACCAACATCACCACCGAGGAACGAGGAAGGGATGCCGCGATAACCCAAGGGAAGAAGGCCCGACGTGATAAGAGCGTTACTCGGGAGATGTTGAGTATGAGGCGGAAACAATTGGGGGAAAGGATGGATAGGCTGGAACATAAATCAGAGGCGTTGGAAGAGCTTGTGATGTCGGAGTTGGAGGACATCAAGAAGAATGTCGCTGACACCGACTCTCGGTTCGTTTAGCTGGAGGAGTTGTTCCGGTCTATCCGGGATGAGGTGATACCAAGCTTGCGTGATGAGATCATGACAAGGCTTGAAGGAGTGGAGGCGGACGTCACTCTATGCAGGAGGGGCTGCAGCCAATGTTGGCCAAGGTGGTCCGGTGGGAGTTGGCAAGGCTGATGTCCCGAAACCGTCGAAGTTCAATGGGATTCGTGATGCTAAGGAAGTTGACAACTTCTTGTGGCAGTTGGAGCATTACTTCGACAACGGCAAACTGACCGATGAAAGGGTTAAGGTCAAGACGGCCACAACGTACTTGACCGATACGGCGATGTTATGGTGGCGAAGGAAGCTTGCCGACATCGAGAGGGGCACTGCCCAAGTGGAAACGTGGGAAGAGTTCAAGAGGGTACTCAAGCGACAGTTCTATCCGGAGATGTCGTGTATGAAGCCCAGAGGAAGTTAAGGGAACTTCGTCAGAAAGGTACGGTCTGAGACTATGTTAAGGAATTCACCAACATTATGCTGCAGATTCCTAGCATGTCCAACGAGGATCTTGTCTTCCATTTCACCGATGGATTACAAAACTGGGAGAAAGAAGAGCTGCAACGAAGGGGAGTTCAGACTCTTGACGAGGCAGTTGTGGTGGCCGAGTCATTGATCGACTTTTACTCCTAAAGCTCGTCCGACTCACATAAGAGGAAGGATAAAGAGAAGGTCGTGGCTAAAAGTGCGGGAGAAAGGCATGACTATCGGTCTCGATCAAGTGGGAATGACAAGATCCTAAGGCGGGATGACTTCGAGGCAAAAAAGAAGAAGTTCGTGCCGAAAGGTGGATGTTTTGTGTGCAAAGGACCACACACTATGAATGACTGTCCGAAGATGGGATCACTTTCCGCGATGGTTGAGCAGCGTGATGCCAAGACTCAAGGGGAGGAATCGGCAAATATGGGATCGTTGCAACTCCTTAACGCCCTTAGAGCTAGCCCGTCTGCCAAGACGGTAAACAAGGGGCTTATGTACGTGGAAGCCCTGATCAATGGGAAGATGACTCGAGTTATGGTGGATATGGGAGCCATACATAACTTTATGGCTGGTGACGAAGCCAAGAGACTCGAGATTCGTTGTGATAAAAGGGAGGGCTGGATGAAGACAGTGAACACCAAAGCCTAACCGGTTCAAGGGACGGCTCGAGGAGTAGAGATGAAGCTGGGCGAATGGGTTGGTCCGGTAAACTTATCGGTAGTTCCGATGAACGATTTCAAGGTGGTGATCAGCTTGGACTTCATGATACAAGTCATAGCCATACCGATGTCTGCTCTTAGCTCGGTATGCATCGTTGAGAAGGGATCGCAGTGCATGATCTCGGTCGTGGAGGAGAAAGGCGAGGCGCCTAAGCAGTTGTCACCGATGCAGCTTACCAAGGGCGTGAAGAAGGGTGAACCCACGTTCTTGGCTGTGATGAAGGTGGAAGATGAAGGCGGAAAGAGTGAACCGCTACCACCGGTTATCGAAGCTGTCCTTGAAGAAAACAAGGACGTAATGCCCGCTAAGTTTCCCGATAAACTACCACCAAGGAGGGAAGTAGGTAATCAGATCGAGTTGGAGTTAAGGGCGAAGCCACCGACAATGGCTCCTTACCAGATGGCTCTTTGTGAGCTTGAAGAACTCAGGAAGCAGTTGGATGAGTTGCTGGCTACAGAGAAGCTCATAACGTCGAAAGCTCCCTACGGTGCCCCGGTCCTTTTCCAAAAGAAGCATGACGGATCATTGCGGATGTGTGTGGGATATCGGGCGCTAAACAAGGTAACCATCAAGAATCGTTACCCGATTCCTTTGATCGCTGACCTGTTCGATAGGTTGGGATATGCGAAGATCTATACCATGATGGACTTACATAATGGATAATATCAAGTCCGGATTGCCGAAGGAGATGAGCCGAAAACCGCGTGCATCACTCGGTATGGGTTGTTTGAGTGGCTGGTGATGCCTTTTGGCCTCACAAACGCCCCAGCCACGTTTTGCACGCTGATGAATCTGATCTTGCAGCCTTTCCTTGACCGATTCGTGGTGTGTTACCTGGACGACATCGTGATCTATAGCAACACGATGGAGGAGCACGTCGTGCATTTGCGAACAATATTTCGGGTTCTCCGTGAGAACGAGCTGTTCATGAAGAAGAAGAAGTGTACGTTTGCCACCGAGGAAGTTCAGTTCTTGGGGTATGTCATTGAGCATGGACGGCTTAAGATGGATGAGCCAAAGGTGAAAGCGATCACCGAGTGGGAAGCTCCAAAGAAGGTGACAGAGTTAAGATCTTTCTTTGGGCTGGTAAACTATTATCGCTGGTTCATTGAAGGATACTCGAAGAGGGCTTCTCCCTTGACTGACTTGTTGAAGAAAACGAAGAGTTGGGAGTGGTCGGAGAAATGTCAGAAGGCCTTTGAGGAGTTAAAGGATGCAGTAACTCAAGAACCTGTCCTTGCCTTGTCGGATTTCAAGCTGCCATTCGAGTTGCATACATACGCCTCAGACTTTTCGATTGGCGAAGTGCTGATGCAAGAAGGTCATCCCATTGCCTTCGAAAGTCGGAAGTTGAACAAGACGGAGAGGTGGTATCGGTGCATGAAAAGGAAATGACGGCAGTGGTCCATTGCCTTAGATTTTGGAGGCATTACTTGTTGGGATCACATTTTGTGATCAATACGGATAATTTGGCCATAAGTTACTGCCAAACTCAGAAGAAGCTGTCGCCTAAGATGGTTCGTTGGCAAGACTTCTTGGCGGATTTTGACTACACGATGGAGTACAAACCCGGGAAGGCTAACGTGGTGGCTGATGCACTGAGTCGGAAAGCGGAGTTGGCGGCAATGAGTATGGTTGAAGGAAGTATCTAGGGCCGGATTAGAGAAGGGCTGGGACGTGATCCAATGGCCCAAGAGTTGATGAAGTTGGCTGGAGAAGGCAAAACCCATCGGTTTTGGGTTGATAATGGGTTGCTTTATGCTAAGGGACATCGGCTATATGTTCCAAAGTGGGAGAGCCTCCGTCGGGATGTTGTTAGAGAGTGTCATGATACTCGATGGGCAGGACATCCGGGGAAAAAACGGACGCTGGCATTAGTGGAAGCAGCTTACTTTTGGCCACGGATGCGGGATACCGTGGAGCTGTATGTGAAGACTTGTCTCATCTGCCAACAAGACAAGACGGAGAACAAGCAATCGGCAGGCTTGCTGGAGCCTTTACCTATTCCGGAGAGACCATGCAAGTCGGTCTCGTTGGATTTCATTAACGGATCCATCATGGTGATCGTGGATCGGTTCTATAAGTATGGAATGTTTGTGTTATGTGTCGGGATTGCACTGCAGAAGGAGTGGCAAAGGCGTTTTTCAAAAACATGGTGAAGTATTGGGGATTGCCAAGGAACATCATGAGCGATAAGGATCTCCGCTTTACTGGGAAACTGTGGACGGAGTTGTTTAAGTTTCTTGGGACGGAGTTCAACTTCTCAACGAGTTTTCACCCTCAATCGGATGGACAGACGGAACGGGTGAATGCTTGTTGGAGTGTTACCTCTGACACTTCGAGCGCGAATCAGAGGAATTGGGCTAAGTTGCTAGACGTTGCCTAATTCTCATACAACTTGCAACGAAGTGAGTCGACTAGCCGGAGTCCATTCGAGCTAGCAACGGGGTAACAGCCTTTGACCCCGCATACATTGGCAAACCCCAGTTCGGAAGGGAAGAGTCCGGGAGCGATGAAGATGGCCAAAGCATGGGAGGAGCATGCTGATATGGCCTGAGTATGCTTGGAAAAGTCTCGGAAGCGGATGAAGAAATGGACGGACGAGAAGAGACGCTTTTCCGAGTACTCGGTGGGAGACTTAGTCTTTGTGAAGCTTCTGCCTCAACAATTCAAGGCACTTCGGAGCTTGCACAAGGGCTTAGTTCGGAGGTACGAAGGACCCTTTCAAGTAACTGCGAAGGTCAGGAAGGTGTCCTACTGGCTTGACTTGCCAGATACGCTGAAGATCCACCCGGTGTTCCACGTGAGTATGCTGAAGCCTTATCACCGGGATGAAAAGGATCAAAGTCGTGGAGAATCGAGCCGAGCACCACCCATCGTGACGAAGTCTTACGACAAGGAGATTGGGGAAGTGCTCGGGAAGAAGGAAGTAAGGAAGTGAGGCGTTCTGCGCCAAACTCACTTCCTGATTAAGTGGAAGGGATTGCCAGAGTCAGCAGCTACGTGGGAACTAGAGGACGACTTGTGGCAGTTCCGAGAAAAGCTGAAGGTACACGGCGACGAGGACGTCTCCGCAATAAGTGGGGGAGGATGTCATGGCCCAATTTCGATCCAACTTTCCCATGAGTTTACTTGATGATAATGGGCCGTGTCTAAGACGAGACCCAAGATACCACAAGCCCAAGACTATTGGTCCAACTTCTAGAAGCTTGGAGAGTATCTTAGAGAATTGTAGATATTTGTAGAAAAGTGTGGAAAAGTGTGGAAGAACCTAGAGGATTAATCCTAACCCTTAGATCAGACTATTCTCCACCGTTAGATCTTCGGTGGAACTTGTATATAAAGAGGTGTGAGCCTCACTTGTAAATCATCCAAGCATTAATACAAGTTCTTCTAAACACTATCTCTCTCTACAAATTTCGTGAATTTCTCTCTCTAAGGACCAAAACCCTATTTCGGAGCAAGGCTGACTTAGCTACTGCGAGGGGTAGAAAGGAGCTAAGGCCGCGCTGACCGATTGTGAGAAATCAGTCTGTGACAATTAGTTGCTTAAACATTCTACATGGACAAAAAAAAATTAGATGACGTGACGTGTCCAGAAGAGAGGAAAAAAGTGAACCATTATATATATGATTTTTAATCCAATTTCGTTGGAAAAACAAATATTAGGCATACGGTATTTTATTCACAATAACATATTTAATGTTAATAAGACTAAAAATAAAGAGAAATCGTCTCCTATGACCCTCCCTCTCAAAATAAAATCTCCCATGCCCCCGTTATAACAAGAATTTCATTTCGATTTAAATTAAATTAAAAAAGGGAAATTCCTGAAAAAACCATGTGAGGGGCACGAAATTACGCGGCGTACCTGGGCGTAACCCGATTCAACCCATGCCCACCGGATTCTACCCGGGTCTTTTATACCCTAGATGAAAAAAATTACTCTCTCCCAAATCCCTAATTCCCCATTTTTACTCGACCCCATTTTTACAATCCCGACTCTCTCTCTCTCTCTCTCAACTTTGCAACCGGAATACGGCCGGGATAGGGGATACGACACCAGAATACCTCTGTAATCGAAGATGGTGGAGATGAGGAATGCTTCGAAGAAGACGAAGCCGAGTAGTCCTATGGTGGATAGGGTGTCGAACAAGAGGCAGCGCGGAGAAGCGTTGGTTCCGATTCCGGCTCCGGCTATTGGTACGGCTCCGGCATCTCCGATTGTTGAAGGAGATGCGGCGGAGACGAGAAATGAAAAACACGCACCGGGAGAAGCTTCGGATGCGTCGGTTTTGACTCCGGCTCCGGCTACTGCTCTGGCTCCGGCTCCTCTGAGTGTTGAAGGAGATGCGGCGGATATGAGAAATGAAGAAAACACAGACGAGGCCGCGACGGCGGAGACGGCGGAGGAAAACGATGACGAAGCGACGAAGTCAAATGAAGAAGTAGAAGACGAAGAGGGAGGAGAAGAGAATGAGGCGGATGAAGAAACCCTGGCAGATGAATCGGAGGAGGAGGAATCTGATGAGGAGACTGACGGTCCGAATCCGGTAAGTAACCCAAACCCTAGTATAAGCAGTGTTCTAAAAAGCGGTCTAGGCGGGGCCTAGGCACTAGGCGGTCCTTGACCGTGGCGATTTTTTCTTAGGAGTTAGAATTTGGCGTTTATACTATTAAGCGGATTTAGGCTGGTCTAGGCGGTCCTAGGCGGGTTTAGGCGGATCTAGGCGGGTTTAGGCGGGTCTAGGTGGTCCTAAGCGGTCCCAGGCGGCTCTACACAATTTTTAACTAATTATCATTTGATTTTTAATTTTTGTGTTTGTTTCATCTAATTTTAAATATTTATTACATATAACTAAATTTATAAGTTTTAATTCATAAATTAATGGTTATCAATATAAAAAATATCGTAATTTTAACAGATTTTGATAGCAAATGTCGCGTGCTGATTAATTTAACTGATTTTTTGTTATTTCGATGTAATTTGAGTTCTAAATCTATTTTTAAGATTACAAATATTTGAATTTTATGATGTATATAGTAAAATATATCTAAACTATATGGTTTTTTTTATAAACGTCTAATCCGCCTAGAAAAATTGCCTAGGCCCCGATTAAGCGTTCTAGGCGCTAGCCGTTGGGTCGCCGCCCGACTAGCGCCTAGCGCTTTCTTGAACACTGAGTATAAGTATCACTAGGAAAACTAGTTAAATATTTGTGGTAATGTATTACTAGAATAACTAAGGTTTACTGTGTTATCTTAGGTAAAACTAGGAGATAAACTAGTACTACTAGGATAACCAGGCTCAACTAGGATTTCTTGGTAAAACTTGCTAAACTAGGTAATACTAGAATAACTTAGTTATACTGTATGTTGTTTGTGATACTTTTTTGTTGTTGGGGTGCCTCGGAGGAAACGATAGCCCTACGACCTCTTAAAATGTACTTCCCGCCAGATCAGTATAATGAGAGCGTGAAGCTACCAACGCGGTGATACATCGAGGAAACTTTGAAGACTTTTGATGAATTGAATCTCACTCCGACGGAGACGTCATGGTTTGAGAACCATCCGCAGTTCTCCCACATTTATCACATGTCGAGGAGCAATCACAAGGTTCAGCCCATGTGGATGCTTCTGCTACGTACTGCTGAAATCAAAAGGAAAAAGGAATCTTGGTTTGTGGTTATGGGCGTTTCCATATGATACGGGTTACGAGAGCACGCGTTGATTTCAGTGAAGGAATTTCTAGCAGATCCTAATCCAATTAGGCAAACCTGTTCTGAATTCCGAGCCTAGGATCTAGGGTTCATGTAATTGAATCTAGGGATCTCAGAATTACCTGTTGATTAGCAGCGGAAGATTTGCAGATAATCGAGATCTAAAGCGCCTCAAATGCTGCGCCTCTACTGGTATCCACACGCACACAAACTGGACCGCAGGGATGCTAGTGCCTTACAGAGATGTAATCTCCAGAGAGGTTTCTTTCTATGTTCTGGTGGCTGTGAATTAGGTTAGCCATCAGTTTAGGTCGACCATATATCTTATATATGTCGACTTAAACCATAACGGAATTAACCAACGATTAAACCGAATTAATCTGATTAATCCGCGAGTTGCATCGATCGATGCACTATCTGCATCGATCGACACTGCCCCAGAATATTGATATCGAATGCATATCAAATATGCATTCACTGGATCATTACATTAATGATCAACCTCGTCTTTAACGCCCAGTTTGCTTAGGTGTGTGACCCTGTAGGATCATGTAACACTAGCAATGAGTTCTAAACTCATTGATCATAAGTGGCTTCTAGCAAAGCATTATGACTACCTAGTATTATATGATTGTCTCATCTCGACAATACAACTATCACTTAGAGCAAGTACAATAGATTTCAGGACATTCCCAACAATCTCCCACTTGTACTGGAATCATCTATTCCCATAATCCCTTCGTCACTATATCTCGATCTGGCATAAGGCAAGATCTGTGTCACCCTTATTTAGCCAAGATCATGTTCATCGAACTCCGATTTATACTGACAAGACAAACGACTGACAATCACCTCGTTTGAGTGTGGCCACACATTTCTCAGTATCAAATCTTCGATGGGCCCTGAGATATTTATCTCCTGTTATATAGGAGGGACAAATCCCATCTTGTTCCATCCCTGTTTCTTCACACACTTCATGATACGCCCAATCAATGCCTTTATAGTCACCAGTTACGGCTGACGTTTGACAAGGTTAAAGCGGACCAATTCACATGTAAGAAAACATGATGAACTCAGGTCTAAGGACTATACTCTATAGTCGTAATGAAAACTCTCATGACACTTATATAACTATCCTGTAGAGTTCTCATCAGTGGGTCATGTCCGATCCTGTGTTCTCCAACACATATCTATGTGATTGACTTTAATACTCTTATTAATGACTCCATGAAACTTAGTCATCAGTCACCTCACATACTAGTCTCACGCGGTTGTTAATGTCCCATTTTAACAACCTTGACCAGGGACCAATCATAATTTATGTCATTTATTATCTATAGGGTTTCATGATCAAGTCACATACTTGATGACCTATAAAATGTCATAAATCACTTTGGGACTATTATTTAATAACCATTATTAAATAATACAGATGTCAGATTTCAATAACATAATCAAATTATGTTTATACGAACATCATATCATAACTAAAATTAATAACAATGACTCCCACTAAAATTAAGATCACATCTTAAGACATCTAATGCCTTTAGCAGTAGTCTGACCCTTATTTGCCCTTGCTCAGCGTGTGTCGAAAGACACTGCGTCTTGCTAAGAGTAATACCAAGAGTCATTTGCACAAAGTCCTTCTTGGAATCCTGCATATTAGACATGTGCAAGGCCTTATCACTATAAGTATCTTGACACAATCCAATTAGCTTATCCAATCTATCTCTATAGATTCTTATTCCAAGAGTGTATACGGTTTCTCCCATAATTTTATCGAAAAACAACTTTCGAATCAAGTCTTAACAGACTGAAACAATGGAACTTCATTTCCGAGAAGTAGTATGTTATCAACGTACAATACCAGAAATGCAACTGCGCTCCCACTAGTCCTCTTGTAAACATACTGTTCCTCTTCATTAATGACGAAGTCAAACCTTTTGACTGCTTTATCAAAACGAAGATTTCAACTCCGAGATGCTTGCTTCAATCCATAAATGGATCGGTGAAGCTTGCATATCTTCCTAGCTTCATTAGGATCAATGAAAACTTCAGGTTGTGTCATGTACACATCCCTTTCCAGAATTCCATTAAGGAAAACTGTTTTCACATCCATCTGCCAGATCTCATAACCATTATGAGTGGCGGTTGCTAGGAGAATCCGAATGGACATAAGCACGGTGTCTGGGATTAGGTTTCTTCACAGTCAATACCATGAATTTACTTGAAACCTTTTGCCACCAACCTTGCTTTGTACATCTGAAAATAACCATCCCATTTCGGATTCAACGGCTTTCAGCCATTTTCGGAGTCAAGTCCCATCATTGCTTCTTCAAAATTCGCAGGTCCGTCACTTTCAATGATCAGTAGATCACGGCAATTGGTTACGAGAAATCCATATTTCTCGGGTTCGTGACGGATCCTTTCGGATCTACGAGCTTCAGTTTTCTGTAAAAGTCGCGTGCACATATCTCATATGTATACTTTTACCACGACCTAATTAACCAAGATTTAAACCGTAGTTAATTAAGTCATAAACCAAAATCAATATTTGGTTCGCGATCTGTGTCGATCGATGCAACTTTTGTGTCGATCGACACTTCTTCAGAAACTCGCTATTTGAATGTATATCGAATATACATTCACCAGGTCCTTTATAAACTCTAGGCACCACAGGTTCAGGTTCTACAACTCTTTGTAGATCCAACTGCTGCTCTTCCTCATCAGGTTGAGCAGTCTCCTGTGATTTTTTTTCGAATTTCTTCGAGTTGTACTTTTACTCCCACTGTTCTTCTTGGAAAGAAAGTCTTTCTCAAGAAAACATAGTTCCGAGCAACAAACAATTTGTTCTCGAACTGGTTGTAAAAGTAACATGCCTTGGTTTCGTTAGGACAACAAATGAAGTAGCACTTATCAGATTTGGGTGTGAGCTTATCAGAGATTAAACGTTTTATATAAGCCTCACAACCCCAAATCTTCACGATGGATAAATCAGAAACATTTCCATTCCACATCTCATGTGGTATCTTTGTAACTGATTTTGATGGAAACCTATTTAGTGTAAACGCAGACATTTCTAGAGCGTATTCTTAGGAGGATAATGGAAGATCTAAGTGACTCATCATTAATCGAACCATATCTAATAAAGTCCGATACAGGAGGAGTGAATTGTGAAACACTTTCACAATCTCTCAGATGATCACTAAATTCTTGACCTAAGTATTCACCTCCATGATCTCATCGTAGAGGTTTAATACCTTTGCCAAATTGATTCTGTACTTCATTTTGGAACTCTTTGAACTTTTCAAAGATTCTGACTTATGCCTTATAAATAAGGCATAACCGTACCTTCTGAAAATATCAGTAAAGGTAATGAAGCACTGAAAATTTCCTCTAGCATTTGCGCTTATCGGGCCATGTACATCCGTATGTATAAAGCCCAATAATCCTCTGGCCCATTCATTTTATCCGTTCGTTCGCAACCTGTATCGATCGTTGCATACATGCATCGATCGACACTACCTTTGTTGAAAGGGGCCTCTGTCGTTTTCCAATAAACAAGATTCACTATACTCATTATGATTCATAATCAAATGATCCCAAAAGCCCATCACTATGGAGCTTCTGAATCTGTTTCTCATTTATTTGGCCCAAAACGACAATGCTAGAAAGAAGTTTGATTCGTATCATTTGACTTGAATCTCTTGGTATTAATGTTATAGTTAGGCACATTCTGGTTTAGAACATAAATTACATTCTCTAATGGATTGCTACTATAAAATATATCACTGTAATCAAATGAATAACACTTATTCTTGATTTGAGAACTGATATCCTTCCATATCCAAACAAGGATTAGAAACAATCTGTCTGCTCATAGCAGTTACATAGTAGCAGTTTTAAGTTCAAAACATGCCATAAAAGGAAAAACAAATGAAATACTCCTACGGCTGATGCAGCAACTCTTGCTCCATTTCCACGCGTAGATCCACTTGTCTTTTCTCCATAGTCCTACTTTTGCTCAGGCCCTGCACATTTTCACAAAATATGAGTACCACAGCTGGTATCCAATACCCAACAAGTAGGATTATAAGAAGTAACATTTACTTCTATAACATAATACCTGAAGAAGAAGTCTCGTACGTCTTCTTCAGCTTCTCATAATCTTCCAAGAATTTATTGCAGTTTCTTTTCAAATGCCCATAACCATTACAATAACGGCACTTAACATCTTCAGAAGGACTGGTTTTAACCTTAGGAACATGGCCAGACTCGCTTGGATTCACAATCGAGCTCGTCTTGCCATCACCTTTGTTCTTACCAAGTTTCTTAAACTTATTACCCTTTTGTACCATAAGGACATTTGAGGTGTCCTTCTTGATGTTAGGTTCAGCAGTCTTAAGCATCCCATGCAATTCAGTCAACGTCTTCGTCAAGTTGTTCATGTTATAGTTCATAACAAATTGATCATAGCTTGACGGCAGTGACTGTAGAATGATGTCAGTAGCCAACTCTTGGCTAATGGTACAATCCAGTTTCCCCAGGTTATCAATATAACCCATCATCTTAATGACATGAGGACTAACTGGTTCACCCTTTGGTAGCTTGCACTCAATCAGAGATCTAACTGTCTGGTATCTCTGAGTTCAGGCCTGCTCCTGAAACATACTTTTCAGGCCAGTGATCATCTGTATTGGCGACTCCACATACTCATATTGCTTCTGCAATTCCGAGTTCATGGTAGCCAACATGAGACAACTCACATCCACCGCATCATTAGAATGCTTATCCCAAACATCCTTGTCTGACTGCCAGGCATTGGCTCGGTACTTCTTGGGGAGAACTTTCTCAAGGACATAGTCCTTTTTCTCCTGTTTGAGAACAATTCTCAAGTTCCGATACCATTCAAGAAAGTTAGATCCATTTAACTTGTCCTTCTCAAGGACGGATCGCAGGGAGAAATTGTTACGATGGTTTGTGCTAGACATAGCTGAAAAACAGGGGAGGTTTTAATTATGATGTTCAAGAAATGAGAATTCTTAATAATTAAGAAAACTCGCATTATATTCAAACAATGTTTCCTCAGGTGAATATAATGATCCAAGACCCTTACTTCACTAAACTTGAGTGAGCCACTGGCTATCACCCAAATTTTAGCTATCTAGGTAAGCAACTCTTTGCTAGTTATGTCCAATATAACTCTTGGTTGTGGATTGACATCTCATGTCCAATCCACCTGATGTCTCTGAGCCCAAAACGATTTTGATGGCCCAGTCAAGTAAACCAATCTCTTCAGTCATGTAATTGTTGATGTCTTGCACTGCAAGTCCATCAACACGATTACCTTCTGTCTTACTCATGAAATTGTGGACATCTTGCACTGCAAGTCTATCGCACAATTAGATGGGTCTTGACAGTTGACAAGATTGGAAAGACATCAAGTATCACTTGATATTTGGTTGAGGAACGGAACCATTTAAAACGTTCAGTTTTATTATGTTTTAATTCTTCTAATTAAATGATTTGTCTTGGTTTGGTTCTGTGGTTTCAGGTTCCATAACCTAAACCATTGAATCTTGTGTCGACCGACACTACTTTAGTGTCGATCGATGTAGATTAACCAAAACCAATCTGCGATAACCGATCAATCCAATTGATCCGGTTTTGAGTACCGGTCAGTGTCGATCGATGCTACATTAGCATCGGTCGATACCAACCCAATCTCAATAAACCATTCTTAGCGTTTAACCATCATTAACCAGGCTCGATAACCGGTCCAATCCAATTGAACCGATTCATCAATCAAGCGAGGTGTGTGTCGACCGACACAACGCTTGTGTCGATCGACACTAGGCGAAACCTAAGTTTTATTCGGGATTTCGCCCTGTGTCGATCGACGCCGGATTGGCATCGATCGACACCATGCGAAAAACCCTAAATTTTATTCGGGTTTTCGCCCTGTGTCGATCGATGCCGGTTTGGCATCGATCGACACCATGCGAAAAACCCTAAAACGTTTTTCGAACAAAACCCTAAACTAGGTTACTTTGATCAAAACGAGTTTTAGCATGCTTGTATCAATCATACAGAGATTCAGATTCAGCCAATCTAATCAACATGCTACAGATTCAATGGAACCCTAAAGCTCTGATACCACTGAAGGAATTTCTAGCAGATCCTAATCCAATTAGGCAAACCTGTTCGGAATTCCGAGCCTAAGATCTAGGGTTCATGTAATTGAATCTAGGGATCTCAGAATTACCTGTTGATTAGCAACAAAAGATTTGCAGATAATCGAGATCTAAAGCGCCTCAAATGCTGCGCCTCTACTGGTATCCACACGCACACAAACTGGACCGCAGGGATGCTAGTGCCTTACAGAGATCTAATCTCCAGAGAGGTTTCTTTCTATGTTCTGGTGGCTGTGAATTAGGTTAGCCATCAGTTTAGGTCGACCATATATCTTATATATGTCGACTTAAACCATAACGGAATTAACCAACGATTAAACCGAATTAATCTGATTAATCCGCGAGTTGCATCGATCGATGCACTATCTGCATCGATCGACACTGCCCCAGAATATTGATATCGAATGCATATCAAATATGCATTCACTGGATCATTACATTAATGATCAACCTCGTCTTTAACGCCCAGTTTGCTTAGGTGTGTGACCCTGTAGGATCATGTAACACTAGCAATGAGTTCTAAACTCATTGATCATAAGTGGCTTCTAGCAAAGCATTATGACTACCTAGTATTATATGATTGTCTCATCTCGACAATACAACTATCACTTAGAGCAAGTACAATAGATTTCAGGACATTCCCAACATTCAGGACTCGACTGCCGCAACTATCCTATCAACTAGAAGATACAAGGATCCTTGGACTTCAAGAAGAAGTATTTCGACGGGAAGGTTTTACGTGAAGACGTGAAAAATAAGCTTGACGAAATGGGACCGGATGAGACTAGAGATAGGCTGAAGATGGCGGTATTGTATTTCTTGAGCAGCATTGTTTATTTTCCCAGCAAAACTGGAAATAAAGCCAAACCCGTGTTGGATGTATTTCTAAGATAAGTGAATGATCTGGATTTATGTCAAACATTTCGTTGGGGAAGATTGTCGTTTGAGTACATGTTGGAGTCCATTTACAAGACGATGGATTATTTTAAAGGAAACGTGTCGGGTCCATGGATGATTCCTGGTTTTTGTGTTCCATTGGAGGTATAAACTTAGGACTCCACATTTTAATTAATCTTTTTGTAATGTCTAATTTTTTAATTTATTTTTGGTTTTTGTAGCTTTTGGCGGTGGAGGCCATTCCGAAACTGAGAGACAGCTTCCG
Organism: Orychophragmus violaceus; assembly: GCA_030180135.1. Lineage (NCBI taxonomy): Eukaryota > Viridiplantae > Streptophyta > Magnoliopsida > Brassicales > Brassicaceae > Orychophragmus > Orychophragmus violaceus. The sequence continues at coordinate 104,352,912 of CM058237.1, read as the reverse complement.
AGAAGCTGTACCATTTCCTTACGCCGATTGTCCAAGGATGTGCAAGTACAAGTGGAAAAAGTTGACATGAGAGGGTGGCCTCTTGAGACAGTCTACGAGAAACTCGGTGATACTAATGTTAGTAGTACTAGCAGAAATTGGTAATACTAGCAGCAATTGGAATAATCAAATTTTGAATGTTTAAATATGTTAAAATTTACAGGACATTGAAAGTGTGTTTGTAGCCACGTCTGATGAGAATGAGCTGTTGGAAGAGATCATGGAAAAAGAGGCCGATGTCGATGAGCACGATGTTGTTGTGGAAAGCTGGTGAAAGCGTCTAGACCAAGGATTAAATATTTGGTTTGAAGATATGCTGGAAGAAGATTTGAAAGGGTGACAACCTAAGAAGAAGGCAGGAAGAGTAGAGAAAGAACGCCGAAATCACAAGGCTTCTGTGGAAGAGTTGTCCGCCGTGTTTAGAAACATGAGAAGCAGATGAGTTTGCTTGTGGTGAAGGTCAGCGAGATGGACGAAAGGATCGAGCCTCTTGAAGAGTTTGTGAAGGCTCAGAAGTCTCGTAGTTGAGGTGGTGATGGTGTTTAGAGACACCTATGAGTCTCCTCTTATGTTGTTTTTTTTTTTGAACTGTATTTTGGTATTTCCTTCTTTTGCTACAATTGTTTTGATCAGAGAACTGGTTGAACAATGTTGCCACTGTTTTTTTTTTTTTTTTTTGGTTTGCATTGAACTTAAATTCATGGTAAAACTAAGTAAAATAGGTAATACTAAGTCTTAAACAAAACATAGATAACAAATAATCAACAATGAAGGGAAGGGAAGTTGATAATAAATCTTACTTAAACTTAAACAAGAGCATAACAGGGGTCTAGCAAAACCTAACATAACCAAATCATAATGTCCACCAACTACTTGAGCTTTGCATTCTCCTTTCGCAATTCTGCAATCGTCTTGTCCTGCTCTTCAACCTTCCGAAGTAGCTTCTTAATCTCTTCTTCGACACCAAAAACCCATGGCCGACGAAAGTGGAGTCCATCATCCTATCAAAAAATAAAACATACACTTCCTTAAGTATTACCTAGTTTTACCAGTTCTACAGATGAAGAACATTCATATAGTGTTACCTAGTTTTAGAAGTTCTACAGACAAAGAACATTCATATAGTGTTACCTAGTTTACCAGTTCTACAGACGAAGAACATTCATATAGTATTACCTAGTTTTACCAGTTCTACAAACGAAGAACATACATATAGTGTTACCTAGTTTTACTAGTTCTACCCAGAAAAACAGAGAGATGGAATTTTATCTTAAATTGGCTATAGGTGAAGTACCTATTGTCCGGTAAAGTGTCGAAATCACGCTGAAACTTTGGATTTGGAGACACATCGTCCTTGATTTCTCCACTGCATGGACATTTGGTTGGAATCCCATATTGGGCATCCGGTGTGAACATAACCATGTCGTTATGCTCCATTATGCGCTTCATCTCCTTCCTGAGCCTCCTCTCATCCTCGTATGGATCAAGGCTGAAATTCTCCATTATGGTGTGAAAGAGAAATGGAGAGATTTCTCTATAGAGAGAGAGAGAGAGAGAGAGAGAGAGAGAGAGAGAGAGAGAGAGAGAGAGAGAGAGAGAGAGAGAGAGAGAGAGAGAGAGAGAGAGAGAGATAGAGAGAGTAGATACGAGAGAGAGAGAGTAGATACGAGAATTTTGATTGAGTTGGTTAATAATCAATCAAAAATTTAAATTGTATGAAATTCAAAAAAATTTGATTGTGACGCCAAAACTTTTGATTTTGCCGCCGAAAAACATTTGGGAATTGTTTTTGTTTTTTTAATCGGCGTTTTTGTTTTTAGTGTTTTAAAATATCACACATAGTTTTTTTTTTTGGCCAAACCTTTCTTTATAGATTAACTTAAATGTTCACAAAACATACTAAAAGACCAAACCGACCAGCTAAAACAATAACTAAATTAAGGGGAAGCAAAAGATAGGAGGCATTCAAATCACTCGAACAACCACAGATGAGAAGAAGTCCTCTGTTCTTGACATCAATAGCCGTAGAAGGTACAAGGCAGCCTTGGAAATTAGTAAACACATGAAGTGTACTAAAATCCGCAATTGAAACAGCATTAAGTGCACGATTAACAATCGCTAGCACGACAACAGTAGTAGAGGTGATGAAACACCAATTTATGGAGTTTTCGAATTGAGCAGAAACCGAAGTCGCTGAAATCTTCAACAAAATACTCCCTACATCAAAACCACATATAACATGTGGTATCAGGAGACCAACAATCTCCATAAAGGAGAAAAGTGGACAAAGAATGTCCGATAAAACTCCAACAACAGGAGAGATGGAGATGTCATATACTAATTCTTCAAAATGCCACAAAGAACTAGAAATCAATCTCGATGCTTCATGCGCCGAATCGAACATCAAATAGGGACTACAAACCGCAGTAAAATTATCCTCATACAGAGGTAATAGAAGTGGTCAAATCATATGGGAAATAATTCCTAGCTTAAGACCAATCAAATCTGGGTAAGTCAAGGGGGTCATAACAATAGTACCAATAGCAGGAAGTAAGCTCGAAGAGACTGAGAATCCAGAAAAGGATACATCCAGTAAACGAGGAGGGACTAGTTTCGGAGGTGAAGAGCATCTGAAGTCCGACGGACCTGGTGATATATCATGGTTTTTACCGGTTTTATGTCATGATATAATTGTGTTTTAGAGTCTTTTTGTGTTCTTTTAGAGTCTATTACAAGTATAATCAGGTTTGGAGCAGAATTGGAGATATTGGAGCATTTTGGGGATTTTTGGAGTGTTTGGCCGAGAGATTGAGCTCACTGTTCGATTTTGAGATCATGCATCGATCGACACACCTTTGGTGTCGATCGACACACTAGCGAGATGGGCCGACGCGGCGGTTTAATAAAGATTGAAGATTTTGCACTTTGGCCCAGAAGTTTCCAGTATTTACAAAGAAGCCCCAGCCGAGATTAAGCCTATATAATTAGGATTTTGGTATTTATTTTAGATACGTTTTCATACTTAGAGCTAAGAGATTTTTAGAGCTTTTGGGGCTGATCTAATCCTGTACTTCATCTATTTTGGAGAAGATTTCGAACCCCTTTTTCTATTTAATTTCTTATATGCAATCTATTAATTCTATGATTTCTGTTTCATTAATCATGTCTGAGTAGATTCATAGTTAGGTTTAGGGTTTCTCATTAAGGATTTCATGACTTGATAGACTTGTTTAATTCAGTTAAGGATTCACATAAATAGAATGTTCTTCGATCTAAATTGTGCTTAATGCTAGTTCTAACCTGATCAATTAGAATCTAGATCTTAGGTTGCTAAATACGACACGAGAGTGTGGTTTAGAATCTGAACTATTTAGGTTGAGCAATTAAACTTCTCGCAAAGGATTTAGTTTAGTTTAATTGTGAACATATCGAACTTGAAATTAATGCTGGTTTAATCTGTTAGTAATTGCAAAGGAATTTGGATTACTGCACTTAGAGAATTCTCACAAAGAGATTTGGTTAATTCTATATCCGTGATTTGAGTTCTAGAACTGTGATTAATTAGATCCTGACTGATTGATTTGTTTGCTTGTCTGATTTCCTGAGAACGCCCTAGACTTAGCGCCTTTAATTGACTGCTTTCACCACCGATAATCTGCTACTTGTTTACTTTCTTGCTTTGCTATTTAGTTTACTACAATTTGCTTTCTTCTTAGTATTAAATTCCTACGGTTCTTTATCTGTCGAGACCAGAGTCTCTGTGGATTCGATACCCTATATACTACAATCACTTAACTGTGTACTTTCAGTAGAATAGGATTAAAACCTGACCCTATCAAGTTTTTGGCGCCGTTGCCGGGGACTCTTAGAGTCTTCGATAGGATCGAACTTAGGGTTTTTACTAGGATTTTTTTTTTCGTTTTGTTTTTATTTTTTTAAGTTACTAAATTTTTCTCTGTTTTCTCTCTGTCGCAGGTACCGATTTTGCTTTGCGTCGATCGTTGCACTATTGTGTCGATCGTCACTAGGCGATACTGAGATTGAATCGATCGTTGCACTGATAGCATCGATCGTTGCTTGACGATTACAGACAGTTTATGCAGACGCGTGAAACTCGAAGTAATCAGAACTTGAACCTCGTTAATCTCGGACTTGAAGAACTTGGACGTCTAGAGAGGACTAACAGAAGAGAAAGAAGAGCAAGGATAGTGGTACATAAGGTAATCATTATGCCTGATGCTCAAGGTACCCTAAGGGACCGAGATAACAATCCGTACAATGCTGCTGGGCATCGGATTGACGCTGAAGGGAATGTAATCCCTGATCCTCCTGAGAAACCGCAACAGAAGCAGAACCAAGGTCAAAGACAGACCCAAAATAGACAGATGGTTGTCCATGAGAGGACTTTAGCTGACTACAACAGACCGGATGAGTTTCATCCAAACCGGTCAGCTCTTGTGATGCCTGGTTTTGAGAGGAATGATTTTGAGATCAAAACCATCTACTACTCGCTAATGAGACAAAATGCCTTCCATGGTCATCCTACGGAGCAGCCTATGGATCACATTGATCAGTTTGAGGATATAATCACTGACATGAAGTATGATGGAGTTTGCCAAGATTATCTGTTTCTCAAGCTCTTTCCGTACAGTCTCGCTGGAGACGCTGATGCACTGCTGAAGCAACTGCCACCTGGGCAGTTTGATACTTGGGCAGCCATGAAGAGTGAGTTTCTGCGTCACTTCTACGATGATGCACGCTCTGATCAGTCCAGACAGGACATTCTGACATTTACCCAAGGTCCTACTGAGCCTCTTAAGACTGCTTGGATGAGATTCAAGAAGTACCAGCGTGACTGCCCACACCATGGATTCACTGAGGTCACATTGCTAGGTATTTTCTTCAGAGGCATAGATCTGCCATATCAGTATGCGCTGGATAACTCCAGTAATGCAAACTTTGTTGGATCTCCTAGGATCTAGGGTTTGATATATTGAATTAAACCAACCTCGTTCTTACCTTTGAACTGGCAGCGGAATGAATGGTGAACGAGATCAGTGGAGCCACGCAGGTGCCTTGCCTCTACCAGATACACACGCACACAAGCTGGAAACGGGATGCTAGTGCCGGATCAACGGGAATCAACTGTTTATGGTGTTTCTACTCTTTCTGTCAAGAAAAGTGGACGGCCCACTGTTTAGGTTGAAAAACTCATGTTTTATTCGACCTAAAACATGCTTAACGGGCCAGACCAGATTAAGTCTTAATTCGGAAAGCCTCTCCGAAAACCCGAACTGTGTCGACCGACACACAAGCTGTGTCGATCGACACAACACCATTATATCGATTATAATGTGTATTCAATACACATTAATATGATCATTACCATAATGATCATTCCCATGTCGTAGCTTCCAGTTTGCTTAGGTGTGTGACCCTATAGGATCATATAATACTGGCAGTAAGTCTACAACTTACAGATTGCAAGAGGCTTCTAGCAAAACATTGCAACCGCCCAGTATTATACGAATGTCTGATCTCGACACACAACTATCATCAGGAGTGAGTACAAGTGTGATTTCAGGACACTATCCCAACAATCTCCCACTTGTACTGGAATCATCAATTCCTATAATCCTTTTGTCTCTATATCTCGATTTGGTATAAGGCAAGATTGGTGTCATCCTTATTAAGCCAACATCGTGTTTATCGAACTCCTGATCTCAAACTGAAACATTACAAACAACTGAACTACAGTTCGTTTGAGTGCAGCCACACATTCTCTCAGTATTCAATCTTCGATAGGCCCTGAGATATTTATCTCCCGTTATACAGGAGGGACAAATCCCATCTTGTTCCATCCCTGTTTCAACGCACACTTCATGATATACTTGAACAGTGCCGTTATAGTCGCCAGTTACGGGTCGACGTTTGACAAAGTCAAAGTGTACCAATTCACATGCAAGAAAGCATGATGAACTCAGGTCTAAGGACTATACTCTATAGTCGTAATGAGAACCTCTTATGACACAGATATAACTATCTTGTAGACTTCTCATTAGCGGGTCATGTCCGATCATATGTTCACCAACATATATCTATGTGACTGACTGTGATAATCATATCATTGGCTCCATGAAACTTAGCCAACAGTCACCTCACAATCTAGTCTCTCACGGTTGTCAGTGTCCCACTTTGACAACCTTGACCAGGGACAAAACATAATTTTATGTCATATTTAACTTACAGGGTTTCATGATCAAGTCCTCAACTTGATGACCTATAATATGTCATAAATTTATTTTGGGACCATTATTTAGATCACAATAAATAATGCTGAAATCAAATTTCATTAAAACACTTCCAAAAGAATGTTTACAAGAGCATCTTATTATAACTAAAACAAAACTAAAGCTCCCACTAGAATCAAGATTACATCTTAAGATCTCTAATGCCTACAGCAGTCGTATGACTCTCATGCTTAGGCCTTGGGAGTGACTTAGTCAGAGGATCAGCGACATTCTCGTCTGTCGGAACTCGGCTGATCTTCACATCACCTCTATTGACGATATCACGAATCAGGTGATATCTTCTCTCTACGTGTTTGGACTTCTGGTGTGACCTGGGTTCTTTCGCCTGAGCAATGGCTCCATTGTTGTCACAAAACAAAGCCACTGGCTCCAAGATACTAGGAACCACACCAAGTTCAGTCATGAACTTCTTGATCCAAACAGCTTCCTTTGCCGCTTCAGAAGCAGCAACATATTCAGCTTCCGTCGTGGAATCAGCTACGGTATTCTGCTTAGAGCTCTTCCAGCTCACTGCACCGCCATTTAGACAGAAGACATATCCAGATTGTGATCGGAAATCGTCTCTGTCCGTCTGAAAACTCGCATCGGTGAATCCATTCACCACAAGTTCTTCACTTCCTCCATACACCAGGAATTTATCCTTAGTATGTCTCAAATACTTGAGAATATTCTTGACAGCTGTCCAGTGAACTTTACCTGGATCAGATTGGTATCTACTCGTCATGCTTAACGCGTAAGCTACGTCTGGACGAGTGCAGAGCATGGCATAAATAATAGATCCTATTGCATAAGCATAAGGAATCCTATTCATGCGTTCTCGCTCAGCATGTGTCGCCGGACACTGCTTCTTGCTGAGACTAGTGCCATGAGACATCGGTATGAAGCCCTTCTTGGAATCATGCATCCTGAATCTGTGCAGTACCTTATCAATATAAGTGTCCTGGCACAATCCAATCAGCCTGTTCATTCTATCTCTGTAGATTCTGATTCCAAGAATATACGCGGCTTCTCCCATGTCTTTCATGGAAAAACAACTTTCGAGCCAAGTCTTAACAGACTGAAGCAACGGAACGTCATTACCGAGGAGGAGTATGTCATCGACATACAGTACAAGAAACGAAATTTTGCTCCCACTAGTCTTCTTGTAAACACATGGTTCCTCTTCGTTCTTGATGAAACCAAATTGTTTTACTGCTTCATCAAAACGAAGATTCCAACTCCGTGATGCTTTCTTCAATCCATAAATGAATTTATGAAGTTTGCATACCTTCCCAGCATTCTTAGGATCGACAAAACCTTCAGCCTGTGTCATATACACATCCTCTTCCAGAATACCATTCAGGAATGCGGTTTTGACATCCATTTGCCAAATCTCATAGTCATAATGAGCGGCAATTGCTAGAAGAATCCGAATGGATTTAAGCATAACGACTGGGGAATAGGTTTCATCATAGTCAATACCATGAATTTGCTTGAAACCTTTAGCCACCATCCTCGCTTTGTAAATCTGTACATTGCCATCCACGTCAATCTTCTTCTTGAAGATCCATTTACACTCAATGGCTTTTGCACCATTAGGTAAATCGACCAAGGACCATACTTGGTTTTCTGACATGGATCCCATTTCGGATTTAGAGGCTCCAAGCCACTTTTCGGAGTCCGGGTCCATCATTGCTTCCGCGAAGGTCGCTGGTTCGTCACTATCAATGATCATCAGATCATTTGAAATGGTTACGAGAAATCCATAGTATCTCTCGGTTCGTGACGGATCCTTCCGGATCTACAAACTTCAGGCTCCACAGGCGCCGGTTCCACAGAACTGTTGGGATTATGTCCTGAAATCACATTGTACTCACTCTAGAGATAGTTGTATTGTCGAGATCGGACAATTCATGTGATACTGGGTAATCATAATATTTTGCTAGAAACCGCTTATGACAAATGAGTTGTAACTCATTTCCAGTATCGTGTGAACCTACAAGGTCACACACCTAAGCAAGTTGGACATAGTCCATATGGGATTGATCATTGGCAAATGGTCTGGTCGATGTGTATTAGATACACATCGAATATAAGTTTCAAAGAGGTGTATCGATCGACACCATTGGGTGCGTCGGCCGATACAAGACGTGTGTCGATCGACACCACTAAGTGTGTCGGTCGACACAAGGGCGAAACCGAGACAAATGTTTCGGTTCACCTCGAGGTCAATATATAAACATGTTTTATTGACTCGACCGATTAGTTGATCGAGAGCGCCGCCCAGAGTATTTTCTCAGAGAGAAAACACAGAAACCTCTAAAAACTGAGTTCCCAGGAGATCCGAACCCGGTACTAGCATCCCGGCGGATTCCAGCTTGTGTGCGTGTGGACTATCAGTAGAGGCGCAACATCTGAGGCGCTCCAGAGATCTCGTTTACCTGACCCTATTCCGCTGCCAGAACAAGGTAAACACGAGATCAGATCCTTGATTCAATTAACTAGACCCTAGATCCTAGGCTATCTGGAACTCGCGAGGATTCTGAATACGGTAGAATTGGCTCGAAGTTCCGCCAGTGGTATCAGAGCCTTAGGGTTTTCCATTGAATCGCACCTGTTGATTGAATTTGATGAATTAAATTCGCAAGCTAGGTTGTTTGAGTTAGAACAGGTGAGATCGATCTCCGATTCTGTGCTTTCGCCCAGTGTCGATCGACACACTGGGTGTGTCGGTCGACACAGAGTGGCGAAATCGACAGATTCGGCGGCTAGGGTTTTTCGCGAAGAAAAACCGAAAGCCTACTGTGTCGATCGACACAAGTTGTGTATCGGTCGACACAGAACAAATTCGGTCGAATGTCGATCGACACAGGTTAGTGTCGGTCGACACAGACCAAGCGAATGGTTAATCGGTTCAATTGGATTGGACCGGTTGTCATGCTTGGTTAAGTCCGAATAGATCGGTTTAAATTGGATGAATTGGTTCAATTGGATTGAACTGATTATCTCAATTAGCATGAACCGATGGGTTAAATCAGTTTGATTGGATAATACGGTTCAATTGAATTGGACCGGTTATCGCAATCAGTTGAAACTGGTTTAAACGGTTTAAACTGGATGAATTGGTTCAATTGGATTGAACTGATTATCCCAATTAATATAAACCGATTGGTTAAGATCATTTTGATCTGATAAGTCGATTCAATTGGATTGAACTGGTTATCAAAACTATCTTCGGTTAAGGTCTATGTCAACCGTCACACACGGGTTGTGTCGATCGTCATGACCGGTTCGATGAACCAGGTTAATTGGATTAACTGGTTATTGAAGTCCGGTTTTGTTTGGTGGTGTCGATCGACAGATATAGTCTGCGTCGATCGATACAGTGCTCGAAATTCTGGTTATTGAACCTTGAATTTGCAGAAACCAAACTAGACTTAAACCTTGATCAAAGCTTAGCTTCAATATGGTCAACTGTCAAGACTCATTTCGTTGTGTGATGGTCTAGCCAAGAGCTTGCTGTCCACAATTAGGTGAGAAATGCAGATAATTATATTGATGGACTTGCGGTGCTTGACATCAACAATTACATGACCTAATAGATTGATTTGCTAACCTTTCAGAGTCTAGTTTCCTCAACTAAACATCAAGTGACCTTGATGTATTGCCCAATCTAGTCTACTGTCAAGACTCGGTTCATTGTTGGATAGTCTTGGAGTCCTTGGTATCCACAGTGATCTGATCAAGGCAGATGTTCGTTGATAGACTCGCAGTGCGACTGTCAATGATCACAAGACAGAAAAGATTGGTTTACTTGACTGGTATATCAGAAGTTCTGGGCCCAGAGACATCAGAGTGGATTAGACATAGTTTGTCTCATCCACAACCAAGAGTTGTACTGGGTACAATTAGCAATGATTTGCTTACCTAGATAACTAAAGTTTGGGTGATGGCGAGTCGCCCACTCAGATTTTAGTGAAGTATGGATCTTGGATCATTATATTCATAGAGGAAACATTGTTTGAATATAATGCGAGTTTTCTTATTAGATAAGATTTCTCATCATATACATAACTAAATCTTTGTTTTTTTTTCTTGGATTTCAGCTTATGTCTATGACTACTTTCTCATTGCGATCCGTCCTTGAGAAGGACAAGTTAAATGGATCGAATTTCCTGGATTGGTATCGGAATTTGAGATTCATTCTCAAGCAGGAGAGCAAGGACTATGTTCTTGAAAAGGCTCTTCCAGATAGGCTTGGGACCAATCACTCGAATGCAGCATATGATGCTTGGAATAAGCATTATATTGATGTGGTAGATGTGCGTGGTCTGATGTTGGCTAACATGAACTCGGACTTGAAAAGTCAATACGAGAGCATGGAGTCGCCAATAGAGATGATCACCAGCTTGAAACTGAAGTTTCAGGATCTGGCACGAGTTGAGAGATTCCAGATGGTGAAGTCTCTCACTGGGTGCAGGCTACCAGAGGATGCTCCAGTAAGTCCTCATGTCATTAAAATGATGGGTTACATTGATAACCTGGGGAAACTGGAATGTCTTGTCAGCTTAGAGTTGGCCACTGACATCTTTCTGCAGTCATTGCCGTCAAGCTATGATAAGTTCATTAAGAACTATATCAAGAAAGGCTTGACGAAAACGTTGACTGAGCTGCATGGCATGCTCAAAACAGTAGAGCAGGACATCATAAAGGGTAAAAGATTTGAGAAATCTTATGTTGGGAAGGATAGAGGCAGGGCCGTCTAGATTTGGAATCAGGATAAGCCTGTGTCATCTTATAAGCCCAAGTCAGGCCCATCTGGTGTTAGAAAATGCTTCTACTGCAATGAGTCAGGGCATTGGAAGAGAGATTGCATTAAATTCTTGGAAGATTCACAAGAGATGAAGGAGATGTATGGTACTTCTTCTTCAGGTATTGTGTTATTAATTCAAGTTCTACATAAGTATTGGATACTAGTTGTGGTACTGATATTTTTGAAATATGCAGGACCTAAGCGACAGTAGAATGTTGAAGAAAGGACAAGTGGAACTGCGTGTCTAGTTGAAGCAATGGTTGCTGCATGAGCCGTAGAGACTCTCCACTTGTAGGAGCCTTTCATACTTGGTTTTAGAAATTAAGTAATTGCTACTATGTATCTGCCTTGTGCAGAAATGTCTTTCATCTTCTTGTAAAGAATTTGGATGTTTTTCATTTTGATAAAAGACAAGTTTTGTTCTTTAGATCTTAATGAAATATCATATGGTAGCACCCCGTTTGGAATGGGTTTTATATCTTAAACCAGCGAAAGTCAGAATATAACACAAATACTAAAAGTTTAAGTCTGATGACTCGAACTCGACTTTTCCTTTGCATAGTCGTTTGACAATACAGAGTGAAGCGGATTCAGAAGTTCCATAGTTTTGGACTCATTCGATTATAAATCATTTGAGATATGAATTCTGTTCACTGGACCAAATGACTAAGGCCCTTTTTAGCAGAGCTAAAAGAAACGGGCCAGAGGCTTATTGGGCCTTACACATACTGATGTATGCGGCCCGATGAGCATTAGTGCCAAAGGAAATCTTCTGTACTTCATTACCTTATTGATGGCATCAATAAGTATGGCTGTGTTCATTTGATGAGACACGAGCAGGAATCCCTTGAGGAGTTCCAAGATGAAGTGTAGAACCGATTTGACAGAAGTATTGAGATCCTCGATTGAATCGCGGAGGAAAATACTTGAGTCAAGAATTGGGTGATCATCTAACAGAATGAATCGGATCTTATTAGATATGCTCCGATTAATGATGAGTCACAGGAATCTTCCATAATCATTTAAGAATACGTTCTAAAATGTCTGTGTTTACGCTAAATAAGTTTCTATCAGAATCAGTGAAAAACACCACATTGGATGTGGACTGGGTGATTTCCAAATTTTGTTTTTCTGATTAATTGGGATTGCAAGGTTTGTGTAAGACAGTAGTCAATAAACAAACTTGAACCCACATCTGATAAGTTCTACCTCGCTGGTTGTCCTAAGGAAACCAAGGCTTGTTACTTTTGCAACCAATCCAAGGACAAAGTATTGTTGTTCGGAACTGTGTCTTTTTGAGAAAGATCATACTTTCAAATGGAACAGTGGGAGTAAAAGTACACATCGAAGAAATTCGATATACACAGGAGGCTGCTCAACCTGTTGAGGGAGAGCAGCGGTGAGATCAACAAAGTGTTGTAGGATCGACACCTGTGGAGCCTGAAATTCGCAGATCCGAAAGGATCCGTCACTAACTCGAGAGTGATCTCTCGTAATCAATTGTCGTGATCTATTGATCATTGAAAAGTGACGAGCATGCGAAATTCAAAAAAGCGATGGTGAGCCCCAACTCCGAAATTGGCTGGGTATGCATGTTAGCTTCATCGATCCATTTCTGGATTAAAGCAGACATCTTGGAGTTGGAATCAACATTCTGATAATGTGGTCAAATGTTTTGACTTGATCAGAGAGAATAGAAACCATGCGTTTACAAGAAGACTAGAGGGAGCGTAATTGCAATTCTCATACTGTATGTAGACAACATACTTAATCTCATAAACGACGTTCCAACGCCAAAGTCTTATCAAGATTTGGGTCGGAAGTCAAATTTAACGATAGACATTGGAGAAGGCCGTGAAAGTTCTTGGAATTTGGATCCATTGGAATGGATCAGAAAGGCTAGTTGGATCGTGTCAAAAATCCTTATGTTGATAAGGAATTGGACAGTTCCAATATGCATGATTCCAAGAATGGCTTCATACCAAATGTCTTATGGCAACAATATTAGCAAGATGAAGTGTTTTGAACACTAGCTGAGCTATTATTAATGAGTGTGATTGCTAATGCTGCTGCAATAGAATCCATCATGAATGCCATATTTTGCGCTCATCTAGATGCAACTTACGCATAAAGCATGACGAGAAAATACCAAAAATGTTCCGGTTATAGTCACTGAGCGGTTACCAGAAATATCCCAAGTGTTTGATGAACTCTAAAGATAGTTTCGTGGTGAACTGAAGAAGTGACGAACCAGTTGAAAGTAGTTAGACGGACAAAGACGATTCCCGGTTCCCACCTGGTTATGTCTCTTTGTCTGAATAGCGGTGCTATCTGTTGGAAAGGCTCCAAGCAGTGGACTGTAGAGTAGTGCTTTTATCTGAATGGCGGTGTGGTTTGTTGGAATTGTTTCAAGCAATGACACCGCAGTCTCTCCCACAACCTAAGCACGAAATTTATTTTGTTGCTGTAGGTATAAGACATCTGAAGAGATGATCTTGATTCTAGTGGGAGTTATTTTAGTTATGTTATAATCTTTACATAGACGTGCTATGGCAATGTTTGTGTAAGTTAAAACTGACATCAGTGTTATTTAATTATTGGATAATTAGGTAATAGTCCCAAAGTATTTTATAGTCATCATATATGTCATCAAGTTGAGGACTTGATCATGAAACCCTATAAGTAAAGGATGACATAAATTACGATTGTCCCTAGTCGAGGTTGTTGAAATGGGACACCAATAACCGCGCGAGACTAGTATGTGAGGTGACTGCTGGACTAAGTTTCATGGAGTCAATGATATGATTATCACAGTCAGTCACATAGATATATGTTGGTGAACATATGATCGGACATGACCCGCTTAATGAGAACTCCACAGGATAGTTATATCAGTGTCATGGGAGGTTCTCATTACGACTATAGAGTATAGTCCTTAGACCTGAGTTCATCATGCTTTCTAGCATATGAATTGGTGCGTTTTGACCTTGTCAAACGTCGTTCCGTAACTGGCGGCTATAACGGCATTGCTTAGGCGTATCATGAAGTATGTGTAGAAACAGGGATGGAACAAGATGGGATTTGTCCCTCCTAGAACGGGAGATAAATATCTCAGGGCCCATCGAAGATTTGATACTGAGAAAATGCATAGCCGTGCTCAAACGAGGTGATTGTCAGTCGTTTGTTTTATCAGTATAGATCAGGAATTCGATGAACATGATGTTGGCTATAATAAGGATGACACAGTCTCTTGCCTTATGCCATATCGAGATATAGAGACGAAGGGATTATAGGAATAGATGATTCCAGTACAAGTGGGAGATTGTTGGGATTATGTCCTGAAATCACATTGTACTCACTCTAGAGATAGTTGTATTGTCGAGATCGGATAATTCATGTGATACTGGGTAATCATAATGTTTTTCTAGAAACCGCTTATAACAAATGAGTTGTAACTCATTTCCAGTATCGTGTGAACCTACAGGGTCACACACCTAAGCAAGTTGGACATAGTCCATATGGGATTGATCATTGGCAAATGGTCTTGTCGATGTGTATTGGATACACATCGAATATAAGTTTCAAAGAGGTGTATCGATCGACACCATTGGGTGCGTCGGTCGATACAAGACGTGTGTCGATCGACACCACTAAGTGTGTCGGTCGACACAAGGGCGAAACCGAGACAAATGTTTCGGTTCACCTCGAGGTCAATATATAAACATGTTTTATTGACTCGACCGATTAGTTGATCGAGAGCGCCGCCCAGAGTATTTTCTCAGAGAGAAAACACAGAAACCTCTAAAAACTGAGTTCCCAGGAGATCCGAGCCCCGGTTCTAGCATCCCGGCGGATTCCAGCTTGTGTGCGTGTGGACTATCAGTAGATGCGCAGCATCTGAGGCGCTCCAGAGATCTCGTTTACATGACCCTATTCCGCTGCCAGAACAAGGTAAACATGAGATCAGATCCTTGATTCAATTAACTAGACCCTAGATCCTAGGCTATCTGGAACTCGCGAGGATTCTGAATACGGTAGAATTGGCTCGAAGTTCCGTCAAGAACTCTGTAGATCCAGCTGCTGCTCTTCCTCAGCAGGTTGAGCAGTCTCCTGTGCATCTTGAATTTCTTCAAGATGTACTTTACTCCCACTGTTTTTCTTAGAGAGAAAATCCCTCTCAAGAAAAGAACAGTCCCGAGCAACAAATACTTTGTTCTCAGATTGGTTGTAAAAGTAGTATGCCTTGGTTTCCCTAGGATAACCAACGAAGTAGCATTTATCTGATTTGGGTGCAAGCTTGTCAGAGATTAGACGTTTGACATAAGCCTCACAACCCCAAATTCTCAGGAAAGACAGACTGGGAACATTCCCAGTCCCCAGTTCATGTGGTGTCTTTTCCACTGATTTAGATGGTACCCTATTTAGTGTAAACGCAGACGTTTCTAGAGCGTATCCCCAAAAGGATAATGGAAGATTTGAATGACTCATCATAGACCGAACCATATCCAATAAGGTTCGATTCCTCCTCTCTGACACTCCATTCCATTGGGGTGTACCAGGAGGAGTGAGTTGTGAAATAATTCCACACTCGCTCAGATAGTCGCTGAACTCTTGACTCAAGTATTCTCCTCCGCGATCCGAACGCAGAACTTTGATACTTTTGCCAAGTTGGTTCTGTACTTCATTCTTGAATTCCTTGAATCTATCAAAGGATTCTGACTTGTGTCTCATCAAATAGACATAGCCATACCTACTGAAATCATCAGTGAAGGTAATGAAGTACTTGTAATTTCCTCTGGCAACAGTACTCATCGGCCCACATACATCAGTATGAACGAGGCCCAATAAATCACTGGCCCTTTCATTTGGTTTGCTGAAAGGAGCTCTAGCCATTTTGCCCATCAAACAAGATTCGCATTTCTCACATGATTCAAAATCAAATGAGCCCAGAAGCCCATTTCGATGGAGCCTTTGGATGCGTTTCTCATTGATATGGCCCAAACGACAATGCCATAGGAAAGTCGGGTTTTCGTCATTGGACTTAAACCGCTTTGTATTTATGTTATAGACAAGCATTTCTTGGTTTAAAACATATAACCCATTTTCTAATGGGGCGCTACCATAATATGTACCATCACGATTAAAAGAACAAACTTTATTCTTAACAGCAAAATCAAAACCTTCCAAATCCAAAACGGAAACTGAAATTATGTTTCTGCTTATCGCAGGTACAAAGTAGCAATTATTTAAAATTAAAACCATGCCCGAAGGTAAGGACAACTCGTAGGTGCCTACGGCCAGTGCAGCAACCTTAGCTCCATTCCCAACCCGTAGCTCCACTTGTCCTCTCTTCAGCGTCCTAGTGTTTCTTAGTGCCTGCACATCAGTACAAATATGAGCACCGCAGCCGGTATCCAATACCCACGAAGTAGAACTAGAAGACATAACATTAAGTTCGATAACATAAATACCTGAGTCAGACGCATCATACGTCTTCTTCAGCTTCTTGTAATCTTCCATGAACTTCTTGCAGTGTTTCTTCCAATGCCCCAACTGCTTGCAGTAGTTGCACTTATCCTCAGGAGAAGGCCCGGTTTTGAGCTTCGGCTTGGGCTTGTCCTGACTTTCAGTCTGGGCAACCTTGGCCTTTCCCTTACCCTTCTTAGGTTTCTTAAACCTTTTACCCCCTTGTACCATCAGTACACTGGGAGTTGCCTTCTTGAGATTCGGCTCTGCTGTTTTCAGCATGTCGTGCAACTCAGT
This sequence comes from Orychophragmus violaceus, assembly GCA_030180135.1. Taxonomy (NCBI): domain Eukaryota; kingdom Viridiplantae; phylum Streptophyta; class Magnoliopsida; order Brassicales; family Brassicaceae; genus Orychophragmus; species Orychophragmus violaceus. The sequence goes on along the minus strand of CM058237.1, from coordinate 104,336,007 downwards.
CAATGTCTTAGTCATGTTTTGCATGTTGTAGTTCATGATGAACTGATCAAAACACGACGGCAAAGACTGCAGAATCATGTCAGTGGCCAGCTCCTGGCTAATGGCACAGTCCAGTTTCCCCAGGTTATCAATGTAACCCATCATTTTAAGGACATGAGGACTTACTGGACTGTCCTTAGCCAGCTTGCAATCCATGAGAGATTTAACCGTCTGGTATCTCTCTGTGCGAGCTTGCTCCTGAAACAAAGCTTTCAGCCTGTTAATCATCTCAATGGGTGACATCACGTTCTCATATTGCTTCTGCAGCTCAGAGTTCATAGTCACCAGCATTAGACAATTAACATCTTTGACATCAGCTGAATGCTTATCCCAAGCATTCTTTTCTGTCTGCGGGGCATTGGAACGTGGCCTCTCGGTGAGAACTCTTTCAAGGACATATTCCTTGTTCTCCTGCCTGAGAACTATTCTCAGGTTCCGATACCATTCCAAGAAATTAGATCCATTTAACTTGTCCTTCTCAAGGACGGATCTTAGTGAGAAAGTGTTGATGTGATTTGAGACAGACATAGCTGTAATTAAAAGAGGTAGAGGTTTTAGTTATAATGCTCAAGAAATGAGAATTCTTATCTAATAAGAAAAACTCGCATTGTATTCAAAACTATGTTTCCTCAGATGAATACAATGAGCCAAGATCCTCAGATTACTAAAATTCGAGTGGGCGACTCGCCGTTACTCAAACTTCAGTTATCTAGGTAAGCAAATCATTGCTAATTGTACCCAGCACAACTCTTGGTCATGGATAAGATAAACTATGCCTAATCCACTCTGATGTCTCTGGGCCCAGAACTTCTGACAGCCTAGTCAAGTAAAACCAATCTTTTCTGTCTTGCGATCACTGACAGTTGCACTGCAAGTCTGTCAATGACCACCTGCCTTACTCATGTTGCAGTGGATACCAAGGACTCCAAGACTATCCAACAAACGACACGAGTTTTGACAGTAGACAAGATCGGGCAAGACATCAAGATCACTTAATATTTAGTGAGGAAAAGAACTATTTTATCTTGATGTATATCCAATATACATCCAAGAAGTTATAAATTTATTTAAAACATTCAGTTTTATTTGTTTTAGGTTCATCTAGAACTTTTAGGATTAAATTGTTCTGGTATATACAAATTTGTGGTCCAACCAGCATATCTGCGAATGTCGTGTCGATCGACGCCAACCATTAGCATAGGTCGACGCAACCCAACTTAAACCGGTCTTCGATAACCGGTCAAACCGGATCGAATTTACTTAACCGATTCAATCCAATTGAACCGGTTCGGTTTAATGGTCCATGTCGATCGTCACACATCTCTGTGTCGATCGACATTATCAAACCAGAACCAATTGGTTAATTAAAATTAATTGAGTGAGATAACCGGTTCAATCCAATTGAACCGATCTATCTAATCGCATTGCCTATGTCGACCGACACACCCAGTGTATCGATCGACACAGCAGGAATACGGGTACTCGATCTCAGATCGAAACCCTAAAATTATTTACGGATTTTCGCTTTGTGTCGACCGACACACGCTTTGTGTCGATCGACACTTTGCGACAAACCCTAAAATTTTTCGCGAGTTTTCGCTTTGACTCTGCGACAAACCCTAAAATTTTACGCGTTATTTCGCGGCGTGTCGACCGACACACGCTTTGTGTCGGTCGACACAGTGCGATTTCAACAGTTCATCGATTTTCAACATGCTCATAATCCGAGATTAACATAAGAAAAACGATTTTAGCAGGCAATTCTTCAATTCAACAACAACAAGTTTCGAATTAATTGCATCAGATTCAATAGTCTAAACCCTAACATGCTCTGATACCACTGTTGGATCTCCTAGGATCTAGGGTTTGATATATTGAATTAAACCAACCTCGTTCTTACCTTTGAACTGGCAGCGGAATGAATGGTGAACGAGATCAGTGGAGCAACGCAGGTGCCTTGCCTCTACCAGATACACACACACACAAGCTGGAAACGGGATGCTAGTTCCGGATCAACGGGAATCAACTGTTTATGGTGTTTCTACTCTTTCTGTCAAGAAAAGTGGACGGCCCACTGTTTAGGTCGAAAAACTCATGTTTTATTCGACCTAAAACATGCTTAACGGGCCAGACCATATTAAGTCTTAATTCAGAAAGCCTCTCCGAAAACCCGAACTGTGTCGACCGACACACAAGCTGTGTCGATCGACACAACACCATTATATCGGTTATAATGTGTATTCAATACACATTAATATGATCATTACCATAATGATCATTCCCATGTCGTAGCTTCCAGTTTGCTTAGGTGTGTGACCCTATAGGATCATATAATACTGGCAGTAAGTCTACAACTTACAGATTGCAAGAGGCTTCTAGCAAAACATTGCAACCGCCCAGTATTATACGAATGTCTGATCTCGACACACAACTACCATCAGGAGTGAGTACAAGTGTGATTTCAGGACACTATCCCAACAAACTTCAACACCAGGAATCCTGCACAAGCTAAGCAGTTGATTGAGAACTTAGTGAGCAACAACAGTTGCAAGACTATGGATGATAGGAGGAAGAAATCTGGTGGAAGTGTAGAGAATTCAGAGATGGCTGAATTTAGATCTAAGCTGGACACAATTTGCAATCTCCTGGCTAGTAAGAAGGCTGTCCACTTTGCTCAAGATGTAGAGGTAATTCAGACTGAGGAGGACACTCAGGAAGAAGATGTGAATTACATTAGAGGATCTGGTTTCCAAGGTAACAGATTTGGTAATCAGCAGGGAAACATGTTCTTCAATGGAGGACAGAAGAGTGCCTTTACAGGCAATCAGAACTCAGCTGGTTTTGGACAGACTAGTGGTTTTCAGAAACCTTTTGGACAAGGTACTCAGAGAACCTATGGATCTTCATCTTATCAGACTCCTCCTGCAGCCACTGCTCATGATAGTAAGATGGAGGCAATGATGGAACAGCTGCTGGAGAGTCAGACCAAGATTTCTGTGGACTGCAATAAGAAGTTGGATGCTGTCTATGAGGATCTTAATGGAAAGTTTGAGTCTCTGAACACTCATATGTGTTGGAATTGTGTCCAGCAATCTCTGTACTGTCTCTATAACGTAAGAGTATGTCAGTGATCAGACATAAGTCATACAATGCTGGGGGTCATGATGGCTTGCTAGAGTCCGCTCATGATCTATAAGTCTTGGACTTATTGCCTTTATTGTATGATCCCATATGGGTCACACGCTTAAGCTAGCAGGAAATAATGTTGGAACGGCTTAGCAGAAGTACGACAAAAGTGCTAGGCATTTGTCGTACTAAGAGAGAGAGACTAATGGGTCTGATTAAATGGAATTTAATCAGATTGGGCCCAAAAGCCCAAAAGGGAAAGAGAAGGCTTTTAAATGACTAAAAGCCAATTCTCTTCTCCCTTAACCCAACCCTAGCCGCGCCTCTCTCCTCTCTCTGCGCCAGCCTCCTTGTGGTCTAGCAGCCAGTTTCCGGTGATTGCGTGTGTGAGCCTTTGGAGGATCCATCTCTCGGTGTATCTCCCTGATCATTGACCTGTTCATCAATTCCGCTGCAAACAAACAGGTAAAAGGTGAGATCATATGTTTCTAAATAAGAACACCTAGATCTAATGCATGTTTAGGTTGATATCAATATGAGAATTGAATCAGGATCAACCAAAACTTCCAACAGTGGTATCAGAGCCATTGGTTCTTAGGTTTCTTGTTTTAGATTCATTGTTTAGGTTGTTTAAATCTGTTTAGATGTGTCTTGAATCCATTACTGATAAGAAAAACACATAAGAAACTGAATTAAAACCCTGAACAAACACTTGAATCACAAAACCGAGCTATATGACTCGGGTTTTGTGGATTGGCCAAGGCGTGATCAACCGGCTTGGCCGGATTGGTGATCACGGCCGAATGGCGACCGGTCGGCAAAGCGGAACGGTTGGGATCGGAACGGTCGGGATCGCACGGCGATCGCGTCCGATCGCGTCATCCCGATCGCGTCCCGGCTGTCCGTGCGGAGCGTCCCGGTCGCGTCTGTCCAAGCCGAGCGTCCGATCGTCCGTGCGTCGTCCCTGTCCCGTCCGTCCGTCCGGCTGTTTCCGTACCGACCGTCCCCGATCTCGGATCGAACGGCTCGCGGCTGATGCGGCTGGAAATTAGGTCACGACCAACTCGTTTTGGTTCGCGACTAATTCGGTTCGGTTCAAGGCTCGGTTTAAGATTTTAATTAAAAATCAACGTTCTGGTTTAATAAACAGATTTAATAATTTTATTAAAGTCTGGTTAAACCAGGATTAGAAATCCAATGTCGAAAGAAATATTGGATTTAGTGCCTAAACCAGGAATTTCTAATTTGATTTGGTTGGACCAAATAAATTGAGAAATTCCGGTTTAGTAAATAACCGGTTGACAATTGTGGTCATCGTAGTAATTGAAACTTGGTTAGACCAGTTTTAATGAACCAGACCGGTTATGTCAATTAATTGGACAATTGGGTCATGTTTTGGACATGGATCAATTCTTGGGCCTCGGGCCAAGAAGTTAAAACAATTGGGCCATTAATTGAGTCATTCTTCAGATTTAAATTCGATTTTAAATTTTATAAAGTTCCGAAATTTCGAAATTAGAAAGTTTCCAAAATTAGAAGTTTCTGAATTTGCGGGTTTTGGATTTTAAAGAAGTTTCTAAAGTTAGAAAGTTTCCGGTTTTAGAAAGTTTCCAATTTTAGAAAGTTTCTAAAAATAGTAGGTTTCCATAAATAGAAAGTTTCCCGAAATAGTAATCTTCTATTTTGGGAATGATTTTAATAAACCTACGGACCTCAAACAATATCAAGCGTTGGATGTCTTGTCCAGGCTATGTCAGCTGTCAAAGCCCATTCAATTGCATTCATGGCCTTACAGTGTGAGGATGTCTGCTTTTGCGTGGGTAAGACGGTTTGTGATTCATAAATGTCATTGGGAGTCCCAGACATTAATGATTACATGACTGTATAGTCCGGTTTTCTTGACTAGGCCATCGGGAGTCCCGGGCCTTGAGACATCAGGGTGGATTGGGCCTCGGGCCCAGATTCACAACCAAGAGTTATATCACGGATATAATTAGCCGAAATAGGGCTTACCGATATAAGCTAAGGTTGGGTGACGGCCAGTGGCCCACTTTGATCTTAGTTATATGTGGATCTTGGAATCATTATATTCTATTGAGGGTAACTTAGGTTATTGAATATAATGCATGATTAATCATATTATAATTAATACGAGATTAATCATTTTGAACATATAACTAATAACCTTTTTATTTATATATTTCAGATATGACTACTACAAGCACACAAAACACGTTCTCGATCCGGTCTGTTCTCGAGAAGGAGAAGCTGACTGGAACGAACTTCCTGACATGGTCAAGGAACTTGAGGCTGGTCCTCAAGCAGGAGAAGAAGGATTATGTCCTTCGAGATCCCCTCCCCGAGAGGCCTCTTGCCAATGCTGCCAGGACTCTGCACAATGCTTGGGAAAAGCATTCGTCAGATGAAAATGATGTTTATTGCCTGATGTTGGTGACAATGACTCCAGAGCTGCAAAAGCAGTTCGAAAGTGTATTGTCTCCAATCGAGATCATGGCAAGCCTGAAATCGCTTTTTCAGGAGCAGGCTAGGACCGAGAGGTTCCAGACAGTTAAGAACCTCTTGGACTGTAAGTTGGCTGCGAATGCGGCAGTGAGTCCTCATGTGTTGAAGATGATGGGTTATCTCGATCATCTTCACAAACTCGACTGCCCAATCAGCCAGGAACTTGCCTGCGACATCATTCTGCAGTCTTTACCTGCAAGCTATGATCAGTTCATTCTGAACTTTAACATGCATGGCTTGAGTAAGACACTGCCTGAGCTTCACGGAATGCTCAAGACTGCAGAGCCCAACTTGAAGAAAACCGCCAAGGACCCCAATGTACTTATGGTACAAAAGGGCAAGGGGTTTAAGAAGTCTTCTGCTAAGGATAAGGGAAAGGCCAAGGGTGTCCAAGTCGTGGACTCAGACACGCCAAAGCCCAAGCCCAAGTCCAAGGCTGGGCCTACTGACATGTGCAGGTTCTGCAAAGAACTGGGGCATTGGAGAAGAGATTGCAAGAAATTCCAGGAAGGTCTAAAGGAATTAAAGAAGAAGACTTTCGAGACTTCTTCATCAGGTATTTTTGTTATAGAAGTTAATACAACTACTTCTGATAATACCTCATGGGTCATGTATACTGGTTGTGGGGCTCATATTTGTACTAATATGCAGGCACTCAGCAACAGTAGAAGGCTGAAGCAAGGACAAGTGGAACTACGAGTTGGGAATGGAGCGAAAGTTTCAGCACTAGCTGTAGGAACTTACTTGTTGTCTTTACCTTCGGGATTGATTTTAGAACTTAATAATTGTTATTTTGTACCTGCTATAAGCAGAAATATTATTTCAATTTCTTTGTTGGATTTGGAAGGTTATGATTTTTCAGTTAAGAATAAATTATGTTCCTTCAATCGCAACAATTTGTTCTATGGTTCGGCCCCTCTTACGAATGGGCTTTACATACTCGATCAATCCGCGCCAATTTATAACATCAATACAAAACGGTTTAAACCTAATGAGGAAAACCGAACGTTTCTATGGCATTGTCGTTTAGGGCACATCAGCGAGAAACGCATCAAGAGGCTCCATTCGAATGGACTTCTTGGCTCATTTGACTTTGAGTCATGTGAGAAATGCGAATCCTGCATGATGGGCAAAATGACACGGGCCCCCTTTAATAAACCTAACGAGAGGGCCAGTGACTTATTGGGCCTGATACACACTGATGTGTGTGGCCCAATGTCCACTAATGCAAGAGGAAACTATCAGTACTTCATTACCTTTACTGATGATTTCAGTAGGTATGGATATGTTTATTTAATGAAACATAAGTCTGAATCTTTTGAGAAGTTCAGAGAATTCCAAAATGAAGTACAGAACCAACTTGGCAAAAGCATTAAGGCTCTTCGGTCCGACCGAGGAGGAGAATACTTAAGCCAAGAATTCAGTGATCATCTGAGAGAGTGTGGGATCGTATCCCAACTCACTCCTCCTGGAACACCTCAATGGAATGGTGTGTCTGAGAGGAGAAATCGGACCTTATTGGATATGGTTCGATCTATGATGAGTCACACAGACCTTCCAATATCCCTTTGGGGATATGCTCTGCTAACAGCAGTGTTCACATTAAACAGAGCGCCATCAAAAGCAGTAGCAAAGACACCATATGAATTATGGACTGGAGTGGCTCCAGTGCTGTCTTATCTCAGAATTTGGGGATGTGAAGCCTATGTCAAGAGATTAATCTCAGACAAGCTTACACCAAAATCTGACAAATGTTACTTCATTGGTTATCCACGGGAAACCAAGGCTTATTACTTCTATCTACGTTCCGAGAACAAGATCTTTGTTGCCCGGGATTGTAACTTTCTTGAGAGAGAGTTTCTCTCTAAGAAAGGCAGTGGGAGTAAGGTACTGCTTGAAGAAATTCAAGATGAACAGGATACTGCTCAACCTAATGAGGAAGAGCAGCAGGAGGATCTACAAGAAATTGTAGAGCCTGAACCTGTAGTACCTGAAGTTCGAAGATCCGGGAGGATCCGTCACGAACCCGAGAGATATCAGGGATTCCTCGTGACTGACTGTCATGATCTTTTGATCATTGATGGTGATGAACCATCGAACTTCAATCAAGCCATGATGGGCCCAGATTCCTCTAAGTGGCGCAAGGCCACTGATTCCGAAATGGACTCCATGTCGGTCAACCAAGTATTTTCGTTGGTTGACTTACCCGTTGGTATAAAAGCCATCGAGTGCAAATGGATCTTCAAGAAGAAGATTGACGTGGATGGAAATGTCCAGATTTATAAAGCCAGGTTGGTGGCAAAAGGTTTCAGACAAGTTCACGGTGTGGACTTTGATGAAACCTATTCACCGGTGGCTATGATGAAATCTATTCGGATTCTACTAGCAACTGCAGCTTTTCATGATTATGAAATTTGGCAGATGGACGTGAAAACCGCCTTCCTGAATGGTATTCTGGAAGAGGATGTGTATATGACGCAACCTGACGGTTACATAGATCCAAAGAATGCTGGGAAAGTATGCAAACTTCATAAATCCATTTATGGATTAAAGCAAGCATCGAGGAGCTGGAATCTTCGTTTTGATGAAGCGATCAAGCAATTTGACTTCATCAGAAACGAAGAAGAACAATGCGTGTATAAGAAAACTAGTGGGAGCAAAATCGTTTTTCTTATTCTGTATGTTGATGACATACTGCTTCTCGGAAACGACATTCCAATGCTGAAGTCTGTAAAAGACTGGCTTGGAAGTTGTTTTTCCATGAAAGACATGGGTGAAGCCGCATACGTTCTTGGAATTAGGATCTATCGGGATAGACCTAAGAGGCTGATAGGCTTGTGTCAAGACTCATACATTGACAAAGTCCTACAAAGATTCAGCATGAAAGATTCCAAGAAGGGCTTCACGCCAATGGTACATGGCACAACGCTAAGCAAGAAGCAGAGCCCTACGTCGGCTGCTGAGCTTGAGCGCATGAAGAATATTCCTTATGCATCTGCAATAGGATCTGTCATGTATGCCATGATCTGTACTCGTCCTGATGTTGCTTACGCATTGAGCATGACGAGTAGATACCAGTCAAATCCAGGTGAAAACCATTGGATTGCCGTAAAGAACATCTTGAAGTATCTAAGACATACTAAGGATAAGTTCTTAGTGTACGGTGGAAGTGATGTGCTTAAAGTCAGTGGATTCACGGACGCAAGTTTCCAGACAGACACAGATGATTTCCGGTCACAGTCCGGTTATGTCTTTTGTCTGAATGGCGGTGCAGTAAGTTGGAGAAGCTCCAAGCAGGACACCGTTGCTGATTCCACTACAGAAGCTGAATATATCGCCGCCTCAGAAGCAGCGAAGGAAGCTGTTTGGATTCGAAAGTTCATTATGGAACTAGGTGTGATACCAGATGCGGCTGAGCCTCTGGCACTATTTTGTGACAACAATGGTGCTATAGCTCAGGCAAAGGAACCAAGATCACACCAGAAATCCAAGCATGTTCAAAGAAGATATCACTTGATACGTGACATCATTAATAGAAAGGAAGTCAAGATCAGCCGAGTTCCGACAGATGATAATGTCGCTGATCCGTTGACAAAGCCACTCCCAAGGCCTAAGCTCGAGTTCCTGACTGAAGCTGTAGGCATTAGAAACATTGAAATGTAATCTAAATTTGAGTGGGAGTTTTGTGAGCTTTATTTTAGTTATTTGATATGTTCTTGTAAAACATTATTCTATGTTTTAATGAAATTATTATTTCAAGATTATTTTAACTGTGATGAAATAATCGTTCCAAAATGATATGAACCATTTTATAGGTCATCGAAGTAAATGACTTGATCTTGAGTCATCGAAGTCATTTAGCTTGATCATGAGACCCTATATTTGATAGATGTTTTATATCATCCCGTCCCCAGTCGAAGGTTGTTGAAATTGGAACATCAACAACCGTGTGAGACTGGATTGGTACGTGACTTATGACAAAGTCTTAATGTGTCATAGATGCACGGCATCAAAGTCAGTACATAGGTGTATGTTGGGAACATACGACCGGACAAGACCCGCTTATAAGAACTCTTCAGGATATTTATATCTGTGTCATAAGAGATTCTTACTACGACTATAGAGTATAGTCCTTAGACCTGAGTTCGCATGCATGTGACTGCACATGGACTGATGCACTTTGATCATTGTCTAACGCTATCGTTCTGTGATAGCTATAAGGACCTTGTTTGGGTACATCATGAAATGAGTAGTTTACAGTGATGGAACAAGATGGGATTTGTCCCTCCAATATAAATGGAGTGAATATCTCTAGGCCAATCGGAGATTTGAATACTGGAAAACGCATGGCCATGCTCAAACGGACTTTCCCGAGTCGTTTGTATTGTCAGTATCAAATCAGAGTCCGATGAACAAGATTAGGCTTTATAAGGATGACACTAATCTTGCCTTATGACTAATCGAGATATTGAGACGAAAGGGATTATGAATACAGAGATTCCAGTTCAAGTGGGAGATTGTTGGAATTGTGTCCAGCAATCTCTGTACTGTCTCTATAACGTAAGAGTATGTCAGTGATCAGACATAAGTCATACAATGCTGGGGGTCATGATGGCTTGCTAGAGTCCGCTCATGATCTATAAGTCTTGGACTTATTGCCTTTATTGTATGATCCCATATGGGTCACACGCTTAAGCTAGCAGGAAATAATGTTGGAACGGCTTAGCAGAAGTACGACAAAAGTGCTAGGCATTTGTCGTACTAAGAGAGAGAGACTAATGGGTCTGATTAAATGGAATTTAATCAGATTGGGCCCAAAAGCCCAAAAGGGAAAGAGAAGGCTTTTAAATGACTAAAAGCCAATTCTCTTCTCCCTTAACCCAACCCTAGCCGCGCCTCTCTCCTCTCTCTGCGCCAGCCTCCTTGTGGTCTAGCAGCCAGTTTCCGGTGATTGCGTGTGTGAGCCTTTGGAGGATCCATCTCTCGGTGTATCTCCCTGATCATTGACCTGTTCATCAATTCCGCTGCAAACAAACAGGTAAAAGGTGAGATCATATGTTTCTAAATAAGAACACCTAGATCTAATGCATGTTTAGGTTGATATCAATATGAGAATTGAATCAGGATCAACCAAAACTTCCAACAATATGAAGCAGTTGGATACTCAGGTGAATCAGATTTCCAGTTCTATGAAGGGAAAAGGAGTAGCAGACACCCATATTAAGGCATGGTCTGTGTACATTGATGATGGATCTCACCTAGGTGAAGGATTTGAGCTAAGCACAGCTGAGTTGGTAGAAGAGGTTGAATTTTCGGATTTTGGAGAAAATCTCTCGGGTGAAAACTGTGAAAACAGTGTTGCATCGATCGACACACACCTAGTATCGGTCGATGCAGGTCGTGAACAGACAGACTCGCCGAATGATGATGGCATTGACGCAGATTTGGAGCTTGATCGCTTATTCCCTGGAGTTTCTGAGATTACTCAACAGGATATTTATGCACAATTCATTAGACTATATCCCTCAGTATCTGAAGTGATTAAGCAAGAGATTGAAGAGCTTAAGCAGCTAGAGGAGATTGGTGAAGAGTTGGAAGAAATTCCATCATCTGATGATCCACCTTATCACCCATGTGTGCAGAGGTATTTGAATAAGATGTTGCCTTTGGATGAAGAGCTGAAAGATTGGGTGATTGTAGTCCCTCAACAGATAAGTGATGTTCTGTTAACCAAGGTTACCAAGAAGCTGCCTGATCCTGGGATTTTTGTGCTAAGTTGTTCTATCTTCGAGGATAGTTTTAGGCGCTCTCTTTGTGATTTGGGAGCTGCTGGAAGTCTTATGCCATATTATGTGGCAGAGAAGCTGGGTATGCTGGATTTTTCTCCTACTAGGACCTCTCTTGTCCTAGCTAATCAGTCTATACGAGTTCCGGAAGGACTCCTTGAGGACATCCCGGTGAGAGTTGGAAACTATTTAGTTCCGACAGACTTCCTAGTGCTGAAGTATGACAGTGATCCTGATGATGCGTTGATACTTGGGAGACCATTCTTGGCTACAGCGGGAGCAGTGATAGACGTTAGACACAGTCTGATAGACCTCCACCTGGGAGATGAGCTGCTGCATTTTGAGATGGACAAGCTGCGCAAGCCACTGATAGATGGGCAGACCTTCACCATTATGGATGGAGATGATGAGCAGTCAAGTCACACTACGGTTTTGGATCCTGGAGAGCAGTTTACTTTTTCTTTTCTTGGACAAGATCATTCTGATACAGCTTATTCTCCGCCATGGATGAGGAGGCTTGCACAGAGGCAATCAAAGTCTCTGCCAGGATCTCCAGCAAACTGATCTTGTTCGTCTGGTCAAGCGATTGACGTTAAACAAGCACTGAGTGGGAGGCAACCCACTGTTTTCGTTTTTGCATTTTAATTTTAGTATTTTTGTAGGATTTTACGCTTTGTTTCTGGTTTTGGTGAGTTTTTGTTTGCAGGTCTCGGACAAATCGCAGTGCGTCGATCGACACACCACTGTGTCGATCGTCACAACACGATCGAAATCGCATTGCAGCGATCATTGCAGTCCTGAGCAACAATCGATCATACACGAAAAATCGCACAGCAACGGTCGATGCACCTAGTGCAACGATCGATGCCTGAGCGACAGAGGTAAAACCCAACATAACTCAACCAAACCTTTTAACAAATTTTTCTTTCATTTTGCCAATCCTTCGCTTGACACTACTGGGGACAGTGTGTCTTAAGTGTGGGGGAGGTTCTACTAACTTCTTTCTTTTTGTTTTCTTAGAGTCAGTTAAATTTTTCAAAATTTGTTTTATTGAGTCAAAACTGTTTAAGTAAGAAACAATGATTTTTTGAGAAGATTAGCAGCACTTGTAGGAACTTAAGTAACCATTGGGATGAAACTGCAGATTATCTCTGACTATTAGAAAACCCAGACATGGATCAACCTACTGAGAACACCCACATCGCTTCAGGTATCAGAGGATCCTTTTACTGACTTCAAACTTAATACTGACTTAGATTTCTCACCTAAGGGCTTGGTATACTTTGTGTCGGATTCCCTTGTTAGTTCTGACACAGCCTGTAAACCTGTCCTATCTAGTTCCCTTCTCCCCTTCCATAAAAAAAAAGATAATAAACTGAGGATGAGTTAGTAACTCCGAAGTGGTCATGGGAATGGTAGCTACAACTTTCATATCCTGTGCATCCATGGAACGTGTCCAAAGTACACCCTTTAACGGGAAGAGCACTGATAAAAAAAATAAAATGATACCCAATGGGGAAAAATCAGAATGCTAAGGAAGGGAAAAGAGAAGAAAGGGACTAGAGAAAGATAGTATGGTGGTCTAGAGCTGATAAGGCAAGAGTCCATGTGCCTTTGATCGATACTCCTTAGGTGAGACCGCACTTAAATACTTGCAGAAGTCAGTAGGGAGAATTTGAATGCGTGAATGTGATTGTGGAGTTTACTTAGGACAGTTGCTAAGTGTGGGGGAAGTATATGTTGGTCTTGATGTCTGCAGGTTGATTCTTTCATGTGGTTTACTAAGGGGAATCTGAGTGTTGCTGCTTCTAAGATGAAAAGAGTTTCTGAAGAGTTTTCAAACCTCTTCACTACATTCTAGTTCTCTGTTTTGCTTGAGGGCAAGCAAAGGCTAAGTGTGGGGGAGTTGATATATCATGGTTTTTACCGGTTTTATGCCATGATATAATTGTGTTTTAGAGTCTTTTGTGTTCTTTTAGAGTCTATTACATGTATAATCAGGTTTGGAGCAGAATTGGAGATATTGGAGCATTTTGGAAATTTTTGGAGTGTTTGGCCGAGAGATTGAGCTCACTGTCCGATTTTGAGATCATGCATCGATCGACACACCTTTGGTGTCGATCGACACAGTAGCGAGATGGGCCGACGCGGCGGTTTAATAAAGATTGAAGATTTTGCACTTTGGCCCAGAAGTTTCCAGTATTTACAAAGAAGCCCCAGCCGGGATTAAGCCTATATAATTAGGATTTTGGTGTTTATTTTAGATACATTTTCATACTTAGAGCTAAAAGATTTTTAGAGCTTTTGGGGCTGATCTAATCATGTACTTCATCTATTTTGGAGAAGATTTCGAACCCCTTTTTCTATTTAATTTCTTATATGCAATCTATTAATTCTATGATTTCTGTTTCATTAATCATGTCTGAGTAGATTCATAGTTAGGTTTAGGGTTTCTCATTAAGGATTTCATGACTTGCTAGACTTGTTTAATTCAGTTAAGGATTCACATAAATAGAATGTTCTTCGATCTAAATTGTGCTTAATGCTAGTTCTAACCTGATCAATTAGAATCTAGATCTTAGGTTGCTAAATACGACACGAGAGTGTGGTTTAGAATCTGAACTATTTAGGTTGAGCAATTAAACTTCTCGCAAAGGAATTTGGTTTAGTTTAATTGTGAACATATCGAACTTGAAATTAATGCTGGTTTAATCTATTAGTAATTGCAAAGGAATTTGGATTACTGCACTTAGACTTAGAGAATTCTCGCAAAGAGATTTGGTTAATTCTATATCCGTGATTTGAGTTCTAGAACTGTGCTTAATTCGATCATGACTGATTGATTTGTTTGCTTGTCTGATTTCCTGAGAACTCCCTAGACTTAGCGCCTTTAATTGACTGCTTTCACCACCGATAATCTGCTACTTGTTTACTTTCTTGCTTTGCTATTTAGTTTACTACAATTTTCTTTCTTCTTAGTATTAAATTCCTACGGTTATTTATCTATCGAGACCAGAGTCTCTGTGGATTCAATACCCTATATACTACAATCACTTAACTGTGCACTTGCAGTAGAATAGAATTAAAACCTGATCCTATCACCTGGCGGATCCAGTGGCTCCGGCGGGAGTAGCGGCTTCCACGGCGGCGGAAAAGATAGCAGCATCAGACGGAGGCCGGAAGAAAGGAGCAGAGATCGAGCCAAGATTCTCCCAGAGAGAGCCTGACTGAAAAGCAGCACCACTGTCTCCATGTCCAGAGAAGGAAGGCAGAAGGAAAAGGCCAGGCTGGGAGGAGCTGGGGAAGGAAGGAGAGGTACCATTAGGCGGAGGCGAACGGGACGGCGGAGGTATGAGCTAACGACGATATCAGGCCAAATCAATAGCGGAGACCCACAAGAGCTTGCCAAAAAAAAAAACCAGAGACAGAAACCACCAGTCTTTGGTCAAGGATGGCCAAAGGGGAGGGACTTCTTTAACGGGCATGGAAGACAGGAATCGGAGCAGAGGCGGTGGGACACGAGAATCCAGTGGGTCGGGAGGGTCCGGTGGTTTCGGAGGGAACGACGCCAGCTTGCACAACAACCACGGGACACAGCCAGGCAACACCAGATCTGGAGGGTTCGAGGCAGATCTAAACCATGAGGGAAGCGACAGAGAGGTGAGGAGGATATGGCTTCAAGGGGGAGGGTGGGATCTGCGCAGGAGGAGGAAGACAAAGGTGGAGAGGCTGCGGCAGAGAGAGGGCTGAGGCAGAGGTCCAGGAGCAGAGGAGAAGCTCTTCGACGGCGGTCTCGAGCATAGTGCCCGAGAGAGAAGAAAATTAGGGTTTTCTCTCTCTCTATAGCTGAATCTGAGTTTGCACAACTAAATATCACACATAGTTATACCACGTTATTAGTTATACAAAATGTTCAAATATTTGGTTTACAGTTAAATTAGTATTACACCGACTAAAAGTTAATTTTTCTAGTATTACACTTGATTTTATTGATCTACCATATGAATCTCATTGTCCAGTGCATTTCCTAGTTTGAATATTATGTTTTAGTAAATTTCACTTCCCAAGTGGGTTCTTCGTCTAAAGTATAAGGAAAGGTTTGGTGAATATGTTTCATAGAACCCCATTTTAAATAAAAATTGGTTAATTATTCTTTGTAAAACATATAATATAAGCACATAGTTCTCCCAGTTTATCCATGCTTTCATCAGATGATTAAGTTTGGTTTTAATTAACCAAACAAAAATACTTTAGAAAGGGTTAGGTATTACAACTCATGCACAGTTATACTAGTATTACCAAGAACTCACGAAATCGTTATATAGTATTACATAAATGACAACAACCATTGCAGTGTTTTACATAACAAAAGCAAAAGCTCAAAATTTCTACAAAACATAGTCTTCTCCATACAACAACCATGGCAGTTTTCTTCCCCCTGCCTTTTGTTCTGTACCCTTACCCTTTTACGTCTTTTTCTAGTCGATGGATGTCTTTTAACCTTCTTCCGACCCTTCCTTATGATGATATCCGGAGGGATTATCTGTTTCTCCATGATGTAATCTGGGACAATCCTTGCAGACATATCAGGTACAACATAGATCGACCTGACATAAGCCAATGTCCACAACTCGTTCAAATAATATTTCGAACACAAATCATGAAGTTCTAAATGGATATCACGCCTTCCCTTTTCTTTGGAATAGATGAAAGCGGCTAAAACATGGAGACAAGGATACTTATGAATATCGATTAAATTGCAAGTGCAACTTTTATCTACCAAACTCACTAAATAAAGCTTTCCTTCATCATCATCAACTTCATATTCAAGTGAATAACTGTTTACCTCTCGCACAGGTAATTTATCAGCCTCAAGCCATTTTTTATGCAAGAATTTCTCAACCAAAGGCACCATTTTGTTTGTACTCGGTCACAGACTCTTTCCTATGATCGTTAAACCAATCAGAAAACTTTCGAAGTTTGGTATCCATAAACGGTAGTAAAGAGTACTTCCTGGCGTCCTTAAAAACTTTGTGTAGAGATTCGACGGAGTTGCTAGTGTCGAGGTTGTATCTATCACCCAGAGATACACATCTTGCCCATTTTTCTAGCACGGTGGTTTCCTCCGCATACTTCGCCGCTGAAGAATATCTCTTCTTAAACTCGTCGTAAAGATTGTTGAACTCAGAATCCGTGTGAGCCCAACCGCACTCTTGGAATTGTTTGGCAATAAAGTCCTTGTTTGCGTGATGAGGAGAATGTCCTTTAACATTTTGGGCCAAATGCCATAAGCAATAACCATGATGAGCTTGTGGATACACGTTAGCTATGGCGTTGATGATGTTGGAATTGTGTCCAGTAATCTCGGTACTGTCTCTAGAAAGTAAGAGTATGTCAATGATCAGACATAAGTCATATAATACTGGGGGTCATGATGGCTTGCTAGAGTCCGCTCATGATCTATAAGTCTTGGACTTATTACCTTTATTATATGATCCCATATGGGTCACACGCCTAAGCTTACAGGAAAATGTGTAGGAACGGATTGACAGAAGTACGGTAAAAGTGCTAGGCATTTACTGTACTTAGAGATTAAAGGGTTCAGCAATCGTGTGTCGATCGATACACAAGGTGTGTCGATCGACACAGTGCGTGAACGCCTAGGAAATAATAAGACTTAGAATTGGGCCCGAAAGCCCATGAGAACTAAGACAGGTTTTAAATGAATAAAACCTGATCTAGCTCTCTAATTCTCTCCAAGTCTGCGCCTCTCTCTCTCTCTCTGTCGCCTCCCTCCTCGTGGTCTAGCAGCCAGATTCCTTTGCGTGCGTGTGTGAACCTTTGGAGGATCCATCCCTTGGTGGCTCTCTGATCTCTGACCATACCATCCCTTTCCGCTGCACAAACATGTATAAGGTGAGATCAACAATCGTTTCTAACCAAGAGAACCTAGATCCGCATGTTTAGGATAATCTGAATCAGAGAATTGAATCAGGATTCATCTAAACATTCCTTTAGTGGTATCAGAGCTATTGGTTCTGGTTTTTCTTGTTTAGATTCATGTTTAGGATTGTTTAAAGAGGTGTTTTTGAATCAATCTACTGATAAGATTAAAACACTTAAGAAACAAGAATTGAATCCTAAACAAACAGTTGAAAAATCGCATGACCAAGCTATATTGATTTGGTATGCGACCTAAACTGATTTTTGCATCGACTGAGATCGCATTGCATCGATCGATGCAATGCATGGATCGATCGTTGCAACCGCGAGAGATTGACCACGATCGCATGGATCGATCAAACGATCGCATGGATCTCGCGAGAATCTCTCGGCCAAATCTGTTAACCGTTCGTGCACGCGTGAGAGCATCGATCGATGCAGGATCGATGCACGATCGATGCAGGATCGATGCTGAGAGCGTCGATCGATGCGGTTAGGGTTTTGGCTCGGTTTAATTTAATTAAAACTTAAAAACGTCACGGTTTAATAAACAGACTTAATAAATTTATTAAGTTCTGGTTAAACCGGGATAAGAAATCCAAAGTCGAAAATTGGATTTTGTGCCTAAACCAGGATTTTCTAATTTGATTTGGTTGGACCAAATAAATTGAGAAAATCCGGTTTAGTAAATAACCGGTTGACAATTGTGGTCATCGTAGTAATTAAAATTTGGTTAGACCAATTTTAATGAACCAGACCGGTTATGTCATTTAATTGGACAATTGGGTCATGTCTTGGACATGGACCAATTCTTGGGCCTCGGGCCAAGAAGTTAAAACAATTGGGCCAATTATTTGAGTCTTTCTTCAGATTAATTTAAAATTTATTTTATAAAATTATAAAGTCGATTTTAAATTAAAGTTTCCGAAATTTTAAAATTAGAAAGTTTCTTAAAATAGAAGTTTCTAGATTTGCGGGTTTTGGATTTTAAAGAAATTTCTAAAGTTAGAAAGTTTCCGGTTTTAGAAAGTTTCCAATTTTAGAAAGTTTCCTAAAATAGTAGGTTTCCAAAAATAGAAAGTTTCCCGAAATAGTAATCTTCTATTTTGGGAATGAAATTTTAATAAACCTACGAACCTCAAATAATATCAAGCGTTGGATGTCTTGTCCTGGCTATGTCAGCTGTCGAAGCCCATTCAATTGTATTCATGGCCTTACAGTGTGAGGGTGTCTACTTTTGCGTGGATAAGACGGTTTGTGATTCATAAATGTCATTGGGAGTCCCAGACATTAATGATTACATGACTGTATAGTCTGGTTTTCTTGACTAGGCCATCGGGAGTCCCGGGCCTTGAGACATCAGAGTGGATTGGGCCTCGGGCCCAGATTCACAACCAAGAGTTATATCACAGATATAATTAGCCGACATAGGGCTTACCGATATAAGCTAAGTTTGGTGACGGCCAGTGGCCCACTTTAATCTTAGTTATATGTGGATCTTGGAATCATTATATTCTATTGAGGGTAACTTATGTTATTGAATATAATGCGTGATTAATCATATTAAATATAATACGAGATTAATCATATTGAACATAATAACTAATAACCTTTTTATCTTATATATTTCAGCTATGACTACTACAAGCACACAAAACACATTCTCAATCCGGTCTGTTCTCGAGAAGGAGAAGCTGACTGGAACGAACTTCCTGACGTGGTCAAGGAACTTGAGGCTGGTCCTCAAGCAGGAGAAGAAGGATTATGTCCTTCGTGATCCTCTCCCCGAGAGGCCTGCTAACAATGCCGCCAGGACTCTGCATAATGCTTGGGAAAAGCATTCGTCAGATGAAAATGATGTGTATTGCCTTATGTTGGCGACAATGACTGGTGAGCTGCAAATGCAGTTCGAGAGTGTGTTGTCACCAATTGAGATAATGGCAAGCCTGAAATCGCTTTTTCAGGAACAAGCAAGGACTGAGAGGTTTCAGACTGTTAAGAACCTCTTAGACTGTAAGTTGGCTGCGAATGCGGCAGTGAGTCCTCATGTCTTGAAGATGATGGGTTATCTCGATCATCTTCAGAAACTCGACTGTCCTATCAGCCAAGAACTTGCCTGCGACATCATTCTGCAGTCACTACCTGCAAGCTATGATCAGTTCATTCTGAACTTTAACATGCATGGCTTGAGTAAGACATTGCCTGAGCTTCACGGAATGCTCAAGACTGCAGAGCCCAACTTGAGGAAAACCGCCAAGGACCCCAATGTGCTTATGGTGCAAAAGGGCAAGGGGTTTAAGAAATCCTCTGCTAAGGATAAGGGAAAGGCCAAGGCTGTCCAAGTCGCGGACAAGGACACGCCAAAGCCCAAGCCCAAGTCCAAGGCTGGGCCAACTGACATATGCAGGTTCTGTAAAGAACCAGGGCATTGGAGGAGAGAATGTAAGAAATTCCAAGAAGGTCTAAAGGAATTGAAGAAGAAGACTCTCGAGACTTCTTCGACAGGTATTTTTGTTATAGAAGTTAATACAACTACTTCTGATAATACCTCATGGGTTATGGATATTGGTTGTGGGGCTCATATTTGTACTAATATGCAGGCACTCAGCAACAGTAGAAGGCTGAAGCAAGGACAAGTGGAGCTACGAGTTGGGAATGGAGCGAAAGTTCCAGCACTAGCTGTAGGCACATACTTGTTGTCTTTACCTTCGGGATTGATTTTAGAACTCAATAATTGTTATTTTGTACCTGCTATAAGCAGGAATATTATTTCAATTTCTTTGTTGGATTTGGAAGGTTATGATTTTTCAGTTAAGAATAAATTATGTTCCTTCAATCGCAACAATTTGTTCTATGGTTCTGCCCCTCTTACGAATGGGCTTTACATACTCGATCAATCCGCGCCAGTTTATAACATTAATACCAAACGGTTCAAACCTAATGAGGAGAACCGAACGTTTCTATGGCATTGTCGTTTAGGGCACATCAGCGAGAAACGCATCAAGAGGCTCCATTCGAATGGACTTCTTGGCTCATTTGACTTTGAGTCATGTGAGAAATGCGAATCCTGCATAATGGGCAAAATGACGCGGGCCCCTTTAATAAACCTAACGAGAGGGCCAGTGACTTATTGGGCCTGATACACACTGACGTGTGTGGCCCAATGTCCACAAATGCAAGAGGAAACTATCAGTACTTCATTACCTTCACTGATGATTTCAGTAGGTATGGATATGTTTATTTAATGAAACATAAGTCTGAATCTTTTGAGAAGTTCAGAGAATTCCAAAATGAAGTACAGAACCAACTTGGTAAAAGCATTAAGGCTCTTCGGTCCGACCGAGGAGGAGAATACTTAAGCCAAGAATTCAGTGATCATCTAAGAGAGTGTGGGATCGTATCCCAACTCACTCCTCCCGGAACACCTCAATGGAATGGTGTGTCTGAGAGGAGAAATCGGACCTTATTGGATATGGTTCGATCTATGATGAGTCACACAGACCTTCCAATATCCCTTTGGGGATATGCTCTGCTAACAGCAGTGTTCACTCTAAATAGAGCGCCATCGAAAGCAGTAGCAAAGACACCATATGAATTATGGACTGGAGAAGCTCCAATGCTGTCTTATCTCAGAATTTGGGGTTGTGAAGCCTATGTCAAGAGATTGATCTCAGACAAGCTTACACCAAAATCTGACAAATGCTACTTCATTGGTTATCCACGGGAAACCAAGGCTTATTACTTCTATCTACGTTCCGAGAACAAGATCTTTGTTGCCCGGGATTGTAACTTTCTTGAGAGGGAGTTTCTCTCTAAGAAAGACAGTGGGAGTAAGGTACTGCTTGAAGAAATTAAAGATGAACAGGATACTTCTCAGCCTAATGAGGAAGAGCAGCAGGAGGACCTACAAGAAATTGTAGAGCCTGAACCTGTAGTACCTGAAGTTCGAAGATCCGGGAGGATCCGTCACGAACCCGAGAGATATCAAGGATTCCTCGTGACTGACTGTCATGATCTTCTGATCATTGATGGTGATGAACCATCGAACTTCAATCAAGCCATGATGGGCCCAGATTCCTCAAAGTGGCGCAAGGCCACTGATTCCGAAATGGACTCCATGTCGGTCAACCAAGTGTTTTCGTTGGTTGACTTACCCGCTGGTGTAAAAGCCATCGAATGCAAATGGATCTTCAAGAAGAAGATTGATGTGGATGGAAATGTCCAGATTTATAAAGCCAGGTTGGTGGCAAAAGGTTTCAGACAAGTTCACGGTGTGGATTACGATGAAACCTATTCACCAGTGGCTATGATGAAATCTATTCGGATTCTACTAGCAACTGCAGCTTTTCATGATTATGAAATTTGGCAGATGGACGTGAAAACCGCCTTCCTGAATGGTATTCTGGAAGAGGATGTGTATATGACACAACCTGACGGTTACATAGATCCAAAGAATGCTGGGAAAGTATGCAAGCTTCATAAATCCATTTATGGATTGAAGCAAGCATCGAGGAGCTGGAATCTTCGTTTTGATGAAGCGATCAAGCAATTTGACTTCATCAGAAACGAAGAAGAACAATGCGTGTATAAGAAAACTAGTGGGAGCAAGATAGTATTTCTTATTCTGTATGTCGATGACATACTGCTTCTCGGAAACGACATTCCAATGCTGAAGTCCGTAAAGGACTGGCTTGGAAGTTGTTTTTCCATGAAAGACATGGGTGAAGCCGCATACGTTCTTGGAATCAGGATCTACCGGGATAGATCTAGAAGGCTGATAGGCTTGTGTCAAGATTCATACATTGACAAAGTCCTGCAAAGATTCAGCATGAAGGATTCCAAGAAGGGCTTCACGCCAATGGTACATGGCACAACGCTAAGCAAGAAGCAGAGCCCTACGACGGCTGCTGAGCTTGAGCGCATGAAGAATATTCCTTATGCATCTGCAATAGGATCTATCATGTATGCCATGATCTGTACTCGTCCTGATGTTGCTTATGCATTGAGCATGACGAGTAGATACCAGTCAAATCCAGGTGAAAACCATTGGATTGCCGTAAAGAATATCTTGAAGTATCTAAGACATACTAAGGATAAGTTCTTAGTGTACGGTGGAAGTGATGTGCTTAAAGTCAGTGGATTCACGGACGCAAGTTTCCAGACAGACCAAGATGATTTCCGGTCACAGTCCGGTTATATCTTTTGTCTGAATGACGGTGCAATCAGTTGGAGAAGCTCCAAGCAAGACACCGTTGCTGATTCCACTACAGAAGCTGAATATATCGCCGCCTCAGAAGCTGCGAAGGAAGCTGTTTGGATACGAAAGTTCATTATTGAACTAGGTGTGATACCAGATGCGGCTGAGCCTCTGGCACTGTTTTGTGACAACAATGGTGCTATAGCTCAGGCAAAGGAACCAAGATCACACCAGAAATCCAAGCATGTTCTAAGAAGATTTCACTTGATACGTGACATCATTAATAGAAAGGAAGTCAAGATCAGCCGAGTTCAGACAGATGATAACGTCGCTGATCCGTTGACAAAGCCACTCCCAAGGCCTAAGCTCGAGTTTCTGACTGAAGCTGTAGGCATTAGAGACATTGAAATGTAATCTAAATTTGAGTGGGAGTTTGAGGGCTTTTATTTAGTTATTTGATATGTTCTTGTAAAACATTCTTATGTTTAATGAAATTATTATTTCAAGATTATTTTAGCTGTGATGAAATAATCGTTCCAAAGTGATATAAACCATTTTATAGGTCATCGAAGTAAGTGACTTGATCTTGAGTCATCGAAGTCATTTAGCTTGATCATCAGACCCTATATTTGATAGATGGATTAAATCATCATGTCCCTAGTCGAAGGTTGTTGAAATTGGAACACCAACAACCGTGAGAGACTGGATTGGTATGTGACTTATGACAAAGTCTCAGTGTGTCATAGATGCGCGGCATCGAAGTCAATACATAGGTGTATGTTGGGAACATACGACCGGACAAGACCCGATTATGAGAACTCTTCAGGATATTTATATCTGTGTCATAAGAGATTCTCACTACGACTATAGAGTATAGTCCTTAGACCTGAGTTCGCATGCATGTGACTGCACATGGACTGATGCACTTTGATCATTGTCTAACGCTATCGTTCTGCGATAGTTATAAGGACCTTGTTTGGGTACATTATGAAATGAGTAGTTTACAGTGATGAAATAAGACGGAATTTGTCCCTCCAATATAAATGGAGTGAATATCTCTAGGCCAATCGGAGATTTGAATACTGGAAAATGCATGGCCATGCTCAAACGGACTGTCCCGAGTCGTTTGGATTGTCAGTATCGAATCAGAGTCCGATGAGCAAGATTAGGCTTTATAAGGATGACACTCATCTTGCCTTATGACTAATCGAGATATTGAGACAAAAGGATTATGAATACAGAGATTCCAGTACAAGTGGGAGATTGTTGGAATTGTGTCCAGTAATCTCGGTACTGTCTCTAGAAAGTAAGAGTATGTCAATGATCAGACATAAGTCATATAATACTGGGGGTCATGATGGCTTGCTAGAGTCCGCTCATGATCTATAAGTCTTGGACTTATTACCTTTATTATATGATCGCATATGGGTCACACGCCTAAGCTTACAGGAAAATGTGTAGGAACGGATTGACAGAAGTACGGTAAAAGTGCTAGGCATTTACTGTACTTAGAGATTAAAGGGTTCAGCAATCGTGTGTCGATCGATACACAAGGTGTGTCGATCGACACAGTGCGTGAACGCCTAGGAAATAATAAGACTGAGAATTGGGCCCGAAAGCCCATGAGAACTAAGACAGGTTTTAAATGAATAAAACCTGATCTAGCTCTCTAATTCTCTCCAAGTCTGCGCCTCTCTCTCTCTCTCTGTCGCCTCCCTCCTCGTGGTCTAGCAGCCAGATTCCTTTGCGTGCGTGTGTGAACCTTTGGAGGATCCATCCCTTGGTGGCTCTCTGATCTCTGACCATACCATCCCTTTCCGCTGCACAAACAGGTATAAGGTGAGATCAACAATTGTTTCTAACCAAGAGAACCTAGATCCGCATGTTTAGGATAATCTGAATCAGAGAATTGAATCAGGATTCATCTAAACATTCCTTCAGATGAGGCTTAAATTTCTGTCACTCACAAACACCAAATCGTAAGAGTCGGCTACAACGGTTTTCAACATCTCGAAAAACCAGGCCCAACTATCATTATTCTCACCATCGAGTACCCCAAATGCTATAGGATAAATGTGACGATTGGGATCTTGAGCTACGGCGAAAACTAGTATACCACGATATGCGGTCTTCAGAAATGTTGCATTTACCATAATTACTTTCCTCATGCACTTAAACCCTTCAATGCAAGCTCCTAAAGCTATGAAAAGGTACTTGAAATTTTCCACCTCATCCAGTTTCACTTCCGTTACCGTACCATGATTCAGCTCTCTAGGACGTACAAATAACAATACAACATCCGGTAGCTATCTTCTGGATTACCACGAAAATCGCAAACTGCTTGATTTTTTCCTCTCAGAGCTGTGGAGTATGATATCCCTACACCAACTTTTCTCTTCACAATATCCATGATAACTTCAGGAGTTGGAGTCTCGTATTTCCCTGGATAATCATCACTCAATAGAGATGTAACTAGTTTTGATGATCCTTTTCTCTTCTCCTTGCATTCTAAACTCTGACTAGTCTGGCTGTATGTGTGCATCTTTGTGTACATTCTAATCGAGAAACTATCAGAGTTTGTGATCTTTGCTGCTCATACTCTCCAATTATAGCTTCGTTGAGCACATCTAGCCACCCATCGCTGAGAATCATATTTATGTATGAAATACCCGAAAGAGTTAACAAATGCGCCTCTATGAACCAACTTTGCTAAAACATTCTTGCTTGGAAATTCTACACCAACAGTCAAATCCAAACTGTCTTCCCATGGCGGTAAAATTGGACTATATTCAACAATAAGTGGTTGTTCAACATATTTATCACGCATATCTGATGAATCCATATTGTTGCCCTCATATTCATCACGTACTGTATCTCCATCATTTTCGATATCATCTCCATCATTTTCGCGGTCATGTCCATCATTTTCGAGAGCATCTCCATCATTTTCGAGATCATCATCCTCTTTTTCTTTATTCCTTTGTTCGTTGTCAACGTACAACATGATGGCATCATGTCCTATTTCTCATATTTCATGATTTTTGGGCTGTGAATCTTCATAGTTCATACCAAAAGAGCTTTTTCTCGACTGTTGCTCGGGCAGTTCCGGTGTACTCAACACCTCCACTTACAAAACACATCTACGGTTCTCATTATCAACATGCGTTAGATAGACAAACAGCTCCTCATCATCACAAATATACGACTGCTCCTCACACCCAGCCAGCCTAGGAATGTAACTCAATTAGAATTTAACCTTACTTCCATCTAAACCAAGCTTCTCGTATAACCTAGCTTCTACCATCGACATTGTTATCTCCTCAATTGATGCCTTAAACACTAGACCATAAATGTGACCTTCGCATTTATAATGTATGCTGACGTTGTTGCTCATTTTAACCTGCCAAATAATACCCAAAAACTCAATCAAAACAGTTTTTTGTGCACATTCATACAATTGTTGTTCACAGTAATACACTAGTTGTTCACAGTTATACATTATATGTACACATTTATACCCTAGTGTTACTAGTTATACAATATTTTCCAGTGTTACTGGTTTTACCAAGTTATACTATTATTGAATGAACATGAACCCGAAACCCAATTCAATTGGTTTCAGGATCTAAAAAAGTAAAATTTTACAATGATTCAACCACATCAATGCATTTGTAACTAATGTGTACTCATAATCAACCCAGAAACATTTGTTAGACCCTAATGTGCATCAAATCGATTACAATATACCATTTGAAATCGATTAAAGAGACCAATTTACACATTTGTTATAGAGTCCAATAAACGGTTAGACCTCGATTTGGAACTTAATGCAACTACGGCACGGCGGCGAGTCGAAGAGACGTCGACGGCGGTGTAAGGCGAAGATCGAAGCTCCGGAAGTGAATCCGACAGAGCTAAAAGGAAAGGAATCCCGACGAGAATGGTCAAACGAAGCCCCCCGAAGCGAGCGAGAAAGAAAAGAGAATCTTCCCCGGGTAAAAACGATACTCGGAACAAGAGGGAGAATCGGATCGGATACAACCCGCCCCTAACTCGAGACCCACCAAGATTTTCGATTTTAATTACTTTCAATAAAAAAAAAAAAAATCAATAAGAGCATTCCGGTAATCAGCCAGCCTCATTTAAATGAAAAGAGTATTGCAGATTAAAGAGGGGTAATGTAAATTTTATTTTGTCTCATAGGGCCACATGAGACAAAACCCCAAAAATAAACCGAAAGACATCAAATAAGAGCTGAACATAAAGAAAAACAGTTCCATTTCGTGAATTACATATCACGAGTCTCTCCATATAGATCGTCGAATAAATATGCATATACATAAAAACAATATTACAATACATTAACACCCCTGAACAAACATTTAAAAAAAAAAAAATCATCAAATCAAAATAGATTATACTCGAGGAAAAAGTTTGTTTATGTATACCCAACAAACATCAAGACTTTCTTGCTGCAAATTGATTCCCAGACTTGAGATTATCTTCCATGGACAGCTTGGTCCAGCCAAAGTCATCCCTAACTTTCTTCCTTTGAGCCACAATGTAAAAGCTCATAAATATACACATAAAGGCCATCATTGCGATGAATATGCTCAGGTTTCTTCTATTTGGGCAAGAACTCAGAATCATATCTGTTGAAACAAACCCATCAAGACTGCCCATCGAGTTATTCATCTTCATGATCTCAACACCATTCAACATCGCATCAACTCCATGCTCATCAACACTGGTCCTGTTTGATGGTCCAACACTTACTGCGATCGATGATCCTGAAGGGTTGGAATCAGCACTCGTAAGATCCACCACGAAATCGATGTAATAAGGGGAAGCAAGGACGTAACCCGCAGAGTCAGAGATATCGAAATCTTGGTAAGCCAAGTTGCGGTTGATGTAAACGTTGAAATATAGCATACCGAGTGATTTGCTAGCTATGTCACAGAAATGCATCCGGATCAGATATTTATAACCCGTGCTCACCGGGAATTCCCAACTCAAAATATTGCTTCTTTTAGCCACACGGGCAGTGTTGTAGACGTTATCAGGACCAACTTCCCGGCTCGCTCCTCCGGGCCTATACTTAATCCTACCGGTGAAGTAAGCTTTCTCAGACACATCACCCCCGGTTTTGAGGAATTTATCATCAGCGACCCAAGTCCTCCACAATGTGTCATTAAAAGGAGTAACTTTTCTACCACCGACATTGATTCTGTACACCACTTCCATGGCTTGTTTAGCTAAACCATTCAATTTACCAGTTCCATCACGAGATACAGAGGTTGCAACGTCAGCAATCAAATCCTTAGGCGCAGATATAACTTCGATGGCATTAACGAATGCTAATTTCGAATCTTTACTAGGAACCAACCTGATTACGACCTCTCCGACATCGACCCAAATCAGGAATTCTCTAACCCTAGATGACGACTCATCGTCATTGCCGTTAAAATTCCTAAGCACGACATGACCGTTGACGGTAACGTGAAACTCAGCATCATTCAGATCGATTTTAGATGAATTGAGCCGACTGAAATGGAGACGTACCATGTGAGTCCCTTTCTCGCCGACATTGAACTCGTATTTCGCCTGTCGCGCGAAAATCCTAGCGGTCCGATAGATCTGAGGGACGTTCGGAGCTAGACCTTCTCCTTGGACAGCGACTGATCCTTCAGATGAGAAGAACTTCAATTTCGACGCCGATGATGCGTCGGCAACGAAACGGCGGTTATCGGCTGTGGAGTCAACGTCCGAGCCACAGTTGACGAGGTACTCGTCGGCGGGAGAGAAAGAAAGAGAGGAAACGGAAAATGAAGAAGATATAAGGAAAACAAAGAGAATGAATCCGATCCTTCTGTATAGAATCGCCATTGCCGCGGAGAGATTTCCAGTCGACCAGAGAAGAAGAAAGAAAAATGTAATTTGGCAATTGCCAAGTTGAGACCAAGTCAACGCGTCATTACAGCTGTTCCGTCTGCATTTTCTCTCTCTACTCTATCTAAATAAGTCAAGACTATTGGCAGCGGCCCATAAATCCGAACTTGCCTCAAGGCCCAAATGTAACCATAAATCTCGATTATGATTTGACTTGCTGGAGATATTTAAAAAATTCTGGTACGGTTTACGGTTTAGTTTTTGCCTTTTTGGTTCATCGATTTTATTAAAAAAATTAAACCAATAAATCCATTTATAATTTAGTTGGGTTTTTTTTGTCAATTTAGTTGGGTTTAATGAATACTAGATGACTCTTCCGCACCTTGTGCGGGGTGAAATTTTTTTGTCGAGGATTGTTTCATTTTATTTAAAAGAGAAACACGTATTAATATTATAAACTTTAGAAATTTGAATGTAAGTTAATAGGTAGAATATGTCATTAGTTGTATACTTAATCTCTATTTGTTCTTTTTACATAGTAGAATTGTATTATAATTATATTAATTTTTGGTAACTACTTCTATAATTCAAGTGATAAAAGATTGTCGTATATTTTGTAAACTGAGAGTATAATTTAGAACATTCATTTATCTATAGAAACGAAATTAGTGGAGCATTCCCAAGGAGGCAAAGTCCATATATTTGTTCTGTAGATTTTTATTAATCAATTTCTACAATTTCATTAATTGCGGTAAATTGTTTTCTACCATTTAAATATAAAAGAAGCAGTTGTATTAAACATAAAATTTAACAAAGGAGTTGTAGAAAATACATGCAATTCAAGACATACACTTAAATTCAATTTGGGAAATAAGTTCGGAATTTTTGACATAAGGAGTACCTATTCGAGAAGTAGTATAATTAATTTAGATAGTATAGTTCTCATTTTACTGAAATAAAGAAATTAAGTAAAAATATGTACTTACCCAGAGTACTATTGACACTCCAAAACCTAAACACAAAAATTGTTTCATAATTTTTAACCGAGTGCCAGAAGTCATGAAACTTCATTAATTCAGCAAGATCGGATTCACACTTCATATTGCATTTTGTGAACTCGTCTGGATTTATCGGAATTGCAAATCTTGAATGTGTTGTTCTCCCACCTTTCAACAATAAAGCAACAATTCCACTTGAAGCAGTATTGATCACAATAATACCTCTTGAACGAATAGATGCACTTAATAAACTCCAAATGAATGTTTTGCCCGTACCTCCAAACCCATAGAGAAAAAACATTCCTCCTTTTATCATTCACAACTGCATCGAATATAGTTTCATATACTATTCTTTGCTTGTCCGTTATCATGGCAAGAAGTCTCTCTTCTTCTTTTCTTTCATCCTCAAGGTTATAATTCCTCTCATCATTTATTAGACAGTTGCCGTTGTACTCTTCATAATCTTCTGGTAGTGGCATCTCATGCCATTTAGTAAGTGAACCACCGTAACTTTCCAACTTTTTTTGTATTCTTGTCAATGTTATGTTTTTCTTTTGATCATCATTTAAAATCAAATATGCATGATTCAACAATGTTAAAAATATTATATTTTCATGAGGTATTTGAATGTTTCAAAATATTATATAAGAAACAATTATAAACTGATGCGGTCATCAGAACCAGACTATACCAGGCGCTCGCTAACTCAACCACTACGTCAGTCACTACGTCAGTCAGCACGCTGACTAACTCAACCACTACGTCAGTCAGCGCAACCAGACCCGATGGAGACCAACAGTCAGAAAATGAAGCACTCCGACCAATCCAGGAGGAACCAATCAACAAATCCAATTGTTCTGGATTCCCAACTCATAAGAGGACCATGGAGAATTAATTTGGACCAAAAGGAGTAATGGTTTGAAAGATATTCAACTTCCAAATCAGGAGATGCTACACTTGCCTTATTTGGAAGATCATGAGTTCAAATATTGCCAAACTCGAATTTGGCGACCAGGAGACTTATTACTACTCCTAGAAGCACTCTACAACACCTTAAGAAGCACCAGCCCACACAGGATCAGGCGGATCCTATTGGAACATAAACCAACTCAACCAGAGCTATTTATGGAAACTATGAAGACCAATTGGTTTGCACATTATCAAACCAAGATTTGGAAACCAGGAGGCCATAAACATCAACCAGAAGCAATAGAAGACGTCCTTAGCATCACCAAAATGCACAGGATCAATCACATGAGCTTATGGACCAACCGTCCATATATGGACACAAGCGCAAACTTCCCATTTCTTGCCAAAAGCTTCCAACGGCTCTATTCCCTTAGCTGTTGTGTCTTGGATGTCATTTACTATATACAAGATGTTCCAGAGAAGCTCACTTATCCCCTCAAACCGTCCAGATTCAAAGATCACATAATATCTTCCTATTTTGGCCAATTCTCCCTTAATGGCTCCAACGGCTAGTTTATTATTTGTTGTTGATTTCTTTTCTTATTTAGAAGTTTATGAACGTTGTAAGAGCATTATATAAGCTCCATTAGACCATTTGTATTATTCACGCTTTCAATCAGTCAAAGTATTATTCAGTTTCTTCAAAGAGTGTTCTTTGTTAAGAATTTCCCCTTCTCTTGAATAAGTGTGTGATTCACCTATTCTCTAGAAAACCTTGGATTAACTTGTTTGTGTGATTCAAATAAGTTGTTCAACCACAGATTGAGAGAGTCAATCAGCCCATCGAACAAGTGAGTTGTTCATCTCATCCATTCGTTCCATCCATCTCGGTCAAGTAAGAGAGCTCTTAAGCCAGTGCTTGTCCTCCATCAATCCATCGCTCAAGCTTCCGCCTTGGGGCTACATCATCTGGTATCAGAGCCGAAAGGTTCCTAATCAGGTGTTATCTATCCTTACCTTTCGGTTTTTATTGCATTTAGTTTCTTAAGATTTTGTTTCTTTGCATCTTAAAACAAAAACTCATAAAAATTGTCTATTTCATAATATTTCTTAGCTTATAGTTCCTGTTTTCAGTTTTGCATCTTAAAAAAAAAAAAAGTTTGTTTTGTGTTCTTGTTTTGTTTTATAAAACCAGAAAAAAGTTTTAAAAAGAAAGAGGAAAAGTTTTATTATTTGATTCGATTTCTTAAACCAAAAAAAAACCAAAAAGTGTTCTTTCCATTTTTGTTACTTTTAGTTTTCGAAAGTTTGAAAAGAGGCTCCTTTTGATTCAAAGAAAATTTGTTTTCCTTTTCTAAACCTTCCAAAAACGTGTGCAACAATCAACAAAAGGGAAAGTTGATATTTTTCAAACCAACCAGCTCCTAAACCGGTTTTCAAACCCCTAAAACCTGTTTAAAAACCGTGTGTTAAGTTTTGTGTATAGTTGCTTGAGTTTGAACAATTGCAACTACTTGTTCAGCGCTTAAGATAAATAACTTCAGAACATATTGATACACTTTAAGCTAATTGTTTCAGGTACTGAGTAACTGACATGGGGGATCGTGAAGATTCAAAAGCAGATATGTATGGAGAGTACCACCCATGTAATACCCTGTATCAAGAAATGGTCAACGGGCAGCGGAAATATCAACGGAGGGCATTTTCGTAAATTTGTAAAGTTAAGGGGTATTTTGGTAAATTTACCAAAATACAAGCCGGAAGCCAATACGGGCCAAATGTTATTCTTTTTAAGTAAAGCAAATATTTAGAAGATCAGGAATGGTGGAAACGGAGATTAAACTAGTTTTTCGGGATATCGGGAATGGAAACCGATAAAACCGATAAAACTTGTAAAATTCATAACGGGAGCTACGGGTGTCCGTTTGAGGTGATTCGAATTTCTAAATTCATCTACGAGCATCTAGAATCTAAAGATGAGACTTGGTGGATTTATAGAAGCGGCTAAAGGGTTTTGAAAATATTAAACATTAAACCGGTTTTCCGAGAAACCGATACAATGTTCGGGCAAGCGAGAGGACCTTCTAAACTCCACCAAAAATTATGAAATTTGGACCACAGCTTCATGAGAAGATGTAGAAGCCACGGTTACAAGGATTCAGCAAGATTCAGTGCCTAGATTAAGTTATAGATTTTAGATCATTAATGGGTGATTAATGACTAAAATTCCAAAATAAATTCAAGAGAGCTTGGGCTTGGTTTGGGATGATTGGAGCTGATATCTGAAGACATTATGGACCTAAATGAAGCCCAGTTACAAGACGAGCCACGAAATGAAGCAAGAAGAGGCAAAAGGAGGCCTTGTGGGTAAGATACAATGAATCTACAAAAAGGGTTTTGGCCCAAACTTAAAGGCTTCTAAGTGGGCTTTATATACATGAATTGGGTGATAAAAATAGCTTTTTGTGGCCCTGCATGAGAGAGGAGGCGTGGCATGAGAAGAAGGGAGAAGAGTGGAGGGACACATGGCTTTCTCTAAGACTCCTTGTGTTGCTATAAAAAGAGGTGAGGCCTCCTCATTTCTTCACACCAACAAAAAACAAAAACAAGAAAAGAGAAGGAGAGGAGGAGAAGAAGGCGTGGGGAGAAGAAGGCGTGGGAAGAAGAAGAGGAAGAAGAAGAAGAAGAAGAAGAAGAAGAAGAAGAAGAAGAAGAAGAAGAAGAAGAAGAAGAAGAAGAAGAAGAAGAAGAAGAAGAAGAAGAAGAAGAAGAAGAAGAAGAAGAAGAAGAAGAAGAAGGAAGCCGGAGGAGAAGAAGCCGGAAGAAGAAGAAGGAAGAGGAGAAGAAGAAGAAGACCGGAGGAAGAGGAAGAGAGAGAGAAAGAGGAGAGAGAAAGTAGAGAGAGAAAGAAGAAAGAGAAAGAAGAGAGAGAGAGAGCCGGTAGAGAGAGAAAGAAGAAAGAGAAAGAAGAGGGAGAGAGAGAGAACTGGAAGAGAGAGAACCGGAGGAAAGAGAAAGAGAACCGGAAGAGAGAGAAGAGATTAGTCCGGAGGCTCGATCGGGATCACGAAGGTCAACGGTCAAGTACGGGTCAAGGTCGGGTCAAAGCGAAGGAGGTCCGGGGAAAGGTTCGGGTTAGCGTCGGGTTCGTGCCGGGTCTCGTTGTTCCGCTAGTCCGTCAATCCGTCCA
Source organism: Orychophragmus violaceus (assembly GCA_030180135.1). Taxonomy (NCBI): domain Eukaryota; kingdom Viridiplantae; phylum Streptophyta; class Magnoliopsida; order Brassicales; family Brassicaceae; genus Orychophragmus; species Orychophragmus violaceus. The sequence continues at coordinate 104,302,407 of CM058237.1, read as the reverse complement.
TCCGTGGTCATAAGAGCAATGTGAGTCGGCTCATACACCGTAGATAAGAGCATATAGAACGGGGAAAGAGAAGCCGTAGAATTAGGGTTGCATACCCGGTTGTGAATGGATTGTGATTAAGAACCGACTTAAATAATTAACGATAAACCGGTTAGGGTATAAGACACATGTTCGGATCGTATGAGTTAAACGGATTAAACCTGTTGTGTGCCGCTAGGTGGCTAGTAATGTTGGGTGATGCATACATATAGTCGTGGTGTGATCACTACAAGGAAAAAAGTATATTCCAACGTACATATTAGTCAGTAATTCGTAGGAAATCGATGTTTCCAACAAATGTCCAACAGAATATACATTTGTTGGAATATGATCGTTGGAAACTTGGATTTGTTGGAAGTTTGTTGGGAGCGTTTCCGACAAATAAAATTTATTGTCAATTTGTCAGAATTTTCTGAGAAGTTCTTTGTTGGAAATTTGTTGGAACCTAGTGTGAAGTTTCCCACAAATTATCAATAAATAAGATCAACAAAATTCCAACAAAAACATTATCAGAAACTTCCGTCAAATATTTTATTCGGAAATTATTGGCAGTTTATGATGAATATTTAACAAACTTGATCGTCATTTCATAGGAAATTTCTAATAACATATTCGTTGGAAATTTGTTGATACATATTTTGATAATTTGTAGGAAATTTCTAACATTTACCGCGATTTTGGTCAACTCGCATAATAAAACAGTGAACAATTAATCGCATTTAAGAGCAATTAATTAGCCGCCTAATCTTATTACGCGCTTAAAATCGGATTAAATACCGATTTATTTAAACTATGTATAGGCCCAAACGAAAACTTAAGCCATGGGTTATTCGAAGCCCATTTGATGTTAGTGAAATGGTAAGAGAGCTCTGTATTTATAGAATCAGATAGTGTTATAATTTACCAATGTTCCGATGTGGGACGTTGGCAAAAATAAGTTTTCACTATGCGGGTCCCATTTTTTTTTTTAACTCTGGAAAATTGCATTTGGAATGAAAAAGTGAATGGTCCAGCAGGGGACCTTACAAGGGCATGAGCCACGAACATAACTCTAAAAACAGAACCATACCAATAGGTATTGGAAGAGAAAAAACAGAGAAACAGAGCAATCCATAAGAGCCCCTCTCAACCGATAGGAGAGGGTAAGGGAGAGCTGCTACAACGAGATAGCAGCGAGGTTAAAAGCTCCTTATGGTCCTGGAGCAGGGGAGAGAGACGGAGCTTCAGCATTGAGGATTGAGTTCAGCCAACTAGGGCCAAGCCGGGCGATGTAAGAGTGACGTCGAGAACCTAATAATCCGCTTTCCGCAATCGCATGAGCAGGCTAGTTGCCTGAGCCGGATGTATGGAATAAACTCCAAGAAGAGAAGGATTGCAGCAGCGTATATATGCGTGAGAGACGAGTCTGTAACAGGGGAAGACTATTGCCATTGCTGAGGGAATATCATAACAATACTGAGCTTGTTTCGAAGGACATCTCAGCGAAATTGTAGCCAATGATTCAATAGCCCATGACAGGCCTGAGATGTCTGCTTCCAAATTAGATTGTACTTGAGCGAAGGAGTGTCGACCATGAAACAAAACCGTTCCAGTGAAGTCACGTACCAGCCAAGAAACATATGCAACCTGCGAGTTGATATCCCATACAGTACCCACGTTGCATTATTTTTTTCTTTTTTTTTCTTTTTTATGCAACTCTCCAACAAATATTTTGTAATAAAACCGTGAAGAATATATATATATATATATATATATATATATATATATATATATATCATAAGAAATATTAAGTAAGTTAGTTTTTTCCTTTTTGCAAGTTTTCAATAATTTTTTGTAACAAAATTGTAAGAAATATTAACCAACTTCTAACAACTTAAAAATTGTTGCTAATTTCCAATGATATAATATTAGTTGGAAAATACCAACAAGATTCTTACGAATTATATGACGTAATTACCACAAATAAAATTGTTGGAAATTCGCAATGAATTTCCAACAAATAAAACATCATATAAAATTTTGTGAGATATTTATTGGAAATTTCCAATAAAATATTATTGTTGAAAATATCTGTTGGAATATTATATCTTTTCTTGTAGTGGATAGGACGGTATATGCCTATGCATTAAAGAAATGAATATGAATGAACGTATATACGGGAAATACGACGGAATTAAAAGACGGGCGGAAACCTAACAAATGTATAAAGTATGAATTGGTATCGGGAATACATTAAAGGTTAAAGAAAAGTAAGTGGATTAAGTAAGTGAATAATGAGATGTCGGGGAGCTTAGCAAGCTGCTAGCTCTAAAAACCAACAAATCGGAGAGTGATTAAAAGACACATAAGAAATGGGTATGAGACGAGATATGTGTGAAGTGTGTGATGAGCCGTTTACGGGTCAGCAATCCGCTAATCCAAGGTAGCGGACTTGAATCGGTTAAAAGACGTTAGAAACCCTAATAGGCTTGCTTGTGTGGTGATGGTTTGTATTGTTGTGATTGCGTGGTTGTGGCTGTTAAGCCTTGTTGTGCAGGCCTATTAGTTTGTCTCGGTGTTGGGCCGAGCGAGCGGTGGTGCGGGTGTGTGTGTAGACTTGCGGGGTGCGGTGTTGAGATTGTGGTTAATTGTTGATCAAGTCTGATTGATTTCTAGAGTCCGAGCGAGTCTGCGTGTTTACTTTTCCGCACTAGGACTCTAGGGTGCGTTAGACCCCGCAAGTCTAGGAGATTGAATACGTTCTGGTACTTCCGACCCGATTGGATCCTCGGGAAGTGAGAACCTGGTCAGTGCACGTACCTTTGGTAGTGGTTCTGGCAGGTGCGAACCTATGGAGTGACGTCCGTAGGGTGTAGTCCGGAGTGAAGGAATTTCTAGCAGTTCTAATCAGGATTAGCAACCCTAGTCTGAATTCCGAGCCTAGGATCTACAGGTTCATGTAATCGAATCTATCAGATCTAGTGATTACCTGGTGATTAGCAGCGGAAGTTATTTGCAAGTAATCAAGATCTAGAGCGCCTCAGATGCTGCGCCTCTACTGGTATCCACACGCACACGAACTGAACAGGAAGGGATGCTAGTGCCTTATGAGATCGAATCTCCAGAGAGGTTTGTTTTTCTGTTTCTGGTGGCTGTGAATTAGGTTTTTTTGGATCGAGTTTAGGTCGACCATATATCTTATATATGTCGACTTAAACCGCCCCGAGATCAACTAATAATTAAACCAGTTTAATCTGTCAATCCGCGAGTCGTGTCGACTAACACACTCTATGTGTCGATCGACACGGCCAATTTATGTCGACCGACACTCTTAGTGTGTCGATCGACATCGCCCAGAAATGTCGATATTGAATGCATATCAAATATGCATTCACCCGATCATTACATTAATGATCATCCTCTCATGCAACGTCCAGTTTGCTTAGGTGTGTGACCCTGTAGGATCATATAACACTAGCAATGAGTTCTCAACTCATTGATCATAAGTGGCTTCTAGCAAAGCGTTATGACTACCTAGTGTCATATGATTGTCTCATCTCGACAACACGACTTTCTCTCAGAGTAAGTACAAATAGATTTCAGGACATTCCCAACAATCTCCCACTTGTACTGGAATCGTCTATTCCCTTTTAATCCCTTTGTATCCATATCTCAATCTAGCATAAGGCAAGAACTGTGTCATCCTTATTAAGCTAGATCACGTTTATCGAATCCCGATTTGTACTGATGAAAAACAAACAACTGACAATCAGTTCGTTTGAGCGCGGTTACACATTTCCAGTATCAAATCTTCGATAGGCCCAGAGATATTTAACTCCTGTTATATAGGAGGTACAAATCCCATCTTGTTCCATCCATGTCTCTTTTATATTTCATGATACGCCTAATCAGTGTCTTTATGATCACCAGTTACGGCTGACGTTTGACAAAGTCAAGACGAACCAATCCATATAAGAGAGGACATGATGAACTCAGGTCTAAGGACTACTCTCTTTAGTCGTAATGAGAAACTCTTATGACACTCATATAACATCTTGTAGAGTTCTCATTAACGGGTCAAGTCCGATCATGTGTTCTCTAACACATATCTATGTGATTGACTTTAATACACTTATTAATGACTCCATGAAACATGGTCATCAGTCACCTCACATACTAGTCTCACGTGGTTGTTAATGTCCCACGTTAACAACCTCGACCAGGGACCATTCTAATTTATGTCATTTATTGCTTATAGGGTTTCATGATCAAGTCACATACTTGATGGCCTATAAAATGTCATAAATTACTTTGGGACAATATATATATATATATATATATATATATATATATATATTTAATTAACACAATTAAATAATGCTGAAACAATTTCATTAAAATAACATAACTATTATGTCTTTGTGAACATCATGTCATAACTAAAACAAATACAACTCCCACTGAAATCAAGATCATATCTTAAGATATCTAATGCCTACAGCAGTTGTATGAAACTCATGCTTAGGCCTTGGGAGAGGCTTGGTCAGTGGATCAGCAACATTCTCATCCGTCGGGACTCTGCTGATCTTCACATCTCCTCTATTCACAATATCACGGATAAGGTGATATCGCCTTTCTATGTGTTTGGATTTCTGGTGTGATCTAGGTTCCTTTGCTTGCGCAATGGCTCCATTGTTGTCACAATACAAAGCCACTGGCTCAGAAATGCTAGGAATCACACCAAGTTCAGTGATGAACTTCTTGATCCAAATAGCCTCCTTTGCCGCTTCAGAAGCAGCGAGGTACTCAGCTTCATTTGTGGAATCTGCTACAGTGTCCTGCTTGGAACTCTTCCAGCTTACTGCACCGCCATTCAGGAAGAAGATGTAACCAGATTGCGATCGGAAATCATCTTGGTCTGTCTGAAAATTTGCGTCTGTGTAACCACTTACTACCAGCTCATCACTTCCTCCATACACCAAGAATTTATCCTTAGTATTTCTCAAATACTTCAGAATATTCTTGACTGCTGTCCAGTGACTTTCACCTGGATCCGATTGGTATCTACTCGTCATGCTTAAAGCACAAGCAACATCTGGACGAGTACAGAGCATGGCATACATGATGGATCCCAACGCCGAGGCATAGGGAATCCGACTCATGCGATCTTGCTCAGCAGGTGTCTCAGGACACTGCTTCTTGCTGAGACTTATGCCATAAGACATTGGTATGAAGCCCTTCTTGGAATCTTGCATTCTGAACCTGTGTAAGACCTTATCGATATAAGTGTCTTGACACAGTCCAATCAACTTGTTTGATCTATCTCTATAGATTCTTATTCCAAGAATATACGCGGCTTCTCCCATGTCTTTCATTGAAAAACAACTTCCGAGCCAAGTCTTAACAGACTGTAACAACGGAACGTCATTTCCGAGAAGAAGTATGTCATCTACATACAACACGAGAAATGCAACAGCGCTCCCACTAGTCTTCTTGTAAACACATGGTTCTTCTTCGCTTCTGATGAAATCAAACTCTTTGACTGCTTCATCAAAACGAAGATTCCAACTCCGAGATGCTTGCTTCAATCCATAAATGGATCGATGAAGCTTGCATACTTTCCTAGCAGCATTAGGATCGATGAAACCTTCGGGCTGTGTCATGTACACATCCTCTTCCAGAATTCCATTAAGGAAAGCTGTTTTCACGTCCATTTGCCAGATCTCATAATCATAATGAGCAGCTGTTGCTAGGAGAATCCGAATGGATTTAAGCATGGCTACAGGTGAATAGGTTTCTTCATAGTCTATACCATGAATTTGTTTGAAACCTTTTGCCACAAGCCTTGCTTTATATATCTGAATATTTCCATCCACATCAATTTTCTTCTTGAAAATCCATTTACATTCAATGGGTCTTGCACCATTGGGTAAATCAACCAAAGTCCATACTTGGTTCTGTGACATGGATCCCATTTCGGATTCAGCGGCTTTCAGCCACTTTTCGGAGTCAGGGCTCATCATCACTTCTTCGTAATTCGCGGGCTCGTCACTGTCAATGATCAATAAATCATGACAATTGGTTACGAGAAATCCATATCTCTCGGGTTCGTGACGGATCCTTTCGGATCTACGAATTTCTGGCTCCACAGGCGTTGGGTCTACAACTCTTTGTAGATCCAACTGTTGCTCTTCCTCTACGGGTTGAGCATTTTCCTGCGGTTCTCGAACTTCTTCGAGTTGTACTTTACTCCCACTGTTTCTCTTGGAAAGAAACTCTCTCTCAAGAAAAACGCAGTTCCGAGCAACAAACACTTTGTTCTCGGATTGGTTGTAAAAGTAGTATGCCTTGGTTTCCTTAGGATAACCAACGAAGTAGCACTTATCAGATTTGGGTTCGAGCTTATCTGTAATTAATCGCTTAACATAAGCTTCACAACCCCAAATCTTCAGGAAAGACACATTTGGAACATTTCCAGTCCATATCTCATGTGGTGTCTTTGCAACTGATTTTGACGGAACCCTATTAAGTGTAAACGCAGACGTTTCTAGAGCGTATCCCCAAAAGGATAATGGAAGAGTTGAGAGACTCATCATTGATCGAACCATATCTAATAAAGTCAGATTCCTCCTCTCAGACACGTCATTCCATTGTGGTGTTCCAGGAGGAGTGAGTTGTGAAACAATTCCACAATCTCTCAAATGATCACTGAATTCTTGGCTTAAGTATTCTCCTCCACGATCTGATCGAAGAGCCTTAATACTTTTGCCAAGTTGATTCTGTACTTCATTTTGGAACTCTTTGAACTTTTCAAAGGATTCCGACTTGTGTCTCATTAAATAGACATAGCCATACCTGCTGAAATCATCAGTGAAGGTAATGAAGTATCGAAAATTTCCTCTGGCACTTGTGCTCATTGGGCCGCATACATCTGTATGTATAAGGCCCAATAGGTCACTGGCCCTTTCATTTTGTTTGTTGAAAGGCGCCTTTGCCATTTTGCCTAGTAAACAAGATTCACATTTCTCACATGATTCATAATCAAATGAGCCCAAAAGCCCATCACTATGGAGCTTTTGAATCCGTTTCTCGTTTATGTGGCCCAAACGACAATGCCATAGAAAAGTCTGATTCGTGTCATTTGATTTGAATCTCTTGGTGTTAATGTTATAGATTTCTGTGGTTTTGTTCAGAACATAAAGCCCATTCTCTAATGGGCTGCTACCATAATACATATCATTGTAATCAAAAGAACAACATTTATTCTTAATTGAAAACTGATATCCTTCCAAATCCAAAACAGGAATAGAAATAATATTTCTGCTTATAGCAGGTACATAGTAGCAATTATGAAGTTCTAAAACCAAACCAGAAGGTAAAGACAAGTTAAATGTTCCTACGGCTAATGCAGCAACTCTTGCTCCATTCCCCACACGCAGGTCCACTTGTCCCCTTTCCAACGTCCTACTGTTGCTTAGGCCCTGCATATTTGTACAAATATGAGCACCACAGCCGGTATCCAATACCCAAGAAGTAGAACCAGAAGTAGTAACATTTACTTCTATAACATAAATACCTGAAGATGAAGTCTCGAAAGTCTTCTTCTTCTTCTTCTTCTCTTCCAAGAATTTGTTGCAATTTCTCTTCCAATGCCCAGGCTCTTTACAGTAATGGCACTTATCAGTCTCAGATGGGCCCGGCTTGGGCTTCGGGGCTGGCGCAGGCGTGTCCTGGTTCTCAACCGGGACTGCCTTGCCCTTTCCCTTGCCTTTGCCAAGTTTCTTAAACTTCTTACCCCCTTGTACCATAAGTACATTAGGAGTGCCCTTCTTGATATTTGGCTCAGCTGTCTTGAGCATGCCATGCAGCTCAGTCAACGTATTTGTCAAGTTATTCATGTTATAGTTCATAACAAACTGATCATGACTTGACGGCAGTGACTGCAGAATGATGTCAGTAGCCAACTCTTGGCTAATGGGACAATCCAGCCTCCCCAGGTTATCAATATAACCCATCATCTTAATGACATGAGGACTTACTGGACTGTCCTTTGGTAGCTTGCATTCAATGAGAGATTTAACCGTCTGGTATCTCTCAGTTCGTGCCTGCTCCTGAAACATGCTTTTCAGGCTAGTAATCATCTCCACTGGCGACTCCACGTTCTCGTATTGCTTCTGCAAGTCCGAGTTCATGGTAGCCAACATGAGACAATTTACATCGACCACATCATTGGAATGCTTGTCCCAAGCACTCCTTTCTGCATGTGCAGCATTGGATCTCGGTTTTTCAGGGAGAACATTTTCAAGGACATAGTCCCGCTTCTCCTGCTTGAGAACAATTCTCAAGTTCCGATACCATTCGAGAAAATTCGATCCATTTAACTTGTCCTTCTCAAGGACGGATCGCAGGGAGAAAGAATTATTATGAGTAGTAGTCATAGCTAAGAATATAGAAAAGAAAAGGTTTAGTTATGATGTTCAAGAAATGAGAAATCTTAACTTTTAAGAAAACTCGCATTATATTCAAACAATGTTTCCTCAGATGAATATAATGATCCAAGACCCATACTTCACTAAACTTGAGTGAGCCACTGGCTGTCACCCAAATTCAGCTATCTAGGTAAGCAACAACCTTGCTAGTTGTATCCAATACAACTCTTGGTTGTGGACTGACATCTTATGTCAAATCCACCTGATGTCTCTGAGCCCAAAACGATTTTGATGGCCCAGTCAAGTAAACCAATCTTTTCAGTCATGTAATTGTTGACGCCTTGCACTGCAAACTCATCAACACGATTACTTCCTGCCTTACTCATGTAATTGTGGACACCTTGCACTGCAAGCCTATCACTCAATGAAACGAGTCTTGACAGTCGACAAGATTGGAAAGACATCAAGTATCACTTGATATTTGATTGAGGAACGGAATCATTAAAACGTTCAGTTTTATTATGTTTTAATTCTTATAATTAATTGATTTATCATGCTTTGGTTCTGTGATTGCAGGCTCCAAAACCCAATCATCGAATCTGATGTCGACCGACACTACTATAGTGTCGATCGATACAGAATAACCAAAAGCAATCCGCGATAACCGATCAATCCAATTGATCCGGTTTCGAATACCAGTCGGTGTCGATCGATGCTACACTAGCATCGGTCGATACCAACCTAATCAAACCAATCGCAATTCAAACCATTTAACCAAGCTCGATAACCGGTCCAATCCAATTGAACCGGTTCATCAATCTCGCGAGGTTTGTGTCGACCGATACAACTCTTGTGTCGATCGACACTAGGCGAAAAGTTTTATTCGGGTTATCCTTCTGTGTCGACCGATACCCGCTTGGTGTCGATCGACACAGGGTGATAAGCCCTAATCGTTTTTCAAGTTAAAACCCTAAAACTAGATTTTAATCAAAAACGAATTTCAGCATGCTTGTATCAACTATACAGAGATCCAGATTCAACTAATCTAATCAACATGCCACAGATTCAATGGAACCCTAAAGCTCTGATACCACTGAAGGAATTTCTAGCAGTTCTAATCAGGATTAGCAACCCTAGTCTGAATTCCGAGCCTAGGATCTACAGGTTCATGTAATCGAATCTATCAGATCTAGTGATTACCTGGTGATTAGCAGCGGAAGTTATTTGCAAGTAATCAAGATCTAGAGCGCCTCAGATGCTGCGCCTCTACTGGTATCCACACGCACACGAACTGAACAGGAAGGGATGCTAGTGCCTTATGAGATCGAATCTCCAGAGAGGTTTGTTTTTCTGTTTCTGGTGGCTGTGAATTAGGTTTTTTTGGATCGAGTTTAGGTCGACCATATATCTTATATATGTCGACTTAAACCGCCCCGGGATCAACTAATAATTAAACCAGTTTAATCTGTCAATCCGCGAGTCGTGTCGACCGACACACTCTATGTGTCGATCGACACGGCCAATTTATGTCGACCGACACTCTTAGTGTGTCGATCGACATCGCCCATAAATGTCGATATTGAATGCATATCAAATATGCATTCACCCGATCATTACATTAATGATCATCCTCTCATGCAACGTCCAGTTTGCTTAGGTGTGTGACCCTGTAGGATCATATAACACTAGCAATGAGTTCTCAACTCATTGATCATAAGTGGCTTCTAGCAAAGCGTTATGACTACCTAGTGTCATATGATTGTCTCATCTCGACAACACGACTTTCTCTCAGAGTAAGTACAAATAGATTTCAGGACATTCCCAACACGGAGAACACGGGGTCGCGTCCTAGGGCCGGACTGCATGGAAGCTCGGGTTGCCGGGGGTAACCGGAGTCACTGCGTATCGATGGGCTGAGAACAGTGTCCTGGATCGTGAGACTTTGTGTTAACATCTGGGAGTTGCGGGGGTTTGTTACCATGTCGGTAACGGTAGAAACCCGTGGAAGTTACCAAGAAGCGTAAGGGCCCAGTGGTGTGTTGATGATGATGGTGTTGCGCGATAGATAGATCGAGTTTCGATCGAGAGCATGTGCCGCAGTGCTTTCGATTCCCTTCGTTATTGTGTTATGTTATTATTGGATTGCTTGTGTGTTGTGGAGCTCATCACGTCTTGGTAGCACGTGACCAGCTATTGATACTTGATTGTTATTCTGGTTTTGGGCGGGAGATTGTAGATGCTAGATAGCATAGAAGCCGTAGTGGGGAGCCGTCTCGCTGGGTAATCTTAGATTACTCATTAGACTCTTGTTGTGTTTTTTTCCAGGTTGGCATAGCTCGGCGGACGCGTAGGACACTCGGAGTAGTCTCGGGTTGGCATTGGGCATCGATTGATTAGACGTTTTGGACTTTACTTTTGGTTTCGGATTTTATGGGCCCAGTTAAATGATTTGTATTGGATCATATTTGATTATGAATGAGATTTGTATTTTCCAAGTAATAAAAAAGGAATGTTTCCCTGATATATATGGTTTCGTCCGAACCAAACACAACTCGTGGAAGCGGTACGGGTTGAAAAGCTTCGTATCATGGAAACGAGGAAAACGGAGTCAAGGGTGGTTTGGTTCGAGCCTTTGTCTCAAACCGGACCGTCTATGGCTTTCGTATTGTGACAAACTCTTCTCGTATGACTGCTCGGGTTCGATCGGTCATGTTCTTGTTTGATTGTTGGCCGGTCAGCTCGTCGGTCAGCGGTAAACGGGAAGGGGGCGTTACAAAAAGGTGGTATCAGAGCATGGTTCGTCATGGGTTCGAAAATTCCGATTTTTCAAAGTTTTCAACGTTTTATCGAGTCAAATGTGTCGCCAATGCAACCATTAGGAATCCGAGTCGCGTTCGTCAATCCGGGGAAATGGGTATTTTATTAAGATCGTGCTAATCATTTGGTATTTTGTTGCAGTCACGCAAGGGGGATTGGTGTGTGTGTGGTTTGCGCCGACAAGATAAGGGACATTAGTATGGATGACCATAAGTCCGGTGGATCTACTAAGCTAGTTGAGGTCCGTACTCCCAGCATGCGGAATGTTCCCATAAAATGCAGCCTACTCTGGAGTATGTGATTACCGGTGCCGAGCCCGTCATCGTTCCACCCATTCCATGGCCGCCTTATGATACGATTACATCCGGAGTACTACCGTCAGTAGCGCGCACCGTCGACATTCATCCCCAATGACATGGCAATCAAATACATCCTCAGGGTATGGGAGCTATCACCGCCTGCTATCCGACCACCAGTCTGACGCATTGGACTCTTCGTTCCTTGCCTGCGGAGACACGTGTCTTTCATTTCCATTCGGTGTCAGTATTTTGGCCGAGCATATCAGTCACCGCCGCATTGACGCAGATTCCGACTTACCACATTTGCGGCCGAGGTGAACATTGTGCTCCTTTCCGTCATAACTGAGACCGCGTCGCTCCGCCACCACCACCATACCCATTCCATCCTCCTGGCACACCTATCGGCTAGGATCCACATGAGTTTACCGCTCATGGTGGAAATGGTAGGAAGTAGATTAGGCCCGGGTAAGTAAGGGCTCTAACTCACTTTTTGATGTGTGTGTATATCGGCTTGCGTTCGTCTCTAACGATTCAGTTGTGTGTAACGGTGTTTCGTTTGGGACGGATGAGTAACCGCGAGAATGTAGACTCCGACGGACCTACGTATTTGAAACTCTATGTGGTGAATAGATGTTTGATTTACGTAGTGGATGTGGAGTATTTGGTATTTGTCGTTTCAGTAACGAAGTAATCTTATTGCATATGTTGGGATAGTAAATGCAAAACGGTTATAACGTGAAAGCAAATGATGATCCGAGGAGACGGTTACTACGACCCTAAGAGACGACCGTATTTGCCGATTTGCTTGATTGATTGATTGTCTTGCTAGGGTGTTAGAATGTTGAATTGATTGATGCATTGATTTCTCGGTAGGTTGGTAGTCGATGATTTTGAATCATTGCATTGGATTGATCATTACGATATTTGTCTGGTGGTAACGCGGAATTATACGATATTTTTTATTAGCCACGTGTGACCGTTGGGTCCGTGACTAAATACCAATATCTCTATAAGGAAGCGATATCAGGAGTATGTTAGAAAGGTCTAACCGTGTTGGTGTTGTTGAGGTTGTTAATGTAGGACGTGATGGACGATTTGACGAGGACACGAGACCGAACCCGAACCCGAGAGACAAGATGTTATGAAGCGGCTTGACCCGAGTTGGCTACGAAGAGCTAGTCAGTGTGGACTCATGAAAGCATTTGGGTATCAGTGGTAGAAGGAATTAAGGCGAATGAGTTCAATGAGTTAGCGGAGAGATTCAGAAACATCAAAGTTAGTGGGGGAGTCCGTTCAAGGATATCAGTGGGAAGAAAAGTGTGGAAGTCAGTGAAGTGTGGAGATCCGTAATCAAGGAATTTCGAGGCATACATGAGTATGGCGGTTTCATTAGAAGGAGGATCATCAATCCTATCAGAACATGATGGGAAGCGATAAGTAGTAAAGGCGGAACAAGTACCGGGGATGGAGAACGAGTCAGTGTCGCGTGATCGGGGAAGTCAAATCAGAGTGGGGAAGTCATCAATTGACGCATGTGGATTCAAAAGTCATCAGCTGGTGCAAAGTCTTTGAAAGAATCAGAATGGAGCAGTCAGACGGAACCAATGGTCTGAAATCAGAAATGAGTCGGAAGTCCAATGGAGATGGAGAACCAGGAAGCGATCAGGAATCAAGCACTTCGGTGTTGGGAATTCAAAGCGACGGCATATTGGGGTTGCGCAAGCTTGCGTAGAAGGAAGTCATGTGGGCCTCGGAAGTATGAGTTAGGAAACCAGAGATATAATCAATGTGTTGGGAATGTCCTGAAATCTACCGTACTATCTCTAGAAAGTATGATTAAGTGTCGAGATCAGACATAAGTCATAAATACTGGGTGATCATGATGGCTTGCTAGAGTCCGCTCTTGATCTATAAGTTTAGGACTTATTACCAGTATTGTATGATCCCAAAGGGTCACACACCATAGCTAACGGGAAAGTTAAATGGAATTAATACGGTAAGATGCAATGGCATTTACTGTATTAGATCAGAGAATTGGGCCAGACAAAATACAGGCTTTTGTCTGATTTGTGTCTTGGGCCCAAATGATTAATGAGCCATTAGTCATTTGACTTGGGCCCATTAATGAGAGATAAAGGATTCGAAACCCTAAGAAAGAGCACACCCTTGCGATTTTCTTCTGGCAGCCGTGATCCATCTCTCTCTCTAACCTCTCTCTCTGATCATCCATCTCTTTGGTCTAGCAGCCATCCCTTGCTTGTAAGAGTGTGGATACTCAAGGAGGAATAGGTGATTCATCTGTTCTAGACTGATCTTGTCATTACCATCAATCCGCTGTGCAATCAATAGGTAATGTCACAGGTTTGGTTTTATGATTCGTTTTGCAAGAACCTAGATCTGTTAAGATTATGTGTTAGGTTGTAATACGAGAATTAAACCTTGAAAAACACTATAATCCCTCAGTGGTATCAGAGCCTAGGCTTTAGGTTTCTTGTAAATCTGGATCATATGAATGTTTAATGGTTTAGAATTAATTTTGAATGAAAATTGATTAAAGAAAACATTAAACCCTAATTGATATTCACATATGATCTTGTGATAATCACATGTTGCCCTAATAGCCGATCGCTTGTGCTGCAAAGGGATCGAGCGATCGTATGTGATAATGATCACACGGTATGTGATGCGTTTACGAGCCATGACGCATGATCAGTTGGCCGAGATCGATCAATCCGATCGTGAGGCTGGCAAAGGATCGAGCGATGCGTGTGCCATGATGCCGAGAGACGTCCATGATCGTGTGTTGCGATGATCGATCGTTTGCGATCGTGAGCGACCGCTGTTGGATCATGGGCCTCGGATGGATCATGGGCCACAAATTGCGTTAATGGGCCGAGTTGGATCTTGGATCCGATTGTTTGGCCCGTTAAATTTTTACGTCCCGCGAATAGTCAATCGGTTAAACCGAGCTTCGCGGTTCGTTGCCCAAAACCACACCGATTAAACCGGTCCATTAAATTGGCGGTTAATTGTGTGTTTAAAGCCTTAAACCGCAAGTTAAATCAAATTGGCTAAAACACTAGGTGTTTCTTCCCGGTTTTGGATTTAACTGAACCGATCCAATTTAATTGGTGGTTCAAGCGGTTAACCCAAATCGCGGTTTGCTGGAAATAATTTAATACATGGTATTATTTAATTTCTGGTTAAACCGGATTTAAATTCATAAAATTGAATTTTAACCTAAACCGAAGGCTGGTCTAAGTTTGATTTGGTTGGACCAAATAATTTAGAGCTGGTCTGGTTTAGTAAATAACCGATGGTTTTGATAGTTAATTTGGTCTTGGACCAGAATTAATAAACCAGATCGGTTATGTCAAATTATTGGGCCAGCTGGAATTCTATGGTCTTGGGCCAAGAATTGGGCCTATAATTTGTGACCCAACCCAAAATATTTATAAAATATTAAATTAGAAATTTCTATTTTTAGTAAGTTACTAAATTTAGAAAGTTTCTAAAATAAGAAAGTTTCCCAAAATAGTAATCTTCTATTTTTGGAAATAAAACTTAAAAATCCTCAAAAACAATATCAAGCTTGGATGTCTTTCCAATCTTGTCAGCTACTTAACGCCTATTCGATTACAGATATGGCTTACAGTGTGAGGTGTCTGTTTTCGCATAAGTAAAGTAGTATATAGTCACTAATTTCATTGGGAGTCCCAGACTTTAGTGATTATTTGACTGTAAGAGATTGGTTTCCTTGACTGGGCCATCGGGAGTCCCGGGCCTTGAGACATCTGGTGAATTTGGGCCTCGGGTCCAATTCACAACCGAGAGTTATATGAGATATAACTAGCTGTGTGTATGCTTACCAAGTAAAGCTAATTTCGGGTGACGGCCAGTGGCCCACTTTGTATTTAGCTGAACATGGGTCTCGGAATCATTGCATTCTTATGAGGTTAAACAAAGAAATTTTGAATGCAATGCGAGTTTTTATTATAAGTTTTTAAGATTACTCTTTTATGAACATAATAACTAAATCTCTATTGTCTCATATTTTCAGCTATGTCAAGCACAACAACTCAAAACACTTTCTCGATCCGGTCTGCCCTTGAGAAGGACAAACTGAACGGATCAAACTTCCTGAACTGGTCCAGGAACCTGAGACTTGTGCTCAGGCAGGAGAAGAAGGCTTATGTCCTTGAAAGAGCTCTCTCTCCTAGACCTGCGAATAATGCCGCACAAGCTGTGAAAAAATGCTTGGGATACGCATTCTTCAGATGCTAATGACGTGATTTGCCTGATGTTGGCGACAATGGCTCCCGAACTGCAGATGCAGTGGGAAGGCCTGACTTGTCCCATGGAGCTGATGGCAAATCTGAAAGCGTTGTTTCAGGAGCAGGCTCATACAGAGAGATTCCAAACTGTTAAGAATCTCTTGGACTGTAAAATGGCTAAGGATGCAGCAGTGAGTCCACATGTTCTGAAAATGATGGGTTATCTCGATCATTTGACTAGGCTCGACTGTCCTATAAGCCAAGAGCTTGCTTGTGATATCGTTCTGCAGTCTCTTACTCCTGCACATGACCAGTTCATTTTGAACTATAATATGCATGGGTTGATAAAGACGTTGCCTGAGCTACATGGTATGCTCAAGACTGCAGAACCGAATCTGAAGAAGACCAAGGAGTCGTCTGTACTCATGGTTCAGAAGGGCAAGGGTTTCAAGAAATCCGCTGCAAACAAGGGAAAGGGCAAGGTAGTCAGCAATGAAAAGGCCAAGCCCAAGCCCGTGTCTAAAGCTGGGCCTTTTGATATCTGCCACTTTTGCAAAGAGGCAGGGCATTACCGCAGGGACTGTAAGAAATACCAGGAAAGTCTGAAGAAGAAGAAGTCCTTGGAGACTAAATCTTCAGGTATTTTTGTTATTGAAGTAAATACTACTACTTCTGATAATACCACTTGGGTATTAGATACTGGATGTGG
This sequence comes from Orychophragmus violaceus, assembly GCA_030180135.1. Classification (NCBI taxonomy): domain Eukaryota; kingdom Viridiplantae; phylum Streptophyta; class Magnoliopsida; order Brassicales; family Brassicaceae; genus Orychophragmus; species Orychophragmus violaceus. The sequence goes on along the minus strand of CM058237.1, from coordinate 104,285,861 downwards.
GGCTCATATTTGTACTAATATGCAGGCGCTCAGCAACAGTAGAAGGTTGAAGCAAGGGCAAGTAGAGTTGCGGGTTGGCAATGGAGCGAAGGTTCCAGCACTGGCCGTTGGCACTTACTTGTTATCTTTACCTTCTGGATTGATTTTAGAACTTGAGAATTGTTATTTTGTACCTGCTATAAGCAGAAATATCATTTCAGTTTCATTGTTGGATTTGCAAGGATTTGATTTTTCTATTAAGAATAAATTGTGTTCCTTTAATCTCAATGATATGTTCTATGGCTGTGCCCCTCTTATAAATGGGCTGTACATGCTGGATCAATCTGCTCCAGTATATAACATAAATACAAAACGGTTCAAATCTAACGAAGAAAATGAAACGTTTCTCTGGCATTGTCGTTTGGGGCACATTTGTGAGAAACGCGTCAAGAGGCTCCATTCAAATGGACTCTTGGGCTCATTTGACTTTGAGTCTTGTGAGCAATGCGAATCTTGCCTAATGGGCAAAATGACACGGGCCCCTTTCAATAAACCCACAGAAAGGGCCAGTGAACTATTGGGCCTGATACATACTGACGTGTGTGGCCCAATGTCCACAAATGCTCGAGGGAACTTTCAGTACTTCATTACATTCACTGATGATTTCAGTAGATATGGATATGTCTACTTGATGAAACATAAGTCGGAAACCTTTGAAAAGTTCAAAGAATTCCAGAATGAAGTACAGAACCAGCTTGGTAAAAGTATTAAGGCTCTTCGGTCGGACCGAGGAGGAGAATACTTGAGCCAGGAATTCCGTGATCATCTGAGTGAGTGTGGGATCATCTCCCAACTCACACCTCCTGGAACACCTCAGTGGAATGGTGTGTCTGAGAGAAGGAATCGGACATTGTTAGATATGGTCCGATCCATGATGAGTCACACAGACCTTCCTATATCCCTTTGGGGATATGCTTTGCTCACCGCAACGTTCACACTGAACAGAGTGCCATCAAAAGCAGTAGCAAAGACACCATATGAGATATGGACTGGAAAAGCTCCAGCAATGTCTTTTCTCAGAATTTGGGGTTGTGAAGCCTATGTCAAAAGATTAATCTCAGACAAGCTTACACCAAAATCTGACAAATGCTACTTCATTGGTTATCCTAGGGATACCAAGGCTTATTACTTCTATCTGCGATCCGAGAACAAAATCTTTGTTGCTCGGGATTGTACTTTTCTTGAAAGGGAGTTTCTCTCTAGAAAAGATAGTGGGAGTAAGGTACAACTTGATGAAATTCAAGAAGGACATGAACCTGTTCAACCTAATGAGGAAGAACAGCAGGATGAATTACATGAAGTTGTAATAGAACCTGAACCTGCAGTACCTGAAGTTCGAAGATCCGGAAGGATCCGTCACGAACCTGATAGATATCAGGGATTCCTCGTGACTAATTGCCATGATCTTTTGATCATTGACGGTGATGAACCCTCGAACTTTGCAGAAGTCATGATGGGCCCTGACTCCTTAAAGTGGCGTGAAGCCACAGAATCCGAGATGGACTCCATGTCTGCTAACCGAGTGTTTTCACTGGTTGATTTACCTGCTGGTGCAAAAGCCATCGAGTGTAAATGGATCTTCAAGAAGAAGATTGACATGGATGGAAATGTCCAGATTTACAAGGCCAGGTTGGTGGCAAAAGGTTTCAAGCAAATTCATGGTATAGACTATGATGAAACCTATTCACCAGTGGCAATGATGAAATCAATTCGGATTCTCCTAGCGACTGCCGCTTATTATGACTATGAGATTTGGCAGATGGATGTGAAAACCGCCTTCCTGAATGGAATCTTGGAGGAGGATGTGTATATGACACAACCTGACGGTTACATTGATCTTAAGAATGCTGGGAAAGTATGTAAGCTTCACAAATCCATTTATGGATTGAAGCAAGCATCGAGGAGTTGGAATCTTTGTTTTGATGAAGCAATAAAGAACTTTGACTTCATCAGAAACCAAGAGGAACAATGTGTGTATAAGAAAACTAGTGGGAGCAAAGTGGCGTTTCTTATCCTATATGTCGATGATATATTGCTTCTTGGAAATGATATTCCAATGCTGAAGTCTGTTAAAGACTGGCTGGGAAGTTGTTTTTCCATGAAGGACATGGGTGAAGCCGCGTATGTTCTTGGAATCCGAATCTTTAGAGACAGATCTAAAAAGCTGATTGGACTTTGTCAAGATGCTTATATAGATAAAGTCCTGCATCGATTCGGAATGGACAAATCCAAGAAGGGGTTCACGCCAATGATACATGGTGCTACACTAAGCAAGGATCAGTGTCCTAAAACACCTGATGAGCTTAAGCGCATGAGTAGCATTCCTTATGCTTCGGCTATAGGATCTATCATGTATGCCATGATCTGTACTCGTCCTGATGTTGCTTATGCACTAAGCATGACGAGTAGGTACCAGTCTAATCCAGGTGAGAGTCACTGGATTGCCGTAAAGAATATCCTGAAGTATTTGAGAAATACTAAGGATAAGTTCTTGGTTTACGGAGGAAGTGAAGTGCTTGAAATCAGTGGATTCACGGATGCAAGTTTTCAGACAGATAAGGATGATTTCCGGTCACAGGCTGGCTACATCTTCTGTCTGAATGGCGGTGCAGTAAGTTGGAAGAGTTCCAAGCAGAGCACCGTGGCAGATTCCACAACTGAAGCTGAATACATCGCTGCTTCGGAAGCTGCGAAGGAAGGAGTTTGGATAAGTAACTTCTTGATTGAACTCGGTGTATTCCCAAATGCCACTGAGCCTCTAGCACTGTATTGTGACAACAATGGTGCAATTGCTCAAGCCAAGGAACCGAGACATCATCAGAAATCCAAACATATTATGAGAAGGTATCACCTGATTCGTGATATAGTGAATAGAGGTGAAGTGATGGTCAGCAGAGTTCCCACTGATGAGAACGTGGCTGACCCGTTGACAAAGCCACTCCCGAGACCTAAGCACGAGTTGCATACTGCTGCTGTAGGAATTAGAGATATTCAAATGTAATCTCTTTTTGAGTGGGAGTTGTGAGGGCTTTTGTTTTAGTCATTTTGATTGGTTCATGTAAACATTTTAAAATGTTAATGAAATTTTTATTTCTGGATTATTTTTAACTGTGATATAAAATAATCGTTCCAAAATGATTCATGTCATTATATATGGGCCATCGAAGTACATGAGTAGACTTGATCCTGAAACCCCATATTTAACGAAGTGACATAAATCATAGTGTCCATAGTCGAAGGTTGTTGAAATTGGAACACCAACAACCTGTAGAGACTAGATTGTGTTGAGACTTATGACCAAGTTTCGAGGGGTCATAGATGCGCGGCATCAAAGTCGACACATAGGTATATGTAGGGGAACATATGACCGGACATGGCCCGCTGATGAGAACTCTACAAGATATTAATATCTGTGTCATAAGAGGTTCTCATATACGACTATAGAGTATAGTCCTTAGACGTGAGTTCGCATGCATGTGGCTGCACATGGAGTAATACGCTTTGATCATTGTCTAACGCTGTTTCGTAACTGGGAGCTATACGGACCTTGGTTGGGTGTATTATGAATTGTGTAGTTCATAGTGATGGAACAAGATGGGATTTGTACCTGCCGTTTAACGGAGGTAATATCTCTAGGCCAATCGGAGATTTGATAGCTGGTAAGAGAATGGCCATTCCCAAACGGACTTGCCCAAGTCGTTTGAATTGTCAGTATCAAATCTGTTCCGATAAACATGGTCTGGCTATATAAGGATGACACGCATCTTGCCTTATGCCAGATCGAGATATTGAGACAAAAGGATTAGGGAATGTAGGATTCTAGTACAATCGGGAGATTGTTGGGAATGTCCTGTGTAGGATTCCAGTACAAGTGGGAGATTGTTGGGAATGTCCTGAAATCTACCGTACTATCTCTAGAAAGTATGATAAGTGTCGAGATCAGACATAAGTCATAAATACTGGGTGATCATGATGGCTTGCTAGAGTCCGCTCTTGATCTATAAGTTTAGGACTTATTACCAGTATTGTATGATCCCAAAGGGTCACACACCATAGCTAACGGGAAAGTTAAATGGAATTAATACGGTAAGATGCAATGGCATTTACTGTATTAGATCAGAGAATTGGGCCAGACAAAATACAGGCTTTTGTCTGATTTGTGTCTTGGGCCCAAATGATTAATGAGCCATTAGTCATTTGACTTGGGCCCATTAATGAGAGATAAAGGATTCGAAACCCTAATAAAGAGCACACCCTTGCGATTTTCTTCTGGCAGCCGTGATCCATCTCTCTCTCTAACCTCTCTCTCTGATCATCCATCTCTTTGGTCTAGCAGCCATCCCTTGCTTGTAAGAGTGTGGATACTCAAGGAGGCATAGGTGATTCATCTGTTCTAGACTGATCTTGTCATTACCATCAATCCGCTGTGCAATCAATAGGTAATGTCACAGGTTTGGTTTTATGATTCGTTTTGCAAGAACCTAGATCTGTTAAGATTATGTGTTAGGTTGTAATACGAGAATTAAACCTTGAAAAACACTATAATCCCTCACAATGAAGTAATCAGATGAATAAGCCGGGATTGATTGAGAGTCAAGCCATTTCGCGTGGGAAGTTCAAAGATGTCAATGTGATGAGAATGGGCACAAAACCATGATTCAAGAATCAGCGGAAGCATCGGGAGTGTAACTACAAATTCAAGAGTTCAAGCAGTATCGTGTGGCGAAGAAGAAAACAAGACTCATAATGAAGTCATGCAGTCAAGAGAAATGATTATGTCATCAGAAAGAAGTTCGGTGTAGCGACGTTTGTACAAAGCAGTGGGTTGAAAGTCAGTAGCCATCGGAAGAGCGGGGTTACCATGAGATCAGAGCATAAGAAGCAAAGCAGAGTTGGATTGGAATAAAAAAAACCGAGTGAAGCAGTTCAACCACGATCGTTGGTATTGAGAATCAAGATCGGAGTCTGTCAAGCGAGAAGATGAGAAACCAAAAACAATCGTTGAGTTAGGTTTTTGGTATGAGAAGTTCGAGATGTCAGTATAATAAAGGTGTGAGCAATATGGGGTTTCAGAAGACAGTACGCATCGAGAGTATAGTTCAGTCAATTCAGCGTTCGGGTGTGGAGCAGACATATCGGTTTCAGAAGTGGTAACTTATGGGGTTCAGTCCCGATTCGAAGTTAGTAAGTAACGGAGAATTCGGGGACCGAATTCCTGTAAGCGGGGAAGAATGTAATACCCTGTATCAAGAAATGGTCAACGGGCAGCGGAAATGTCAACGGAGGGCATTTTCGTAAATTTGTAAAGTTAAGGGGTATTTTGGTAAATTTACCAAAATACAAGCCGGAAGCCAATACGGGCCAAATGTTATTCTTTTTAAGTAAAGAAAATATTTAGAAGATCAGGAATGGTGGAAACGGAGATTAAACTAGTTTTTCGGGATATCGGGAATGGAAACCGATAAAACCGACAAAACTTGTAAAATTCATAACGGGAGCTACGGGTGTCCGTTTGAGGTGATTCGAATTTCTAAATTCATCTAAGAGCATCTAGAATCTAAAGATGAGACTTGGTGGATTTATAGAAGCGGCTAAAGGGTTTTGAAAATATTAAACATTAAACCGGTTTTTCCGAGAAACCGATACAATGTTCGGGCAAGCGAGAGGACCTTCTAAACTCCACCAAAAATTATGAAATTTGGACCACAGCTTCATGAGAAGATGTAGAAGCCACGGTTACAAGGATTCAGCAAGATTCAGTGCCTAGATTAAGTTATAGATTTTAGATCATTAATGGGTGATTAATGACTAAAATTCCAAAATAAATTCAAGAGAGCTTGGGCTTGGTTTGGGATGATTGGAGCTGATATCTGAAGACATTATGGACCTAAATGAAGCCCAGTTACAAGACGAGCCACGAAATGAAGCAAGAAGAGGCAAAAGGAGGCCTTGTGGGTAAGATACAATGAATCTACAAAAAGGGTTTTGGCCCAAACTTAAAGGCTTCTAAGTGGGCTTTATATACATGAATTGGGTGATAAAAATAGCTTTTTGTGGCCCTGCATGAGAGAGGAGGCGTGGCATGAGAAGAAGGGAGAAGAGTGGAGGGACACATGGCTTTCTCTAAGACTCCTTGTGTTGCTATAAAAAGAGGTGAGGCCTCCTCATTTCTTCACACCAACAAAAAACAAAAACAAGAAAAGAGAAGGAGAGGAGGAGAAGAAGGCGTGGGGAGAAGAAGGCGTGGGAAGAAGAAGAGGAAGAAGAAGAAGAAGAAGAAGAAGAAGAAGAAGAAGAAGAAGAAGAAGAAGAAGAAGAAAAAGAAGAAGAAGAAGAAGAAGAAGAAGAAGAAGAAGAAGAAGAAGAAGAAGGAAGCCGGAGGAGAAGAAGCCGGAAGAAGAAGAAGGAAGAGGAGAAGAAGAAGAAGACCGGAGGAAGAGGAAGAGAGAGAGAAAGAGGAGAGAGAAAGTAGAGAGAGAAAGAAGAAATAGAAAGAAGAGAGAGAGAGAGCCGGTAGAGAGAGAAAGAAGAAAGAGAAAGAAGAGGGAGAGAGAGAACTGGAAGAGAGAGAACCGGAGGAAAGAGAAAGAGAACCGGAATAGAGAGAAGAGATTAGTCCGGAGGCTCGATCGGGATCACGAAGGTCAACGGTCAAGTACGGGTCAAGGTCGGGTCAAAGGGAAGGAGGTCCGGGGAAAGGTTCGGGTTAGCGTCGGGTTCGTGCCGGGTCTCGTTGTTCCGATAGTCCGTCAATCCGTCCATCCGTGGTCATAAGAGCAATGTGAGTCGGCTCATACACCGTAGATAAGAGCATATAGAACGGGGAAAGAGAAGCCGTAGAATTAGGGTTGCATACCCGGTTGTGAATGGATTGTGATTAAGAACCGACTTAAATAATTAACGATAAACCGGTTATGGTATAAGACGCATGTTCGGATCGTATGAGTTAAACGGATTAAACCTGTTGTGTGCCGCTAGGTGGCTAGTAATGTTGGGTGATGCATACATATAGTCGTGGTGTGATAGGACGGTATATGCCTATGCATTAAAGAAATGAATATGAATGAACGTATATACGGGAAATACGACGGAATTAAAAGACGGGCGGAAACCTAACAAATGTATAAAGTATGAATTGGTATCGGGAATACATTAAAGGTTAAAGAAAAGTAAGTGGATTAGGTAAGTGAATAATGAGATGTCGGGGAGCTTAGCAAGCTGCTAGCTCTAAAAACCGACAAATCGGAGAGTGATTAAAAGACACATAAGAAATGGGTATGAGACGAGATATGTGTGAAGTGTGTGATGAGCCGTTTACGGGTTAGCAATCCGCTAATCCAAGGTAGCGGACTTGAATCGGTTAAAAGACGTTAGAAACCCTAATAGGCTTGCTTGTGTGGTGATGGTTTGTATTGTTGTGATTGCGTGGTTGTGGCTGTTAAGCCTTGTTGTGCAGGCCTATTAGATTGTCTCGGTGTTGGGCCGAGCGAGCGGTGGTGTGGGTGTGTGTGTAGACTTGCGGGGTGCGGTGTTGAGATTGTGGTTAATTGTTGATCGAGTCTGATTGATTTCTAGAGTCCGAGCGAGTCTGCGTGTTTACTTTTCCGCACTAGGACTCTAGGGTGCGTTAGACCCCGCAAGTCTAGGAGATTGAATACGTTCTGGTACTTCCGACCCGATTGGATCCTCGGGAAGTGAGAACCTGGTCAGTGCACGTACCTTTGGTAGTGGTTCTGGCAGGTGCGAACCTATGGAGTGACGTCCGTAGGGTGTAGTCCGGAGAACACGGGGTCGCGTCCTAGGGCCGGACTGCATGGAAGCTCGGGTTGCCGGGGGTAACCGGAGTCACTGCGTATCGATGGGCTGAGAACAGTGTCCTGGATCGTGAGACTTTGTGTTAACATCTGGGATTTGCGGGGGTTTGTTACCATGTCGGTAACGGTAGAAACCCGTGGAAGTTACCAAGAAGCGTAAGGGCCCAGTGGTGTGTTGATGATGATGGTGTTGCGCGATAGATAGATCGAGTTTCGATTGAGAGCATGTGCCGCAGTGCTTTCGATTCCCTTCGTTATTGTGTTATGTTATTATTGGATTGCTTGTGTGTTGTGGAGCTCGTCACGTCTTGGTAGCACGTGACCAGCTATTGATACTTGATTGTTATTCTGGTTTTGGGCGGGAGATTGTAGATGCTAGATAGCATAGAAGCCGTAGTGGGGAGCCGTCTCGCTGGGTAATCTTAGATTACTCATTAGACTCTTGTTGTGTTTTTTTTTCAGGTTGGCATAGCTCGGCGGACGCGTAGGACACTCGGAGTAGTCTCGGGTTGGCATTGGGCATCGATTGATTAGACGTTTTGGACTTTACTTTTGGTTTCGGATTTTATGGGCCCAGTTAAATGATTTGTATTGGATCATATTTGATTATGAATGAGATTTGTATTTTCCAAGTAATAAAAACGGAATGTTTCCCTGATATATGGTTTCGTCAGAACCAAACACAACTCGTGGAAGCGGTACGGGTTGAAAAGCTTCGTATCGTGGAAACGAGGAAAACGGAGTCAAGGGTGGTTTGGTTCGAGCCTTTGTCTCAAACCGGACCGTCTCTGGCTTTCGTATTGTGACAAACTCTTCTCGTATGACTGCTCGGGTTCGATCGTGTTGGGAATGTCCTGAAATCTATTGTACTTATTCTAAGTGAAAGTCGTATTGTCGAGATGAGACAATCATGTGACACTAGGTAGTCATAATGCTTTGCTAGAAGCCACTTATGATCAATGAGTTTAGAACTCATTGCTAGTGTTATATGATCCTACAGGGTCACACACCTAAGCAAACTGGATCAATGATATAATGGGTTTTATAATGTTTTATATATATGTTATATATATTATATAAGATATAATATATACATATATATATGCTCACGTTTTAAGAGATGTCATATATATATATATTATATGAGATATAATATGTATATATATATATGCTTCACGATAGAGACTCTTAATTAATGTTAGGGCTTAGCCCACTAACATTAATAATGTGATGTGTATATGCATAAATAATCGTAAGGTTTGTTAACCTAAAAGATAGAGGACGTGAGCCGCATATACAACACGAGAGAGTTTGTAAAACCCTGTGACACGAACCGTTCGTGGCACAACTTAGAGATTAGATCTCAACGGCACTAGCTTCCCGATTCGATTCAGTTTGTGTGCGTGTGGATACCAGTAGAGGCGCAGCATTTGAGGCGCTCTAGATCTCGATTATCTGCAAATCTTCCGCTGCTAATCACCAGGTAATTCTGAGATCCCTAGATTCAATTACATGAACCCTAGATCCTAGGCTTGGAATTCAGACCAGGGTTGCCTAATTGGATTAGGAACTGCTAGAAATTCCTTGAATGGTATCAGAGCTTTAGGGTTCCATTGAATCTGTAGCATGTTGATTAGATTGGTTGAATCTGAATCTGTGTATGGTTGATACAAACTTGGTAAAATTCGTTTTCTTGAAAACCTAGTTTAGGGTTTTGTTCGAAAATCGTTTTAGGGTTTTTCGCATGGTGTCGATCGTTGTCAATCCGGCATCGATCGACACAGGGCGAAAACCCGAATAAAATTTAGGGTTTTTCGCATGGTGTCGATCGTTGCCAATCCGGCATCGATCGACACAGGGCGAAAACCCGAATAAATCTTAGTTTTCGCCTAGTGTCGATCGACACAAGTGTTGTGTCGGTCGACACAAACCTCGCGAGATTGATGAATCGGTTCAATTGGATTGGACCGGTTATCGAGCTTGGTTAATGATGGTTGAAAACTGTGAATGGTTTAATTGCGATTGGTTTGATCGGGTTGGTATCGATCGATGCTAATGTAGCATCGATCGACACTGACCGATATTCAAAACCGGATCAATTGGATTGATCGGTTATCGCGGATTGCTTTTGGTTATTCTGTGTCGGTAAACACTATAGTAGTGTCGGTCGACATCAGATTCGATGATTAGGTTATGTAACCTGAAATCACAGAACCAAAGCAATATAAATCAATTGATTATAAGAATTAAAACATAATAAAACTGAACGTTTTAAATGATTCTGTTCCTCAATCAAATATCAAGTGATACTTGATGTCTTTCCAATCTTGTCAACTGTCAAGACTCGTTTCATTGTACGATAGGCTTGCAGTGCAAGGTATCAACAATTACATGAGTAAGGCAGGAAGTAATCGTGTTGATGGGCTTGCAGTGCAAGGCATCAACAATTACATGACTGAAGAGATTAGTTTACTTGACTGGGCCATCAAAATCGTTTTGGGCTCGGAGACATCAGGTGGATTGGGCATGAGATGTCGATCCACAACCAAGAGTTATATTGGATATAACTAGCAAGGTTGTTGCTTACCTAGATAGCTAAAATTTGGGTGCTAGCCAGTGGCTCACTCAAGTTTAGTGAAGTATGGGTCTTGGATCATTATATTCATTTGAGGAAACATTGGTTGAATATAATGCGAGTTTTCTTAATTGTTAAGACTTCTCATTTCTTGAACATCATAACTAAACCTCCCTTGTTTTTCCAGCTATGTCTAGCAAAAACCATCGTAACAATTTCTCCTTGCGATCCGTCCTTGAGAAGGACAAGTTAAATGGATCAAACTTTCTTGAATGGTATCGGAACTTGAGAATTGTTCTCAAACAGGAGAAAAAGGACTATGTCCTTGAGAAAGTTCTCCCCAAGAAGTACCGAGCCAATGCCTGGCAGTCAGATAAGGATGCTTGGGATAAGCATTCTAATGATGCGGTGGATGTGAGTTGTCTCATGTTGGCTACCATGAACTCGGAATTGCAGAAGCAATATGAGTACGTGGAGTCGCCAAAAGAGATGATCACTGGCCTGAAAAGTATGTTTCAGGAGCAGGCACGAACTCAGAGATACCAGACGGTTAGGTCTCTGATTGAGTGCAAGCTACCAAAGGGCGAACCAGTTAGTCCTCATGACATTAAGATGATGGGTTATATTGATAACCTGGGGAAACTAGATTGTCCCATTAGCCAAGAGTTGGCTACTGACATCATTCTACAGTCACTGCCGTCAAGCTATGATCAATTTGTTATGAACTATAACATGAACAACTTGACGAAGACGTTGACTGAATTGCATGGGATTCTTAAGACTGTTGAACCTAACATCAAGAAGGACACCCCAAATGTCCTTATGGTACAAAAGGGTAAGAAGTTTAAGAAACTTGGTAAGAACAAAGGTGATGGCAAGACGAGCTCGATTGTGAATCCAAGCGAGTCTGGCCATGCTCCTAAGGTTAAAACTAGTCCTTCTGAAGATGTTAAGTGCCGTTATTGTAATGGTTATGGGCATTTGAAAAGAAACTGCAATAAATTCTTGGAAGATTATGAGAAGCTGAAGAAGACGTACGAGACTTCTTCTTCAAGTATTATGTTATAGAAGTAAATGTTACTTCTAATAGTCCTACTTATTGGGTATTTGATACCAGCTGTGGTACTCATATTTTGTGAAAATGTGCAAGGCCTGAGCAAAAGTAGGATTATGGAGAAAGGACAAGTGGATCTATGCGTGGGAAATGGAGCAAGAGTTGCTGCATTATCCGTAGGAGTATTTCATTTGCTTTCTTTTATGGCATGTTTTGAACTTAAAACTGCTACTATGTATCTGCTATGAGCAGAAAGATTATTTCTATTCCCTGTTTGGATATGGAAGGATATCAGTTTTCAAATTAAGAATAAGTGTTATTCATTTGATTACAGTGATATATTTTATAGTAGCAATCCATTAGAGAATGTACTTTATGTTCTAAACTAGAATGTGCCTAACTATAACATTAATACCAAGAGATTCAAGTCAAATGATACGAATCAAACTTCTCTCTAGCATTGTCGTTTTGGGCCACGTAAATGAGAAATAGATTCGGAAGCTCCATAGTGATGGGCTTTTGGGCTCATCTGATTATGAATCACAATGAGTAAAGTGAATCTTGTTTATTGGGTAAAATGACGAAGGCCCCTTTCAACAAAGGTACTGTCGATCGACACAAACGTTGCGTCGGTCGATACAGGTTGCGAACGATCAAAATGAAAGGGCCAGAGGCTTATTGGGCTTTATACATACGGATGTATATGGGCCGATGAGCACTAGTGCTAGAGGAAAATTTCAGTACTTCATTACCTTTACTGATATTTTCAGTAGGGACAGTTATGTCTTATTTATAAGACATAAGTCATAATCTTTGAAAGGTTCAAAGAGTTCCAAAATGAAGTACAGAATCAATTTGGCAAAGGTATTAAAACTCTGCGATGAGATCATGGAGGTGAATACTTAGGTCAAGAATTTAGTGATCATCTGAGAGATTGTGAAAGTGTTTCACAATTCACTCCTCCAGAATCGGACTTTATTAGATATGGTTCGATCAATGATGAGTCATTTAGATCTTCCATCATCCTTCTAAGAATACGCTCTAGAAATGTCTGAGTTTACATTAAATAGAGTTCCATCACAATCGGTTACAGAGATACCACATGAGATGTGGAATGGAAATGTTTCTGATTTATCCATCATGGAGATTTGGAGTTGCGAGACTTATATAAAACGTTTAATCTCTGATAAGATCACACCCAAATCTAATAAGTGCTACTTCATTGGTTGTCCTAACATTTCCAAGGCATGTTACTTTTACAACCAGTTCGAGATCAAATTGTTTGTTGCTCGGAACTATGTTTTCTTGAGAAAGACTTTCTTTCCAAGAAGAACAGTGGGAGTAAAAGTACAACTCGAAGAAATTCGAAAATCACAGGAGACTGCTCAACCTGATGAGGAAGAGCAGCAGTAGGATCTGCAAAGAGTTGTAGAACCTGCAACTGTGGTGCCTAAAGTTTGCAAAGGATCTGGTAAATGTATATTCGATGTACATTTTAAAATGGCGAGTTTCTGAAGAAGTGTCGATCGACACAAAAGTTGCATCGATCGACACAGATCGTGAACCAAAATATCGATTTTGGTTTATGACTTAATTAACTACGGTTTAAATCCTGGTTAATTAGGTCGTGTTAAAAGTATACATATGAGATATGTGCACGACTTTTACACAAAACTGAAGTTCGCAGATCCGAAAGGATCCGTCACGAACCCGAGAAATGTGGATTTCTCGTAACCAATTGCCGTGATCTATTGATCATTGAAAGTGACGGGCCTGCAAATTTTGAAGAATCAATGATGGGCCTTGACTCCGAAAATGGCTGAAAGCCGCTGAATCCGGAATGGTGATATCCAAAGCTGGATGGGTGAAGTAAATTCATGGTATTGACTGTGAAGAAACCTAATCCCAGACACCGTGCTTATGTCCATTCGGATTCTTCTAGCAACCGCCACTCATAATGGTTATGAGATCTGGCAGATGGATGTGAAAACAGTTTTCCTTAATGGAATTCTGGAAAAAGATTGTGTACATGACACAACCTGAAGTTTTTCATTGATCCTAATGAAGCTAGGAAGATATGCAAGCTTCATCAAACCATTTATGGATTGAAGCAAGCATCTCGGAGTTGAAATCTTCGTTTTGATAAAGCAGTCAAAAGGTTTGACTTCGTCATGAATGAAGAGGAACCGTGTGTTTACAAGAGGACTAGTGGGAGAGCAATTGCATTTCTAGTATTATATGTTGATAACATACCACTTCTAGGAAATGAAGTTCCATTGTTTCAGTCTGTTAAGACTTGATTCGAAAGTTGTTTTTCGATAAAATTATGGGAGAAACCGTATACATTCTTGGAATAAGAATCTATGGAGATAGATTGGATAAGCCAATTGGATTGTGTCAAGATACTTATGGTGATAAGGTCTTGCACAGGTCCAATATGCAGGATTCCAAGAAGGGCCTCGTGCAAATGACTCTTGGTATTATTCTTAGCAAGACGCAGTGTCTTTCAACACATGATGAGCAAGAGCGAATGAGGATCAGACTACTGCTAAAGGCATTAGATGTCTTAAGATGTGATCTTAATTTTAGTGGGAGTTGTTGTTGTTAATTTTAGTTATGATATGATGTTCGTATAAACATAATTTGATTATGTTATTGAAATCTGACATCTGTATTATTTAATAATGGTTATTAAATAATAGTTCCAAAGTAATTTATGACATTTTATAGGTCATCAAGTAAGTGACTTGATCATGAAACCCTATAGATAATGAATGACATAAATTATATTGGTCCCTGGTCAAGGTTGTTAAAGTGGGACATTAACAACCGCGTGAGACTAGTATGTGGGGTGACTGATGACTAAGTTTCATGGAGTCATTAATAAGAGTATTAAAGTCAATCACATAGATATGTGTTGGAGAACACAGAATCGGACATGACCCACTGATGAGAACTCTACGAGATAGTTATATAAGTGTCATGAGAGTTTTCATTACGACTATAGAGTATAGTCCTTAGACCTGAGTTCATCATGTTTTTTTACATATGAATTGGTCCGCTTTAACCCTGTCAAACGTCAGCCGTAACTGGTGACTATAAAGGCATTGATTGGGCGTATCATGAACTGTGTGAAGAAACAGGGATGGAACAAGATGGGATTTGTCCCTCCTATATAACAGGAGATAAATATCTCAGGGCCCATCGAAGATTTGATACTGAGAAATGTGTGGCCACACTCAAACGAGGTGATTGTCAGTCGTTTGTATTGTCAGTATAAATCGGAGTTCGATGAACGTGATCTTGGCTAAATAAGGGTGACACAGATCTTGCCTTATGCCAGATCGAGATATAGTGACGAAGGGATTATAGGAATAGATGATTCCAGTACAAGTGGGAGATTGTTGGGAATGTCCTGAAATCTATTGTACTTATTCTAAGTGAAAGTCGTATTGTCGAGATGAGACAATCATGTGACACTAGGTAGTCATAATGCTTTGCTAGAAGCCACTTATGATCAATGAGTTTAGAACTCATTGCTAGTGTTATATGATCCTATAGGGTCACACACCTAAGCAAACTGGATCAATGATATAATGGGTTTTATAATGTTTTATATATATGTTATATATATTATATAAGATATAATATATACATATATATATGCTCACGTTTTAAGAGATGTCATATATATATATATATATATATATTATATGAGATATAATATGTATATATATATATGCTTCACGATAGAGACTCTTAATTAATGTTAGGGCTTAGCCCACTAACATTAATAATGTGATGTGTATATGCATAAATAATCGTAAGGTTTGTTAACCTAAAAGATAGAGGACGTGAGCCGCATATACAACACGAGAGAGTTTGTAAAACCCTGTGACACGAACCGTTCGTGGCACAACTTAGAGATTAGATCTCAACGGCACTAGCATTCCGATCCGATTCAGTTTGTGTGCGTGTGGATACCAGTAGAGGCGCAGCATTTGAGGCGCTCTAGATCTCGATTATCTGCAAATCTTCCGCTGCTAATCACCAGGTAATTCTGAGATCCCTAGATTCAATTACATGAACCCTAGATCCTAGGCTTGGAATTCAGACCAGGGTTGCCTAATTGGATTAGGAACTGCTAGAAATTCCTTCAGATCGGTCATGTTCTTGTTTGATTGTTGGCCGGTCAGCTCGTCGGTCAGCGGTAAACGGGAAGGGGGCGTTACAAGAGTGCATTCAAAAACCATGGAGTTACCTCATACCATGTACTAGCTCAACGTCAGCTCACTGATACAAGGAAAGCTACAGCCCAACAAGCAAGCACAAGGCAGCCAACCACCAGAAAAAGAGGTTCCCTAATCTTCTCAGGAACTAGCAAAGATCCTGAAGTATACTTGCAGTGGACAAGCAACATGGAGCAGTGGTTACAAGTTAACAAAGTTCCAAAAGAAAGGAGGCTAGTACAAGCTGTCTCAGCCTTCACAGAAAAGGCTTATGAATGGTGGCTAAAGGAGAGCACACCAACCATCCTTAAGAAGCCAGTACTAGATTGGTGAGATCTCAAGTCCAGGATGAAAAAGGAATTTGTGGAGAAGCTTCAAACCACAACCAAGAGAGTGAAGACTGCATCCAAAGCACAAGCTGCTCCTAGGCCCAAGTCTGATTGCTATCAAGAATCTAAGAAGACTCTTCAAGCAAAGCAGGATCAGCAATGGCAGGAGATCATGGAGATTTTGTACCCAAAGAAGCAAGAGCAGAAACAGAGCCGTAAAGCTTCACCCAATGCAACCAGACCCAGCTTTGATGCCTCACTCAAGCTCCTAGACATGCCAACACAAGGTAAGTGCTCTAACCTTGTAAATTCCAAAGAGCCAACCTGTTATAGGTGCCATAAAAGAGGGCATTTTGCTGCAAATTGTCCATCTAAGAAGTTGTTCAAAGATATAACATCAGAGTTGAAATTGGAAGTAACTAACACAAATGATAATTTTGTGCAATCTGATATTTTAATTTCCAATTCAAGACTCATGCACTTGTCTTTGCCAAAGAGTTTTGATGCAGGAATAAGACAAGGAGAATGGCATATAAGCAAAGGTGAAGAAAATCAATTCTTACACCTTACTTGTTCAAAGGAGGCCGAGAAAGAGGAAACCAAGCAAGACAACAACAGAAGAGTGCAAGCAAACAAGGTGAATTCTGAACTTAAAGTGAATAAACTTGTTTGTCAAACCACTATTATGATGCACTTGTCTCTGGACCAAAAGGTTCATGAAAGTTTAGGTGCCAAAGAAGAAGTGGAGCAACACCAATGTCATGATACACAAGCAAGTAAAGGACAAGAGTACATTCAAGGTACCATCATGGCTGTTGTACCAAGACATGAACGAGACAAGGTAAGTCAATATCTTACTCAAAATGTTCATACTGATTCCAAGGATATGATAATGCATTTGTCTTGTCCAAAAGAACTTGAGAAACATATAGGTCTTGAAGTCAAGTTTCGGGCAGAACCATCAACACAACGGAATCAAGATGAGGAATATCATGGAGCTTCAGCCAATGATGGACTAGAGCATAAAACCTCTAGTAGTACATGCGCCAGGAGAGATGCGACTCTGAACCAGCTTGTCACATCCATAATGGTAAGCTCCAACCTTGTGCAACCTGTTTTTAAAGTCTCAAACTCAGATATAATACACTTGCTCTTTTCCTTAAGAGTTGACTTAGGTACAGGTTCTATAAAGATCAAGAAGCCAAGGGCAGAAAGAATCTTGAAAGAGAGACCAAAACCGAGCCATTTTTTCACACATGAGCCACAAGCAAATCAAAGGCTTGACGTATATCATGCTTCAACCAAACATGAGGGTATTTCTGAACTTGGAATGAGTATTCTTGATTATCAATCCACTGGTATGATGCACTTGTTTCTTGAGTCAAGTGTTGAGACAGGGATTAGATCTAAAGATAAGGCCAAGGAAGAGCCACCTGACCAAAGCGAGGACACTACATCAAATAACATTGTGAGTCTTTCTTTGATCCACTTCATTTCCCATGACTCAACAACTGTGTTAAAGGATTTGTTAAGCTTACAAGAGGATGAGATATCAGTAGCACATGAAGATGACTCTAAGGAAAATAATTCAAACCGTTATTTATGTGATAAGAAGCCCATAATGCACTTGTTTCTTTGCCATAGTATTGAGAATATTTCAGGTCTTAAAGAGAGCAGAAGCAAGATAAGCAAAGGACGCGTCACACCAACTCAAAGAAGAGGATCATTGCTATCCTATTTACTCAAAGAAGATCCACCGGATGCTCCACAACTCAACCGGAATCAAAATGATTCCCAAGGTAATCTTTTAAACCCTCATTCACTTCACTGGACTAACTTGACTTATATATGTGCATGTTATCAAGTTTTGAAGTCAAAACTTCTTGAAGAGGGAGGGTATGATGCGGTCATCAGAACCAAACTATACTAGGCGCTCGCTAACTCAACCACTACGTCAGTCACTACGTCAGTCAGCACGCTGACTAACTCAACCACTACGTCAGTCAGCGCAACCAGACCCGATGGAGACCAACAGTCAGAAAATGAAGCACTCCGACCAATACAGGAGGAACCAATCAACAAATCCAATTGTTCTGGATTCCCAACTCATAAGAGGACCAAGGAGAATTGGATTCGAACCAAAAGGAGTAATGGTTTGAAAGATATTCAACTTCCAAATCAGGAGATGCTACACTTGCCTTATTTGGAAGATCATGAGTTCAAATATTGCCAAACTCGAATTTGGCGACCAGGAGACTTATTACTACTCCTAGAAGCACTCTACAACACCTTAAGAAGCACCAGCCCACACAGGATCAGGCGGATCCTATTGGAACATAAACCAACTCAACCAGAGCTATTTATGAAAACTATAAAGACCAATTGGTTTGCACATTATCAAACCAAGATTTGGAAACCAGGAGGCCTTAACCATCAACCATAAGCAATAGAAGACGTCCTTAGCATCACCAAAATGCACAGGATCAATCACATGAGCTTATGGACCAACCGTCCATATATGGACACAAGCGCAAACTTTCCATTTCTTGCCAAAAGCTTCCAACGGCTCTATTCCCTTAGCTGCTGTGTCTTGGACGTCATTTACTACATACAAGATGTTCCAGAGAAGCTCACTTATCCCCTCAAACCGTCCAGATTCAAAGATCACATCATATCTTCCAATTTTGGCCAATTCTCCCTTAATGGCTCCAACGGCTAGTTTATTATTTGTTGTTGATTTCTTTTCTTATTTAGAAGTTTATGAACGTTGTAAGAGCATTATATAAGCTCCATTAGACCATTTGTATTATTCACGCTTTCAATCAATCAAAGTATTATTCAGTTTCTTCAAAGAGTGTTCTTTGTTAAGAATTTCCCCTTCTCTTGAATAAGTGTGTGATTCACCTATTCTCTAGAAAACCTTGGATTAACTTGTTTGTGTGATTCAAATAAGTTGTTCAACCACAGATTGAGAGAGTCAATCAGCCCATCGAACAAGTGAGTTGTTCATCTCATCCATTCGTTCCATCCATCTCGGTCAAGTAAGAGAGCTCTTAAGCCAGTGCTTGTCCTCCATCAATCCATCGCTCAAGCTTCCGCCTTGGGGCTACATCATAAACAATTAACACAACTAATAAAACCTTTGTAAATATTTTTATAACATACCAGGATTCCGACGATTCCTCTTTTCATCAATTAGAATGTATTCTGTTATGGTGTATTACAAATAAACAAATTAATAGTCTCATTTCGAAACTCAAATCCTTCATTTGCATTCTTTCGATGTGGGACAATATTATTTCTTGAATTTTAATCATTCTTCACAATCTTTTTGATGACTAAAAAATATGGAATATAATAACAACTTTAGTGCTATATTCCTCTTATGGTGTATTACAAAATAATAAGAAAAACTAATAATAAAATGCATTCTCATTAATACATTGTTCATTGATATTCGCCGGTTATGGATTAAAAATAAAGATATTCAGAGATCATATTCTAAAAATGTTACTAACATCGATGAAAACCATTGTTACAATCTTTATTTTTAAAAGCCGCAATGAGTCACTATTGGGGCGACTAATTTGCTACTCCATGTATAGTAGTAACAAAGTCATTAATTTGTCGCTATTGTTACGACTAATATGCGACTCGATACTTGTGTCGCAAAGTAGACGGGTATGAGTCGTATCATATAGTATGTTTTTGATATAGTAATAATAATATAAGATAGTTTGGTTATTATATTTGCTAATAATCTTAACTGATTATCAAAGCTAATCTATACTTGCAATATTTAAAGTGTATAATCACTTTTTTCCAACTTCTAATAAACATGTAAAAGTTGCAATATTATATATAAACATAATTTTAAATCTAAGTTAACCCTTAAAATAGAAAACAACCGGTTAGCAATCATTACAATGGTTTTAAGAAATCAAAACTTAAAACTTCATAAGTTCTTAATAGTTTTAGAATAAGAGTGAAGGAGAGTTAGAAGCGATCGAGGGCCTGATAATCATTTGAGTACCATGTCAGAAGAGGATTATGGTAACTACACAAAATCAAACAAGGAAATATTTTAGATGTTGTTAATAATTTATATGATCATAAGATTTTCAATATGACAATTTCAAAAAATTCATACATATCCATCAAATTGTTCAACACATCCAAAGTTAAACGATGTGGTCAATAGAAGAAGACCCTTCTATAACTCTAAGCCATGTAATCCTTAAACAAAACAAAAATATATATTCTCATAATTTTGTTCTATATTAATGTTTTCCTCATATTTTATTAAAAACATGTCAACATACCGCAAAATCTTTCGATCCAGAAAAATCAGAGCAAAACAAACAAATGCTTGTCAGAAACTTAATCAAAACGACTGGACAACTCCTCAGTAATTGGGCCATATGCAACACATTCTATAGCCCTCTTCCTTCATTTCCAACAATATTATTTGGTAAGGTTTAAAAGGTGATTATAAAACTCTGAAACTTAAACCATGTGAATAACTTGCTCGGAATCTCTTAGCGTGAATTAGACTTTAGCGCGGGTATATGAATACGAATAGACCTCTGAAGAGTGATCTTTCCATTCAAGCTCTTCAACCCATTTTATAGCACCAACAACATCTATATGAAAAAATTAATTTAGATATAAGTTAATCCCCTAAAAGCAAAAACCACAATTCTACAATATCCGATGACATGTGTTTCCTCTTAATCTAATAATAACGAACTATAAACAACACTTACCAATTGCATATTTATCTGAAACCTTCCCATCATTAATTCCTTGGATTGGTTTGATGCTCAAGAGGTCATCCAAAGTTGGAGTATCGAAGTTCTCAGTGATTTTTGTCTCGTCAGTTATATGAATATCCTTAAAAGTCGGACACACTCTGTCAAAGTTTGGCCCTAACGAAACCCTAAAATCAGAAAAATTAAACCAGAAACCTTCTTTCTGTAAAAGAAAAAGGAACTTTCGGCGTTGTTTCCAAAAGCCACGACTTGAATACGCCTTCCCTGTTGATTATAATCAAAGATTACAAAAGAAGTACCCAAATAAAAACATTTGGATATCGGGTGTTATATATACAAAAAAATGAAAGGGGTATAAAGAAAGACACGTGTGTTAATTAAGTATAAGAAGAATACCTCTTCATCGGATAAAATTAATTCCAAGGGAACATCATAGTGAGTAAAATACCACACCCTCAAAACTTTCGCTCTAACATTCCAGCAATTTTGTGAAATTGTGAATTTTCAGAAGCGCATGTTATATCTGGATTCATTTTGTTGATATCTCTTTCAGTATCAGAGAATGAAAGCGGAGAGGTAAAAGAAGAAAGTGAAAAGATTTAGTTTGTTTGAAATAAATAATTGGTAACTATTTTAAATCGATACGAATCAATTGCAACTTTCCATTAAAATCCACTTGCTCGTTTTGGGTTTTTCTTACCAAGTCCACTGTTTATAAATCAATCTTGCTAGTAATGAGATCCGTGTATATATAGTAGTAACAAAGTCGGTAATTTGTCGTATTATATAGTATATTTTTGATTTAATAATAATAATATAAGATAGTTTGGTTACATTTACTAATAATCTTAACTGATTATCAACAAAGAAATATATATATATATATATATATATATAATAATAATAATCATAAATAAATGAGAATGACCCATGTATGATTTTCTTTCATAATCTCTGATTAAGCGTTAAATTTATCATAAAAACTTTAGTTCATAATCCTCGCTGCTGCTTAACGAAATACATTGATTGGTGGATATCATGGATATCATATCATAAGTACCAACCACATCATTATTAGTATATTTTTCGAATCTATTTATGTTTTTAAATACTATGGTCATCATTCATTATTTTTTAATTTGGGGATATCATGCAATACGCTTAAAAATACTAAATTTCTTAAGAAAACCATGTTGACAAAAAAAATACTAAAGAAAACCATAAACAAAGTGGGAGTTATAAATACAAAGTTAATTTAAATTCATAAACTATAAGTATGTTTTTCATTTCGCAAATCCAACAAACCACACCCGGCATTCTTAACATAGAGGAGGCCTAGGGTAAAAAAATCATAAACATCTATACTAATAAAACAATAACGCATAAGATCCCAAAAAACATAAACATCTATACTATATGATTATGAAGTGTTAGATAAATACCTCTGGACAAAATCATGGAACTCTTCAACTTCATATGCATCAAAGCGTATCTTAGAAACTCGTTGAATAGCCTCTAACCTCTCCAACCCTAATCGAAAAAGAAATTATAATAATTTGTCATTTTACAGTAATTGGAACAAATTTATAAATGTTTGAAATTTCATCACACCACCACTGTTTTTGACGATATTAAAGCACTGAAATAAGGATAACAATATTTAATTCGGACATTTGCCCCATTCCCTCACTAGCCTAACAACAAGATCGCCATTGACCACATAGTCCAATGACTTGTTTTTGCCAATATTTACTGCAAATCAACTTTCAGACATTCTAAGAATATTCTACACGAAATAAATAAAAGTTTTACTTACTCCGTAATCTCTAATTGG
The DNA here is from genome assembly GCA_030180135.1 of Orychophragmus violaceus. Classification (NCBI taxonomy): domain Eukaryota; kingdom Viridiplantae; phylum Streptophyta; class Magnoliopsida; order Brassicales; family Brassicaceae; genus Orychophragmus; species Orychophragmus violaceus. Next base: position 104,263,215 of record CM058237.1, on the reverse strand, counting down.
GAATTTTACATGAAGACGCCTCCAGAAATAAGTTTCCCAATCATTTGTTCCAAGAAACATTGGATCTCTTCCGATTTCATCAATTCCAAGCACAATACCAATCAAATCTATATTTCCAAAAAAACACCAAACAAATACATAACCAAATCATATTAAACAATAAAGTCCCATAAAACTTGTAACCTTAAAACAAAAACTATACTGATTGGATAAATGCTAGTTATAGTGCCGTTTGAAACACCATGTATATGCTTTAAGTCTAAGTAGTACTGGTCATTGGAGAATGGAATTTTCCAGATTCTACTCGAAATGGTTCGACACAGAGAATAAACTATCTGTCAAGCAGTCAAACATTGGCCTAGCAAGGATTTGAACATTATCCCATCGAACTCAATGGCCCTCAGATTCCAACATCCACTCGAAGATTCCAACGTAATCACCCCATATTTCTCCTTTTATCCTTTGGGCCCGTCGATAAAAGTGCAAGACTTAAAACTTTAACATCGTAAGAACAAAAGTTAATACATCGTAAGATAAAAACTTTATACATCGTAAGATCATGGCAAAAAGTAAAACTTCAAAAGTATAAGTATACTATAAAAATAACCTGTTCATCCACCAAAAGTATTTTGATGGATTTTCCAGTGAAAACCCCTTGAAACATCCAAGACCGAAGGACTTTCAATCTCAAACTCCATTTCATCGTAGACTTTTTGATCTCCGAAAGGAATTGGTATTTGTTTTTTTTAAAATAAATATTCCGTAGAGAGAAATAAATGGAAGACAAAAGAAATTTGAGAAATTCTCTGAGTTTGAGAGAGGTTATAATGGTTGGGGTATTGACGGTTTTTTCTTTTGGGTTTGGCAGGCCTTAATAAGATTGCCGTACATTATTAAATGTTATCGATTAATGTAAATATCTGTTCGATTCCCCGTACACATATTGGTTTATTGGTGTCACTTAATGGCTTAGTCATGAACTAATGTGTTACACATGACATATTAAGGAACTAATGTGTGACACATGCACTCATACTTGTAACTCATGAATTAGATGTTTAAAGATCTTAGGGTTCATGTAAATAAATCTTGCATGACATTGTGCGACACCAACAACATCATTGATCCTTGGCTTCGTTAATCTGAAGCTTTGGAATCTTATTCCTTGAATTAATATTTGTATTGATGTCATGTTTTTCTTTCTTTCTGCCATGGGAGAGCATCTCCAAAAGAGACCTTATATTTAGGTTTAATAAACCTCAAATTTGAGGTTTCAATGTGTTTGTCTCCAAAAGAAAACCTCAAATATGAGGTTTCACAGATTTAAAGTTTTGCAAAAGTCCTTACTATTAATAATAATTAAATTATATCATAAAAATTTTATAACTATAAAATATACACTAAAATATTACAAAATATTTATTCATAAATTTTTTTATATCCTCAACTTTCATTATACAAGATTTGACATAAAGAAGGTAAATAATTACTACTTAACATATAGATGTTGGAAGTTTTGGTTGATCCTGATTCAATTCTCATATTGATATCAACCTAAACATGCATTAGATCTAGGTGTTCTTATTTAGAAACATATGATCTCACCTTTTACCTGTTTGTTTGCAGCGGAATTGATGAACAGGTCAATGATCAGGGAGATACACCGAGAGATGGATCCTCCAAAGGCTCACACACGCAATCACCGGAAACTGGCTGCTAGACCACAAGGAGGCTGGCGCAGAGAGAGGAGAGAGGCGCGGCTAGGGTTGGGTTAAGAGAGAAGAGAATTGGCTTTTAGTCATTTAAAAGCCTTCTCTTTCCCTTTTGGGCTTTTGGGCCCAATCTGATTAAATTCCATTTAATCAGACCCATTAGTCTCTCTCTCTTAGTACGACAAATGCCTAGCACTTTTGTCGTACTTCTGCTAAGCCGTTCCAACATTATTTCCTGCTAGCTTAAGCGTGTGACCCATATGGGATCATACAATAAAGGCAATAAGTCCAAGACTTATAGATCATGAGCGGACTCTAGCAAGCCATCATGACCCCCAGCATTGTATGACTTATGTCTGATCACTGACATACTCTTACGTTATAGAGACAGTACAGAGATTGCTGGACACAATTCCAACAATCTCCCACTTGAACTGGAATCTCTGTATTCATAATCCCTTTCGTCTCAATATCTCGATTAGTCATAAGGCAAGATTAGTGTCATCCTTATAAAGCCTAATCTTGTTCATCGGACTCTGATTTGATACTGACAATACAAACGACTCGGGAAAGTCCGTTTGAGCATGGCCATGCGTTTTCCAGTATTCAAATCTCCGATTGGCCTAGAGATATTCACTCCATTTATATTGGAGGGACAAATCCCATCTTGTTCCATCACTGTAAACTACTCATTTCATGATGTACCCAAACAAGGTCCTTATAGCTATCACAGAACGATAGCGTTAGACAATGATCAAAGTGCATCAGTCCATGTGCAGTCACATGCATGCGAACTCAGGTCTAAGGACTATACTCTATAGTCGTAGTAAGAATCTCTTATGACACAGATATAAATATCCTGAAGAGTTCTTATAAGCGGGTCTTGTCCGGTCGTATGTTCCCAACATACACCTATGTACTGACTTTGATGCCGTGCATCTATGACACATTAAGACTTTGTCATAAGTCACGTACCAATCCAGTCTCACACGGTTGTTGATGTTCCAATTTCAACAACCTTCGACTGGGGACGGGATGATATAAAACATCTATCAAATATAGGGTCTCATGATCAAGCTAAATGACTTCGATGACTCAAGATCAAGTCATTTACTTCGATGACCTATAAAATGGTTCATATCATTTTGGAACGATTATTTCATCACAGTTAAAATAATCTTGAAATAATAATTTCATTAAAACATAGAATAATGTTTTACAAGAACATATCAAATAACTAAAATAAAGCTCACAAAACTCCCACTCAAATTTAGATTACATTTCAATGTTTCTAATGCCTACAGCTTCAGTCAGGAACTCGAGCTTAGGCCTTGGGAGTGGCTTTGTCAACGGATCAGCGACATTATCATCTGTCGGAACTCGGCTGATCTTGACTTCCTTTCTATTAATGATGTCACGTATCAAGTGATATCTTCTTTGAACATGCTTGGATTTCTGGTGTGATCTTGGTTCCTTTGCCTGAGCTATAGCACCATTGTTGTCACAAAATAGTGCCAGAGGCTCAGCCGCATCTGGTATCACACCTAGTTCCATAATGAACTTTCGAATCCAAACAGCTTCCTTCGCTGCTTCTGAGGCGGCGATATATTCAGCTTCTGTAGTGGAATCAGCAACGGTGTCCTGCTTGGAGCTTCTCCAACTTACTGCACCGCCATTCAGACAAAAGACATAACCGGACTGTGACCGGAAATCATCTGTGTCTGTCTGGAAACTTGCGTCCGTGAATCCACTGACTTTAAGCACATCACTTCCACCGTACACTAAGAACTTATCCTTAGTATGTCTTAGATACTTCAAGATGTTCTTTACGGCAATCCAATGGTTTTCACCTGGATTTGACTGGTATCTACTCGTCATGCTCAATGCGTAAGCAACATCAGGACGAGTACAGATCATGGCATACATGACAGATCCTATTGCAGATGCATAAGGAATATTCTTCATGCGCTCAAGCTCAGCAGCCGACGTAGGGCTCTGCTTCTTGCTTAGCGTTGTGCCATGTACCATTGGCGTGAAGCCCTTCTTGGAATCTTTCATGCTGAATCTTTGTAGGACTTTGTCAATGTATGAGTCTTGACACAAGCCTATCAGCCTCTTAGGTCTATCCCGATAGATCCTAATTCCAAGAACGTATGCGGCTTCACCCATGTCTTTCATGGAAAAACAACTTCCAAGCCAGTCTTTTACAGACTTCAGCATTGGAATGTCGTTTCCGAGAAGCAGTATGTCATCAACATACAGAATAAGAAAAACGATTTTGCTCCCACTAGTTTTCTTATACACGCATTGTTCTTCTTCGTTTCTGATGAAGTCAAATTGCTTGATCGCTTCATCAAAACGAAGATTCCAGCTCCTCGATGCTTGCTTTAATCCATAAATGGATTTATGAAGTTTGCATACTTTCCCAGCATTCTTTGGATCTATGTAACCGTCAGGTTGCGTCATATACACATCCTCTTCCAGAATACCATTCAGGAAGGCGGTTTTCACGTCCATCTGCCAAATTTCATAATCATGAAAAGCTGCAGTTGCTAGTAGAATCCGAATAGATTTCATCATAGCCACCGGTGAATAGGTTTCATCGTAGTCCACACCGTGAACTTGTCTGAAACCTTTTGCCACCAACCTGGCTTTATAAATCTGGACATTTCCATCCACGTCAATCTTCTTCTTGAAGATCCATTTGCACTCGATGGCTTTTATACCAACGGGTAAGTCAACCAACGAAAATACTTGGTTGACCGACATGGAGTCCATTTCGGAATCAGTGGCCTTGCGCCACTTAGAGGAATCTGGGCCCATCATGGCTTGATTGAAGTTCGATGGTTCATCACCATCAATGATCAAAAGATCATGACAGTCAGTCACGAGGAATCCCTGATATCTCTCGGGTTCGTGACGGATCCTCCCGGATCTTCGAACTTCAGGTACTACAGGTTCAGGCTCTACAATTTCTTGTAGATCCTCCTGCTGCTCTTCCTCATTAGGTTGAGCAGTATCCTGTTCATCTTGAATTTCTTCAAGCAGTACCTTACTCCCACTGCCTTTCTTAGAGAGAAACTCTCTCTCAAGAAAGTTACAATCCCGGGCAACAAAGATCTTGTTCTCGGAACGTAGATAGAAGTAATAAGCCTTGGTTTCCCGTGGATAACCAATGAAGTAACATTTGTCAGATTTTGGTGTAAGCTTGTCTGAGATTAATCTCTTGACATAGGCTTCACATCCCCAAATTCTGAGATAAGACAGCACTGGAGCCACTCCAGTCCATAATTCATATGGTGTCTTTGCTACTGCTTTTGATGGCGCTCTGTTTAATGTGAACACTGCTGTTAGCAGAGCATATCCCCAAAGGGATATTGGAAGGTCTGTGTGACTCATCATAGATCGAACCATATCCAATAAGGTCCGATTTCTCCTCTCAGACACACCATTCCATTGAGGTGTTCCAGGAGGAGTGAGTTGGGATACGATCCCACACTCTCTCAGATGATCACTGAATTCTTGGCTTAAGTATTCTCCTCCTCGGTCGGACCGAAGAGCCTTAATGCTTTTGCCAAGTTGGTTCTGTACTTCATTTTGGAATTCTCTGAACTTCTCAAAAGATTCAGACTTATGTTTCATTAAATAAACATATCCATACCTACTGAAATCATCAGTAAAGGTAATGAAGTACTGATAGTTTCCTCTTGCATTAGTGGACATTGGGCCACACACATCAGTGTGTATCAGGCCCAATAAGTCACTGGCCCTCTCGTTAGGTTTATTAAAGGGGGCCCGTGTCATTTTGCCCATCATGCAGGATTCGCATTTCTCACATGACTCAAAGTCAAATGAGCCAAGAAGTCCATTCGAATGGAGCCTCTTGATGCGTTTCTCGCTGATGTGCCCTAAACGACAATGCCATAGAAACGTTCGGTTTTCCTCATTAGGTTTAAACCGTTTTGTATTGATGTTATAAATTGGCGCGGATTGATCGAGTATGTAAAGCCCATTCGTAAGAGGGGCCGAACCATAGAACAAATTGTTGCGATTGAAGGAACATAATTTATTCTTAACTGAAAAATCATAACCTTCCAAATCCAACAAAGAAATTGAAATAATATTTCTGCTTATAGCAGGTACAAAATAACAATTATTAAGTTCTAAAATCAATCCCGAAGGTAAAGACAACAAGTAAGTTCCTACAGCTAGTGCTGAAACTTTCGCTCCATTCCCAACTCGTAGTTCCACTTGTCCTTGCTTCAGCCTTCTACTGTTGCTGAGTGCCTGCATATTAGTACAAATATGAGCCCCACAACCAGTATCCATGACCCATGAGGTATTATCAGAAGTAGTTGTATTAACTTCTATAACAAAAATACCTGATGAAGAAGTCTCGAAAGTCTTCTTCTTTAATTCCTTTAGACCTTCCTGGAATTTCTTGCAATCTCTTCTCCAATGCCCCAGTTCTTTGCAGAACCTGCACATGTCAGTAGGCCCAGCCTTGGACTTGGGCTTGGGCTTTGGCGTGTCTGAGTCCACGACTTGGACACCCTTGGCCTTTCCCTTATCCTTAGCAGAAGACTTCTTAAACCCCTTGCCCTTTTGTACCATAAGTACATTGGGGTCCTTGGCGGTTTTCTTCAAGTTGGGCTCTGCAGTCTTGAGCATTCCGTGAAGCTCAGGCAGTGTCTTACTCAAGCCATGCATGTTAAAGTTCAGAATGAACTGATCATAGCTTGCAGGTAAAGACTGCAGAATGATGTCGCAGGCAAGTTCCTGGCTGATTGGGCAGTCGAGTTTGTGAAGATGATCGAGATAACCCATCATCTTCAACACATGAGGACTCACTGCCGCATTCGCAGCCAACTTACAGTCCAAGAGGTTCTTAACTGTCTGGAACCTCTCGGTCCTAGCCTGCTCCTGAAAAAGCGATTTCAGGCTTGCCATGATCTCGATTGGAGACAATACACTTTCGAACTGCTTTTGCAGCTCTGGAGTCATTGTCACCAACATCAGGCAATAAACATCATTTTCATCTGACGAATGCTTTTCCCAAGCATTGTGCAGAGTCCTGGCAGCATTGGCAAGAGGCCTCTCGGGGAGGGGATCTCGAAGGACATAATCCTTCTTCTCCTGCTTGAGGACCAGCCTCAAGTTCCTTGACCATGTCAGGAAGTTCGTTCCAGTCAGCTTCTCCTTCTCGAGAACAGACCGGATCGAGAACGTGTTTTGTGTGCTTGTAGTAGTCATATCTGAAATATATAAATAAAAAGGTTATTAGTTATATGTTCAAAATGATTAATCTCGTATTAATTATAATATGATTAATCATGCATTATATTCAATAACCTAAGTTACCCTCAATAGAATATAATGATTCCAAGATCCACATATAACTAAGATCAAAGTGGGCCACTGGCCGTCACCCAACCTTAGCTTATATCGGTAAGCCCTATTTCGGCTAATTATATCCGTGATATAACTCTTGGTTGTGAATCTGGGCCCGAGGCCCAATCCACCCTGATGTCTCAAGGCCCGGGACTCCCGATGGCCTAGTCAAGAAAACCGGACTATACAGTCATGTAATCATTAATGTCTGGGACTCCCAATGACATTTATGAATCACAAACCGTCTTACCCACGCAAAAGCAGACATCCTCACACTGTAAGGCCATGAATGCAATTGAATGGGCTTTGACAGCTGACATAGCCTGGACAAGACATCCAACGCTTGATATTGTTTGAGGTCCGTAGGTTTATTAAAATCATTCCCAAAATAGAAGATTACTATTTCGGGAAACTTTCTATTTATGGAAACCTACTATTTTTAGAAACTTTCTAAAATTGGAAACTTTCTAAAACCGGAAACTTTCTAACTTTAGAAACTTCTTTAAAATCCAAAACCCGCAAATTCAGAAACTTCTAATTTTGGAAACTTTCTAATTTCGAAATTTCGGAACTTTATAAAATTTAAAATCGAATTTCATAATTTTATTTTATAAAATAAGTTTTAAATTTAAATCTGAAGAATGACTCAATTAATGGCCCAATTGTTTTAACTTCTTGGCCCGAGGCCCAAGAATTGATCCATGTCCAAAACATGACCCAATTGTCCAATTAATTGACATAACCGGTCTGGTTCATTAAAACTGGTCTAACCAAGTTTCAATTACTACGATGACCACAATTGTCAACCGGTTATTTACTAAACCGGAATTTCTCAATTTATTTGGTCCAACCAAATCAAATTAGAAATTCCTGGTTTAGGCACTAAATCCAATATTTCTTTCGACATTGGATTTCTAATCCTGGTTTAACCAGACTTTAATAAAATTATTAAATCTGTTTATTAAACCAGAACGTTGATTTTTAATTAAAATCTTAAACCGAGCCTTGAACCGAACCGAATTAGTCGCGAACCAAAACGAGTTGGTCGTGACCTAATTTCCAGCCGCATCAGCCGCGAACCGTTCGATCCGAGATCGGGGACGGTCGGTACGGAAACAGCCGGACGGACGGACGGGACAGGGACGACGCACGGACGATCGGACGCTCGGCTTGGACAGACGCGACCGGGACGCTCCGCACGGACAGCCGGGACGCGATCGGGATGACGCGATCGGACGCGATCGCCGTGCGATCCCGACCGTTCCGATCCCAACCGTTCCGCTTTGCCGACCGGTCGCCATTCGGCCGTGATCACCAATCCGGCCAAGCCGGTTGATCACGCCTTGGCCAATCCACAAAACCCGAGTCATATAGCTCGGTTTTGTGATTCAAGTGTTTGTTCAGGGTTTTAATTCAGTTTCTTATGTGTTTTTCTTATCAGTAATGGATTCAAAACACATCTAAACAGATTTAAACAACCTAAACAATGAATCTAAAACAAGAAACCTAAGAACCAATGGCTCTGATACCACTGTTGTTAGTTTTGGTTGATCCTGATTCAATTCTCATATTGATATCAACCTAAACATGCATTAGATCTAGGTGTTCTTATTTAGAAACATATGATCTCACCTTTTACCTGTTTGTTTGCAGCGGAATTGATGAACAGGTCAATGATCAGGGAGATACACCGAGAGATGGATCCTCCAAAGGCTCACACACGCAATCACCGGAAACTGGCTGCTAGACCACAAGGAGGCTGGCGCAGAGAGAGGAGAGAGGCGCGGCTAGGGTTGGGTTAAGAGAGAAGAGAATTGGCTTTTAGTCATTTAAAAGCCTTCTCTTTCCCTTTTGGGCTTTTGGGCCCAATCTGATTAAATTCCATTTAATCAGACCCATTAGTCTCTCTCTCTTAGTACGACAAATGCCTAGCACTTTTGTCGTACTTCTGCTAAGCCGTTCCAACATTATTTCCTGCTAGCTTAAGCGTGTGACCCATATGGGATCATACAATAAAGGCAATAAGTCCAAGACTTATAGATCATGAGCGGACTCTAGCAAGCCATCATGACCCCCAGCATTGTATGACTTATGTCTGATCACTGACATACTCTTACGTTATAGAGACAGTACAGAGATTGCTGGACACAATTCCAACAATAGAGTCTACATTCACCTTTATGCACACACACAACCGACATTAGTGAACAATTGATCATCTAGAGAACTGCCAAATATACGATAATCTAGGTTATTTATGTTAAGTAGAATTTTTGATTCATTATTTTATTAATTACTTGTGTGGAGAAAAATGAATGATCGTGTCTTTATGTAAGGTTATAAAGAATAAAAAACCCATTCAACCAACTTAGGGATGAATTAACACCTATTCTTAAGATCTTGAAGCTACCGATTAAGAACAAATAAAAGCCAGCTGCTTCGTTAACACAAACTACAACAATATGCCTATCGCTTATGCGTACTGGCCATGGCGTCGATACAACCATCCTTACTGCGAAACCCGTTCAGAAAAAAAAACGGAAAGCATTCATCCCATTCAACCTTCTAGCGTTGCCGGATGATATGATAACGAAGATACTCGACCGTGTTTGCGAACAGAACATGCAAGATCTCCGTCATTCAAAGATAGCTTGTTAAACTTGAAGGAGATGACAGAAGCATGGGAGCTATTCAAATCTGTTAATCTAATAGAGATGGAATACTATGTTTGGACTCCGGGTTTTGACTGAAAAAATTCAGTGAAAGCTGCTACGACGCAGGCAAAACATCAGCTATCCTACTCAAAGGAATCTCATATTTCTTCTTCGATAACAAAAGAGATGAAGGAATCGCACACATAAAGGCTCCGGCAAAAGATGGATGCATTTTAAGCAAACATATGTATGGTATCATACGAAAATCCTTCAGGGAAAACATAGATGACGAACTCTTCGGTAGATATGAATTTACTTGTGAACACGCAACGCAACTGCGAAGAATACTACCTCGTATCGACCATGGTGCGTCGGGAAGATTGCTTCCTGACTGGTTCACAACAAAAAGTAACGAAAATGATATTGATCGTTTGTGCATCTGTCGATGTTCTAAATACGACTCGTGGTGCTCTGTGTGGCCAATGAAAAATGAGGTTTGCAACCAATGTTTTTGGATTATACAGACCACTTTCTTCTGCAAAATTATAGCAAACAACTTCTAACAATTTTGTTGTAACGGTGATGTCGTATATATGTATGTTTTGCCAATTTCATAGTAAATGTTTTCCTGTAAAGATAATTATCTAGTATTTTGTTTAACGGTTCAGCGTTATTGCAGTTGAAAGGAAACACTTAATTATTAAGAATATTAAAGTAAACTTGGTTATTAATTATACTATTTAACATATATCAGACAATTTGACTAACATAGAAAGAGTAACCCTAAATACTAAACCCTAAACCCTAAATACTAAACACAAAATGGCATCTCCAACCAACACTCTAATCCTTAAAGTTTGAAGTTTTGCATAGTGAAACCTTAAATTTGAGGTTTCATTATTCAAAGCCTTAAAACTTCTTTTCATTTCTTATTTGGTCATTATCTTATCATCAACAGATTCTAAATCTGTTAGTAATATCTTATCACTACGGAATGAGTTGATTGAGCATATATGGGAGCATTATGGAAATAATGATTAAGTAAATTGGTATTTTATATATAACGTTGTAAAATTTGTGTTTATGTGTTTTTTTATTATTATAAATGTAATTTATATTTCTTTTATTATAATATTGTGTGTTGTATAAAGTATTAAATGTATGTTTTATATGTGTTTGTGTGAAGATTTATAATTATTAATAGTTTTTTTTCCAATATCAAGGATTATAATGCAAATGACCTTATACCCTAAACTCTAAACCCTAAACCCTAAATCCAACATTAAACCCTAAACCCTAAATACTAAACCCGATACCTTAAACTCTAAACCCAAACATTATTAAATGTTCATCACAACCGATATTGCACACCAACCACTTCATTGCGCTATATATGTTCGATTGTGGTAATTCAGAATTGCTATGTTTAGAGATTATATTGTGTAGGATTATATATTCTCATGTTATGGTAACAAGAGAATATCCTAGGATAATCCTTTATGGGATATATCCTACGGATCCTACTTGTTGTATATATATATATATATATATCTCATGTAATGTTAAACATAAAAAAAAAACACACACACACACACACACACACACATATATATTTCCCTTTCCTTAGCACCATGAAATTGCATTTGATATGAAACATATATGGGGACACAATCATAATGCCTTGTTTTCAAAATCTTCTCCAAACCAAACCAAAGAAACCTTAAAACCTCAAAATATAAAATTTCATCTTTGCTTTAACATTCAAGTCCCAAAACTATTTTCTAAACTTTTATGTGTACTATTTAAATTTTTTGAGTTTTATGAATCTTTTATAATAAATAAGTATATTAGATCCCGACCAAAAAAGATAAGTATAAATTTATAAATTAAGACAATAAAAAAGAATATATGATGAGTAAGTTATGCCTACAGTTAGGTAAAAATTCAAAAAATTTGCCAAAAAATATGGGAAACCAAAACCCAGTTTGATAGCCCAAAACATTTCAATAACCCGCCTAAACCCAATAATATTTGACAAAGTGTCGAGAATTCCTCAATTACGACAAACCCTGATTTTATTATGTTCTTCCCCTTTTTTGAATCGCCTTTGAATCATCTCGCTAATGTCGCTCCAAATCCTCTTCGATGCCCACCCATCTCAAACTGATATCTCTTCTTTCAATATCTTATTCGAGGCTCTCAAATGCATTGCTAACTTTGGTAGAAACCCTATCGACCCTCTCAAACTCTTCTTAGAATCTCTCAATCACGAAACCCTCAGTGATGCGAGGCCTACAACTATAGGTAAGATATGCCGTTAGGGTGTATGTTAAACTCTCTAGTTTGCTTCTGCTTTTCTTTGCTTTTGATACGGGATTGCTTAAGCTTCTGGGTCTGATTGTTGGTTTGCTTTTGGTTCTACATGTTGTAAACGCCCACTATATTCCTCTTTCAGCTTCAATATGGTCTCCACATCCTGGATAAGTTGGTTGTTGTGTTTTTAATGAGTGTTTGATGAGTTAGAGTTTGATGGTTTGGCTGTTAATCTTATAGTTAGCAAGCAATTGAGTTTGATGTCTCTGTTTAACTATTCTTTGTGGATTTGTGAGCGTTTACAAATTTTTTTAGAGGATATATGTTTGCATCATCTGAGACATGACCAAACCATCCATAATTTTCTTCTTAAATATTTTTTTGAGGATATCTGTCAATGACGGATGAAAGACATGGTCAGCACTCCAAAGGACTGCAGAAGCACTGCAAAGGACTGCGACCTCAAGAGATCTCAGCAAATGAATATAACTACATATTTGCTCAGTGAAAGTAACATTTTCACAATCCATGTTGAGAAAGTCATCTCCTGATCTTTATTTAATTGAATTATTCTTATTATCTTTAATTGTCACATGCCGCTGAGAAGGATGGACGGGTAAATCCTTATGGAGTTGAGCATTTGTGGCCCACCAAGAGCAACTGAAGGAAGCTCAACGTAAAACTGTTGGAATTATGTCCAGTAATCTCTGTACTGTCTCTAGAAAGTAAGAGTATGTCAATGATCAGACATAAGTCATATAATACTGGGGGTCATGATGGCTTGCTAGAGTCCGCTCATGATCTATAAATCATGGATTTATTGCCTTTATTATATGATCCCATATGGGTCACACGCCTAAGCTAACAGGAAAATGTGTAGGAACGGTTTAGCAGAAGTACGGTAAAAGTGCTAGGCATTTACTGTACTAAGAGAGACTAAAGGGCCTGATTTAATCAGACTGAGAATTGGGCCCAAAAGCCCATAAGAACTGGACAAGGGTTTTAATAAATAAAACTTGCCCTAGCTCTAATTTTCTCAAGCAATCTGCGCCTCCCTCTCTGTTTCTCTGCGCCTCCCAACAGCTGGTCTAGCAGCCTATTTCCTGTGCGTGCGTGTGTGAGCCTTTGGAGGAGCTATCTCTTGGTGGTTCTGCTGATCTCTGACCCGTACCTCCCCTTTCCGCTGCATAATAAGGTAACAGGTGAGATCTTTTATGTTTCTAGCAAGAGAAACTAGATCTGGCATGTTTAGGTGAGTTTAATCTGAAGAATTGAATCAGGATTAACACTAAACAATCCTTCAGTGGTATCAGAGCCATTGGTTCTATTAGGATTTCTTGTTTAGAATCTTGTTTAGGTTGTTTAGAAGTGTTTGAATCAATCTATTGATAAGAAAAACACTTAAGAAACAAAGAATTAAAACCTAAACAAACAGAAATCGCATGATCCGATCTATATGAATCGGTATGCGTCAGAATGATGATCGCCAAAGGATCACCATGTCCGGATCAGGTGAGGCACGGTGGACCGATCGAACGATCTCATGGATCGACCCGAACCGATCGCGTCCCGTCCCGTCCCGTTGCCTCTCGCCCGATCACACGACCCGAGCCATCCCGTCCCGCGTCCCGTCCCGTCCCGATCGCGTGGCTTGCGGCTGCCCGATTGTTGCTCGATCGCGTGAAGCCGTGATCGGTTTCGTGACCTAATGGGCCGGTTCGTTTTGGTTAGGAGGTTCGGTTTAAGATATTTTAAAATCTTAATCGTCACGGTTTAATAAACAGACTTAATAAAATTTATTAAGTTCTGGTTAAACCGGGATAAGAAATCCAAAGTCGTAAAATTGGATTTAGTGCCTAAACCAGTGATTTTCTGATTTGATTTGGTTGGACCAAATAAATTGAGAAAATCCGGTTTAGTAAATAACCGGTTGACAATTGTGGTCATCGTAGTAATTAATTTTGGTTAGACCAATTTTAATGAACCAGACCGGTTATGTCATTTAATTGGGCAATTGGGTTATGTCTTGGACATGGACCAATTCTTGGGCCTCGGGCCAAGAAGTTAAAACAATTGGGCCAATTATTTGAGTCTTTTCTTCAGATTTAATTTAAAATTCTTTTATATAAAATTAAAATCGATTTTAAATTAATCTGTTTTTCCAAAATCTGAAATTAGAAAATTTCTTAAATTAGAAGTTTCTAGATTTGCATGTTTTGGATTTTAGGAAATTTCTATATTTAGAAAGTTTCCAATTTTAGGAAGTTTCCAATTTTAGAAAGTTTCCAATTTTAGGAAGTTTCCAATTTTAGAAAGTTTCCAAAATTAGTAGGTTTCCCAAAAAGGAAAGTTTCCCAAAATAGTAATCTTCTATTTTGGGATAAAATTTTAATAAACCTACAAACCTCAAACAATATCAAGCGTTGGATGTCTTGTCCAGTCTATGTCAGCTGTCGAAGCCTATTCAATTGTACTCATGGCCTTACAGTGTGAGGGTGTCTACTTTTGCGTGGGTAAGACGGTTTGTGATTCATAAATGTCATTGGGAGTCCCAGACATTAGTGATTACATGACTGTATAGTCTGGTTTTCTTGACTAGGCCATCGGGAGTCCCGGGCCTTGAGACATCAGAGTGGATTGGGCCTCGGGCCCAGATTCACAACCAAGAGTTATATCACGGATATAATTAGCCGAGATAGGGCTTACCGATATAAGCTAAGGTTGGGTGACGGCCAGTGGCCCACTTTGATCTTAGTTATATGTGGATCCTGGAATCATTATATTCTATTGAGGGTAACTAATGTTATTGAATATAATGCGAGATTAATCATATTAAGTATAATACAAGATTAATCATATTGAACATATTAACTAATAACCTTTTTATCTTATATTTCAGCTATGACTACTACAAGCACTCAAAACACATTCTCAATCCGGTCTGTTCTCGAGAAGGAGAAACTGACTGGAACGAACTTCCTGACGTGGTCAAGGAACTTGAGGCTGGTCCTCAAGCAGGAGAAGAAGGATTATGTCCTTCGTGATCCCCTCCCCGAGAGGCCTCCTAACAATGCCGCCAGGACTCTGCATAATGCTTGGGAAAAGCATTCGTCAGATGAAAATGATGTCTATTGCCTGATGTTGGCGACCATGACTGCTGAGCTGCAAATGCAGTTCGAGAGTGTGTTGTCGCCCATCGAGATAATGGCAAGCCTGAAATCGCTTTTTCAGGAGCAGGCAAGGACTGAGAGGTTCCAGACAGTTAAGAACCTCTTAGACTGTAAGTTGGCTGCAAATGCGGCAGTGAGTCCTCATGTCTTGAAGATGATGGGTTATCTCGATCATCTTCAGAAACTCGACTGCCCTATCAGCCAGGAACTTGCCTGCGACATCGTTCTGCAGTCTTTACCTGCAAGCTATGATCAGTTCATCCTGAACTTCAATATGCATGGCTTGAGTAAGACATTGCCTGAGCTTCACGGAATGCTCAAGACTGCAGAGCCCAACTTAAGGAAAACCGCCAAGGACCCCAATGTGCTTATGGTGCAAAAGGGCAAGGGCTTTAAGAAATCCTCTGCCAAGGACAAGGGAAAGGCTAAGGCTGTTCAAGTCTCGGACAAGGACACGCCAAAGCCCAAGCCCAAATCCAAGGCTGGGCCTACTGACATCTGCAGGTTCTGTAAAGAACCAGGGCATTGGAGGAGAGAATGTAAGAAATTCCTGGAAGATCTAAAGGAATTGAAGTAGAAGACTCTCGAGACTTCTTCATCAGGTATTTTTGTTATAGAAGTTAATACAACTACTTCTGATAATACCTCATGGGTTATGGATACTGGTTGTGGGGCTCATATTTGTACTAATATGCAGGCACTCAGCAACAGTAGGAGGCTGAAGCAAGGACAAGTGGAGCTACGAGTTGGGAATGGAGCGAAAGTTCCTGCACTAGCTGTAGGCACATACTTGTTGTCTTTACCTTCGGGATTGGTTTTAGAACTCAATAATTGTTATTTTGTACCTGCGATAAGCAGAAATATTATTTCAATTTCTTTGTTGGATTTGGAAGGTTATGATTTTTCAGTTAAGAATAAATTATGTTCCTTCAATCGCAACAATTTGTTCTATGGTTGTGCCCCTCTTACGAATGGGCTTTACATACTTGATCAATCCGCGCCAATTTATAACATTGATACCAAACGGTTCAAACCTAATGAGGAGAACCGAACGTTTCTATGGCATTGTCGTTTAGGGCACATCAGCGAGAAACGCATCAAGAGGCTCCATTCGAATGGACTTCTTGGCTCATTTGACTTTGAGTCATGTGAGAAATGCGAATCCTGCATGATGGGCAAAATGACACGGGCCCCCTTTAATAAACCTAACGAGAGGGCCAGTGACTTATTGGGCCTGATACACACAGATGTGTGTGGCCCAATGTCCACAAATGCAAGAGGAAACTATCAGTACTTCATTACCTTCACTGATGATTTCAGTAGGTATGGATATGTTTATTTGATGAAACATAAGTCTGAATCATTTGAGAAATTCAGAGAATTCCAAAATGAAGTACAGAACCAACTTGGCAAAAGCATTAAGGCTCTTCGGTCCGACCGAGGAGGAGAATACTTAAGCCAAGAATTCAGTGATCATCTGAGAGAGTGTGGGATCGTATCCCAACTCACTCCTCCTGGAACACCACAATGGAATGGTGTGTCTGAGAGGAGAAATCGGACCTTATTGGATATGGTTCGATCTATGATGAGTCACACAGAACTTCCAATATCCCTTTGGGGATATGCTCTGCTAACAGCAGTGTTCACTCTAAATAGAGCGCCATCAAAAGCAGTAGCAAAGACACCATATGAACTATGGACTGGAGAAGCTCCAATGCTGTCTTATCTTAGAATTTGGGGTTGTGAAGCCTATGTCAAGAGATTGATCTCTGACAAGCTTACACCAAAATCTGATAAATGCTACTTCATTGGTTATCCGAAGGAAACCAAGGCTTATTACTTCTATCTACGATCCGAGAACAAGATCTTTGTTGCCCGGGATTGTAATTTTCTTGAGAGGGAGTTTCTCTCTAAGAAAAACAGTGGGAGTAAGGTACTGCTTGAAGAGATTCAAGATGAACAGGATACTGCTCAACCTAATGAGGAAGAGCAGCAGGAGGACCTACAAGAAATTGTAGAGCCTGAACCTGTGGTACCTGAAGTTCGAAGATCCGGGAGGATCCGTCACGAACCCGAGAGATATCAAGGATTTCTCGTGACTGACTGTCATGATCTTCTGATCATTGATGGTGATGAACCATCGAACTTCAATCAAGCCATGATGGGCCCAGATTCCTCTAAGTGGCGTAAGGCCACAGATTCCGAAATGGACTCCATGTCGGTCAACCAAGTGTTTTCGTTGGTTGATTTACCCGCTGGTGTAAAAGCCATCGAGTGCAAATGGATCTTCAAGAAGAAGATTGACGTGGATGGAAATGTCCAGATTTATAAAGCCAGGTTGGTGGCAAAAGGTTTCAGACAAGTTCACGGTGTGGATTATGATGAAACCTATTCCCCAGTGGCTATGATGAAATCTATTCGGATTCTACTAGCAACTGCAGCTTTTCATGATTATGAAATTTGGCAGATGGACGTAAAGACCGCCTTCCTGAATGGAATTCTGGAAGAGGATGTGTATATGACACAACCTGACGGTTACATAGATCCAAAGAATGCTGGGAAAGTATGCAAGCTTCATAAATCCATTTATGGATTGAAGCAAGCATCGAGGAGCTGGAATCTTCGTTTTGATGAAGCGATCAAGCAATTTGACTTCATCAGAAACGAAGAAGAACAATGCGTGTATAAGAAAACTAGTGGGAGCAAGATAGTATTTCTTATTCTGTATGTCGATGACATACTACTTCTCGGAAACGACGTTCCAATGCTGAAGTCGGTAAATGACTGGCTTGGAAGTTGTTTTTCCATGAAAGACATGGGTGAAGCCGCATACGTTCTTGGAATCAGGATCTACCGGGATAGATCTAAAAGGCTGATAGGCTTGTGTCAAGATTCATACATTGACAAAGTCCTGCATAGATTCAGCATGGCAGATTCCAAGAAGGGCTTCACGCCAATGGTACATGGCACAACGCTAAGCAAGAAGCAGAGCCCTACGACGGCTGCTGAGCTTGAGCGCATGAAGAATATTCCTTATGCATCTGCAATAGGATCTGTCATGTATGCCATGATCTGTACTCGTCCTGATGTTGCTTATGCATTGAGCATGACGAGTAGATACCAGTCAAATCCAGGTGAAAACCATTGGATTGCCGTCAAGAATATCCTGAAGTATCTAAGACATACTAAGGACAAGTTCTTGGTATACGGTGGAAGTGATGTGCTTGAAGTCAGTGGATTCACGGACGCAAGTTTCCAGACAGACCAAGATGATTTCCGGTCACAGTCCGGTTATATCTTTTGTCTGAATGGCGGTGCCATCAGTTGGAGAAGCTCCAAGCAAGACACCGTTGCTGATTCTGTTGGAACGTTTAGATGAATCCTGATTCAATTCCAGATTCAGATTATCCTAAACATGCGATCTAGGTTCTTCTCAGAATAGAAACAAATGATGATCTCACCTTATACCTGTTATTGCAGCGGAAGAAGATGGTATGTCTGAGATCAGAGAAACACCGAGGGATGAATCCTCCAAAGGTTCACACACGCTTTCACAGGAAACAGCTGCTAGACCACCCGGGGAACTCGGCGCAGAGAGAGAGAGTTTACGGCTCCTTTCTTAGGGTTAATCAGTCTGAAACTCGAGTTTTATGACACAAAACTCGTCCTGTTCCGTTTGGGCCATTTGGCCCAAATACCAATTAACTCGTCGGTGTTTGCGCACTGCATCGATCGTTGCACCTTATGCATCGATCGATGCACAGTGGCTAAACCTTTTATTCTCTCTAAGTTCAGTAAATGCCTAGCACTTTTACTGTACTTCTGCTAAACCGTTCCTACACATTTTCCTGTTAGCTTAGGCGTGTGACCCATATGGGATCATATAATAAAGGCAATAAGTCCAAGACTTATAGATCATGAGCGGACTCTAGCAAGCCATCATGACCCCCAGTATTATATGACTTATGTCTGATCATTGACATGCTCTTACTTTCTAGAGACAGTACCGAGATTACTGGACACAATTCCAACAATCTCCCACTTGTACTGGAATCTCTGTATTCATAATCCTTTTGTCTCAATATCTCGATTAGTCATAAGGCAAGATTAGTGTCATCCTTATAAAGCCTAATCTTGTTCATCGGACTCTGATTTGATACTGACAATCCAAACGACTCGGGAAAGTCCGTTTGAGCATGGCCATGCGTTTTCCAGTATTCAAATCTCCGATTGGCCTAGAGATATTCACTCCATTTATATTGGAGGGACAAATCCCATCTTGTTCCATCACTGTAAACTACTCATTTCATGATGTTCCCAAACAAGGTCCTTATAGCTATCGCAGAACGATAGCGTTAGACAATGATCAAAGTACACCAGTCCATGTGCAATCACATGCATGTGAACTCAGGTCTAAGGACCATACTCTATAGTCGTAGTAAGAATCTCTTATGACACAGATATAAATATCCTGAAGAGTTCTTATAATCGGGTCTTGTCCGGTCGTATGTTCCCCAACATACACCTATGTACTGACTTTGATGCCGAGCATCTATGACATACTGAGACTTTGTCATAAGTCACGTACCAATCCAGTCTCACACGGTTGTTGGTGTTCCAATTTCAACAACCTTCGACTAGGGACAGGATGATATGAAATATCTATCAAATATAGGGTCTCATGATCAAGCCAAATGACTTCGATGACTTAAGATCAAGTCATTTACTTCGATGGCCTATAAAATGATTCATATCATTTTGGAACGATTATTTCATCACAGTTAAAACAATCTTGAAATAATAATTTCATTAAAACATAAAATAATGTTTTACAAGAACATATCAAATAACTAAAATAAGGTTCACAAAACTCCCACTCAAATTTAGATTACATTTCAATGTTTCTAATGCCTACAGCTTCAGTCAGGAACTCGAGCTTAGGCCTTGGGAGTGGCTTTGTCAACGGATCAGCGACATTATCATCTGTCGGAACTCGGCTGATCCTGACTTCCTTTCTATTAATGATGTCACGTATCAAGTGATATCTTCTTTGAACATGCTTGGATTTCTGGTGTGATCTTGGTTCCTTTGCCTGAGCTATAGCACCATTGTTGTCACAAAACAGTGCTAGAGGCTCAGCCGCATCTGGTATCACACCTAGTTCCATAATGAACTTTCGTATCCAAACAGCTTCCTTCGCTGCTTCTGAGGCGGCGATATATTCAGCTTCTGTAGTGGAATCAGCAACGGTGTCCTGCTTGGAGCTTCTCCAACTTACTGCACCGCCATTCAGACAAAAGACATAACCGGACTGTGACCGGAAATCATCTGTGTCTGTCTGGAAACTTGCGTCCGTGAATCCACTGACTTTAAGCACATCACTTCCACCGTACACCAAGAATTTATCCTTAGTATGTCTTAGATACTTCAAGATATTCTTTACGGCAATCCAATGGTTTTCACCTGGATTTGACTGGTATCTACTCGTCATGCTCAATGCATAAGCAACATCAGGACGAGTACAGATCATGGCATACATGACAGATCCTATTGCAGATGCATAAGGAATATTCTTCATGCGCTCAAGCTCAGCAGCCGACGTAGGGCTCTGCTTCTTGCTTAGCGTTGTGCCATGTACCATTGGCGTGAACACAAGCCTATCAGCCTCTTAGGTCTATCCCGATAGATCCTAATTCCAAGAACGTATGCGGCTTCACCCATGTCTTTCATGGAAAAACAACTTCCAAGCCAGTCTTTTACAGACATCAGCATTGGAACGTCGTTTCCGAGAAGTAGTATGTCATCGACATACAGAATAAGAAATACAATCTTGCTCCCACTAGATTTCTTATACACGCATTGTTCTTCTTCGTTTCTGATGAAGTCAAATTGCTTGATCGCTTCATCAAAACGAAGATTCCAGCTCCTCGATGCTTGCTTCAATCCATAAATGGATTTGTGAAGCTTGCATACTTTCCCAGCATTCTTTGGATCTATGTAACCGTCAGGTTGTGTCATATACACATCCTCTTCCAGAATACCATTCAGGAAGGCGGTTTTCACGTCCATCTGCCAAATTTCATAATCATGAAAAGCTGCAGTTGCTAGTAGAATCCGAATAGATTTCATCATAGCCACTGGTGAATAGGTTTCATCGTAGTCCACACCGTGAACTTGTCTGAAACCTTTTGCCACCAACCTGGCTTTATAAATCTGGACATTTCCATCCACGTCAATCTTCTTCTTGAAGATCCATTTGCACTCGATGGCTTTTACACCAACGGGTAAGTCAACCAACGAAAACACTTGGTTGACCGACATGGAGTCCATTTCGGAATCAGTGGCCTTGCGCCACTTAGAGGAATCTGGGCCCATCATGGCTTGATTGAAGTTCGATGGTTCATCACCATCAATGATCAAAAGATCATGACAGTTAGTCACGAGGAATCCTTGATATCTCTCGGGTTCGTGACGGATCCTCCCGGATCTTCGAACTTCAGGTACTACAGGTTCAGGCTCTACAATTTCTTGTAGGTCCTCCTGCTGCTCTTCCTCATTAGGTTGAGCAGTATCCTGTTCATCTTGAATTTCTTCAAGCAGTACCTTACTCCCACTGTCTTTCTTAGAGAGAAACTCTCTCTCAAGAAAATTACAATCCCGAGCAACAAAGATCTTGTTCTCGGAACGTAGATAGAAGTAATAAGCCTTGGTTTCCCGTGGATAACCAATGAAATAGCATTTGTCAGATTTTGGTGTAAGCTTGTCTGAGATTAATCTCTTGACATAGGCTTCACAACCCCAAATTCTGAGATAAGACAGCACTGGAGCTTCTCCAGTCCATAATTCATATGGTGTCTTTGCTACTGCTTTTGATGGCGCTCTGTTTAGAGTGAACACTGCTGTTAGCAGAGCATATCCCCAAAGGGATATTGGAAGGTCTGTGTGACTCATCATAGACCGAACCATATCCAATAAGGTCCGATTTCTCCTCTCAGACACACCATTCCATTGTGGCGTTCCAGGAGGAGTGAGTTGGGATACAATCCCACACTCTCTCAGATGATCACTGAATTCTTGGCTTAAGTATTCTCCTCCTCGGTCGGACCGAAGAGCCTTAATGCTTTTGCCAAGTTGGTTCTGTACTTCATTTTGGAATTCTCTGAACTTCTCAAAAGATTCAGACTTATGTTTCATCAAATAAACATATCCATACCTACTGAAATCATCAGTGAAGGTAATGAAGTACTGATAGTTTCCTCTTGCATTTGTGGACATTGGGCCACACACATCAGTGTGTATCAGGCCCAATAAGTCACTGGCCCTCTCGTTAGGTTTATTAAAGGGGGCCCGTGTCATTTTGCCCATCATGCAGGATTCGCATTTCTCACATGACTCAAAGTCAAATGAGCCAAGAAGTCCATTCGAATGGAGCCTCTTGATGCGTTTCTCACTGATGTGCCCTAAACGACAATGCCATAGAAACGTTCGGTTCTCCTCATTAGGTTTAAACCGTTTGGTATTAATGTTATAAATTGGCGCGGATTGATCGAGTATGTAAAGCCCATTCATAAGAGGGGCAGAACCATAGAACAAATTGTTGCGATTGAAGGAACATAATTTATTCTTAACTGAAAAATCATAACCTTCCAAATCCAACAAAGAAATTGAAATAATATTTCTGCTTATAGCAGGTACAAAATAACAATTATTCAGTTCTAAAATCAATCCCGAAGGTAAAGACAACAAGTATGTGCCTACAGCTAGTGCTGAAACTTTCGCTCCATTCCCAACTCGTAGCTCCACTTGTCCTTGCTTCAGCCTTCTACTGTTGCTGAGTGCCTGCATATTAGTACAAATATGAGCCCCACAACCAGTATCCATGACCCATGAGGTATTATCAGAAGTAGTTGTATTAACTTCTATAACAAAAATACCTGATGAAGAAGTCTCGAAAGTCTTCTTCTTTAATTCCTTTAGACCTTCCTGGAATTTCTTACAATCTCTTCTCCAATGCCCCAGTTCTTTGCAGAACCTGCACATGTCAGTAGGCCCAGCCTTGGACTTGGGCTTGGGCTTTGGCGTGTCCTTGTCCGCGACTTGGACACCCTTGGCCTTTCCCTTATCCTTAGCAGAAGACTTCTTAAACCCCTTGCCCTTTTGTACCATAAGCACATTGGGGTCCTTGGCGGTTTTCTTCAAGTTGGGCTCTGCAGTCTTGAGCATTCCGTGAAGCTCAGGTAGTGTCTTACTCAAGCCATGCATGTTAAAGTTCAGAATGAACTGATCATAGCTTGCAGGTAAAGACTGCAGAATGATGTCGCAGGCAAGTTCCTGGCTGATTGGGCAGTCGAGTTTCTGAAGATGATCGAGATAACCCATCATCTTCAAGACATGAGGACTCACTGCCGCATTCGCAGCCAACTTACAGTCCAAGAGGTTCTTAACTGTCTGGAACCTCTCGGTCCTAGCCTGCTCCTGAAAAAGCGATTTCAGGCTTGCCATTATCTCGATGGGAGACAATACACTTTCGAACTGTTTTTGCAGCTCAGGAGTCATTGTCACCAACATCAGGCAATAGACATCATTTTCATCTGACGAATGCTTTTCCCAAGCATTGTGCAGAGTCCTGGCAGCATTGGCAAGAGGCCTCTCGGGGAGGGGATCTCGAAGGACATAATCCTTCTTCTCCTGCTTGAGGACCAGCCTCAAGTTCCTTGACCATGTCAGGAAGTTCGTTCCAGTCAGCTTCTCCTTCTCGAGAACAGACCGGATCGAGAATGTGTTTTGTGTGCTTGTAGTAGTCATATCTGAAATATATAAATAAAAAGGTTATTAGTTATTATGTTCAAAATGACTAATCTCGTATTAAAAATTAATATGATTAATCACGCATTATATTCAATAACCTAAGTTACCCTCAATAGAATATAATGATTCCAAGATCCACATATAACTAAAATTAAAGTGGGCCACTGGCCGTCACCCAACCTTAGCTTATATCGGTAAGCCCTATATCGGCTAATTATATCCGTGATATAACTCTTGGTTGTGAATCTGGGCCCGAGGCCCAATCCACTCTGATGTCTCAAGGCCCGGGACTCCCGATGGCCTAGTCAAGAAAACCAGACTATACAGTCATGTAATCATTAATGTCTGGGACTCCCAATGACATTTATGAATCACAAACCGTCTTACTCACGCAAAAGCAGACATCCTCACACTGTAAGGCCATGAATGCAATTGAATGGGCTTTGACAGCTGACATAGCCTGGACAAGACATCCAACGCTTGATATTATTTGAGGTTCGTAGGTTTATTAAAATTCATTCCCAAAATAGAAGATTACTATTTCGGGAAACTTTCTATTTATGGAAACCTACTATTTTGGAAACTTTCTAAAATTAGAAATTTCTTTAAAATCCAAAACCCGCAAATTCAGAAACTTCTATTTTAAGAAACTTTCTAATTTC
Organism: Orychophragmus violaceus; assembly: GCA_030180135.1. Classification (NCBI taxonomy): domain Eukaryota; kingdom Viridiplantae; phylum Streptophyta; class Magnoliopsida; order Brassicales; family Brassicaceae; genus Orychophragmus; species Orychophragmus violaceus. Next base: position 104,238,505 of record CM058237.1, on the reverse strand, counting down.
AAAATTTCGGAAACTTTAATTTAAAAACGACTTTATAATTTTATAAAATAGATTTTAAATTAATCTGAAGAAAGACTCAATTAACTGGCCCAATTGTTTTAACTTCTTGGCCCGAGGCCCAAGAATTGGTCCATGTCCAAGACATGACCCAATTGTCCAATTAATTGACATAACCGGTCTGGTTCATTAAAACTGGTCTAACCAAGTTTTAATTACTACGATGACCACAATTGTCAACCGGTTATTTACTAAACCGGAATTTCTCAATTTATTTGGTCCAACCAAATCAAATTAGAAATTCCTGGTTTAGGCACTAAATCCAATATTTCTTTCGACATTGGATTTCTTATCCCGGTTTAACCAGACTTAATAAAATTATTAAATCCGTTTATTAAACCGAGACGTTTAATTTTAATTAAATTAAACCGAGCCAAAACCCTAACCGCATCGATCGATGCTCACAGCATCGATCCTGCAACGATCGTTCATCGATCCTGCATCGATCGATGCTCTCACGTGTGCACGAACGGTTATCAGGTTTGGCCGAGAGATTCTCGTGAGATCCATGCGATCGTTTGAACGATCCATGCGATCGCGGTCAATCTCTCGCGACTGCAACGATCGATCCTTGCATTGCATCGATCGATGCAATGCGATCTCAGTCGATGCAAAATCAGTTTAGATCACATACCAAATCAATATAGTTTGGTCATGCGATTTTTAAACAGTTTGTTTAGGATTCAATTCTTGTTTCTTAAGTGTTTTAATCTTATCAGTAGATTGATTCAAAAACACCTCTTTAAACAATCCTAAACATGAATCTAAACAAGAAAAACCAGAACCTAATGCTCTGATACCACTGTTGGAACGTTTAGATGAATCCTGATTCAATTCCAGATTCAGATTATCCTAAACATGCGATCTAGGTTCTTCTCAGAATAGAAACAAATGATGATCTCACCTTATACCTGTTATTGCAGCGGAAGAAGATGGTATGTCTGATCATTGACATGCTCTTACTTTCTAGAGACAGTACCGAGATTACTGGACACAATTCCAACAGATTCCACTACAGAAGCTGAATATATCGCCGCTTCAGAAGCAGCGAAAGAAGCGGTTTGGATACGAAAGTTCATCATTGAACTAGGTGTGATACCAAATGCGGCTGAGCCTCTGGCACTGTTTTGTGATAACAATGGTGCTATTGCTCAGGCAAAGGAACCAAGATCACACCAGAAATCCAAGCATGTGCTAAGAAGATTTCACTTGATACGTGACATCATTAATAGAAAGGAAGTCAAGATCAGCCGAGTTCAGACAGATGATAATGTCGCTGATCCATTGACAAAGCCACTCCCAAGACCTAAGCTCGAGTTCCTGACTGAAGCTGTAGGCATTAGAGACATTGAAATGTAATCTAAATTTGAGTGGGAGATTGAGGGCTTTATTTAGTTATTGATATGTTCTTGTAAAACATTTTATGATGTTTAATGAAATTATTATTTCAAGATTATTTTAACTGTGATGAAATAATCGTTCCAAAATGATATGAACCATTTTATAGGTCATCGAAGTAAGTGACTTGATCTTGAGTCATCAAAGTCATTTAGCTTGATCATGAGACCCTATATTTGATAGATGGCTTATATCATCCTGTCCCTAGTCAAAGGTTGTTGAAATTGGAACACCAACAACCGCGTGAGACTATATTGGTATGTGACTTATGACAAAGTCTCAAGATGTCATAGATGCACGGCATCAAAGTCAGTACATAGGTGTATGTTGGGGTACATACGACCGGACAAGACCCGATTATAAGAACTCTTCAGGATATTTATATCTGTGTCATAAGAGATTCTTACTACGACTATAGAGTATAGTCCTTAGACCTGAGTTCGCATGCATGTGACTGCACATGAACTAATGCGCTTTGATCATTGTCTAATGCTGTCGTTAAGCGATAGTTATAAGGACCTTGTTTGGGTGTATTATGAAATGAGTAGTTTACAGTGATGGAACAAGACGGGATTTGTCCCTCCAATATAAATGGAGTGAATATCTCTTGGCCAATCGGAGATTTGAATACTGGAAAATGCATGGCCATGCTCAAACGGACTTTCCCGAGTCGTTTGGATTGTCAGTATCAAATCAGAGTCCGATGAACAAGATTAGGCTTTATAAGGATGACACTAATCTTGCCTCATGACTAATCGAGATATTGAGACAAAAGGATTATGAATACAGAGATTCCAGTTCAAGTGGGAGATTGTTGGAATTATGTCCAGTAATCTCTGTACTGTCTCTAGAAAGTAAGAGTATGTCAATGATCAGACATAAGTCATATAATACTGGGGGTCATGATGGCTTGCTAGAGTCCGCTCATGATCTATAAATCATGGATTTATTGCCTTTATTATATGATCCCATATGGGTCACACGCCTAAGCTAACAGGAAAATGTGTAGGAACGGTTTAGCAGAAGTACGGTAAAAGTGCTAGGCATTTACTGTACTAAGAGAGACTAAAGGGCCTGATTAAATCCAAGGGATTTAATCAGACTGAGAATTGGGCCCAAAAGCCCATAAGAACTGGACAAGGGTTTTAATAAATAAAACTTGCCCTAGCTCTAATTTTCTCAAGCAATCTGCGCCTCCCTCTCTGTTTCTCTGCGCCTCCCAACAGCTGGTCTAGCAGCCTATTTCCTGTGCGTGCGTGTGTGAGCCTTTGGAGGAGCTATCTCTTGGTGGTTCTGCTGATCTCTGACCCGTACCTCCCCTTTCCGCTGCATAATAAGGTAACAGGTGAGATCTTTTATGTTTCTAGCAAGAGAACCTAGATCTGGCATGTTTAGGTGAGTTTAATCTGAAGAATTGAATCAGGATTAACACTAAACAATCCTTCAAAAACTACAACACCATCTGCCTCATAGGTTATTTATCAATGTCTCTTTCACTTGTAATTTTTTGGGGATATGTTTTGATAACTCCTTAATGCTGGAGTTTGCGTATGTAGATCGTTTGTCTATATCCTGCACATAAGTATTATAAGTTATCAGTGTTATTTTGAAACAAATGTCTTTTACATTTCTTGTACCATTCAAATAACGGTATCACTAATTACCAAATCGTAAATTGAATTAATCCAAATTTTTAGTTTTGTGAAGAAAAGTCAACAAACAGTCGTCAATTATTTACACTACACACACAAAGTAGTCGCAAAATATTTCTCATCAGCGTATTTTGAATTTTCGAATAGTCGCTGAATGATCGTTAATTAGTCATTAAACCCTCGCAAAATAATCATATATGTTACGACTAAGTTGTGACTATATAAGAAAGGCAGACAGTAGTCGGCATGTAGTGACATTATCATTACCATAATCGAATATGGTTGTTCCGATTAGACGCTGCGTAGTCTTTAAATTAGTCATACAATAGTCACTAATTAATAGAAAAATGTTGACCATAATCATATCTTGATGTTCTTGTTAGTCGTCAGATCATCGGTAACTTAGTCAACAAATAGTCGCCAAATAGTCACCTTATATTGCGACTACGTTGTGACTATGTAAGACAGTCACATAATAGTCGACAAGTAGTGACCGAATCAGTACATAATCGTATTTGGGTGTTCCTATTCATCGTTGGATAGTCGTTAATATGGTCGTTACACAGTCGCTACATAGTGGCCAATTGTTACGATTACTTGGTGACTATACTATACAGTCACATATTAGTCTCTCATTGGTCATCTAGTTTCGCGACTATTTGATGACTTTGTTTCTCCTACTGCATCTTGACACTCTCTTTAGTCGCACAGTTGTCGCCGTATAGTGAGAAGTTACTCCCTATATATTGTGATTACACTACGTCTAAGATACGATTGCTGATGTTAGTCGTAAATGTAGTCGTAACTTGTCGACTATTTTTATGGCTATGTAATTTAGCGACTATGGATTTATAACTACCATATTTAGTCACAATTTAGTCGTAAAACCACGTTTAACGATTATTCTGCGACTAAAAGTGAAGTAGCAAAAACACTGTTTTCTTGTAGTGCAACGATCACTAACAAATAGTTGATATTTACGGAATCATGCAGGATATCTGGAAAATCTCAAAAAATTTCACAGAAATATCCTTTGCTTTCACTCCTAGATCTGAAAACTCTACTGCAGAAACAGAGGCTAAGGCCACTCTTGTAACCATCGAAAACTCCCACCTACTTTAAGTTATATGAGTTGAATGCTTTTGACCAAAAAAGATATGTCTAATAATCTAGATGCTAAATACTTTTATATTTATGAGAGCTCATAGTATGTTAGTGGACATTTCTTTATGGGCAATGGAAAATCTTGCACCTATTTAGAAGAAAGAAAATTGTTGTTAATCTATGTTGGAGATATCCCTAAATGTGGAATTTAATGGAATAAGAATTGTCATTTCGGTTAAATCTAAATAAGATTTGTTCGTTTTTGGTTAAATATTTGGACTTTGTTATTGAATATTAAATTATGAACATGGATGTTATATGTATAGAGACTAATTCGGATGTCATTTATATTCTATAATGATGGACTGAATTAAATGACTAGTACATGACCGGTTAAAAGAAGATTTTTTTGGTTTGGTTATATATAGTCCTTAGCTCATGTATAGTTGAAGGCATATTTTATTTGGTTTTGTTTATGTCATGAGGTGGAGAAGTATATAAGGTGGAAAGAGAGAAATAAAGAGGGATTTTGTCATCTACACAAGCTCTCATCCTTTGATAGAAGAATAATTAGGAATACGAAAAGTTAGAAGATCATTTAACCAAATCATCTTTTTGTAAGATGGGTTCAAGTAAGTTGTTCTAACTTCTTAGGTTTGAATAACATATTCACATAGTAGTTCTTGGACCAGAATTGTAAAGTTAATTTTTATATAGTTGTATCAAATGGGAGTCTCCTACTATGTAGTATGTTTACATGTTTTTGTTCTTGTTTTGGGTTTCACCGATTCATGAAATTTAAAGTTTTTTTTGAGATTTTTAAACATGTATAAGATTCATGATTTTAGGTTAAAAGTTTTTCATGAGTTATATGGTTTATTTAGTATGTTTTCTGATTTAAAAATCTCAATAAAGCTTTTTCATGTACAACAATATTTTGGCTAAAGGTTGAAGACACTTGTGTACGTGATTGACAAAAATAAAACGGTATATATAAAACTATTAGGGCTGATTGTAAAAATGCCCCCGAAATTGAAGTCAATCCTAAAACTACCCTCCCTTCTCCTTCGTTAATATATCCCTCTAATAATCTGGGTATTCACGAAAATGTCATCATCATACTTCTTGTGAAGTCTGATGTTTTTACCAAAAGACAAAGCCTTTAAGATCTAACTTAATTATGAAACTGCTATCTTCTCCAATTCACCCAACCACTATTAACATCCGTATTTGAGCTCATAATGTCTCACACTACCAATTTCGAGCCATTAAAGCTCTATATTAGAGTTCACAACCTTGTATTCTCCTATGCCCTCTCCAATTTCATCAAAAAAACTCTCTAATTCACGTTTTAAAATTTTAAAATTTGGGTCTCTTGCAATTTTGATTATTCTTGCATAAAAATGGTTGGGTTTGTTGGGTATTGGTGTAACTAGAAATTCTGGGCGCTTAGTGAAGGTAAAAACAAGCTCAAAACCAGATTTATGTGATTTTCACAAGATCCGCCGATTTTCAGATCTGTTTCGCGATTTCATACTTTCTATGAAGTCTTATGAAATCTGATTGTCAAAGAAAGGGTAGTTTTGTAATTGACTTTTAATTAACAGACCTCCAATGAAGTCTAAGAAATTCCTTTGAAATTTTTTTTATCAGATTTCACTAAGAAATCTAAATAAGCAGAGGGTAGTTTTGCAATTGATCGAAATTTGATATTTTATTTAGACTTATTATGTAGTATGACAAAAAAAATTGAGTGGATTTGACCGAATCTTAACTTTTTCTCGGACGGAATCCGAAGTCTAAAAATAAAAAGGGGTAGAAAGAGTAATTGATCGAAATTTTCAAATGTTGACCAGAATAAGGGAAAAAGTTTTAGACTTCTAAAGCAGTCTGAAAACAATATCATACACCTCTATAAGCCTAAAATGAAATTTTTTTGTGAGACGACTATAGAAATCTGAAATACCAAGTTTTGGTCAACGCCAAAAATTTCTAAAAAATGCGAAGCTTTTTATCAGAATTTTCTGCGCTGTCTTCGGACAGCTTCCCACTCCCGCACATCCCGACTGGTCGAAGCTACCGCTGGACACCAACTACTATCCTTCATGGATGCTTTCTCGGGGTACAATCAAATACTAATAAACCCCGAGGACCAAGAAAAGACTTCGTTCATAACTGATCGAGGCACGTACTGCTACAAAGTCATGCCCTTCGGACTAAAAAATGCAGGAGCGACTTACCAACGCCTTGTCAACAAGATGTTTTCAGGACTCCTGGGTAAAACCATGGAAGTCTACATCGACGATATGTTGCTCAAATCTTCCAAGTACGAAGACCATATCCCCCAGCTAAAAGAATGCTTTATCATTCTCAACAAATATGGGATGAAACTCAACCCAGCAAAGTGCACCTTCGGGGTCCCCTCAGGAGAATTCCTTGGTTACCTAGTGACCGAAAGAGGGATCGAAGCAAACCCCAAACAGATCGCAACATTTATAGAGATAAAATCTCCCAGAACAACGCAAGAAGTCCAGCGCCTGACTGGCAAAATAGCTTCTTTGAACCGCTTCATCTCGAGGTCGACTGATAAATGTCTACCCTTCTATCACTTGCTCTAAGCGAACAAGAAGTTCCTGTGGGACGAAAAGTGCGAAGAAGCCTTCGCCCAGCTCAAGTCTTATCTAAGCGAACCACCTATACTGGCGAAACCAGTAGAAGGGGAACCCCTCTACCTCTACCTAGCTGTTTCCACGGCAGCAGTAAGTGGAGTCCTGGTTCACGAAGAACAAAACGAACAACGGCCAGTGTATTACATCAGTAAGACCTTAATCGATGCTGAAACCAGATACCCCGCCATGGAAAAACTCGCTTCGGCATTGGTGACATCAGCTCGGAAACTCCGACCATACTTCCAATCGCACTCAATCATAGTGATGACCTCTCAACCGCTGAAAACCATCCTTCACAGTCCAAGCCAGTCAGGTCGACTGGTCAAATGGGCTATCGAACTCAGCGAGTATGACATAGAATACAAGTCTCGGACGTGCCTAAAAGCGCAAGTGCTGGCCGATTTCATAATCGAACTCCCTCCAACCATCGAACTCGACCCGACCTCCACCAAGAGATGGAAACTATACGTCGATGGAGCTTCCTCGAGGCAAGGATCCGGAGTCGGAGTGAAATTGGTCTCCCCCACGGGCGAAGTATTAGAACAGTCATTCAGACTGGGCTTCGCCGCATCAAATAACGAAGCAGAATACGAAGCGTTAATAGCCGGGCTCAGACTATCAATAGCGATAGAAGCCCGAGAAGTAGACGCCTTCAGTGATTCCCAATTGGTCACGAGCCAATATATAGACATCAAAGGATCATACTATAATTTTTGGTAATAGACCAAATGCATAAAGTAATAAACAATTTATTTTTTTAATAACTAAATACTGCTTTATTTATGATTTTTCATAATTGTTATTAATTATTTTGAACTAATAATTTATATTTTATCATAATAGTATGATTGTGGTGTTTTATTATTAAAATTATTTTTACTCTAGTATTTTCATTTCAACCGTTTTTAACCGCAACCGCTTGTTAACCAGTCAAAAATATCTCTTGGTGACTTTAATGAGATCTTCCATCCGGCTGAGCACTCTTCCCCTCAAGTCAGTCAGTATTCAACTACAATGATTGGGTTTAAAGCTTGCACTGATCAAATGGAAATGAAGGATCTCCGATATCATGGTCCAAGGTTTACCTGGTCGAATAAACATATGATTTTGCATGTAGCTAAAAATCTAGATAGGGCACTGATCAATGAGCATTGGTTGAACACCTTTCCTAGAAGTTTGGTGACTTTCATGGTCCTTGACATCTTTGATCATACTCCTTGCTGCATCTTCTTGGAGTGCCCAGTCCCTCTTGCGGGTACGAAGCCTTATAAGTATTTCAACTTTCTCGCTCAACACCCTGACTTCTATGATACGGTTTCGTCCTCCTAATCTTCTTATGATCAGTCGTTACACAACCTCTCAGTTGTCATGTATAAACATAAATATCTAATGAGGGAACTAAAGAAACTCAACAATGATAATTTTTCAGATATCCATAAAATAGTTTCTAAGATTACATATTCTTACAATGTTGCTCAGATGGCCTCATTGATTGATATGTCCTCTATGAACTACTCTCAAGAGCGGCAGTTGTTGGAAAATCTCTCCATGCTAAAATGAGTTGAAGAGGAATTCTTTATGCAGCGTTCCTGCATTATTTGGCTCAACACGGGTGATCAAAATACCCCATTTTCCAGTGCATAACAAAATCCATAAACGCTTACAATACCATTCATTCGATGGAAGATAATTCTAGCAATGTTGCAACCTTAGCAGAGAGTATTGACATCATGGAAGTTGGACATTTCTATGCGGTTCTTGGTCCACCTATGGCTGGTCGTCATGCAGACACTCTGGACTCTATCAAAAATTTTACTAGCGTCATCTACTCTGATATTGATGTGATCTCCCTTGCCAGGCTGCTTCAAGGGAAGATATCAAAACCACGCTCTTCAAATTGAACCAAAGTCAAAAGCCCTGGTCCTGGTGGGTTCTCTTTTGGTTTTTATAAAGCTGCATGGCCTATTATAGGAGAGGACACTGTGAATTCAATTGCTGAGTTCTTCAAAATGCTAGACTTCCAAAATATGTTAACTCTACAATCCTCTTCTTGATCCCAAAATTCCATGGTGCTTCCCTGATCAAGGAATATAGGTCTATCTCTTGCAGCAACACGCTCTACAAATTCATTTCAAAGATTCTTGTAGCAAAGTTCAAGCCGCTTATTCCTAAGCTGATCCTCCCCAATCAAACTGCATTTATAAAGGGAAGATATTTGTTAGAAAACTGCCTACTTGCCTCTGAGCTAGTAAATGGGAAGATAAGGGCCCAAGGTGCATCACTATTAAATTTCATATAGAAAAAGTGTAACGGCCCATTACTAGGCCCGTTTTAAATTTTCTTAAAATGGAAGGGAAAAGCCCAAAGCCCACTTTCCATATTTGAATTAGGGCTTTTCCCTCTTCCTCCCACTATAAATACCTTTGCCTCCTCTCATAATTCTCATCACAAAACTTCCCGGTGAAGCTTTGTCGCCTTCCCGAAGCCCTTACCGGCGACCCTCTCTCTCCTCCTCCAGGTAACATCGGAAACCCTAGATTTAGAATTTTTTTCAAAAAACCCGAAATGAATTTTGACTCTAGTTTTCAAACCACTTTGAACCTCGAGAATCTGAGACCATCATCATGGCCATTGAAATGAGACGAAGCCGGAGCCGCCAGCCTCGCTGCCGGAGACCGCAGCACGCGCCCTCACACGCCGCCGGAGTAGCGAGCGGGTGAGAACACCGCGCAGCCGTAGCACCACGCACCGGAGTCCAAGTGCCGCCGCCCGCTGTCGTCGGAGAACCGCCGGAGCTGCCGTCGTCGGAGCGCCACCGTCCGCTGTCGCCGGAGCCGCCGTCGTCCGCTGGACCGCCGCTAGACCGCCGCCGAGTCAACTCGCCGGCGACCGAGTCAACTCGGTTGACCGGTGTGGGTTGACCGGGTTGGGCGTTGATCAGTTTGGTTTAGGTTGACCGGTTTGGTTTGAATTTCAATTTCCAATTCTTAATTTTGATTTCCGGTTTGGTCCAATTGCAAATCAAATCCCGGTTTTGTTTGGTTTAGGATTGGTTAGGGTAATTGGGCCAGATATGGATTGGACTCAGTTTGGTATGAGTTTGGGTCTGGGTCAGGGTTGATCGGATCGACCGGTTGACTTTGACGATTTTTAGGCAACCGATTTTGAGTGGCCATAACTTTCTCATACCTAATCCGATTCAAGCGAAACGAAAGCCTAAATTGATTTTTTCGTCCTCTTTTCAGTTAGGAAGTCCGTTTGGGGAACTGGAATTCCTAAATTATGCTTTTTCCCCTTCTTTGGCCAAGGTGGGGACCGAATGTGATCCCTTCTTGATCTATCTCAAATTCGGGCATGAGTCCCCTGTTAATAGTATCTTTCCTAGGTAGCTTAGGCCAATAATACCGGTGATGTGATTGATTCTGGAACATAGAACTGCTAGGACCTCGCTTAAACTGATATCGTTGATTGTGTATGAAGGCTTGTATGTATAGTTGTTTGTGCTAGGCGCCTGTGCCAGGCTTCTGTGGTGGGGAACGTGTCTGAGACCTAAGAGGTAAAGGCATGTGCTCGGAAGGTCGTCGGAGGAGAGTGTGACACGCCCTCCCAACGAAGTGATGTGTGGCCTACGCGCCAGAGTGATTGTGAGGGGCCTGCGAGCCGGAATGTTCTGTGGTAGTGGTTGCGTAGGTTGTTTGTCTGAGCCTTCGAGCGTGGGTGCAAGATGTTATTAGCTAGGTACTTGTCTCGTAGTTGTGTGGCGTAAGCCGATATCGCGGGTTCCCTGAATCCGCCCTCACTAGGTAATTGTGTTTGAAACAATTACTCAGACGTCCTTTTCCTTTCCCATCCTTTTTTCCCCCGCAGGTCCGGATGCAGGATTGATGATCGATCGATGTTATTGGTGGATTTGAACCGAAGAAAGCGCGCAGGATTCCTGGGACCAGTTGGAAGGCAGTCCGGTCGGACCGTTCCGGGTCGACCGGTGCTGCACGACGCCGTTTCCGGTTCGCTGGGGAACGGGTTGTGTCAACTTGGTATCAAAGTCTGGGTTAAGATCCCCCAGTGTCGTCCGGGGGGATCTGCTTTCGTTGTTTTCCCAAACTGTGTTTTCAAGAATTTTTAAAAGTGTTTGCGAAAGTTTAAAAGATGTTACTTTGGGAAAGGCTTTTCAAACACCAACTATATCATTGATATGTCTCTTGTTGTGACCTCACCCTTCCATGTTTTATGGAGGATGTCTTACGATTCCAGTTCCGACTCTGATTCTGGTCCCCATCCTGTCTGTACCTTCCCTTTCTGTACCACACCCCGGAAGAGTGTTATACCATGTGTCCGTCAGATGAGTCGCTTCGCCGTGAGGACCACACCGGGGACTTCCACCTCTGCCTCCGCAGCCGCACCCGAACCATCCGACTTTGTCCTCAGAGTCGGACCCATGTATTCACCGACGCCAGTAGCAACAGACCCGCAGTCTTCGCGGAAGAGGGGACGACCCGAGGAGACCCCTGTGGATGTCCCGTCCACGTCCGCAGCCCCGCCGGGTTCCCCGAAGAACCAGAGGGTAGGGAAGGAGCCAGCAGTGGATGGAGCCGATCCAGAGCAGGCAGCGTTTGTGGGACGGATGTATGTGCATCCACCAGCTTCGCATGTTCCTCCATTCCCGGAGTTTGGTCTGGAGTCGATTCCGATGGATGACGCACCACCACCTCGGTACGCGAGTCTTCAGCTTACGACCATCGTCCGATCCAGTTGGTGGGCATGGATGTTGATGAGTACCTGCATCGATTCCTATGGGCCGCTCTCCACCAGCCTCCTCGACCCTCGGTGCACTGGTTGGCATTGTTTCTGGGAGCGCTCTTGCCTGAGACCCAACAGGATGTGTCAGAGGGGTACGGGTATGAGATGTTCTACCTGGTTGTTGTGAGATCTGAGATTCACACTAAGAATTTGTATTCGTGGATTTGGAATTTTGTATATTGAAATGGTATAGATTTCCTATGAATCAAAGACTTTATTGAGATTGATCGTCGAGATAGAACAAACACAATCGAAAAGAGAGTACAAAGAGAATTGATCGAGCTATCTAGTCGAAGTGTTCTTAGCTAGGGTTGGAATGTCTTGAATGAATCGCCACTTCTCCCTTAAATACTCTCGACTTTGATCTCCTTGTTCCGATATTTCGGCCTCACCATCATAACGATCTCCAAGATTTGGGTGGATCAGTTGAACTGACGAAGACCGGGTTGCTCTATCTCCACGTCGTCTCCTGCCGAGCTTGAGCTCGATCGCTTCCCACTTCGGCATCGCTTGGGCCTTGTCAATAGGTCAATCGTATAGGCCCAACAGAGGATAATGGTCGATCTCTCTCTGTCTTGATATTAGGACGGGCTCATAACTATGGGCCTTTGTCTTGTTTGTTAATGGGCCGGATTTCTTAGAGGGAAATCCAGTACCAACAATAGCCCCCCAGCCCATTAATTTCGACATATCGAGGTTAATGGGCGGTGGACGTTATCGGGTAGATACGCGCGTGTCTTAGGTATTGGAGAAAACCTAATGATTACTTTTGCCCCATCCGTAGATCTTGTTTCGATCCAATGGTCTAGGACAGGCGCGTGAATTAAACTGACTTACTCGTCAGCGCGTCGGCAGTCACGGCGCATATTCTTTAATGGGACCTCGTCTTCCACCGTGGATCTGGTCGATCACCAACGGCTGAGATATTGAGGGTCATGAAGAGTCTTTTCGGGCTCGTTCTTTGCTGATGTGACCTAGTTGTCGTTCATTCGTAGCCGTCGATTTTAAATCAATGGTTAGAATGAGGGAAAACGAGGAGTCCAAACCATCGTGATTCTCTCGCAATTATTACGAGTTCGGAACCGTACGGTTTAGATTTTTGCACGATTCCCACTATAATTTTCTCTTAAGTATCGTCGAAGGTAACCTTTTGCCTTCTCACTTTTACTTTGTTTCTTTCTCGCTTATACTCGTCGTCAGAAAATTCTCTCCAGAGACTTTCCGTTTTCCTTACTCCGGTGCTTCTTTCCTCATGGCTTTGAGAGACGCGACGGGAGAAAGTACAAGCGCGGCGGCTGGATCATTTGGTCCGCACCCGCCGTCTTCCTTAACTGCAAATCATATTCAGCGGTTGAGAATGCTTTGCCGGATTCCACCGGAAGTTGAAATCGTCATCCCTTCCCCGGCGGTATCTCCGGAAACAGTTGTAGAAGGCTACTCCTGCGCCTCCTACACTTATTTTGAAAAATGTGGGCTCTTCTTTCCCATTCCCCGCCTTATTTATTTGATACTGGCTCAAATCCAGTTGGCGTTTCATCAGATGACGCAAGACTTCGTCCGGTATGTCATCGGACTCAGAGTCAGGGCCGTAGAGGAAGGAGATGAGTTCGGGCCTGAGGAGCTTATGCGGGTATTCTCGGTTAAGCACAATACGCGCTTCCCGGGAACCTACTACCTCTCTCCTCGTTTTGGGCGAATCCTGAACGGTATTCCGGCGAGGGACGTATGGAGGGATCGATATTTCTTCTTTAGGGTAACCCACCATTCGGTCGAGGATTTTGACTATTCGGTCATCCCGTCTCGGTGGGCTTCCAACGTTGGTAAGATTCAGTTTTCGGTGCTTGACTCCCTTTATGTATTTTCGTGTTATCGGGCTGTTCCTCATTTGCTTTGGTTTGCGTTGCAGAGGCTCCCGAATCGCTCGAAACCAACCCGATCACTGAGGCTTTGATAGTGTTGGGAATGTCCTGAAATCTACCGTACTATCTCTAGAAAGTATGATAAGTGTCGAGATCAGACATAAGTCATAAATACTGGGTGATCATGATGACTTGCTAGAGTCCGCTCTTGATCTATAAGTTTAGGACTTATTACCAGTATTGTATGATCCCTAAGGGTCACACACCATAGCTAACGGAAAGTTAACAAGGAATTAATACGGTAAGATGCAAGGCATTTACTGTATTTGTACAGAGAATTGGGCCAGACAAAAGACAGTCTTTTGTCTGATTTGGGTCTTGGGCCCAAAAGCCTAATGAGCCATTAGTTTAATTACTTGGGCCCATATAAGGAAGAGGAGAGGCGCAGGAAGCCCTAATGCTTCTTGCTTCTGCGATTTTTCACCTGAGCCGTCCTCTCTCTCTCTGTTGATTCCAACTTGGTCTAGCAGTCTGATCCAGTAGCTTGTAAGAGTGTGGATACCTAGGAGGAGCCGGTAATCATTAGCTCTTGCAGATCTCGATATTCCTTTGATCAATCCGCTGCAATCACAAGGTAATGATCCTGATCAGTTTATGATTCAACTGCAAATCACCTAGATCCTAGTTGATTATGTGCTAGGTTGTAACCTGATAATTACACCAATGAACTCACATAATCCTACAGTGGTATCAGAGCCTAGGTCGTTAGGTTTTTGTTTTTTGGATCATACTAGGTTGTTTATTAGTTTGATGAATCGATTTTAATGAGTAAAATTGATTGAAACTTGGAAAACCTAGAAATATAACAATCGCATGTCGATTTTTGAATCGTGATGTTGATTTTGTTTCAATTATTAAGAAACGATTTGTTCAAAATCGTTTTGTCCATAAGTGTATGGCATGAAACGAATTGTCTTTAGTGAATGTTATCAAAAGAAAGTTGAATGAATCGTAAGTTGACTTTGTCAATGTTCAAATCAATTTTGTCTTTAGTGTAATCGATAATAAGAATCGATTCGCTTGTTGACTTTGTTTAAGAATCGATAATGTGATGATCGTTTTGTCCTTTAGTGAATGTCACAATCGTTTGTTTAATTTGTTAATGGTTCAAGCGATTTGGAAAAATCAAATTCAATTATTGAATTAATAATCAATCGAGAAGTTAGTTTTGTTAAGGTTGTCAATCGCTTTTGACTTTGTTATCAAGTTGATATCGATTGTGGTCAAGTGATCACATGATCGCATGTGATTGCTTTGTATGAATTGATTAATTATTTAATTAATGTATGGTTCAAGCGGTTAACCCAAATCGCGGTTTGCTGGAAATTATTTAATACAATTGGTATTATTTAGTTTCTGGTTAAACCGGATTTAAATTCAAAATTGAATTTTAACCTAAACCGAAGGCTGGTCTAAGTTTGATTTGGTTGGACCAAATAATTTAGAGCTGGTCTGGTTTAGTAAATAACCAGTTGGATTTAGTAGTTAATTTGGTCTCGGACCAGAATTAATGAACCGACTCGGTTATGTCAAATTATTGGGCCAATTGGAATTCTGTGGTCTTGGGCCAAGAATTGGGCCTATAATTTGTGACCCAACCGAAAACTTTAATAAAATATTAAATTAGAAATTTCTATTTTTAGTATATTTCTAAATTTAGAAAGTTTCTAAAATAAGTAAGTTTCCCAAAATAGTAATCTTCTATTTTTGGAAAGAAAACCTAAAATCCTCAAAACCAATATCAAGCTTGGATGTCTTGCCCAATCTTGTCAGCTACTTAACGCTTATTCAATTACAGATATGGTTTACAGTGTGAGGTGTCTGTTTTTGCGTAAGTAAAGTAGTATATAGTCACTAATTTCATTGGGAGTCCCAGACTTTAGTGATTATTTGGCTGTAAGAGATTGGTTTCCTTGACTGGGCCATCGGGAGTCCCGGGCCTTGAGACATCTGGTGTATTTGGCCTTGGGCCCAATTCACAACCGAGAGTTATTGGATATAACTAGCTGTGTGTATGCTTACCAAGTAAAGCTACTTCTGGGTGACGGCCAGTGGCCCACTTTGGATTTAGCTGAACATGGGTCTCGGAATCATTGCATTCTTATGAGGTTAAACAAAGAAATTTTGAATGCAATGCGAGTTTTCTTATAAGTTATTAAGATTACTCTTTTATGAACTAAATAACTAAAACTCTATTTATCTCTAAATTTCAGTTATGACTAGCACAAACAATCAAAACACTTTCTCGATCCGGTCTATCCTTGAGAAGGACAAACTGAACGGATCAAATTTCTTGACTTGGTCGCGGAACCTGAGGCTAGTCCTCAGGCAGGAGAGAAAGGACTATGTCCTTGAGAGAGCTCTCCCCGAGAGGATCGGGTCCAATGCCTCTCATGCAGTATATGATGCTTGGAATAAGCATTATAATGATGCGGTAGATGTGCGTGGTCTGATATTGGCTACCATGGACTCAGATTTGCTGAAGCAATATGAGAACATGGAGTCGCCAATAGAGATGATCAGCAGCCTGAAATTGAAATTTCAGGAGCAGGTAAGAGTGGAGAGATACCAGTTGGTTAAGTCTCTCACTAGCTGCAAGCTACCAAATGATCATCCAGTGAGTCCTCATGTCAGTAAAATGATGGGTTACATTGATAACCTGAGGAAACTGGATTATCCAGTTAGCCAAGAATTGGCAACTGAGATCATTCTGCAGTCACTGCCGTCAAGCTATGATAAGTTCAAAAGGAACTATATCAAGAAAGGCTTAACGAAGACGCTGACTGAACTGCATGATATGCTCAAGACAGTTGAGCCAAACGTGAAGAGTACCCTGTATAATCTCATGAAGGAGAAGGGTAGGTTTACTAAACCTAATGCTGACAAGGGTGAAGACAAAGTTGTCCAGATTTTGAATCATGGCAAGCGTGTGTCTTCTGAGCTCGAGTCAGATACCTCTTACGTTGGTAAGTGCTGCTACTGTAAAGAGACTGGGCATTGGAAGAGAGATTGTATTAAATTCATGGAAGATTATGAGGAGTTGAAGTTGATGTATGAGACTACTTCCTCAGGTATTCATGTTATTACTTCAAGTTCTACCTTATAGGTATTGGATACTGGTTGTGGCCCTGATATTTGTTATAATATGCAGAGCCTAAGCAACAGTAGAACGTTGAAGGAAGGACAAGTGGAACTGCATGTCTGGAAGGAGCTATGGATGCTGCCTCAGCCGTAGGGTTTTCACTTGTAGATGCCTTTGAGGCTTGGTTTTGTATTAAGTAATTGCTACAATGTACCTGCTTTAAGCAGAGTTGTCTTTCATTTTCTTGTAAGAATTTGAATGTTTTTCATTTTGATAAAAGACAAGTTTTGTTCTTTTGATCTTAATGAAATATTAATTGTAGCACCCTATTCAAGGAATGGGTTTTATATCTTAAACCAAAGAGTGCCTAAATGTAACATAAATACCGAATTGGTTTAAATCTGATGAATTAAACATGATTTTTCTTGGCGTAAATGTTTTGGTCACATAGAGTGAGTCGGATTCAGAAATCCCATAGTTATGGACTTTTGGGCTCATTTGATTGGATATCTTATGAGACTTGAATTCTGCTTACTGGACCAAAAGACAAAGGGCCCATCTTAGCCGAGTTAGAGAAAGGCCCAAAGGCTTATTGGACCTTGAACATACTCATGTATGTGGCCCGATGAGCAGTAATGCCAGAGAAAATTTCCTGTACTTCATTATCTTTACTGATTACTTCAGTGAGTATGACTGTGTTCATTTGATGAGACACGAGTCGGAATTCTTTGAAATGGTCGAAAGAGTTCCAGAATGAGGTATAGAATCTGAGTGACAGAAGTATTGAGACTCTGGATTAGATCACGAGTGAGAATACTTAAGTCATTGATGGTGTGATCATCTGAATGAGTGTGAAGTCGTTTCACAGCTCATTTCTCCTGAAAACCTTGAGGTGTTTCTGTGAGAAAGAATCAGATCTTATTAGAAATGATTAAAGATGAGTCACACGAATCTTCCATGATATTCTTTAAGAATAACGCTCTAGAAATATCTAAGTTTACGCTGAAATAGTTCCACCAATATCAGTTGAAAGACACCACATAAATGTGGACTGGAAATGATCCAAATTCGTCTTTACTGAGTATTTGTAGTTGAGCTACTTCGCTGGTTGTCCTAGGGAAACCAAGGCTTGTTACTTTTTACGTCCATTCCGAAAACGAAGTTAGGTTGTTCGGAATTCTGTTTTCTAAAAGGAAAGTTGCTTTCCAAGAAAGACAGTGGGAGTAAAAGTATAACTCGAAGAAATTCGAGAAATACAGGAGGCTGCTCAACCTGTCGAGGGAGAGCAGCGGATGGATTTACAGATTTCTGTAGAATCTACACCTGTAGAGCCTGAAGTTCGCAGATCTGAATGAATCCGTCACTAATCCGAGAGTGATTTCTCGTGATTAGTTGCCATGATCTGATGATCATTGAAAGTGACGAACCTGCGAAATTCACAGAAGCGAAAGTGAGCCCGGACTCCAAAAAATTATACTGTATGTAAGTTAGCTTCATCGATCCATTCATGGATAGAAGCAAACATATCGGAGTTGGAATCTTCGTTCTGTTGAAGTAGTCAAGGTTTTGACTTGAACAGGAACGAGATGGAACTGTACGTTTACTAATAGATAAGTGGGAGCGATGTTGCATTTCTCATAGTGTATGTCGATGACATACTGATTCTCGGAAATAACGTTCCAATGCTGCAGTCGGTAAAGGACTGGCTTGGGAGTTGTTTTTATAATTGACATGGGTAAAGCCACGTATGTTCTTGGATTTTGGATCTAAAGATAGAGATCCAAAAGAGCTGATAGGACAAAGTCAGGATTCTTATATTGACAAAGTCCTACACGTTTTCAGCATTCCAAGAAGGGTTTTATGCCAATGTCACATGGCATTACGTTAAGCAAGAAACAGTGTCCTACGATATCTGCTGAGCTTGAATGCATGGATGAGATTCCATATGCGTCGGCAATTGGATCTATCATGTATGCCATGACACGTACTTGTTTTGATATTGCTTTAATGTTAAGCAAGACAAGTAAAGACCAGTCAAATCCAGCAAAGAATCACTGGATAGACGTAATGAATATCCTCAAGTATTTGGAAAATACTTAGGATAAGTTCTTGATTTACGGAGAAAGTGAGGTGCTACAAGTCGGTAGAGTCTGAAAGGCAAGTTACCAACAGACAAAGATGATTTCCGGTCACAGTCCGGTTATATCTTGTGTCTGTCTGGCGGTGCAAGGCACTGTTGCTGACTCCATGACTTAAGCTGAACATTTCGCAGCTTGTGAAGCGGCGAAAGAGGTTGTTTGGAAAGAAGAGTTCATCACTGAACTTGATGTGATTCCCAGCATAGATGAGGCTAGCTGCACATCAGAGGTCCAAACACCTTGAGGGTAGGTATAACCTATTCCGTGAGATAAATGACAGAGGTGTTAAGTAGATCAGCAAGTTTCAACGAATGAGAACGTTGCTAATCTATTAACGAAGCCACTCCTTAGGCCTAAGCACGAGTCGCGGACTGTAGCTGTAGGATAAGTGAAATTAAGATGTAGTCTTAATTTCAGTGGGAGTTTGTAAAGGGCTTTATTTAGTTGTTTTGAAAGGTTCATGTAAACATAATATTTTATGTTTATGAAATTTATGATTTCTGGATTATTTTAACTGTGATATAAATAATCGTTCCAAAATGATTCATGTCATTATATATGGGCCATCGAAGTACATGAGTAGACTTGATCCCGAAACCCCATATTTAACGAAATGACATAAATCATAGTGTCCATAGTCGAAGGTTGTTGAAATTGGAACACCAACAACCACTTGAGACTAGATTGTGTTGAGACTTATGACCAAGTTTCGAGGGGTCATAGATGCGCGGCATCAAAGTCGACACATAGGTATATGTAGGGGAGCATATGACCGGACATGGCCCGCTGATGAGAACTCTACAAGATATTAATATCTGTGTCATAAGAGGTTCTCATATACGACTATAGAGTATAGTCCTTAGACCTGAGTTCGCATGCATGTGGCTGCACATGGAGTGATGCGCTTTGATCATTGTCTAACGCTGTTTCGTAACTGGGAGCTATAAGGACCTTGGTTGGGTGTATTATAAAGTGTGTAGTTCATAGTGATGGAACAAGATGGGATTTGTCCCTGCCGTTTAACGGAGGTAATATCTCTAGGCCAATCGGAGACTTGATAGCTGGTAAGAGAGTGGCCACTCCCAAACGGACTTGCCCAAGTCGTTTGCATTGTCAGTATCAAATCTGGTCCGATGAACATGGTCTGGCTATATAAGGATGACACGCATCTTGCCTTATGCCAGATCGAGATATTGAGACAAAAGGATTAGGGAATGTAGGATTCCAGTACAAGTGGGAGATTGTTGGGAATGTCCTGAAATCTACCGTACTATCTCTAGAAAGTATGATAAGTGTCGAGATCAGACATAAGTCATAAATACTGGGTGATCATGATGACTTGCTAGAGTCCGCTCTTGATCTATAAGTTTAGGACTTATTACCAGTATTGTATGATCCCTAAGGGTCACACACCATAGCTAACGGGAAAGTTAACAAGGAATTAATACGGTAAGATGCAAGGCATTTACTGTATTTGTACAGAGAATTGGGCCAGACAAAAGACAGTCTTTTGTCTGATTTGGGTCTTGGGCCCAAAAGCCTAATGAGCCATTAGTTTAATTACTTGGGCCCATATAAGGAAGAGGAGAGGCGCAGGAAGCCCTAATGCTTCTTGCTTCTGCGATTTTTCACCTGAGCCGTCCTCTCTCTCTCTGTTGATTCCAACTTGGTCTAGCAGCCTGATCCAGTAGCTTGTAAGAGTGTGGATACCTAGGAGGAGCCGGTAATCATCAGCTCTTGCAGATCTCGATATTCCTTTGATCAATCCGCTGTAATCACAAGGTAATGATCCTGATCTGTTTATGATTCAACTGCAAATCACCTAGATCCTAGTTGATTATGTGCTAGGTTCTAACCTGATAATTACACCAATGAACTCACATAATCCTACAGATAGCCCGGCTGAGGAGAGGTACTGTCGACTGGGGCAGTTTTGCGATGGAGCGCGTGCAGGCAGCTCTAAGGGTCGACCCTGAACTGGCTCTGTGGGATCGGTTTAGGGTCCCTCAAGGTTTATCACTTCCCCCCGCGCTCTCTCGGGTTCCTCCTGCTCGGGCTGTTTGGCCTCCGCTTCGTTTTGTTGAGCGGCCGGGAGAAAGTGAGTTATCTGACCGTTTTGACCTATGCGGCGTCTTGCTCGCCATTTTTATAGGTGATTTTATTTATCTTTTTTACTTTTTGGCAGGTCGTCCTCTTTTGGATGAGGATTCGGCCGCTAGCACTCCTTCTCGCGAGAAGTTATCTCGGAGAGCGAGGAGTCGTCGGGATGGAAAAGACCCCATGGAGTTGGTGAAGAAAGTGAGGGATGGAAACCTGGGCAATGCCATCTTTTTTGCCATGTGTGATTCTCCTCTTCCTCCGAGCGTCGGGGCTGTTAATGCAGCCGCGGAGACGGGGAAGTTCATCCCTCTTTGGCTGCTCGGGAGACGGACCCAATCTTGCCCGGAGAGCCGGCTTTACGCGGCCCTCTCGCGAACGATTCAAGGGGGTCAAGTGACCAGAGTGGAAATAGGACTCTTTCTCCCGTGCCGAAGCGTCGGAGAGTCGACGCCGAGGCGAGCTCGAGGAGATCGGGCGAGAATGTTGAGGCGTCAGGGGCCGTGGCCCGTTTGTTGAGGCGCTTTAGGCCCATGGGTGTTCGGCTCCCAGCTGTCGAGGACATGCTCCTTGGCGACTTGTATACTGAGATGGCGACGGCCGTTAGGAAGGTAACTGGTCGCACCATTTTAGTTTCTTTGTTTCCTGTTTGTGGAGCTTAGTGTTTGCATTTTTATGCAGCTTCTGGAGGCTACGAATGGATTCGCGGCCAGGTTTGAGTATGAGCTGCGTGGCGGGTCGCAGGCAGGCGAGCTTGAGACCGTCAAGGAGACGGTAGGCGATCTGACTGCGCAGCTACAAGGTTCTCTGGCTCGAGAGGAAGAGCTTAAGAGGAAACTGGACAGGTACGAAGGGATAGAGGCTCGGTTGCTCACTCTCGAGAATCGGGAGGAAGATCTTTCTCAGAAGCTTCAAGCAGCAGTAGGTCGAACTCTGGCTACCGAGGAAGCGAGCCGGGTTGCAGCCGCGCAGGACGCTCAGGATCAAGCAGATCTGGAGAGGGTTCTCGTGGGAAGAGACTTTGACGTGAAGGTCGCGGCCCACGAGGCTTGGAAGAAGATGAACGGAGAGTACTTGGAGATCGTTAAAGAGATCAAGGAGAAAAGCGAAGGCCGGAAGGCCGAGACCAGCGCTGAGATCCGTCTTCAAGAGACCTTGGCCAATATTGAGCTCATCGCGGAGTTTGCTTCCGGCGAGCTTGATTTGACTCGGGAGGTGTTGAAGCTGGCTGAGAAGAAGAGGGCGGCCATGGAAGAGATGAATGCCGCATTGGTCTCTGATTTCAGCATTGGCAAGCTGAACCTGTCGGTGGTGTCGAGCGATTCGGTGATCCTGGCGCATGCTCCGCCGCCGGCCGCTCCCTGTCTTGATCAGTATGGTTCGCATCTCCCGACTGGGATTGGCTCTACCGGCGATCATGCGGAGGATGGAGACGAAGTCTACTCGCGATCGCAACACTTTTGATTGTTCCGTCGTTGCCCGAAGGGGCTTTTAATTTCTTTTTCAAACTTTTTTTGCCCAAGGGGGGCCTTTGTTTTTGGTGTTGCCCTTAGTGGGATTTTTGTTCGAACTCGGGGACATTGTGTCCTCTTTTTTTTATGAATTGCTTTTGAATCTTTCATGCCTTAGCATAGATTTTACTGTTTAACGCCTTAGCGTAAAATAGATCTTTAATGGCAGTTCGAACCTCTTCAGAGAGGTCGAGCAAATAACTTGTCTTGCATTGCCTTAGGGAGTACAATCGAACTTCTAGGTTGACTGTACTTGAGCTAGAATTCTTCGCCAAGAGTTGTCTGAGGTACAACTCTTTCGTGAAGTTCGAGCTTAAAGCTGAATTGAGCGAGAATTGCTAAGTATAAGAACGAATCGAAGTGGACTTACAAAGTTCCGTTTTGAGTATGCGCGGAGGTCATTTTGCGATTGTCTCGACTTCGTTGTTTTTTGCTTAGAGGGAGGGGGTAGCTCCCCAATTCTTCTAATCTATGTAAGGTTAGAAGAATTTTGCGATGTTTGATGGACTGTTTCAGGTCTCTTGTTTGGGACGACCATTTTAGCTTGTTCGGTTTGAAGAGACCATTTTGGGTCGCTTTTTTTTGGGACGAGCATTTCAGTTCGTTCTGCTTGGAGAGACCATTTAGGGTCGCTTTATTTTAGGAGAGGCCATTTCAGGTCACTTTGAAGAGATAATTTCATATCGCTTGAAGAGATAATTTCATATCACTTTTCGAAGAGATAATTTCTTATCACTTGTCTTTTGAAGAGATAATTTCATATCACTTTATTTTAGGAGAGGCCATTTCAGGTCGCTAAGAAGGGATAATTTCATATCACTTGTCTTTTGAAGAGATAATTTCATATCACTTTGATTTTTGAAGAGATAATTTCGTATCACTTTGATTTTTTGAAGAGATAATTTCATATCGCTTTGCAGAATGTAATGGCGAAATATTTCGCGACGACTCTTAACTTTTACGATCGGAAAGAGACATTGGTATGGAGACTTATTTTGATTTAACAAAGATAAGCTATTACGACTTCGTTTGAAGTTATCGAGCTCGGTAAGAGCTATGTGTTGGGGGGGGGGGGGGGGCGGCTGCGCTCGAAGTCGAGCTGCCTACGTACCCTTTTAAGGGGATCAAGCCATTTCGTAGTTCGATTATGTTGCGTACTTTAGTGAAAGTACTTTTTAAGGTTGATGATGTTCCAAGGTCGCAGTTCGGGCTTCTGGGTTTCTACCGACTTGAGTCGGTAGACCCCGTCCTTCACAACATCGGTGACCTGGTAAGGACCTTCCCACTTTGCTCCTAACTTTCCAGCGTGTTCTTCCTTTTTATGGTCGAACACTTTCCGTAACACGAGCTCGCCTACTTGAAACCTTCGAGTTTTAATTCTGGAATCATAGTAACGAGCTGCAGCTTGTTGGTAGTTCTGGATTCGAGCTAGTGCGAGGTTCCTCCTTTCGTCGACGAGATCGAGCTCGTCAGTTATCATCTTGTTGTTAAGTTCCTCTTGTCATGGGCATTCTTCCTTGCAGATGCTTGACACGAGGATTTCGGCTGGTACTACCGCCTCGATCCCGTAGGCCAACGAAAAGGGAGTTTCGTCTGTGGATTTTCGAAAAGTAGTCCGGTGAGTCTAGAGTACGGCTGGGAGCTCGTCGCTCCAGATCGTTTTGCACTCATTGAGCCTTTTCTTAAGGTTGTTCATGATTGCTTTATTAGCTGCCTCTGCCAGTCCGTTCCCTTGAGGATAACGGGGCGTTGAGTAAGTCAGCTTTATGTTCCAGGTTCTACAGAACTCCTTGAACACGTTTGATATGAATTGTGATCCGTTATCGGTGACGATCTCATGGGGTAGTCCATGTCGGCACACGATGTTTCGCCAGACGAACTCCTTAACTTGAACGTCTTTGATCTTTTGGTATGACTTTGCTTCGATCCACTTAGTGAAGTAGTCTGTCATTACCAATAGGTGTGTAGCTTTCTTTTTTCCGGATGGGACTAAAGGTCCCACGATGTCCATTCCCCATCGCATGAATGGGTATGGTGATGAGATAGAGGAGAGTTTCTCCGATTCTTGATGGATAATCGGGGCATGCTTTTGGCATTTGTCACATTTGCTGGAAAAGATTCGCATTCGGTGGCCATTGTTGGCCAGAAATAACCTTGCCTTTTGATTCGTACGGCCAGGGCTCGTCCTCCGGAATGCTTCCGCAGGATCCATCGTGGGCCTGCGTGATCACGGCTAGAGCTTGCTTTTTTATCGAGGCATTTGAGGTAAGGTCCGGAGAGACTTATCTTGAAGAGCTCTCCTTGCGTGACGCAGTACCTCGCACTCTGTGTCTTGAGTTTCCGCGCTTCCCATTTGTCGTTGGGGACTTCGCCATTTGTAATGTATCGAATGATCGGAGTTCTCCAATCTTCGTCATCATTAGGATCAGGTCCTCGACTCGTGGATGCGGCTTGGATTGGTCCATCGGGGACGTTCGCGACGTACACGGCGCTTCTTGGATCGAGATCATCATCAATCTCGATGATGTCGTGATTGGTGTCCTTGGGACGTTCCTTGTGTTCGACCCCTTCCTTTGTGGTGGGCTCGTCCTCTCTCAAGGATAGAGCTTTCAGGGCTATGTCGATACTTGGTTTTTCGATCCCCTCGACTGGTATGATCCTTTTGAGGTTAGGATCCGATGTCGACGCTAGGGCGGCCAGGGCATCGGCTGCGGTGTTTTCTGTTGGATCTCCTAGGATCTAGGGTTCGTTATATTGAAATTTACCAACCTCGTTCTTACCTTGAACTGGCAGCGGAATGAATTGGTGAACGAGATCAGTGAGCAACGCAAATGCCTTGCCTCTCCCAGATACACACGCACACAAGCTGGAAACGGGATGCTAGTGCCGGATCTATGGGATCTAAGAGTTTCTGGTGTTTCTGCTTCTTCTGTCAAGAAAAAGTCAACGGCTACTGTTCTAGGTCGAAACCATCAGGTTTTATTCGACCTAGAATCACACTTAACGGGCCAGACTCGCTTGAGTCATAAAATCGAAAAGCCCTTTCGAAACCCGAACTGTGTCGACCGACACACATGCTGTGTCGATCGATACAACACCATTTTCTTGATATTAATGTGTATCCAATACACATTAACATGATCATTACCATAATGATCATTCCCATGTTTTATCTTCCAGTTTGCTTAGGTGTGTGACCCTATAGGATCATATAATGCTGGCAGTAAGTCTACAACTTACAGATTGCAAGAGGCTTCTAGAAAAACATTGCAACCGCCCAGTATTATACGAGTGTCTGATCTCGACACACAACTATCATCAGGAGTGAGTACAAGTGTGATTTCAGGACACTATCCCAACAATCTCCCACTTGCACTGGAATCATCAATTCCTATAATCCTTTTGTCTCTATATCTCGATTTGGCATAAGGCAAGATTGGTGTCATCCTTATTAAGCCAACATCGTGTTTATCGAACTCCTGATCTTATACTGAACAATCCAAACAACTGAACTACAGTTCGTTTGAGTGCGGCCACACATTTTCTCAGTACAAAATCTTCGATGGGCCCTGAGATATGTATCTCCCGTTATTCAGGAGGGACAAATCCCTTCTTGTTCCATCCCTATTTCAACGCACACTTCATGATATACCTGAACAGTGCCGTTATGGTCGCCATTTACGGGTCGACGTTTGACAAAGTCAAGGTGTACCAATTCATATGCAAGAAAGCATGATGAACTCAGGTCTGAGGACTATACTCTATAGTCGTAATGAGAACCTCTTATGACACAGATATAACTATCTTGTAGACTTCTCATTAGCAGGTCATGTCCGATCATATGTTCACCAACATATATCTATGTGACTGACTGTGATACTCATATCATTGACTCTATGAAACTTAGTCAACAGTCACCTCACAATCTAGTCTCTCGCGGTTTGTCATTGTCCCACTTTGACAACCTCGACTAGGGACAGAACATAATCTATGTCATCTATGACTTATAGGGTTTCATGATCAAGTCCTCAACTTGATGACCTATAATATGACATAAACTTATTTTGGGACCATTATTTAGATCACAATAAATAATGCTGAAATCAAATTTCATTAAACACTTCTAAAAGAATGTTTACAAGAGCATCTTATTATAACTAAAATAAAACTAAAACTCCCACTAGAATCAAGATTACATCTTAAGATCTCTAATGCCTATAGCAGTCGTATGACTCTCATGCTTAGGCCTTGGGAGTGACTTAGTCAGAGGATCAGCGACATTCTCTTCCGTCGGAACTCGGCTGATCTTCACATCACCTCTATTGACGATATCATGAATCAGGTGATATCTCCTCTCTACGTGTTTGGACTTCTGGTGTGACCTGGGTTCTTTCGCCTGAGCAATGGCTCCATTGTTGTCACAAAACAAAGCCACTGGCTCCAAGATACTCGGAACCACACCAAGTTCAATCATGAACTTCTTGATCCAAACAGCTTCCTTTGCCGCTTCTGAAGCAGCAACATATTCAGCTTCCGTTGTGGAATCAGCTACGGTATTCTGCTTAGAGCTCTTCCAGCTCACTGCACCGCCATTTAGACAGAAGACATATCCATATTGTGATCGGAAATCGTCTCTGTCCGTCTGAAAACTCGCATCAGTGAATCCATTCACTACAAGCTCTTCACTTCCTCCATACACCATGAATTTATCCTTAGTATGTTTCAAATACTTGAGAATATTCTTGACAGCTGTCCAGTGAACTTCACCTGGATCAGATTGGTATCTACTCGTCATGCTTAACGCGTAAGCTACATCTGGACGAGTGCAGAGCATGGCATACATAATAGATCCTATTGCAGAAGCATAAGGAATCCTATTCATGCGCTCCCGCTCAGCATGTGTCACCGGACACTGCTTCTTGCTGAGACTAATGCCATGAGACATCGGTATGAAACCCTTCTTGGAATCATGCATCCTGAATCTGTGCAACACCTTATCAATATAAGTGTCCTGGCACAATCCAATCAGCCTATTCACTCTATCTCTGTAGATTCTGATTCCAAGAATGTACGCGGCTTCTCCCATGTCTTTCATGGAAAAACAACTTCCGAGCCAAGTCTTAACAGACTGAAGCAACGGAACGTCATTACCGAGGAGGAGTATGTCATCGACATACAGTACAAGAAACGCAATTCTGGTCCCACTAGTCTTCTTGTAAATACATGGTTCCTCTTCGTTCTTGATGAAACCAAATTGTTTTACTGCTTCATCAAAACGAAGATTCCAACTCCGTGATGCTTGCTTCAATCCATAAATGGATTTATGAAGCTTGCATACCTTCCCAGCGTTCTTAGGATCAACAAAACCTTTAGGCTGTGTCATATACACATCCTCTTCCAGAATACCATTCAGGAATGCGGTTTTGACATCCATCTGCCAAATCTCATAGTCATAATGAGCGGCAATTGCTAGAAGAATCCGAATGGATTTAAGCATAGCGACTGGGGAATAGGTTTCATCATAGTCAATACCATGAATTTGCTTGAAACCTTTAGCCACCAACCTAGCTTTATAAACTTGGACATTGCCATCCACGTCAATCTTCTTCTTGAAGATCCATTTACACTCAATGGCCTTTGCACCATTAGGTAAATCGACCAAGGACCATACTTGGTTTTCTGACATGGATCCCATTTCGGATTTAGAGGCTCCAAGCCACTTTTCGGAGTCCGGGCCCATCATTGCTTCCGCGAAGGTCGCTGGTTCGTCCCTATCAATGATCATCAGATCATTGGAATTGGCCACGAGAAATCCATAGTATCTCTCGGGTTCGTGACGGATCCTTCCGGATCTGCGAACTTCAGGCTCCACAGGCGCGGGTTCCACAGAACTTTGTGGATCCAACTGCTGCTCTTCCTCAGCAGGTTGAGCAGCTTCCTGTGCATCTTGAATTTCTTCAAGATGTACTTTACTCCCACTGTTTTTCTTAGAAAGAAATTCCCTCTCAAGAAAAGAACAGTCCCGAGCAACAAATACTTTGTTCTCAGATTGGTTGTAAAAGTAGTATGCCTTGGTTTCCTTAGGATAACCAACGAAGTAGCATTTATCTGACTTGGGTGCGAGCTTGTCAGAGATTAAACGTTTGACATAAGCCTCACAACCCCAAATCTTCAGGAAAGACAGACTAGGGATGTTCCCAGTCCACAATTCATGTGGTGTCTTTTCCACTGATTTAGATGGTACCCTATTTAGTGTAAACACAGACGTTTCTAGAGCGTATCCCCAAAAGGATAATGGAAGATTTGAATGACTCATCATAGACCAAACCATATCCAATAAGGTTCGATTCCTCCTCTCTGACACTCCATTCCATTGGGGTGTTCCAGGAGGAGTGAGTTGTGAAACAATTCCACACTCGCTCAGATAGTCGCTGAACTCTTGACTCAAGTATTCTCCTCCGCGATCCGATCGCAGAGCTTTAATACTTTTGCCAAGTTGGTTCTGTACTTCATTCTTGAATTCCTTGAATCTATCAAAGGATTCTGACTTGTGTCTCATCAAATAGACATAGCCATACCTACTGAAGTCATCAGTGAAGGTAATGAAATACTTGTAATTTCCTCTGGCAACAGTGCTCATCGGCCCACATACATCAGTATGAACAAGGCCCAATAAGCCACTGGCCCTTTCATTTGGTTTGTTGAAAGGGGCTCTAGCCATTTTGCCCATCAAGCAAGATTCACATTTCTCACATGATTCAAAATCAAATGAGCCCAGAAGCCCATTTCGATGGAGTCTCTGAATGCGTTTCTCATTGATATGGCTCAAACGACAATGCCATAAGAAAGTCGGGTTTTCGTCATTTGACTTAAACCGCTTTGTATTTATGTTAAAGACAGGCATTTCTTGGTTTAAAACATATAACCCATTATCTAATGGGGCGCTACCATAATATGTACCATCACGATTAAAAGAACAAACTTTATTCTTAACAGCAAAATCAAAACCTTCCAAATCCAAAACGGAAACTGAAATTATGTTTCTGCTAATCGCAGGTACAAAGTAGCAATTATTCAAAGCTAAAACCATGCCCGAAGGTAAGGACAAATCGTAAGTGCCTACGGCCAGTGCAGCAACCTTAGCTCCATTCCCGACCCGTAGCTCCACTTGTCCTTTCTTCAGCGTTCTACTGTTTCTTAGTGCCTGCACATCAGTACAAATATGAGCACCGCAGCCGGTATCCAATACCCACGAAGTAGAACTAGAAGACATAACATTAAGTTCGATAACATAAATACCTGAGTCAGACGCATCATACGTCTTCTTCAGTTTCTTGTAATCTTCCATGAACTTCTTGCAGTCTCTCTTCCAATGCCCTAATTGTTTGCAGTAGTTGCATTTATCCTCAGGAGAAGGCCCGAATTTGGGCTTCGGCTTGGGCTTGTCCTGACTCTCAGTCTGGACAACTTGGGCCTTTCCCTTATCCTTCTTAGGTTTCTTAAAACTTTTACCATCTTGTACCATCAGTACACTGGGAGTTGCCTTCTTGAGATTCGGCTCTGCTGTCTTCAGCATGCCGTGCAACTCAGTCAATGTCTTAGTCATGTTTTTCATGTTGTAGTTCATGATGAAATGATCAAAACACGATGGCAAAGACTGCAGAATCATGTCAGTGGCTAGCTCCTGGCTAATGGCACAGTCCTGTTTCCCCAGGTTATCAATGTAACCCATCATTTTAAGGACATGAGGACTTACTGGACTATCCTTAGCCAGCTTGCAATCCATGAGAGATTTAACCGTCTGGTATCTCTCTGTGCGAGCTTGCTCCTGAAACAAAGCTTTCAGGCTGTTAATCATCTCAATAGGTGACATCACGTTCTCATATTGCTTCTGCAGCTCAGAGTTCATAGTCACCAGCATTAGACAATTAACATCTTTGACATCAGCTGAATGCTTATCCCAAGCATTCTTTTCTGTCTGCGGGGCATTGGAACGTGGCCTCTCCGGGAGAACTCTTTCAAGGACATATTCCTTGTTCTCCTGCCTGAGAACTATTCTCAGGTTCCGATACCATTCCAAGAAATTAGATCCATTTAACTTGTCCTTCTCAAGGACGGATCTTAGTGAGAAAGTGTTGATGTGAGTTGAGACAGACATAGCTGCAATTAAAAGAGGTAGAGGTTTTAGTTATAATGCTCAAGAAAATGAGAATTCTTATCTAATAAGAAAACTCGCATTGTATTCAAAACTATGTTTCCTCAGATGAATACAATGAACCAAGATCCATACTTCACCAAAATCTGAGTGGGCGACTCGCCATTACCCAAACTTTAGTTATCTAGGTAAGCAAATCATTGCTAATTCTACTCAGTACAACTCTTGGTCGTAGATGAGACAAACTATGTCTAATCCACTCTGATGTCTCTGGGCCCAGAACTTCTGATAGCCCAGTCAAGTGAAACCAATCTCTTCTGTCTTGTGATCACTGACAGTCGCACTGCAAGTCTATCAATGACCACCTGCCTTACTCATGTTGCTGTGGATACCAAGGACTCCAAGGCTATCCAACAAACAAAACGAGTCTTGACAGTAGACAAGATCGGGCAAGACATCAAGATCACTTGATATTTAGTTGAGGAAAAGAACTATTTAATCTTGATGTATATCCAATATACATCCAAGAAGTTATTAATTTAATTAAAAAAATTCAGTTTTATTAAGTTTAGGTTCATTTAGAACTTTAGGATTAAATTTGGTCTGGTATATGCAAATTTATGGTCCAACCAGTAATTCTGCGAATGGTGTGTCGATCGACGCCAACCATTGGCATCGGTCGACACAACCCAATTTAAACCGGTCTTCGATAACCGGTAAAACCGGATCGAATTTCCTTAACCGATTCAATCTAATTGAACCGGTTCGGTTTAACGGTCCATGTCGATCGTCACACAACTCTGTGTCGATCGACATTACCAAACCAGAACCAAATTGGTTAATTAAAATTAACCGAGCGAGATAATCGGTTCAATCCAATTTAACCGATCTATCTAATCGCTTTGCCTGTGTCGACCGACACACCCGGTGTATCGATCGACACAGCAGGAATACGGGTACTCGATCTCAGATCAAAACCCTAAAATTATTTACGAGTTTTCGCTCTGTGTCGACCGACACACGCTTTGTGTCGATCGACACTCTGCGACAAACCCTAAAAAATTTTTGCGCTTTCGCGGCGTGTCGACCGACACAAGCTTAGTTGTTGGATTCCCTAGGATCCAGGGTCTAGGTGATTGAATCTGAGAACTGACCTCGTGATTACCTGGAGATTGGCAGCGGAATGATTAGCAGGTAATCGAGATCTAGAGCGCCTCAATCGCTGCGCCTCTATCATAGTCCACACGCACACAAGCTGGAATCCGCCGGGATGCTAGTACCGGTGATCGGATCTCCTGTGGATTTCTGAGTTTCCGTGTCTCTGCTTTCTCTCAGAGAAGCGACACTGACGGCTCCATCGATTTAGGTCGTGTAACCTGGCTCCTATAAATAGGCCCATGGTTTACAAACCGTAACTTCAGTTTCGGTTTCGACCTTGTGTCGATCGTTGCACTCTCTGCATCGATCGACACACCTCTTAAAACTCAATTCAATGTGTATCCAATACACATTGATCGGATCATATGCCAATGATCAATCCCATACAAAGTGTATCTAACTTGCTTAGGTGTGTGACCCTGTAGGTTCACACGATACTAGAAATGAGTTACAACTCATTTGTCATAAGCGGTTTCTAGCAAAACATTATGACTACCCAGTATCATATGAATTGTCCGATCTCGACAATACAACTATCTTTAGAGTAAGTACAATCTGATTTCAGGACATAATCCCAACAATCTCCCACTTGTACTGGAATCATCTATTCCCATAATCCCTTTGCCTCTATATCTCGATATGGCATAAGGCAAGAAACTGTGTCATCCTTATTATAGCCAACATCATGTTCATCGAACTCCTGATCTGTACTGATATAACAAACGACTGACAATCACCTCGTTTGAGCACGGCCATGCATTTTCTCAGTATCAAATCTTCGATGGGCCCTGAGATATTTATCTCCCGTTATATAGGAGGGAAAAATCCCATCTTATTCCATCCCTGTTTCTACACATACTTCATGATACGCATAAGCAATGCCGTTATAGCCGCCAGTTACGGAACGACGTTTGACAAGGTCAAAACGCACCAATTCATATGCTAGAAAGCATGATGAACTCATGTCTAAGGACTATACTCTATAGTCATTATGAGAAACTCTCATGACACAGATATAACTATCCTGTAGAGTTCTCATTAGTGGGTCATGTCCGATCATATGTTTACCAACATATATCTATGTGACTGACTGTGATACTCATATCATTGACTCCATGAAACTTAGTCCAACAGCCACCTCACATACTAGTCTCGCGCGGTTATTGGTGCCCCACTTCAATAACCTTGACTAGGGACAATCATAATTTATGTCATCCTTTCTTATAGGGTTTCATGATCAAGTCCTCAACTTGATGACCTATATGATGACCATAAAATACTTTGGGACCATTATTTAATCATCCAATGATCAAATAATGCTGATGTCAGTTTTAACTTACATAAACACTACCATGGCATGTCTATGTAAAGACTATAACATAACTAAAGTTACTCCCACTAGAATCAAGATCATCTCTTTAGATATCTTATACCTACAACACTCAGAACAAATTCCGTGCTTAGGTTGTGGGAGAGACTGCGGTGTTATTGCTTGAAACAATTTCAACAAACCACACCGCCATTCAGATAAAAGCACTATTCTACAGTCCACTGCTTGGAGTCTTTCCAACAGTTAGCACCGCTATTTAGACAAAGAGACATAACCAGGTGGGAACCGGGATTCGTCTTTGTCTGTTTAACTACTTTCAACTAGTTCGTCACTTTATCAGTTCACCACGAACCTATCCTTAGTGTTCCTCAAACACTTGGGATATTTCTGGTAACTGTTCAGTGACTATTACCGGAATATATTGGTATTTTCTCGTCATGCTTTATGCGTAAACTGCATCTAGACGAGCTCAAAATGTGGCATTCATGATGGATTCTATTGCAGCAGCATTAGAATTCACACTTATTAACATTAGTTCAGACAGTGTTCGAAAACACTTCTTCTTGCTAATATTGTTACTAGCTCAGCCAGTGTCCAAGACACTGCATCTCGCTTAGATTATTGCCACAAGACCTATGGTATGAAGCCATTCTTGGAATTAAGCACATATGGACTGTCCAATACCTTATCATCATAATGATTTTGACATAATCCAATTTGCCTTTCTGATCCATTTCAATGGATCATTGTTCCAAGAAAATTTACGGCCTTCTCCCATGTCTATCATTCAAATTTGACTTCCGACCCAAATCTTGATAAGACTTTAGTGTCAGAACGTCGTTTATGAGATTAAGTATGTTACCTACATACAGTGTGAGAATTGCAATTACGCTCCCACTAGTCTTCTTGTAAACACATGGTTTCTTTTTCTTTCTGATCAAGCCAAAACTTTTGACTACTTTATCAGAACGTTGATTTCAACTCTAAGATGTTTGCTTCAATCCAAAAAATGGATCGGTGAAGCTAACATGCATACCCAACCAATTTTCGGAGTTGGGGCTCACCATCGCTTCTTTGAATTTCGCATGCTCGTCACTTTTCAATGATCAACAGATCACGACAATTGGTTACGAGAAATCACTCTCGAGTTAGTGACGGATCCTTTCGGATCTGCGAATTTCAGGCTCCACAGGTGCAGATCCTACAGCACTTTGTAGATCTCACCGCTGCTCTTCCTCATCAGGTTGAGCAGCCTCCTGTGTTTATCGAATTTCTTCGATGCGTACTTTTACTCCCACTGTTTCTTTTGAAAGTATGATCTTTCTCAAAAGACACATTTCTGGACAAAAGTACTAAGCCTTGGTTTCCCTAGGACAACCAGCGAGGTAGAGCTTATCATATTTGGGTTCAAGTTTGTTTGTTGACTACTGTCTTACACAAACCTTGCAATCCCAATTAATCAGAAAAACAAATTTGGAAATCACCCAGTCCACATCCAATGTGGTGTTTTTCACTGATTCTGATAGAAACCTTTTCTGCGCAAAGACAGACATTTCAGGACGTATTCTTAAATCGTTATGGAAGATTCCTTTGACTCATCCTTAATCGGAGCATATCTAATAAAATCCGATCCATTCTGTTAGATGATCACCCAATTCTTGACTTAAGTATTTTCCTCCGCGATTCAATCGAGGATCTTAATACTTCTGTCAAATTGGTTCTACACTTCATCTTGGAACTCCTCAAGGGATTCCTGCTTGTGTCTCATCGAATGAACACAGCCATGTTTTATTGAAGCCATCAATAAGGTAATGAAGTATAGAATATTTCCTTTGGCATGAATACTCGTTGGTCCGCATACATCAGTATGTGTAAGGTCCAACAAGCCTTTGGCCCGTTTCTTTTAGCTCTGCTAAAAGGGCCTTAGTCATTTGGTCCAGTGAATAGAATTCATATCTCAATTGATTAACAATCGAATGAGTCCAAAACTATGGAATCTTTGAATTCGCTTCACTCTATGTGGTTAAACGACTATGCCAAAGAAAAGTCGAGTTCAAGTCATCAGACTTAAACCTTTAGTATTTGTGTTATATTCTGTCTTTGTTGGTTTAAGATATAAAAACCATTCCAAATGGGGTGCTACCATAGAATATTTCATTAAGATCTAAAGAACAAAACTTGTCTTTTATCAAAATGAAAAACATTCAAATTCTTACAAGAAAATGAAAGACATCTCTGCACAAGGCAGATACATAGTAGCAATTACTTAATTTCTAAAACTAAGTATGAAAGGCTCCTACAAGTGGAGAATCCCTACGGCTCATGCAGCAACCATTGCTTCATACCAGACACGCAGTTCCACTTGTCCTTTCTTCAACGTCCTACTGTCGCTTGTGTCCTGCATATTTCAAAAATATCAGTACCACAACGAGTATCCAATACTTATGTAGAACTTGAATTAATAATACAATACCTGAAGAAGAAGTACCATACATCTTCTCCATCTCTTGTGAATCTTCCAAGAATTTAATGCAATCTCTCTTCCAATGCCCTGACTCATCACAGTAGAAGCACCTTTTAACACCAGATGGGCCTGACTTGGGCTTAAAAGATGACACAGGTTTATCCTGATTCCAAATCTGGACGGCCCTGTCTCTACCCTTGCCAGCACAAGATTTCTCAAATCTTTTGCCCTTTATGATGTCTTGCTCTACTGCTTTGAGCATGCCATGCAGCTCAGTCAACGTCTTCGTCAAGCCTTTCTTAATATAGTTCTTAATGAACTTATCATAGCTTGACGGCAGTGACTGCAGAATGATGTCAGTGGCCAACTCTAAGCTGACAGGACATTCCAGTCTCCCCAGGTTATCAATGTAACCCATCAGTTTAATGACATGAGGACTTACTGGAGCATCCTCTGGTAGCTTGCACTCAGTTAGAGACTTCACCATCTGGAATCTCTCAACTCGGGCCAGATCCTGAAACTTCAGTTTCAGGCTGGTGATCATCTCTATTGGCGACTCCATGTTCTCGTATTGACCTTTCAAGTCCAAGTTCATGGTAGCCAACATCAGACCACGCACATCTACCACATCAGTATAATGCTTATTCCAAGCATTATATGCTGCATGTGAGCGATTGGTCCCAAGCCTTTCTGGAAGAGCCTTTTCAAGGACATAGTCCTTGCTCTCCTGCTTGAGAATGAATCTCAGATTCCGATACCAATCCAGGAAGTTGGATCCATTCAACTTGTCCTTCTCAAGGACGGATCGCAACGAGAAAGTAGTCATAGACATAAGCTGAAATCCAAGAAAAACGAAGATTTAGTCATGTATATGAAGAGAAATCTTATCAAATAAGAAAACTCGCATTATATTCAAACAATGTTTCCTCTATGAATATAATAGTCCAAGATCCATACATTGCTAAAACCTGAGTGGACGACTCGTCATCACCCAAAGTTTAGTAATCTAGGTAAGCAAACCATTGCTAATTGTACTCAGTACAACTCTTGGTCGCAGATAAGACAATCCATGTCTCATCTACTCTGATGTCTCTGGGCCCAGAACTTCTGATAGCACAGTCAAGTAAAACCAATCTTTTCTGCCTTGTGATCATTGACAGTTGCACTGCAAGTCTGTCAAAAACCACCTGCCTCACTCACGTTGCAGTGGATACCAAGGACTCCAAGAATATCCAACAAACGACACAAGTTTTGACAGTAGACAAGATTTGGGCAAGACATCAATACTACTTGATATTTAGTTGAGGAAACTAAACTCTGAAAGGTTAGCATATCAATGTCTTAGGTCATGTAATTGTTGATGTTAATGCACTACAAGTCCATCAACATTACTACCTGCCTTACTCACGTAATTGTGGACACCAAGCTCTTGGCTAGACCATCACACAACGAAACGAGTCTTGACAGTTGACCACATTGAAGCTAATCTTTGATCAACGTTTAAGTCTAGTCTGGTTTCTGCAGATTCAAGGTTCAATAACCAGAATTTCGAATACTGTGTCGATCGACGTAGACTCTGTCTGTCGATCGACACCACCAAACAAAACCGGACTGCAATAACCGGTTAATCCAATTAACCTGGTTCATTGAACCGGTCATGTCGATCGACACAACCCATGTGTGACGGTCGACATAGACCTAAACCGAAGATAATTTTGATAACCGGTCCAATCTAATTGAATCGACTTATCAGATCAAACTGATCTTAATTATGCAAATCGGTTTATTCCAATTGAGATAACTAATTCAATCCAATTGAATCAATTCATCCAATTTAAACCGTTTAAACCAGTTTCAACTGATTGCGATAACCGGTCCAATTCAATTGAACCATATTATCCAATCAAACTGATTTAACCATACGAGATAACCGGTTCAATCCAATTGAACCGATTCATCCTGTCGCACGGCCTGTGTCGATCGATGCACCCAGTGTATCGATCGACACAATGAGATTTCTAGATCGAAACCATTCTCTGATTAGGCGAATTCGCGGTGCATCGATCGACACAAACTTGTGTCGATCGACGCTATGCGAAAACACAATCGCACTTGTATTTTCGCGCTGCATCGATCGATGCACCCAGTGCACCGATCGATGCTGTGCGAAAACCCTAAATCAGTTTTTGCCGTTTTTGCGCTGCATCGATCGACACACCCAGTGCATCGATCGATGCTGTGCGAAAACACAGTTCTTCGTTTTCGATATTAACATATCCGAGATTCCAATTATCAAAACGAAACCTAGCTAGCATCAATTCAATTAAAACCCATTCTAATCGAATTCCAGGCAACTTATTCAATCTATTAAACCCTATGGCTCTGATACCACTGTTGGATTCCCTAGGATCCAGGGTCTAGGTGATTGAATCTGAGAACTGACCTTGTGATTACCTGGAGATTGGCAGCGGAATGATTAGCAGGTAATCGAGATCTAGAGCGCCTCAATCGCTGCGCCTCTATCGTAGTCCACACGCACACAAGCTGGAATCCGCCGGGATGCTAGTACCGGTGATCGGATCTCCTGTGGATTTCTGAGTTTCTGTGTCTCTGCTTTCTCTCAGAGAAGCGACACTGACGGCTCCATCGATTTAGGTCGTGTAACCTGGCTCCTATAAATAGGCCCATGGTTTACAAACCGTAACTTCAGTTTCGGTTTCGACCTTGTGTCGATCGTTGCACTCTCTGCATCGATCGACACACCTCTTAAAACTCAATTCAATGTGTATCCAATACACATTGATCGGATCATATGCCAATGATCAATCCCATACAAAGTGTATCCAACTTGCTTAGGTGTGTGACCCTGTAGGTTCACACGATACTAGAAATGAGTTACAACTCATTTGTCATAAGCGGTTTCTAGCAAAACATTATGACTACCCAGTATCATATGAATTGTCCGATCTCGACAATACAACTATCTTTAGAGTAAGTACAATCAGATTTCAGGACATAATCCCAACATTAGTGTCGATCGACACAGTGCGATTTTAACAGTTCATCGTTTTTTTAACAGGAACAAAATCCGAGATTAAAACCTTTAAAACACGATTTAGCAAGCATCAATCTAATCAATTACATCAGTATTCGATTTAAATGCTCCAGATTCAATAGACTAAACCCTAACATGCTCTGATACCACTGTTGGATCTCCTAGGATCTAGGTTTCGTTATATTGAAATTTACCAACCTCGTTCTTACCTTGAACTGGCAGCGGAATGAATTGGTGAATGAGATCAGTGAGCAACGTAAATGCCTTGCCTCTACCAGATACACACGCACACAAGCTGAAAACGGGATGCTAGTGCCGGATCTATGGGATCTAAGCGTTTCTGGTGTTTCTGCTTCTTCTGTCAAGAAAAAGTCAACGGCTACTGTTCTAGGTCGAAACCATCAGGTTTTATTCGACCTAGAATCACACTTAACGGGCCAGACTCGCTTGAGTCATAAAATCGAAAAGCCCTTTCGAAACCCGAACTGTGTCGACCGACACACATGCTGTGTCGATCGACACAACACCATTTTCTCGATATTAATGTGTATCTAATACACATTAAAATGATCATTACCATAATGATCATTCCCATGTTTTAGCTTCCAGTTTGCTTAGGTGTGTGACCCTATAGGATCATATAATGCTGGCAGTAAGTCTACAACTTACAGATTGCAAGAGGCTTCTAGCAAAACATTGCAACCGCCCAGTATTATACGAATGTCTGATCTCGACACACAACTATCATCAGGAGTGAGTACAAGTGTGATTTCAGGACACTATCCCAACATTTTCCCCTCGCGGGATCCGTGTTAGATCAAATAATTCGATCTGTTCGGCGAGCGTATGGACTACCTGTAGGTATGCTTCCATGCGTTCGTCTTTGGCCTCGTAGTCGCCGTGATATTGGCTCGTGACCAATTGGGAATCGCTGAAGGCGTCTACTTCTCGGGCTCCTATCGCTATTGCTAGTCTGAGCCCGGCTATTAACGCTTCGTATTCTGCTTCGTTATTTGATGCGGCGAAACCCAGTCTGAAAGACTGTTCTAATACTTCGCCAGTGGGGGAGACCAGTTTTACTACGACTTCGGATCCTTGCCTCGAGGAAGCTCCAGAGCTTCCAACAAAATTTATATTCGGGGGATGCTCGATTATGAAATATGCCAGCACTTGCGCTTTTAGGCACGTCCGAGCTTTATATTCTAT
The DNA here is from genome assembly GCA_030180135.1 of Orychophragmus violaceus. NCBI lineage: Eukaryota > Viridiplantae > Streptophyta > Magnoliopsida > Brassicales > Brassicaceae > Orychophragmus > Orychophragmus violaceus. The sequence goes on along the minus strand of CM058237.1, from coordinate 104,198,710 downwards.
GTCATACTCGCTGAGTTCGAAGTCGACATGACTGGCTTGGACTGTGAAGGATGGTTCTCAGTGGCTGAGAGGTCATCACTATAATTGAGTGCGATTGGAAGTATGGTCGGAGTTTCCGAGCCGATGCGACTAGCGCTAAAGCGAGTTTTTCCATGGCGGGGTACCTGGTTTCAGCATCGATTAAGGTCTTACTGATGTAGTACACCGGTCGCTGCTCGTTTTGTTCTTCGCGAACCAGGACTCCACTTACTGCTGCCGTGGAAACAGCTAGGTAGAGGTAGAGGGGCTCCCCTTCCACTAGTTTCGCTAGTATAGGTGGTTCGCTTAGGTAGGACTTGAGCTGGGTGAATGCTTCTTCGCACTTTTCGTCCCAGAGGAACTTCTTGTTCGCTTTGAGCAAGTGATAGAAGGGTAGACATTTATCACTCGACCTCGAGATGAAGCGATTCAAAGCGTCTATTTTGCCAGTCAGGCGCTGGACTTCTCGCGTTGTTCTGGGAGATTTCATCTCTATAAATGTCGCAATCTGCTTGGGGTTCGCTTCGATCCCTCTTTCGGTCACTAGGTAGCCGAGGAATTCTCCTGAGGGGACCCCGAATGTGCACTTCGCTGGATTGAGTTTCATCCCGTATTTATTGAGAATGATAAAGCATTCTTTTAGCTGGGGGATATGGTCCTCATACCTGGAAGATTTGACCATCATATCGTCAATGTAGACTTCCATGGTTTTACCCAGGAGTCCTGAAAACATCTTGTTGACGAGGCGTTGGTAAGTCGCTCCTGCATTTTTCAACCCGAAGGGCATGACTTTGTAGCAGTACGTTCCTCGATCAGTTATGAACGAAGTCTTTTCTTGGTCCTCAGGGTTCATTAGTATTTGGTTATCCCCGAGAAGGCATCCATGAAGGATAGCAGTTGGTGTCCAGCGGTAGCTTCGACCAGTCGGTCGATGTGTGGGAGTGGGAAGCTGTCCTTCGGACATGCTTTGTTGAGATCTGTGAAATCTACACAGACTCTCCACTTCCCGTTCTTTTTCTTGACCACTACGGGATTCGCAAGCCATTCAGGGTATTTGATCTCTCTGATCGATCCGATTTTTAATAACCGATCGACCTCGTCGTTGACGGCTCGAGCTCGTTCCAGGCCTAGTTTCCGACGATTTTGTCTTACCGGTTTGTAGGTTGGGTCGACATTTAGCTCATGGCTGGTTACGTCAATGTTGATCCCTTTCATGTCTGCTGAAGACCAGGCAAAGGAGTCGACGTTCTGTTTAAGAAAGGAGACTAATTCATTTTTGACTGGCTCCGATAGGTCGATTCCAATGCCAACAAGTCTTTCGGGGTGAGCATCGTCTATGCAAACTTGGGTCGTGAGGTCCTTTAGGGGTCCTATTTGACTTGGGTCGTTCGACCTTTTGGTCTGCATAGTGGCGAGCTCCTCCTCTTTCCGTAATTGCTACGCGGGGGATTTCTCAATCTGCTTATACCCGTTCATATAGCAATGGCGGGAAATCTTTTGACTTCCGTAAATGGTTTTTACTCCTTTGGGAGTTGGAAATTTTACGCATTGATGGTAGGTCGACGGTACTGCTTTCATGTCGTATATCCATGGTCGACCTAGAATTGCATTGTAGGGAGCTGGTCGATCTACTACGATGAACTCTGTCATTCTTCGAACTCCTCCAGCTATCACTGGGGCGAATACAGAGCCCATTGAGTATGTTGTTTCGCCAGCGAAACCTACTAGTGGTGTCTTTTCCTCGACGATTTCGGAGTCGTTGAACTCCATCTTTTTGAACGCGTCGTAAAAGAGGACATCCACCGAACTTCCTGTGTCGATCATTATTCTTGAGAGTTCGACATCTCTCACTACTAGACAGACGAGGAGAGCGTCGTCGTGTGGTTTGACGAGATTACTTGTCTCGCTCTCGTGGAAGGTGATTTCGTGGTCTGGACCTAACATTGGGATTTTCCCCCCTTTGTCGGTCTCGACTCTTCTTTGAAGGGCTTTGATTGAATTGACCGAATCTCGGCATAGCTTGGAGCCACCGAAATGAAGTCAATTCGTTTAGGGGGTATAGCCCGTACACCCCCCCCCCCCCCCGCGCAGAGACGAGGGAGATTGATTCGTGAGCGTAAACTCTTACTAGGAGCTGGAGGTGGAGATAGTGCCGAGCCTCCCGGGGTGCCGCATAGGCTGAGTTCGCCGAGAATGACCACGACTCGCTTTCGTGATCCCTGGGGGAGGGTTTCGGGATATTCCGGCTCCTTGGACCGCTCTCGTTTGTTTTGAGAAGTCTTCTTGGTGTTTGACTCTTTGGTCTGTTTATTTTCCTTTTTGTCGGATGGAGTTTCCTCCTCGACTTCTGACTCTTGTTTGTTTTCGGACTCTCGCTTTTGAGCCTCGGCTTTAGCTCGAGTGTAGCACTCTTCAGTCGAATGTCCTCTTTTGTTGTGAAAATCACATAATTTCTCCTTGTCGAACTCAAATTTCTTCTAGCTCTTCGGGCTCTCGACTGCATTGACGTTTCCTGATTTACGGGAATCCTTTTTCGAGTTCGAGTTCTGCGAGCCCGACGGGTTCTTTTCTTTTTGATGCTTTTCTCTGAGGGCCGTAGTTTCGTCCTCGAGGCGAGCGAAGGCTGATGCGCGATGAAGGGCGTCATCGAGTGTTTGAGGTTCGCGGACCGTCATTTCCTCGCGGAATCTGGTCAAAAACCATAGTCCACGTCTCAATGCTTCTATAGCTACTTCGTCTCGCGGGTTTGCGATTTTGGATTTTATTTCCTTAAATCGGTCGATGTACGAGCGAAGTGGCTCGTCGGGTTTCTGAAGACGCTAAATAGAGCTGCCTCAGTAGTCTTTTCTTCGATAAAGACGGAATATTGTTTGAGGAAAGCCGTCATGAACTGGGAAAAGTTATCAATGGACCTTTCCTCCAGTCCGGCAAACCATTCTAGGGCGGAGCCTGATAGGTTTTCGGCGAAGAGCCTGCAGAAAGCCGGCTCTCTCTCCTCATCGGTAAGGTATACCCTTGCCATTGCTAGTCGGAACGCTCTGATATGGGCTTTCGGGTCCGATTTTTCAGAGAACTCCGGAAACTTTGTTTTCTTTATTTCTCGGATTTGTGCAAAGGCGATCCAGTCTGTGAACGGCGTTTGTCGCGTTTCTTCGATCACTCGATCGATGTCGGGCGCCGCGCTTGTTGCCATGTGAACTTTAGAGCTCAAGCTGACGAACTGGGCCTTAGCTTGTTCAATATACTGTCTAAGCATATCGTGTTCGTCGCCTGCCGTAGGCGCGAACTGGGCTTGTGCTTGATTGGACGTTTGTCCCGGGAAAACGGGGTCGATAAGATCGATTGTTGGAAACGATCCCGTCTGGTCGCCCTGCGGAGTTCGGAACTGTGCTGTATTTGATCCGTTAGGATGTCCCGAGTTCGAGGCAAAAGCGGAGCCTCCTAGTTGCCTCGGCCGGATATTCGAGCTATTTGGGAAAGGTGGTGGCCCGGGTAATGGTCGGTTTCCCGATCCGGTTGGATCTGTGACCATTGAATTCGAACCGAATGGAGTCGGAGTCGCAATAGGCGTCATTATAGGGCGGAAGCTGCTACTTGACATATTAGCGAAATTTCCGGACGCTCCCGGGGGAGTTACTACCTGGGAGAAGTCCAAGCGTGTACACGGTGGAGGACTTATGGGGATTCTTGGATCATGTGTTGATCTACCCCCTGGTTTTGGCTGGCGAGCTCTTCAAGACGGGCGTTAATGCGCCGTTCCTGTTCATCGAGCTGCGCGGCCAGAGAGCGGTTTGCGATCTCTTGGGCTCGTGCGATTGCCTCGTTATTTCTCGTTCGGTTTACCAAAAGGCTTAACATCGAACGGATTTCAGCGAGGTCATCTGGGCCTTGTCGCTGTGGAGCAGAAGGCAGTGGCGAATTAAGTCTGGTTCTTCCAGATCCACCTCCTGAAGCGGGGGCGGAAATGGAATCATTCCTCATCCACACCCAGTTTCTGCTCGGATCGTTAGTTCCTGACAAAACATTTGTCGGAGTCTGGCTCGTCGCGACTGTTTGAGCGACTGGGCCGGTTGGTGCCGAAGTCGTGGAGACTGAGGCAGAGCTCGTCAACACGCCATCGGTCTGACCCATGATTCTTACCCCGGTGGTGTTCTGAGGAACGTTGTCAACCGTTTGAGGGTGTTCGACTGGTGGTGTGGCGCTGGGAGAGCCAGATTGGTCGGGATTCATCTCGATCTATCGGATCTAGGATCTGATTCTTAAGACAGGAAAAACTATAGATAGTCCCCACAGTTGACGCCAAATGTGAGATCTGAGATTCACACTAAGAATTTGTATTCGTGGATTTGGACTTTTGTATATTGAAATGGTATAGATTCCCTATGAATCAAAGACATTATTGAGATTGATCGTCGAGATAGAACAAACACAACCGAAAAGAGTGTACAAAGAGAATTGATCGAGCTATCTAGTCGAAGTGTTCTTAGCTAGGGTCGGAATGTCTTGAATGAATCGCCACTTCTCCCTTAAATACTCTCGACTTTGATCTCCTTGTTCCGATATTTCGGCCTCGCCATCATAACGATCTCCGAGATTTGGGCGGATTAGTTGAACTGACGAAGACCGGGTTGCTCTATCTCCACGTCGTCTCCTGCCGAGCTTGAGCTCGATCGCTTCCCACTTCGGCATCGCTTGGGCCTTTTCAATAGGTCAATCGTATAGGCCCAACAGAGGATAACGGTCGATCTCTCTCTGTCTTGATATTAGGATGGGCTCATAACTATGGGCCTTTGTCTTGTTTGTTAATGGGCCGGATTTCTTAGAGGGAAATCCAGTACCAACAGTTGTGATGGCGGCTAGGTACGCCCGGTTGGTTGAGATCAGGCAGAGGGAGCTGGACCTCCAACAGATAGTTATGGAGCAGCAGGAGGCCAGGGCACGGCATGAGGCCATGATGCAGCAGCACGCTGAGCGGAAGCAGGAGCTGACACGGCGGTATGCAGTGTTGCAGCAGGAGCAGATGTAGCAGGAGCAGATGCAACAGGAGCAGAGGCAGCAGGAGCAGGTGCAGCAGCAGGCGGCTGGGCCCCCTGTGATTGTCATCTCTAGTTCTGATTCTGAGCCCGAGACCGAACCAGAGGAGGAGCCACGCGATGCGGACTTCGATTTGTGGGGACCAGGATTGCCGAGTGGCTAGAGTTAGGGGGCCTCAGTGTTTTGGGAGTAGGGCATAGTTATTCCTTCATTATTCCGGTTTTTCGTTCTTTGCTTTTTCCGCGGTTTATAGCGTAGTTGGTTTTCATCATTCTATCATTAAACTATTGTAGTCCTACATCCTTATTCTATATACTCTATTCTGTATCTACTATCTCATGCCACCCGTTTGGATCCCACCAGTATAAGTCTTCGCACCCAGAGAAGGATGATGCCCTTGAGATCTGGAATGTTCGGGAAACCGAACGCCCCAGAATTCATGACGAATTCTTTTCAAAGGGGGGAAAATTGTAATTACCCGTTACAAGGCCCGTTTTTAATTTTCTTAAAATGGGAAGGGAAAAGACCAAAGCCCACTTTCCATATTTGAATTAGGGCTTTCCCTCTTCCTCCCACTATAAATACCTTTGCCTCCTCTCATAATTCTCATCACAAAACTTCTCGGCGAATCTCTGTCGCGTTCTTGTGTCGTTCGTGCCTTCCCGAAGCCCTTACCGGCGACCCTCTCTCTCTCCTCCTCTAGGTAACATCGGAAAACCTAGATCTAGGATTTTTTCAAAAACCCGAAATGAATTTTGACTCTAGTTTTCAAACCGCTTTGAACCCCGCAAATCTGAGATCACCACCGTGACCGTCGCAACGAGACGAAGCCAGAGCCGCCAGCCTTGCCGCCAGAGACCGCCGCACGCGCCCACACGTACCGCCGGAGTATCGGGCGCATGAGAACCCCGCGCAGCCGGAGCACCACGCGCCGCCGCCGTCGCCGGAGCGTCGGTGACCAAGTCAACTCGGTCGACCATTTTGGGTTGACCGGGTTGGGCGTTGACCGGTTTTGTTTAGGTTGACCGGTTCGGTTTGAATTTCAATTTCCAATTCTTAATTTCGATTTCCAGTTCGGTACAATTGCAAATCAAATCCCGGTTTAGTTTGGTTTAGGATTGGTTAGGGTAATTTGGCCAGTTATGGATTGGGACCGGTTTGGTCTGGGTTTGGGTCTGGGTCAGGGTTGACCGGGTCGACCGATTGACTTTTGACATGAATGTTGACTATTAGTCAACCGATCTTTGAGTGGCCATAACTTGCTCATCCCTAATCCGATTCAAGCGAAAAGAACCTAAATTGATTGTTTTCCCATCCTCTTTACAGTTATGATGTCCGTTTGAGCAATTGGAATTCCTAAATTACGCTTTTGCCCCTTCTTTGGCCAAGGTGAAGACCGAATGTGATCCCTTCCTGCTCTATCTCAATTCCGGGAACGAGTCCCATGTTAATAGTGTCTTTCCTAAGTAGCTTAGGCTAGTAATACCGGTCATGTGATTGATTGTGGAACATAGAACTCCTAGGACCTCGCTTAAACCAAAAACGTTGATTGTGTATGAAAGCTTGTTTGTATAGTTGTTTGTGCTAGGCGCATATGCCAGGCTTCTGTGGTGGGGCACGTGTCTGAGAACGAAGAGGTAAAGGCACGTGCTTGGAAGGTCGTCGTAGGAGGGTATGACGTGCCCTCCCAACGGAGTGATGTGTGGCCTGCGCGCCGGAGTGATTGTGAGGGGCCTGCAAGTCGGAATGTTCTGTGGTAGTGGTTGCGTAGGTTGTTTGTGTGAGCCTTCGGGCGTGCGTGCAAGATGTTATTAGCTAGGTACTTGTCTCGTAGTTGTGTGGCGTAAGCTGAGATCGCGGGTTCCCTGTATGCGCCCTCACTGGGTAATTGTGTTTGAAACAATTACTTAGACCTCCTTTTCCTTTCCTGTCATTTTCCCCCGCAGGTCCGAATGCAGGATTGACGATCGAACCATGTTATTGGTGGATTTGAACTGAAGAAAGCGCGCACGATTCCTGGGACCGGTTGGAAGGCAGTCCAGTCGGACCGTTCCGGGTCGACCGGTGCCGCACGACGTCGTTTTTGGTTCGCTGGGGAACGAGTTGTGTCAAAAGTTCTTTGATTATATAAGGTGGGATTTTCTAGAGCAATGCCTATGGTCTCTATCTATACCGGAAGAGTATATTAACTGGTTACTCCAATGTTGGTCTACAACCGCTTACTCAGTTAGTATAAATGGGAGACTTCATGGATTTTTCTAAGGTACAAGGGCATTAGGCAAGGTGACCCTCTTTCACCTTACCTATTCGGTTTTGATATGAACATTCTATCGCATATGCTTAATAATGCTGCTCTACATGGAAAGTTTGGCTTTCATCCAAAGTGTCAAGATTCTGGACTTACCCACTTATGCTTCGCAGATGATCTCCTAATCTTCTCAGATGGCTCTCTTTGGTCAATTAATGGTATCCTGGAAGTTCTAGACGAGTTCAGGACCCTTTCTAGACTGGCTATTAGTCCATCCAAATCTTTCTTCTTCTCTGTGGGGATTCCCGAAACAGAGATACTAGCGATCAACTCATCAACAAACATTCCTCAGGATTTTCTCCCTATCAGATATCTGGGTTTGCCGCTTTGTACAAAGAAGCTCACAATCTTGGACTGTGAACCTTTTCTACTTTCCATCAAGAGGAAAATCTCTGCCTGGAATTCGAAGTATCTCTCGTTTAATGGAAGGCAAGTACTCCTAAAAACTGTAATAGCATACATTCTAAACTTCTGGTCAGCTTATTTTGTATTGCCTAAAGAATGCATAAATCAAATTGATTTTATGTGTGTGGCTTACTCTGGAAGGGATTGGTTGAAGGGAGGTATTCAGCAAAGGTAGCTTGGTCTACTGTTACGACTCCTAAAGCTGAAGGTGGTATGGGGATTAAGAACCTTTCGCTATGGTACAAAACGTGTACTCTCAAGCTTTTATGGCTAATGATCTTCAGAACCGAATCAATATGGATAGCATGGATTCATCAAAACGTTATACAAGATGAATGTATTTGGACAATGAAGGAGAAACAAAAACACTCATGGATCTTTAAGAAAATATTGCGTGTTCGAGATACTATGAAGCAATGGATAAGGCTTATATCTGGTAATGGACAACGATGTAGATTCTGGCATGATCCCAAGACAGAATATGGAGACCTCATAACCTTCATTGGTGACAATGGCTCGAAACTTACTTGAATCAGTTCTGATGCCCGCTTAAACTCTCTGTGACGCAGAGGAGGATGGACTCTCCCACCTGCAAGATCGCCTGCCATTGAACAAGTTTGGACTCATATTACTACTATATCTCTCTCTTCAGAAGAGGAATCTATCAAATAGTACTGGGATGGGGTTGAAAAACAGATCTTTGTAGCTAGTGAGGTTTACAATCGGATCAGACAATCTTCTCTTCCAGTCTGATTGGCTTCGATCATCTGATTAAAACGTGGAATTCCGAAGCACAAGTCTCTGGTTTGGTTATTCTTTCTAAATCGCTGCCCTACGAGGTACCACTTGTCCGCTTGGGGAATCCAAACTGATACAATGTGCCTTCTCTGCAACAACCAACCATAATCAAGAGATCACATTTATTTCATGTGCATTTATTCTCAAGCAGTCTGGAGCCTTATAGCTCGAATGATGGACTTTCAAAATCAAAGCATTACATGGGATGATATTATCATTGCGCTATTGAACGACCACCACCAGTATCGCCGGAAATTCTTGGTTCGTCTGGCATAGTAATCGTGTATTTATGAGATATGACGAAAAAGAATTCACAGGCTCCACCGCAGTTCTCACAGAACCGGATATCTTCTCTTCAGCAGCACAATCCTGCTTGAGTAATTGCATGCAAATATGGCTGGTTGTTGGTAACTAGATCGCTCTCTCCCTCTTGTTGCGATTGTTCATCATTAGGGTTTATAGTTCTATCATCAAAACAAAAACAATTTCTGGTTATCTCTTTATGGGATTCTTGGGCCTCTTGGGCTGCTCTTCACTTATCATTCTTGGGCTTTGAAGGATGGAATACTCTTGACTGAGGACTCTCACATTTGGCAAAAGGACAACTTCTTATCATGGGTTTACTTTTAACTTGGTTCAAATTATTTCCTCCTAACTATCAATCGCTCTTATTAAAGTTTCTTGTAAAACAATATGCACTTTTGTCTGATTTAATAATTAGTTTGACAAACCTCTTATCAATCTATCTTCTCTAACATCTCTCTATCGACTTCGACCATCCACCTTTAGCTTCGGCCGCCGGTTCTCAGTACATCGTCGGGCTGGCGGTCGGGTTACTTTTGTTTTTTTTATAATTTTGTGTTCCTTCATCTGAATCAATAAATGGGACAAGATCCGACTTTGTTTTTATGTTTGCTTCACCGGTTTAGGCGACTTTTGGCTTCCGATCTCCCTGACTTCGGCTTCCGGAATAATCCGAACTCATGTTCGATTAAGAAATCAATTTCTTGTCCTTTGTGTATATATAATTGGTCTCTTAATCGGATTTCCCGATTCTGTTCTCGGAGTCGTTGATCTATAATCCTCCGGGCTTCATTTAACGACGGCGACACCTCAACTTTCTCCCTCCCTCACTTCAATAGTCAATAGTGGAATGGAGTAACTTCCGGTTTAATCAGTCCCGCTCGAGTTGAACGAGAACCAGAGCAGATGTAATCTCCACACAACCAGGTGCTAACCGTGATGTTTGGTTAGTCGGCAGTGAAGCGTCCCCGAAATTGACGATTAAGGTGTGGTGCAGAGTGCTTTCATCATCAGTTGTCTCTGTTGACATCTTTCGACGGGTCTAGATCAGCCGGTATAGATGGTTTGCAGTGATGGAAGCTATACGGTGGCCGGAATCTTCCCAACAACCGTGCATGGCGAGTTTCTTCAGATGACGACATGTGGCCATTTCCTTTTTGATTTGGATCGTTGTTTATCTTGCACGTGTACTTTTGCTCACGAACAAAATTTTCGGTTTCTGTTTTGTTTGTAATGGGCTTGGGTTTTAGCCCACTTCCGTTACCAAAAAAAATCTAAGAATTTTTTTTTTGTCATGACTAAGAATTTAATTCAATAATTGTGTTCTGTATTGCCGGCTTTTTGTAACTTTTCTGTTATGCTCTTTTTAGGGTTATTTTAATATATTAATGTTTTAAAAAGGAGATATTATTACATTTTGAAACTATGGTTTCTACTCATAAAATAGTTTCAAAGCAAAACACTAAAAATCTATGTCAACATGCTGTTGTAGTGGCTATATATATATACACAGATTAGGTTGAACCGAAAATGGTGTTTTAGCCAGAGCTGGCCTTGACTAGAAACACATCAAGCATGTTTCTAGCATAGCACCATGAAGGATAATAATAGTAACTCAACATATTAATAGATACACGGATATTATTAGGTTTCAAAGGAGAAGACAAATACAAATCAACATCTCGCCTGGTGTGTGACAAATGAATACCCGAAAACAATATATTAGTAATAGTTGCTACCAATATTGTTTAAATAAGGGGCGTAGAGAAGAATATCAAAGACTAGTGTTGAGCAGCTCTCTGTAATCTTTACGGATTCCCCAGAGAATCTCACTGCATTTTTTCATGCTTGGTCTGGAACCTCTATGTGGAGCTAGACATTGAAACGCCATCTCCAATACCTTCTCTAGTGCTAAGTTGTTGGCTGGGTTTGGTTCTAGCTTGGGGTCCAATACCGAGATGGTATCTCCACTAGTGAACTTCTTGATGGCCTGATGATGATCACAAGCGTTGATTAGTAATGAATTACTAGTAAATAAGGTTAGATATATATATATATATATATATATATATATATATTATACCCATCTAATGGTGATGCGTTCTTTTTGTTCTCTGTGAAGCTCAATGGGACGGCGAGCAGTGAGAAGCTCGACGAGTAGGACACCGAAGGAGTAGACGTCGCTTTTATCAGTGAGTTGATAGGTAGTTAAGTATTCAGGGTCCAAGTAACCAGCGGTTCCTTTGACTTGTGTTGAGACATGTGTGGCTCCTGAGTCAGTATCTGGAGCTAATCTGGCAAAACCGAAATCAGCAACCTTGGCTCTGAAGTTGTCAGTGAGGAGAATGTTTGAAGATTTAATGTCTCTGTGGATGATAGGTGGCTCTATAAAACATAATTAAATCATCATTGGTGGGGGTGGAAGAAGAAATACATATAAATGGAGTTTGACTTACGAGTATACATGTGAAGATAGGTTATGGCATGAGCTATGTCGGTAGCGATATCAAGCCGAGTTGCCATGTCGAGAGTCTTTCCTTGCTTACCTACAAACAACAGATGATTGAATTTGGTATGTAGTTATTATATGTATAAAGAGGGAGAGAGAGGGTACTGACAATCCAAGTGATCTCTAAGATTTCCATTGGGTACATACTCCACAACCAGAATCTTTTCGTCATCGTGCACCAAATATCCATAATATTTAACCAAGCTCAAGTGGGTGACTTGAGCCAATGTCTGAATCTCACTCATGAACTCTGCACCTTGACGCTCGTCGTGTAAACTCTGCAGATAGTTAGTTAGTTACACATCCAAGCAAAGCAAGAAAGAAAACAGGATTTCAAAAAGACCTTTTTGGCACGTTTGACAGCTACGGTAGTGCCATCTCTAAGTTTGACCTTGTAAACAGTGCCGAAACCTCCTTGTCCGATCCTGAATGATGGGGAGAAGTTCTTTGTGGCAGCGTAAATTTCATCGAAGGTGAATCTTTGATTATTATGATTCTCTGTTTCGTTCGCATTATTCCCATTATAATACTGTCTCTGCACACTTCCTGTTGAGCTCCGTCTACTACGGATATTTTGTTCTGACCACAAAACAAAAATTTTCCTTCAAATCTAAAAAACAGATTCTAATCCAGAGTTATTACCGGAATCGTCGAATTCCTTGGAGGAAACGGAGTCTGGAGGAGTAAAGCAGTTGATGAAGATCCCGGAGATCCAGCGACCGAGGGAGCTAGGAGGTTTGTCGGTGGCGGGAGGGGAGGAACGATCGGTGAAAGTACTGGTGCTGTAAGAAGATGCGGTTGCAGGAGAAGATCCGCCGGCGTAGATATGCCTCCGACGACTGGGCATCGAAACAAAACTGAATTCTCTGAACGAGAGCGAGAAGAAACAAGAAGCAATTAGCAATGGCGGGCGGGGAAGAGTCGCAGGGACTGACTTTTTTTTATTACTTTTGTTGCTTTTTTTTCTTCATAAGACTGTTGATCTATTTATTGTCCAGCCAGCTTTGTATAATGACTAATCATCTAATTTGGGTAAACCAGACAAGCTAGCTAATTAATCTAATCACTAGATTTTGACCCGCACTTTATAAGTGCGGGTTTAATTTTCTTTACAAATTTTACTTTTATTCATTTTGTTAATAGTAGTTTAGATTTTTAATTATGTAATCTAATTTTGATTATAATTGTTTAACCAACATTATAAACAGTGAGTTAACAATTTAGTTTTTTTTAAATGAATCATGTGTTATTTGGAGGAGATATATCGTAAAGATTAAAAGATTAAAATAACGATTTCGCATTATATGTTTTAATTTGTGTTGTATCGTAAGATCATAGTTTGGATATATATATATATATATATATATATATATATGAAAACAACTATTGTAAAAGTTATGTGGTATATGTTTAATTGTTATTATATTTATCTAAAATATTATTTTATAAAACATATGTTGTAGTCGTATATATAATTTGCAAATTTGATGGAACAACCCGTTAAAAACTTCATTCAAACATAAAGCATAATTTAACGCTTCAAATATTTGAATAATATAAATATGAAATCATTTTAATATTTTTATTAAGTTTAAAATATATCAACTGAAATTATTTACTATATGTATACATATATATGTATATATATTTTAAACTCATGCGAAATTTTTTTAGAAAATTTATAATCGAAATTGGCTAATTAATTTTTCAACCCGTTTAATTATTTAAATATTTTTCAGTTTGATGGAAAAACCTGCTAAAAAGTACAATCGTAAAAACATCAATCGTAATATATATATATATATATTTGAAACAAAATAAAAAGATATTAAAATATATTATAAATATATTTTGAATTAAATCATAAATTAGAGAATATTAATTTTTATATATAATAGTTGATGTATAAATTATTAATTATATTTATCAATTAATTTGTTTTGATTTTAATTAATTAGAAAAGTGTAACCCATTATATTTTGGTTGTTTGGCTACATGTTTAATAATTGTTTTGTTTGGAAACATGGATTGTAGAGATAATGTTATATTTCCTAATTATGAAATTTAATTAAATCATTAATATGCAATGACATAAGTTGTAATAAACACATGAACTAAATGTTATTTTTCTTTTGACTCTAATTTTTTAATAGTATTGATACCCTTGATTTCGTTTTTTTAATCGAATGATATGTAATAATATCATTATTAATTTGGATCAAAAGTAAGTGTGCGAGGAGCTGTAAACGTTTAAAATATAGCATGCCAGTATAAATTGTAAATTTTATTCTCTCTCTTCCTAAAATATTGATTTTCTAGGCATAGTATTTTACACGTCAACGACCGAAAAATATCCGTATGGTTTTAAATTTTATAGTGTTACTATGTTCGCGATTCTCTAGCCGCCACCCATATTAATTGCCAGAGGGATCCATCTCTGAAAATGCAATAATGGATATCATTTATCAATCGCATTTAATTTGTATTTATCACTTTCTGGTGCATACACGCATTTTAATAAATTTATCTAAAGTACGAGTACACTGTACAAATACAATTCTAATCTGAATTACTTTGATTTCAAGTCGATCAATATATAGGTTAGGATGGAAGATTGCAGTTGAAAGATGATGATATTTGACCATACCTGTGTGACAGTGACAGAGTGTTGACCTTAGAAAATAATGGGCCATATGAGCCCATGTTTCAAAAAGAAAAAGCGACAGAGTGTTAATAATAATCTAATAATATAAAGAGTATGTTTGATTTGGGCTTAATACCTACTGGTATTTCGTTCCATTTGGTGTTGATTTGGTGTGTTTTCCATCTTGATTTGGTGTGTTTTCTTCATTGTTTGGTCTATGTACTTCACAAAACTATGGTTGCGTATTTGAATGAATCATCAAGCGTTAAAAAAAAAAATCTAAAAGCTATTGGTGAGCGAGAATCATTCTAGAGGATTCTCGAAGATTATGTAAATATATTGGTGTATCTTTAGATATGTAGTCTTTCCTTAGAAGTAGGAGTCTCTTATGTGTATATAAAGAACAATATCTAGATGAATTAAGTGAAGATTTTGGACCACAAATTGTATTATGGTATCAGAGCAACTAACCTAAAAAAAAAAGAGAAGAAGACGTTTAAGAAACAAAGGAAGAAGCTATGACCGACGGTGACGGAACAAGAAAAGGCGATGCAAGATCCTTATTTCTTGAGTACGAGCGATGGATCAGGGTATGTGATTACCACGGTGAAGCTTAAAGGGGAGAACTATGAAGAATGGGCGAAGCATGTGCGAAATGCCTTGCGAACGAAGCGGAAGCTCGGATTTATAGATGGAATGATACCGAAGCCCATAGATCCAACGAAACTGGAGACGTGGGGAGTGGTAAATTCGATGATGGTGGCATGGATTATGAATACAATAGATCCATCACTGTTATCTAGTGTTTCGATGGTGGAAGAAGTGAAGGTATTATGGGACGATCTGAAGATGCAGTTCTCGGTGGGGAATGGAACGAGAATCCAAGAGCTGAAGTCTGAGATTGCAAACTATAAACAAAGAAGTGACTCTGTGATGATATACTATGGGCGATTGAAGAAGCTATGGGATGAATTGGCTATCTACAAACCAATTCGTTCGTGTACTTGTGAAGAGTTATCATCACAGCTGATGAAGGACCAAGATGAGGATCATACACATGAATTCCTTGTGGGATTAGATGCACACTTTGGCGCGGTTCGCTCCAACATAACATCGATCGATCCTTTGCCAAAGATGACACAAGTGTATCAAAGGGTGATAAGAGAAGAAATACATCACGTCGTTGCCAAGAAAGAAGAAGTGAGGACGGATGCAGTGGGTTTTGCGGTTCAAGAAGGTTCGAAAATTCAAACTTGTAAGAACTGTGGAAAGACCGGACATGATATCAATGATTGTTATCAACTTAAGGGTTACCCCGAATGGTGGGGAGAAAGAGGTAGAGGAACTCGTGGAAGAGGACGTGGAGGAGGTGCAGTAGGAAGCTATGGAAGCGGACGAGGGGGCTATACTCCACGCGGTCATCATGGCGACGCACCAGAAGCTAATGCAGCGATTGTAACTAATCCTAATGTTACGATTGCCGCACACGCTGCTAGAAGAACATAATTTAATCGAGGTGCTCTTCCTTCAGTCACAGAGGAACAATGGTCAGCGATTCTTAGCCTTGTTCAGCCTAATAAGACTGAACAATCTGAGAAATTGAATGGTAAGAAAGATTTAATCGATTTTATCATAGACTCGGGAGCCTCTCATCATATGACTTGGAATATAAAATATTTGATGAATGTGGTAGACATATTTCCTTGTACTATTGGTTTGTCAGATGGAGATAGCACATTAGCACTTAAAAAGGGTGATATGTGTCTTGGAGGAGATGTGTGGCTCAAAGGGGTCTTGTATGCTCCGAAGTTGAATTGCTCGCTGATCTCAGTAGCAACACTGCTTAAGGGAATTTGTGGTTCATCGATCACGTTTACATCTGAACTTTGTGTTTTGCAGGACCATACCAGGACGGGGATTGGTGCGGGTGAAGAGTGTGGTGGTGTGCACAAGTTTCGTGGGACAGTCGGTGGAGGAGTGGGCAGGACTATGGCTGGATCACGAGAGTTGTGGCACAGGAGACTTGGACATCCATCTGAAAGAGTTTTATCTTATTTATCGCATTCTATTGATTTGAATCAAACAGGCGACAATGATGCGGTCTGTGATACATGTTTTAGAGCAAAACAAACTCGAGAATCGATTTCAGAGAGTAATAATAAAGCAGCTGAGATTTTTGATATGATCCATTGTGATGTTTGGGGAGCTTATCGTATAGTTTAGAACTCGGGTGCCACATGTTTCTTGACTATTGTGGATGATTGCTCTAAGGCTGTATGGATTTTTTTTTGATGAAAAACAAATCAGAGGTCGTGATACATATCAAGAATTTCTTTGCCATGGTAGAGAGACAGTTTGGTCGGCGGATTAAACAAGTAAGAAGCGATAATGGGACATAATTTACTTGTTTAGGATCATTTTTTGATGCAGAAGGAGTGGTGCACCAAACCTCATGTGTAGGGACACCACAACAGAATGGACGTGTGGAGCGCAAGCATCGACACATTATGAACGTAGCCCGAGCCTTATTGTTTCAGGGCAAGTTTCCGATTAAGTTCTGGGGAGAATGTGCCCTTGCAACATGTCATCTTATCAACCGGACTCTGACACCGACGCTGCAAGGTTAGACGCCTTATGAAATTCTGTTTGGATCAGCACTTAGTTATGACAGTATAAGAGTACTTGGGTGCTTATGCTATGCACACAAGCAATTACGAGACAAGGATAAATTTGCAGAGAGGAGTCGTAAATGTGTTTTCACTAGATATACATATGGAAAAAGGGATGTCAGGTATATGATATAGAGAAAGGAGAATTTTATGTCTCTAGAGATGTGGTGTTTCATGAAACAGTATTTCCGTTTGATATAAAAGAAATAGTGGGGACACATGCGTTGAATCAGGAACCTGTACTTCTTGATCTTTTAGACGAAGATGTGATTCAGTACTCTCGGACACCGGGCATAGCTGAAATCGAGGAAGTAGTTGAGCAAGAGAGCACTGAGACTCACACTAACACCGAAGAGTGTATAACTGAGCCGGATAATGTGTCAGTGCCGACAGAAGCTGAGGATCATAGTTTGGTGGTACACGAGATCAGTCCACCTCCGGACCAAGAAGAACTCGGTCAGGGTAAAAGAGACAGAACGCAATCCAAGAAATTACAGGACTACGTCGTATACACGGCACTCGCGAACACACCACCACCATCTCTCACCGCGAATCCAGCACCATCACCAGGTATGGTCTCTTCTTATCCATTGGTAAATTTCCTGACATGTGACATGTTCTCGCCTAGTCACACGGCGTTCTTGGCAGCCATAACAGTGAATATGGATCCACAAACATACAAAGAGGCGATGAAATATGAATGGTGGCGCAAAGCTGTTGGGAATGAAATTGATGCGTTGGAGTTGAATAAGACGTGGGATGTAACTACGTTGCCTACAGGAAAGAGGGCAATCGAATGTCGTTGGGTGTTCACTACGAAGTTTAATTCAGATGGGACGATTGAAAGATATAAGGCACAACTTGTGGTGATGGGTAATCGGCAAAAAGAGGGGTCATATTACGACGAAACATTCGCTCCAGTGGTTAAAATGATGACGGTTCAAATGTTTCTTAGAGTTGCAGCTGCGAAAGATTGGGTAGTCCATCAAATTGACGTACACAATGCGTTCTTACATGGGCATTTAAAGGAGGAAGTATACATGAAATTACCACCAGGTTTTATAACGCCAAGTGGTGACAAGGTTTTTCGATTGAAGAAATCCTTATATGGTTTAAAACAGTCTCCTCGTTGTTGGTTTGCTAAGCTTACAACAGCTTTACTTGGATATGGTTTTAAGCAATCAAGCACCGACTACTCGTTGTTTCATAAGGTACAGGAGAAGCGACATTTATATGTCTTAGTGTACGTGGACAATATTCTAATTGGTGGTGAATATTTAGGCGCCATAGAGAAGTTTAAGAAATATTTGGGTATGTGCTTCCGAATGAAGGACCTGGGAGATCTCAAATATTTTCTTGGTATAGAGGTGGCACGTTCTTCCAAAGGTTTTTATATCTCTCAACGGAAGTATGTTTGTGACATCTTGACAGAATGTGGTTTGTTGGGCAGTAGACCAGTGGCCACACCGGTGGACCAAAATCATACTCTCACGGCAGAGGGTGATGATTATTATACGGGCCCGGAAGGTTACCGTAATTTGGTTGGGAGTGAAACACCCCGACCCGGCCTTCCTAGGCCGCGGTCGATGCGTCCCACTGGTCAGGCCAAAACCAGGCTTGAACCTCCCGAAAACCCGTCCTATTTAAAACTTTTCCCTTAGGAACAAGTATTCCTCGGATCTACTATTTGACTCCTAGTCTTAGATCCTTCATACTTAAGATTATGCAGCGGAAATCCTTACTTAGCATTTCTATCGTCTTTCTAAAGAACGATCCATCCGAGAACCTCTTATAACCTTATTTAGTTTCCTTAAAACTCTATCAAGGTTCCGTTCTTATCTTTACATTCTAACAACCTAAGTCTTGCTTAGATTCTTCCGTTCAACTTATTCAGATCTAACCAATCCTTAGATCACTCGAGTAATTGGACTCGTACCTTTGCCTTTTAGTGAAGCCGGTGTGAAGCTAGCTCAACGTACCGCTCAGCTCCTTTATTCATCCAACTTCCTAGAACATACCTCCCTTGTACCAAGTCATTCAACCAACCATCCCCACATGACAAGGCGCAAGAGAGGTCTTCTAGTTCCTTACTTGACCACCATTTGATCTCGCTCATCCCTTTGCTTGGTTCCCATTAACATTCACCGTCTTGACTTATCTACGATTTGCTTCCTGCATCTTTTACCCTTAGACCGATCCAAGTCCTTTAGGTATAACCAGTTCATGAACCGGTTTCCCTTAGCGTTGCCAGCCACAACGATCAGTACAAGGTTGGAATGATCCTCTCGATCATTTCCGTATATGGTCTGATCTGTGGTTCGTACCATCGGCCGTCGACCCAGTTCTTTTGACTGACCGATCCTAGGCCGCAGTCAAGAGGAACGTCTAAATCACAACGCGTAATCCCTCTTTTGACTGACCGATCCAAGACCGATCGTTTCGACCACACGATCTCCCCGATCCAATCCACAGTCCAACTCATGCCATCTCGTCAGCCCGACTTAACCGCGATTGATCTTCTGATCAATCCCAACGGTATTTTGGACATGAACCCTCCAAGTCCGATAATCCCGTCACTCGCCTTGACCTTACGCGATCACTTGGATCGCACCGCGATACCCAATCCATTATAACCGGCCTAAGTCTTATGGACCGTCCCGCATCATGAACCGGCCGTGGTCGTTACCGCGTACCGTCCGTCCATGCGCGGTCATCCTACCTTCATGACCAATCAACCCGCGACGCTGAGTATCAACCGTGGATGCACGTACGCGTCCTGCGGGCGTAGCGAACGGCTTGCGGACGCACGCGACCATCCTGCGGACGCGCTTAACCGTCCTGCGGTTGTTGCGCACGTCCTGCGGATACGCGCTGTCGTCCCGAGACGTCCTGCGATCGCCCAATGGTTGGTTATGTCAAACCGCGGACAGACGCGACCTTTTGCGAACAGACGCGACTGTACGTGAACAGTTGCGACCGTGCGCTGGGCCTTGTATAGTCTGCCGCGATCGTTCTGCCGCATCCGACCAATCTATCGCGATCAGTCTGCCGATCTATCGGCCGATCATTCTGCCGGATAACGTAACCGCTCGACATGACGAGAATAGGCTGCGTTGACGAGCGTACTTGGCAGCGCTTGCGCGTCCCGTCCGTTAGTCGGTACGCTCCGTGCCGCGATCGTTGCCCATCCGGCTGACGCATGTTCCGATCGTTCGCGATCCTTGAACAGTTGCGTCAGTCCGCGAAGGGACGCGATCGTCCGCGTAAGGGTGGGACGTCCGATCAGCGAACGCGACCATCCGGAGATGATTCACGGCCGCTTGCACGATCGTACCGTCCGACCGTGTACCGCGTACATGTCCCCGATCGCCAATCTTACGTCCAGGCGCCATCGACCGAGACTGCGTCCATCCGCCCAGTCTGCCGTATGCGATCAGCCTCCTTCGGTTTTATGTCCATCCGGACGACCGTGTGGTAGCGTCTGATCCATCGGCCTATCACGCTTGGCCGGCAGTCGATGCGCGCGTCTTGTACGTCCGACCGCGCTTGACCACGATCATGGCCCGTGGCCGATTGTGGCCTTTGGGGAAAACTCGCCGAATCTTAAGCCAACCTACGGCCTAACACCCAGTCTACTCCCGGAAAAGAGATGAAGAGAATAGCGCTCGCGTCAGCCCGTTTGATCCAACCGTCGACCAAGCGGTTCACCGCGGTCGCGGTTGATCCTTAAGGCCGATCACGCACCTTTGATGTGGTTGTGTCTTGCCTTGAGTTGCGGATGCCTTACTGGCCATCCTGCTTCTCTTGCGCCACCCACCAAACGCTATCCATACCACCGGCCTTCCTCTTCAGAACCCGGCAATCTCCCTCTCTCTATCCTTTCCGATTTATGGCCAAATGCCTTAGAAAGATTTCTGGGATATTTTTGGACTTTTTCCGGCGTGCGCAAATTGGCCAAGGAATGGCCTATTTATAGGCTTCCTTGGCGCCAACTTCCTCCAAGTGAATGGTCATGAGTTGTTGGCCGAAAGGTCACAACTCCTCTTGGTGACCATTCGCTGGTAACCGCTTGGTCAGCTAGTGTCACTAGCTGACCAGCTGACCCAACACTTGAACACTCAAGCTAGCTGGGTTGAGATGGCTGCCAGCTGACCTAGCTGACCAACTGGACTGTTCAGCTCGTTTTAGCTGAACACTCTTGGTTCAGCTCGGCTAAGCTCATCTCCCACTAAACTTAGCTCTTTTTAGGTCATGGAACACTTCATTGATCCTCTTTGATCACGTGTTCAGTCTTATGGTTCCATAACAGTCCAAACGATTAGGGTGGGGTTTGTATCCCGGTTTGGGGATGTTACAAGTTCTACCCCCCTTAAAAGGGATTCGTCCCCGAATCCGACTTAAGGTGTTTACCCCGTTCAACTTTATGAACCATTGGAGACCTACTAACATACCGAAGTGTTAGCATAACATAACCATTCTATGTTCTCTCCATTCGGCCTAAGTCCATTTATGGCCGTCTCTGTCGGAGCCATTCATCTCGGATCAAGTCGCGTATGACCGGACTTTTCCATTCCGTTCCCGTGCATGGACCATCCGTGCCCAGCTTGCCGATCTTCGGTCAACCGCCCCAACGACTACCGTTCGATCGCGCTTAACTGTCCGAACTTCTCTTGCCCATGACTCACGGTTCATCCCACGCTTATCCCGACCTGTGGCTCACGGTCTTGGCTTTGGCCGATCAACAATCGAACCTTGGACTAAGCCGTCGAGAGATCCATACATCTCCTATGACCTCGGTCCGTCAAGACTTAATCATTTCCCTGATTTTTGTCTTGCCTTAGACTTAGTCATCACAACCCTTACGGCTTGACCCAAAACTTGATCTCCGCCCTCTAAGGACTTGATCTCAGTTCCCCGAAACTTGATCTCCGCCCTCCACGGACTTGATCTCGGTTAAGGTTCTTACGCATTCCAAATGCTAAGCAACCTAACCAATCCATACTCAAGATCACCTCGTGATGCTTAAGCTAGACCACCACTGAAGGAATTTCTAGCAGTTCTAATCAGGATTAGCAACCCTAGTCTGAATTCCGAGCCTAGGATCTAAGGTTCATGTAATTGAATCTATCAGATCTCGAGATTACCTGATGATTATGCAGCGGAAGTATTGCAAGTAATCGAGATCACTAAGCGCCTCAAGTGCTGCGCCTCTACTGGTATCCACACGCACACAAACTGGACCACAAGGATGCTAGTGCCTTACAGAGATCTAATCTCCAGAGAGGTTTATTTCTGTGTTCTGGTGGCTGTGAATTAGGTTAGGGACGAGTTTAGGTCGACCATATATCTCATATTTGTCGGCTTAAACCACAACAGAATTAACCAACGATTAAACCGAATTAATCTGATTAATCCGCGAGTGCATCGATCGATGCACTCTCTGCAACGATCTATGTTGTCCCAGAACATTGATATCGAATGCATATCACATATGCATTCATGGATCATTACATTAATGATCAACCTCGTCTTTAACGCCCAGTTTGCTTAGGTGTGTGACCCTGTAGGATCATATAACACTAGCAATGAGTTCTCAACTCATTGATCATAAGTGGCTTCTAGCAAAGCGTTATGACTACCTAGTGTTATGTGATTGTCTCATCTCGACTATACGACTTTCACTTAGAGCATGTACAATAGATTTCAGGACATTCCCAACAATCTCCCACTTGTACTGGAATCATCTATTCCTTTAATCCCTTTGTAGCTATATCTCAATCTAGCATAAGGCAAGCACTGTGTCATCCTTATTCAACCAGATTACGTTTATCGAATCCCGATTTGTACTGATGAAAAACAAACGACTGACAATCACCTCGTTTGAGCGCGGCCACGCATTTCCAGTATCAAATCTTCGATAGGCAGAGATATTTAACTCCTGTTATATAGGAGGTACAAATCCCATCTTGTTCCATCCATGTCTCTTTCATATTTCATGATACGCCTAATCAGTGTCTTTATAATCACCAGTTACGGCTGACGTTTGACAAAGTCAAGACGAACCAATCCATATGAGAGAGGACATGATGAACTCAGGTCTTAGGACTAAAATCTTTTGTCGTAATGAGAAACTCTTATGACACTAATATAACATCTTGTAGAGTTCTCATTGACGGGTCAAATCCGATCATGTGTTCTCTAACACATATCTATGTGATTGACTTTAATACACTTATTAATGACTCCATGAAACATGGTCATCAGTCACCTCACATACTAGTCTCACGTGGTTGTTAATGTCCCACGTTAACAACCTCGACCAGGGACCTTTATAATTTATGTCATTTATTGCTTATAGGGTTTCATGATCAAGTCACATACTTGATGGCCTATAAAATGTCATAAATTACTTTGGGACATTATATATATTTAATTAACACAATTAAATAATGCTGAAACAATTTCATTAAAATAACATAACTATTATGTCTTTGTGAACATCATGTCATAACTAAAACAAATACAACTCCCACTGAAATCAAGATCATATCTTAAGAAATCTAATGCCTACAGCAGTTGTATGAAACTCATGCTTAGGCCTTGGGAGGGGCTTGGTCAGTGGATCAGCAACATTCTCATCCGTAGGGACTCTGCTGATCTTCACATCTCCTCTATTCACAATATCACGGATAAGGTGATATATCCTTTCTATGTGTTTGGATTTCTGGTGTGATCTAGGTTCTTTTGCTTGCGCAATGGCTCCATTGTTGTCACAATACAAAGCCACTGGCTCAGAAATGCTAGGAATCACACCAAGTTCAGTGATGAACTTCTTGATCCAAACAGCCTCCTTTGCCGCTTCAGAAGCAGCGAGGTACTCAGCTTCAGTTGTGGAATCTGCTACAGTGTCCTGCTTGGAACTCTTCCAGATTACTGCACCGCCATTCAGGCAGAAGATGTAACCAGATTGCGATCGGAAATCATCTTGGTCTGTCTGAAAACTTGCGTCTGTGTAACCACTTACTACCAGCTCATCACTTCCTCCATACACCAAGAATTTATCTTTAGTATTTCTCAAATACTTCAGAATATTCTTGACTGCTGTCCAGTGACTTTCACCTGGATCCGATTGGTATCTACTCGTCATGCTTAAAGCACAAGCAACATCTGGTCGAGTACAGAGCATGGCATACATGATGGATCCCAACGCCGAGGCATAGGGAATCCGACTCATGCGATCTCGCTCAGCAGGTGTCTCAGGACACTGCTTCTTGCTGAGACTTATGCCATAAGACATTGGTATGAAGCCCTTCTTGGAATCTTGCATTCTGAACCTGTGTAAGACTTTATCGATATAAGTGTCTTGACACAGTCCAATCAACTTGTTTGATCTATCTCTATAGATTCTTATTCCAAGAATATACGCGGCTTCTCCCATGTCTTTCATTGAAAAACAACTTCCGAGCCAAGTCTTAACAGACTGTAACAACGGAACGTCATTTCCGAGAAGGAGTATGTCATCTACATACAACACGAGAAATGCAACTGCGCTCCCACTAGTCTTCTTGTAAACACATGGTTCTTCTTCGCTTCTGATGAAATCAAACTTTTTGACTGCTTCATCAAAACGAAGGTTCCAACTCCGAGATGCTTGCTTCAATCCATAAATGGATCGATGAAGTTTGCATACTTTCCTAGCTGCATTTGGATCGATGAAACCTTCGGGTTGTGTCATGTACACATCCTCTTCCAGAATTCCATTAAGGAAAGCTGTTTTCACGTCCATCTGCCAGATCTCATAATCATAATGAGCAGCTGTTGCTAGGAGAATCCGAATGGATTTAAGCATGGCGACAGGTGAATAGGTTTCTTCATAGTCAATACCATGAATTTGTTTGAAACCTTTTGCCACTAGCCTTGCTTTATATATCTGAATATTTCCATCCACATCAATTTTCTTCTTGAAAATCCATTTACACTCAATGGGTCTTGCACCATCGGGTAAATCAACCAAAGTCCATACTTGGTTCTGTGTCATGGATCCCATTTCGGATTCAGCGGCTTTCAGCCACTTTGCGGAGTCAGGGCTCATCATTGCTTCTTCGAAATTCGCTGGCTCGTCACTGTCAATGATTAACAAATCATGACAATTTGTTACGAGAAATCCATATCTCTCGGGTTCGTGACGGATCCTTTCGGATCGGCGAATTTTAGGCTCCACAGGCGCGGGTTCTACACCTCTTTGTAGATCCAACTGTTGCTCTTCCTCTACAGGTTGAGCATTTTCCTGCGGTTCTCGAACTTCTTCGAGTTGTACTTTACTCCCACTGTTTCTCTTGGAAAGAAACTCTCTCTCAAGAAAAACGCAGTTCCGAGCAACAAACACTTTGTTCTCGGATTGGTTGTAAAAGTAGTATGCCTTGGTTTCCTTAGGATAACCAACGAAGTTGAAGGATGTTTTGGTTGTTAATCCTGATTCAATTCTCAGATTCAACAGTTCCTAAACATGCGGATCTAGGTTCTCTTGAATAGAAACTTTATTGATCTCACCTTTTACCTGTTTATGCAGCGGAAAGAGAGAACATGTCAGAGATCAGAGAGCCACCAAGTGATAACTCCTCCAGAGGTTCACACACGCACACCAAGCAGGATGAGAGGCTGCTAGACCGAGCTGTGGGAGGCGCAGGAAGAGAGAGAGATCGCGGCTAGGGGGCTGGGGTTAGGGAGAAAGAGATTTGGGTTTTAGTTTATGAAACCCTTCTCTTTCCCTTTTGGGCTTTTGGGCCCAAATACCAATCTGATTAAATCCCTTGGATTTAATCAGACCCATTAATCTCTCTCTAAGTACGACAAATGCCTGGCACTTTTACCGTACTTCTGCTAAGCCGTTCCTACACATTTTCCTGTTAGCTTAGGCGTGTGACCCATATGGGATCATATAATAAAGGCAATAAGTCCAAGACTTATAGATCATGAGCGGACTCTAGCAAGCCATCATGACCCCCAGTATTATATGACTTATGTCTGATCATTGACATACTCTTACTTTCTAGAGACAGTACCGAGATTACTGGACACAATTCCAACAATCTCCCACTTGTACTGGAATCTCTGTATTCATAATCCTTTTGTCTCAATATATCGATTAGTCATAAGGCAAGATTGGTGTCATCCTTATAAAGCCTAATCTTGTTCATCGGACTCTGATTCGATACTGACAATCCAAACGACTCGGGACAGTCCGTTTGAGCATGGCCATGCATTTTCCAGTATTCAAATCTCCGATTGGCCTAGAGATATTCACTCCATTTATATTGGAGGGACAAATCCCGTCTTGTTCCATCACTGTAAACTACTCATTTCATAATGTACCCAAACAAGGTCCTTATAACTATCGCAGAACGATAGCGTTAGACAATGATCAAAGTGCATCAGTCCATGTGCAGTCACATGCATGCGAACTCAGGTCTAAGGACTATACTCTATAGTCTTAGTAAGAATCTCTTATGACACAGATATAAATATCCTGAAGAGTTCTTATAAGCGGGTCTTGTCCGGTCGTATGTACCCCACATACACCTATGTACTGACTTCGATGCCGCGCATCTATGACACACTGAGACTTTGTCATAAGTCACATACCAATCCAGTCTCACACGGTTGTTGGTGTTCCAATTTCAACAACCTTCGACTAGGGACATGATGATATAATCCATCTATCAAATATAGGGTCTCATGATCAAGCTAAATGACTCTGATGACTCAAGATCAAGTCACTTACTTCGATGACCTATAAAATGGTTTATATCACTTTGGAACGATTATTTCATCACAGTTAAAATAATCTTGAAATAATAATTTCATTAAACATAAGAATGTTTTACAAGAACATATCAAATAACTAAATAAAAGCCCTCAAACTCCCACTCAAATTTAGATTACATTTCAATGTCTCTAATGCCTACAGCTTCAGTCAGAAACTCGAGCTTAGGCCTTGGGAGTGGCTTTGTCAACGGATCAGCGACGTTATCATCTGTCTGAACTCGGCTGATCTTGACTTCCTTTCTATTAATGATGTCACGTATCAAGTGAAATCTTCTTAGAACATGCTTGGATTTCTGGTGTGATCTTGGTTCCTTTGCCTGAGCAATAGCACCATTGTTATCACAAAACAGTGCTAGATGCTCAGCCGCATCTGGTATCACACCTAGTTCAACAATGAACTTTCGTATCCAAACAGCTTCCTTCGCAGCTTCTGAGGCGGTGATATATTCAGCTTCTGTAGTGGAATCAGCAACGGTGTCTTGCTTGGAGCTTCTCCAACTGATTGCACCGCCATTCAGACAAAAGATATAACCGGACTGTGACCGGAAATCATCTTGGTCTGTCTGGAAACTTGCGTCCGTGAATCCACTGACTTTAAGCACATCACTTCCACCGTACACCAAGAACTTATCCTTAGTATGTCTTAGATACTTCAAGATGTTCTTTACGGCAATCCAATGGTTTTCACCTGGATTTGACTGGTATCTACTCGTCATGCTCAATGCATAAGCAACATCAGGACGAGTACAGATCATGGCATACATGACAGATCCTATTGCAGATGCATAAGGAATATTCTTCATGCGCTCAAGCTCAGCAGCCGTCGTAGGGCTCTGCTTCTTGCTTAGCGTTGTGCCATGTACCATTGGCGTGAAGCCCTTCTTGGAATCTTTCATGCTGAATCTTTGTAGGACTTTGTCAATGTATGAGTCTTGACACAAGCCTATCAGCCTTCTAGATCTATCCCGGTAGATCCTGATTCCAAGAACGTATGCGGCTTCACCCATGTCTTTCATGGAAAAACAACTTCCAAGCCAGTCTTTTACCGACTTCAGCATTGGAATGTCATTTCCGAGAAGCAGTATGTCATCGACATACAGAATAAGAAATACTATCTTGCTCCCACTAGTTTTCTTATACACGCATTGTTCTTCTTCGTTTCTGATGAAGTCAAATTGCTTGATCGCTTCATCAAAACGAAGATTCCAGCTCCTCGATGCTTGTTTCAATCCATAAATGGATTTGTGAAGCTTGCATACTTTCCCAGCATTCTTTGGATCTATGTAACCGTCAGGTTGCGTCATATACACATCCTCTTCCAAAATACCATTCAGGAAGGCGGTTTTCACGTCCATCTGCCAAATTTCATAATCATGAAAAGCTGCAGTTGCTAGTAGAATCCGAATAGATTTCATCATAGCCACTGGTGAATAGGTTTCATCGTAATCCACACCGTGAACTTGTCTGAAACCTTTTGCCACCAACCTGGCTTTATAAATCTGGACATTTCCATCCACGTCAATCTTCTTCTTGAAGATCCATTTGCACTCGATGGCTTTTACACCAGCGGGTAAGTCAACCAACGAAAACACTTGGTTGACCGACATGGAGTCCATTTCAGAATCAGTGGCCTTGCGCCACTTCGAGGAATCTGGGCCCATCATGGCTTGATTGAAGTTCGATGGTTCATCACCATCAATGATCAAAAGATCATGACAGTTAGTCACGAGGAATCCTTGATATCTCTCGGGTTCGTGACGGATCCTCCCGGATCTTCGAACTTCAGGTACTACAGGTTCAGGCTCTACAATTTCTTGTAGGTCCTCCTGCTGCTCTTCCTCATTAGGTTGAGCAGTATCCTGTTCATCTTGAATTTCTTCAAGCAGTACCTTACTCCCACTGTCTTTCTTAGAGAGAAACTCTCTCTCAAGAAAGTTACAATCCCGGGCAACAAAGATCTTGTTCTCGGAACGTAGATAGAAGTAATAAGCCTTGGTTTCCTTCGGATAACCAATGAAGTAGCATTTATCAGACTTTGGTGTAAGCTTGTCTGAGATTAATCTCTTGACATAGGCTTCACAACCCCAAATTCTAAGATAAGACAACACTGGAGCCAATCCAGTCCATAATTCATATGGTGTCTTTGCTACTGCTTTCGATGGCGCTCTATTTAGAGTGAACACTGCTGTTAGCAGAGCATATCCCCAAAGGGATATTGGAAGGTCTGTGTGACTCATCATAGATCGAACCATATCCAATAAGGTCCGATTTCTCCTCTCAGACACACCATTCCATTGAGGTGTTCCAGGAGGAGTGAGTTGGGACACGATCCCACACTCTCTTAGATGATCACTGAATTCTTGGCTTAAGTATTCTCCTCCTCGGTCGGACCGAAGAGCCTTAATGCTTTTGCCAAGTTGGTTATGTACTTCATTTTGGAATTCTCTGAACTTCTCAAAAGATTCAGACTTATGTTTCATTAAATAAACATATCCATACCTACTGAAATCATCAGTGAAGGTAATGAAGTACTGATAGTTTCCTCTTGCATTTGTGGACATTGGGCCACACACGTCAGTGTGTATCAGGCCCAATAAGTCACTGGCCCTCTCGTTAGGTTTATTAAAGGGGGCCCGTGTCATTTTGCCCATCATGCAGGATTCGCATTTCTCACATGACTCAAAGTCAAATGAGCCAAGAAGTCCATTCGAATGGAGCCTCTTGATGCGTTTCTCGCTGATGTGCCCTAAACGACAATGCCATAGAAACGTTCGGTTCTCCTCATTAGGTTTGAACCGTTTGGTATTAATGTTATAAATTGGCGCGGATTGATCGAGTATGTAAAGCCCATTCGTAAGAGGGGCAGAACCATAGAACAAATTGTTGCGATTGAAGGAACATAATTTATTCTTAACTGAAAAATCATAACCTTCCAAATCCAACAAAGAAATTGAAATAATATTTCTGCTTATAGCAGGTACAAAATAACAATTATTGAGTTCTAAAATCAATCCCGAAGGTAAAGACAACAAGTATGTGCCTACAGCTAGTGCTGGAACTTTCGCTCCATTCCCAACTCGTAGCTCCACTTGTCCTTGCTTCAGCCTTCTACTGTTGCTGAGTGCCTGCATATTAGTACAAATATGAGCCCCACAACCAGTATCCATAACCCATGAGGTATTATCAGAAGTAGTCGTATTAACTTCTATAACAAAAATACCTGTCGAAGAAGTCTCGAGAGTCTTCTTCTTCAATTCCTTTAGACCTTCTTGGAATTTCTTACATTCTCTCCTCCAATGCCCTGGTTCTTTACAGAACCTGCATATGTCAGTTGGCCCAACCTTGGACTTGGGCTTGGGCTTTGGCGTGTCCTTGTCCGCGACTTGGACAGCCTTGGCCTTTCCCTTATCCTTAGCAGAGGATTTCTTAAACCCCTTGCCCTTTTGCACCATAAGCACATTGGGGTCCTTGGCGGTTTTCCTCAAGTTGGGCTCTGCAGTCTTGAGCATTCCGTGAAGCTCAGGCAATGTCTTACTCAAGCCATGCATGTTAAAGTTCAGAATGAACTGATCATAGCTTGCAGGTAATGACTGCAGAATGATGTCGCAGGCAAGTTCCTGGCTGATTGGGCAGTCGAGTTTCTGAAGATGATCGAGATAACCCATCATCTTCAAGACATGAGGACTCACTGCCGCATTCGCAGCCAACTTGCAGTCCAAGAGGTTCTTAACTGTCTGGAACCTCTCAGTCCTAGCCTGCTCCTGAAAAAGCGATTTCAGGCTTGCCATTATCTCAATTGGTGACAATACACTCTCGAACTGCATTTGCAGCTCAGCAGTCATTGTCGCCAACATAAGGCAATACACATCATTTTCATCTGACGAATGCTTTTCCAAAGCATTATGCAGAGTCCTGGCGGCATTGTTAGCAGGCCTCTCGGGGAGAGGATCACGAAGGACATAATCCTTCTTCTCCTGCTTGAGGACCAGCCTCAAGTTCCTTGACCACGTCAGGAAGTTCGTTCCAGTCAGCTTCTCCTTCTCGAGAACAGACCGGATTGAGAATGTGTTTTGTGTGCTTGTAGTAGTCATAGCTGAAATATATTAGATAAAAGGTTATTAGTTAATATGTTCAATATGATTAATCTTATATTATACTTAATATGATCAATCATGCATTATATTCAATAACCTAAGTTACCCTCAATAGAATATAATGATTCCAAGATCCACATATAACTAAGATCAAAGTGGGCCACTGGCCGTCACCCAACCTTAGCTTATATCGGTAAGCCCTATGTCGGCTAATTATATCCGTGATATAACTCTTGGTTGTGAATCTGGACCCGAGGCCCAATTCACTCTGATGTCTCAAGGCCCGGGACTCCCGATGGCCTAGTCAAGAAAACCAGACTATACAGTCATGTAATCATTAATGTCTGGGACTCCCAATGACATTTATGAATCACAAACCGTCTTATCCACGCAAAAGTAGACACCCTCACACTGTAAGGCCATGAATACAATTGAATGGGCTTCGACAGCTGACATAGTCTGGGCAAGACATCCAACGCTTGATATTATTTGAGGTTCGTAGGTTTATTAAAATTTCATTCCAAAATAGAAGATTACTATTTTGGGAAACTTTCCATTTTTGGAAACCTACTATTTTTGGAAACTTTCTAAAATTGGAAACTTTCTAAAAAACGGAAACTTTCTAACTTTAGAAATTTCTTAAAATCCAAAACCCGCAAATCTAGAAACTTCTATTTTAAGAAACTTTCTAATTTCAAAATTTCGGAAACTTTAATTTAAAATCGACTTTATAATTTTATAAAATAAATTTTAAAATAATCTGAAGAAAGACTCAAATAATTGGCCCAATTGTTTTAACTTCTTGGCCCGAGGCCCAAGAATTGGTCCATGTCCAAGACATGACCCAATTGTCCAATTAAGTGACATAACCGGTCTGGTTCATTAAAATTGGTCTAACCAAATTTTAATTACTACGATGACCACAATTGTCAACCGGTTATTTACTAAACCGGATTTTCTCAATTTATTTGGTCCAACCAAATCAAATTAGAAAATCCTGGTTTAGGCACAAAATCCAATATTTCGACTTTCGATTTCTTATCCCGGTTTAACCAGAATTTAATAAAATTATTAAATCTGTTTATTAAACCGTGACGTTTAAGATTTAAAATCTTAAACCGAACCTTAAACCGAACCATCTCGAACCGACCATCTAGGTCACGGCCGCAAGCATCACCGCGAGTGGATGATCGAGACAGCCGCGATCCTCACGATCGGGACGAGACGCGGGACGGGACGAGACGCGGCGTGAGCTGGACTCGATCGGATCGATCCATGCCATCGATCCGTGATCAATGCATGCGATCGGCTCACCGATCGGTTCATCACTCACCGCGAGCATCAAGCGATCGGCATGATCACGCGATCGGTTCACGACCGGCCCGTGCATCAAGCGATCCACTCGGCTCTCTCTCGGACGTGCGATCCAACCGGCCAAGCCGACCGGTTCAACACTCGGCCGATCACAAAACCGAGTCATATAGCTCTGTTTTGCAATTTCAAAAATGTTTGTTCAGGATTCAATTCATGTTTCTTAAGTGTTTTGCTCTTATCAGTAGGTTGATTCAAAAACACACTTTAAACAATCCTAAACTTGAATCTAAACAAGAAAAACCAGAACCAATAGCTCTGATACCACTGAAGGATGTTTTGGTTGTTAATCCTGATTCAATTCTCAGATTCAACAGTTCCTAAACATGCGGATCTAGGTTCTCTTGAATAGAAACTTTATTGATCTCACCTTTTACATGTTTATGCAGCGGAAAGAGAGAACAGGTCAGAGATCAGAGAGCCACCAAGTGATAACTCCTCCAGAGGTTCACACACGCACACCAAGCAGGATGAGAGGCTGCTAGACCGAGCTGTGGGAGGCGCAGGAAGAGAGAGAGATCGCGGCTAGGGGGCTGGGGTTAGGGAGAAAGAGATTTGGGTTTTAGTTTATGAAACCCTTCTCTTTCCCTTTTGGGCTTTTGGGCCCAAATACCAATCTGATTAAATCCCTTGGATTTAATCAGACCCATTAATCTCTCTCTAAGTACGACAAATGCCTGGCACTTTTACCGTACTTCTGCTAAGCCGTTCCTACACATTTTCCTGTTAGCTTAGGCGTGTGACCCATATGGGATCATATAATAAAGGCAATAAGTCCAAGACTTATAGATCATGAGCGGACTCTAGCAAGCCATCATGACCCCCAGTATTATATGACTTATGTCTGATCATTGACATACTCTTACTTTCTAGAGACAGTACCGAGATTACTGGACACAATTCCAACAGAAGTAGCACTTGTCTGATTTGGGTTCGAGCTTATCTGTAATTAATCGCTTAACATAAGCTTCACAACCCCAAATCTTCAGGAAAGACACACTCGGAACATTTCCAGTCCACATCTCATGTGGTGTCTTTGCAACTGATTTTGACGGAACCTTATTAAGTGTAAACGCAGACGTTTCTAGAGCGTATCCCCAAAAGGATAATGGAAGAGTTGAGAGACTCATCATTGACCGAACCATATCTAATAAAGTCCGATTTCTCCTCTCAGACACGCCATTCCATTGTGGTGTTCCAGGAGGAGTGAGTTGTGAAACAATTCCACAATCTCTCAAATGATCACTGAATTCTTGGCTTAAGTATTCTCCTCCACGATCTGATCGAAGAGCCTTAATACTTTTGCCAAGTTGATTCTGTACTTCATTTTGGAATTCTTTGAACCTTTCAAAAGATTCCGACTTATGTCTCATTAAATAGACATAGCCATACCTGCTGAAATCATCAGTGAAGGTAATGAAGTATCGAAAATTTCCTCTGGCACTTGTGCTCATTGGGCCGCATACATCTGTATGTATAAGGCCCAACAGGTCACTGGCCCTTTCGTTTGATTTGTTGAAAGGGGCCTTAGTCATTTTGCCTAGTAAACAAGATTCACATTTCTCACATGATTCATAATCAAATGAGCCCAAAAGCCCATCACTATGGAGCTTTTGAATCCGTTTCTCGTTTATGTGGCCCAAACGACAATGCCATAGAAAAGTCTGATTCGTGTCATTTGATTTGAATCTCTTGGTGTTAATGTTATAGATTGGTGCAGTCTGGTTTAAAACATAAAGCCCATTCTCTAATGGGCTGCTACCATAAAATATATCATTGTAATCAAAAGAACAACGTTTATTCTTAATTGAAAACTGATATCCTTCCACATCCAAAATAGGAATGGAAATAATATTTCTGCTTATAGCAGGTACATAGTAGCAATTATTAAGGTTTAAAACCAAACCAGAAGGTAAAGACAAGTTATATGTTCCTACGGCTAATGCAGCAACTCTTGCTCCATTCCCCACGCGCAGGTCCACTTGTCCCCTTTCCAACTTCCTACTGTTGCTTAGGCCCTGCATATTTGTACAAATATGAGCACCACAGCCGGTATCCAATACCCAAGAAGTAGAACCAGAAGTAGTAACATTTACTTCTATAACATAAATACCTGAAGATGAAGTCTCGAAAGTCTTCTTCTTCTTCTTCTTCTTCTCTTCCAAGAATTTGTTGCAATTTCTCTTCCAATGCCCAGGCTCTTTACAGTAATGGCACTTATCAGTCTCAGATGGGCCCGGCTTGGGCTTCTGGGATGGCGCAGGCGTGTCCTGGTTCTCAACCGGGACTGCCTTGCCCTTTCCCTTGCCTTTGCCAAGTTTCTTAAACTTCTTACCTCCTTGTACCATAAGTACATTTGGAGTGCCCTTCTTGATATTAGG
This sequence comes from Orychophragmus violaceus, assembly GCA_030180135.1. Classification (NCBI taxonomy): domain Eukaryota; kingdom Viridiplantae; phylum Streptophyta; class Magnoliopsida; order Brassicales; family Brassicaceae; genus Orychophragmus; species Orychophragmus violaceus. Next base: position 104,164,351 of record CM058237.1, on the reverse strand, counting down.
CTCAGCTGTCTTGAGCATCCCATGCAGTTCAGTCAACGTCTTCGTCAAGTTATTCATGTTATAGTTCATAAAAAACTGATCATAACTTGATGGCAGTGACTGCAGAATGATGTCAGTAGCCAACTCTTGGCTAATGGGACAATCCAGCTTCCCCAGGTTATCAATATAACCCATCATCTTAATGACATGAGGACTGACTGGACTGTCCTTTGGTAGCTTGCATTCAATGAGAGATTTAACCGTCTGGTATCTCTCAGTTCGTGCTTGCTCCTGAAACATACTTTCCAGGCTAGTGATCATCTCCACGGGTGACTCCACGTTCTCGTATTGCTTCTGCAAATCCGAGTTCATGGTAGCCAACATGAGACAATTCACATCGACCACATCATTAGAATGCTTATCCCAAGCATTCCTTTCTGCATGTGGAGCATTGGCTCTCGGTTTTTCAGGGAGAACATTTTCAAGGACATAGTCCCGCTTCTCCTGCTTGAGAACAATTCTCAAGTTCCGATACCATTCGAGAAAATTCGATCCATTTAACTTGTCCTTCTCAAGGACGGATCACAGGGAGAAATAATTATTATGAGTAGTAGTCATAGCTGAGAACATAGAAAAGAAAAAGGTTTAGTTATGATGTTCAAGAAATGAGAAATCTTAACTTTTAAGAAAACTCGCATTATATTCAATCAATGCTTCCTCAGATGAATATAATGATCCAAGACCCATACTTCACTAAATTCAAGTGAGCCACTGGCTATCACTCAACTTTAGCTATCTAGGTAAGCAACAACCTTGCTAGTTATATCCAATATAACTCTTGGTTGTGGATCGACATCTTATGTCCAATCCACCTGATGTCTCTGAGCCCAAAACGATTTTGATGGCCCAGTCAAGTAAACCAATCTCTTCAGTCACGTAATTGTCGATGTCTTGCACTGCAAGTCCATCAACACGATTACCTCTGCCTTACTCATGAAATTGTGGACATCTTGCACTGCAAGTCTATCACACAACTAAATGGGTCTTGACAGTTGACAAGATTGGAAAGACATCAATTACCCTTGATATTTGGTTGAGGAACGGAACCATTTAAAACGTTCAGTTTTACTATGTTTTAATTCTTATAATTAATCCGCGATGACCGATCAATCCAATTGATCCGGTTTTGAATACCGGTCAGCGTCGATCGATGCTACATTAGCATCGGTCGATGCCAACCTATTCAAACCAATCGCATTTAAACCATTCACAGTGTTCGACCATTATTAACCAAGCTCGATAGCCGGTCCAATCCAATTGAACCGATCCAACAATCTCGCGAGGCTTGCATCGATCGACACTAGGCGAAAACTAGGTTTATTCGGGTTTTCGCCCTGCATCGATCGTTGCCGGATTGGCAACGATCGACACCATGCGAAAAACCCTAAATTTATTCGGGTTTTCGCTCTGCGTCGATCGATGCCCGATTGGCAACGATCGACACTATGCGAAAAACCTTAAAACGTTTTCGAACAAAACCCTAAACTAGGTTACTTTGATCAAAACGAGTTTTAGCATGCTTGTATCAATTATACAAAGATCTAGATTCAACTAATCTAATCATCATGCTACAGATTCAATGGAACCCTAAAGCTCTGATACCACTGAAGGAATTTCTAGCAGTTCTAATCAGGATTAGCAACCCTAGTCTGAATTCCCACTACAAAAAGTCCTCATTCATAGCATATAAGCATAGCACGGTTTACTGATATGCTGTCGTAGATGTTTATGAAAATTCCAAACTATATGATAGCATTGGATTAATGCTATAATAGAGTTTCTATAAGTGGGAAGCTAAATTTAGCTGAACCGCCTAAACACTTAATGAAAATTTAGGGTCGTGAACAACACAATTCATTTTCCCTCTTCAGTTTTATTTCCCCTCTTCATTTTCCCTCTCCAATTTCATTTTCCCTCTTGAGCACAAAATCATCTCACAAAATCATTTTTTCAGATCAGCAGCTCAAAAAAAAAATCCTCTCTTCTCTCTTCTCTCGTTTCTCTCTCTCTCTCGCTCTCTCTCTCTCTCTCTCTCTCTCTCTCTCTCTCTCTCTCTCTCTCTCTCTCTCTCTCTCTCTCTCTCTCTCTCTCTCTCTCTCTCTCTCTCTCTCTCTCTCTCTCTCTCTCTCTCTAACCCTAAGCGAGCATGTATCTTCTTCAACCTCCAGCATCATCATATTTCTAACCCTAAACGAGCTTCAACGCATCTACGCCGAGCCAGAAATAAGGAAACAACAAAATCCCGAGCTTCAACGCATCCTTTAGATGCGGCTGTTAGTTTTCGCAAATCTTTTCTGGGTTTCATGATGCATATCGATTTCGTGTGTTTGGGTTGGTTTATTCTGTTGTGTAATGGTTCTAAAGATTTTCGTTTTGGTTTCGATTTTGGGTCTCTGTTGTGTAATCAATGTTTTATCTCTATATTTCGCTCGAATTACAGTTCCTTGATTCATTTTCCGCTCTCTTCTTCACAGGTTTTATCTCAGTCTGCGACGGGGTTAGTCTTCTTCTTCTTCTTCCTCCCTAGGGTTTTAATTTTACTCGGATGTATAGTAAGGTTTCTTATTTTGTGTTTGGATTTGTGAAGTGATTACACCTTTGCGAATGAGGACAATTTGGAACATTGTACCAAGTACTTGAATCAGACGATGGTTACCTTTGGATTCCCCGCCTCGCTCGATCTCTTTTCCAATGATCCGGTGGGTTTATTATTGTTGATTCACTCGTCTTTTAATCCTGAAAATTGTGGTCACATTTTGATTAGTGTTTTTTTTTGTTGATTAGGTTTCCATCTCAAGGACCTGCAATTGTATGTACTCGTTGCTGCAGCAGCGACAGCGTGACTTAGAGTTTAGAGAATCTGCTAATGAACAGAGGCAAAGGTGAATTATTTGTTTCCTCTTTGTCAATTTAATTTGCATTTGCGTTTACCGAATCGCTCGCACACTTAGAGGCTCATCTGAGTTTCTCAAGGGTTTCATTATGCTTTATGTGCCTTCCCTTACTGTTTGTAGACAACAATCGGATATAACTAGACTTGAAGCTAAAGTTGAGAGGCTTGATGCCCTACTCCAACACAAGGACAGGGAAATTGCAACAATTACCAGAACAGTTGAGTCTGTCAAATTTCAGCTGATATGGCTTTTTTGCTTAGACTCTTTGATTGACAATTATTCTGTTTAGATGAAACGAAACAAGCTTCAGTGTCTTCGATTGGGTTGTCTCGGTTGATTCCACTCATCCGCTACCCAATCCGTTAACCCTTGGGATCGATTGGAAGATTGGTATCGCAGCCAAAGATTGGGACTCTGTTGCTAAAAAGGAAAAGATCGAGGCAAGTTTTTTTTTTTCATTTTCTTTCTCTTTTCTTCAGTGTGATAATAACTCCACTGTTATGAATGTGTATATTTGCAGGGTGTTGAGCTTCAGATGAGGAGACTTTCCGGGTTAGTGCACTCTATTCGTGAGAACATGGATTATATAAAAATCAGGTAAGTTTGATTGTGTAGTTGAGTTTCTGGGTATGTTTGATTGTGTAGTTGAGTTTCTCTCCAAAGATCCTGCTTTAAACCAGTTAGCTGAGCAGCTTCAGACATCTGTTCCTATTGCGGTTTGTTTTGAATTTCCAATACTCCGCTAACCCATATGTTCTTGCAGAATCTGATGAACTGTTTATGTTCGAATCTCAGGTCTGGATTGTGTTTGTTGTTCGTAACAATTGCAGCCTCACGACCTGTGTGTATCTGTTTATGCAACTTCTCAAGCTTACAACTTCTACATTAATGTCGCGGTTTTATCAGTAAGTACCTCTTGCTCCTTTTGGTTTGGATGTTATATAAGCTAGAATCATATTTATGGTCATGACTAAGATCATATAATACTCTGCATTAACTGGATTATAATATACGTTTGCTCGTCCATACTCTATTTTATATTTCAGGTTTGGGCTGTCTATAAAGAATCTAGCTGGATCATTGGAATTCTCTGGATTGCTCTATTACTTAGACATTTTTTGGTATGATATATGTTGATGTAAAACATGTTTTGGATTATTAATAAAATCATATTGTAAAAATCAAGTTTCAAATATAATTTTTTTTATATAAATCCAATTGATACAAAAATATATATAATAACAAAAATATATATAATAATACTAATAATTTAATACGGCTCGGCTCGGCTTGGCTAGGCTCGCTTACAAAATATAGCATTACAACGATGCTATAATAGATTGCACCAAACATAGCAATAAAAAATTAACGCTATCTATTTGCACTACTAACATAGCACGAACAAAATGCTATGGTAGGAGGGGGGTCTATTATAGCTGCCGCTGTCAGAGCGTTTGTGGAAACGCTATCTATTACATACCATAGCTTGTATCGTGTGCTATGAATGTTGATTTTTCTTGTAGTGTCCGAGCCTAGGATCTAAGGTTCATGTAATTGAATCTATCAGATCTCGAGATTACCTGATGATTATGCAGCGGAAGTATTGAAAGTAATCGAGATCACTAAGCGCCTCAAGTGCTGCGCCTCTACTGGTATCCACACGCACACAAACTGGACCACAGGGATGCTAGTGCCTTACAGAGATCTAATCTCCAGAGAGGTTTATTTATGTGTTCTGGTGGCTGTGAATTAGGTTAGGGACGAGTTTAGGTCGACCATATATCTCATATATGTCGGCTTAAACCACAACGGAATTAACCAACGATTAAACCGAATTAATCTGATTAATCCGTGAGTGCATCGATCGATGCACTCTCTGCAACGATCGATGCTGTCCCAGAACATTGATATCGAATGCATATCACATATGCATTCATGGATCATTACATTAATGATCAACCTCGTCTTTAACGCCCAGTTTGCTTAGGTATGTGACCCTGTAGGATCATATAACACTAGCAATGAGTTCTCAACTCATTGATCATAAGTGGCTTCTAGCAAAGCGTTATGACTACCTAGTGTTATGTGATTGTCTCATCTCGACTATACGAGCATGTACAATAGATTTCAGGACATTCCCAACAACCACTAGGCCAGCTGGCATACTTACGCCTCCTCTGGAGACTGGTATACCCCTAACTAAACCCAGCACGAGCATTACTTGCCCACCGGCCGCATTTACTATGCCTTGGCCCATGACTTGTTCCTTCTTGAATAAGCCTTTCCCGATCATCCGAGGACTCACAAAACTATGTGTGGCCCCAGAGTCGAACATAGTCAGTGTTTCTACACTTCCTACCACAACGGTCCCTACACATTCCCACAATGCATATAAGCCCCGCTTTATTCCCCAATATGCCATGCAGTAATTTGAGAAATCAGGGTTCGAGTGACATACCAATGATCACATCGAAGGAAACGGCCATGCCTGAATCCTCCACGAGCTCATGGACTCGAGGTTTCCCAGCTGACCCTTGGCCGTAGCCGCGTGGTCACCCTGACCCCAATCCACTTTCGGAGCCCTCGACCGTCCGTCCCGGTCATTCCGACAGTCCCAAACAACATGTCTAGGTTGCCCACGACGGAAACATGACCTTGGTTTTACAGTCACCTCTTTTCGACCCCCAGCCTGTGGACAGCTCGCGACCCTGGGTCCTTGCTTCCACCTTCACGCATGCCCTCCCTTTTCCCAACATCTTACGGAGTGTTGTCATCCACCGGAGGTGCATTCTGCGCGGTCCGAGGAATGGTTATCGACCCCTTGGTCCCATTTCCTCCTCAGGTCCTTCCCGGTTAGGCCAACCCCTTCCCGTGATTGTGCCCTCCGGTTCACCCCCAGGTCCCTCCCGGTTAGGCCAACCACTTTCCCATGATTGCGCCTTCCGGTTCACCCCGACACCGTCTTGCGACCTTGATCCAAATCCGGGAAATAATCTCACAACCGAGCCCATACTCAGCTGAAAAGTACTTCCCATTGGACTTGTTCTCAAAGCCTGCCCAAGACTAAGTGCCATCCTTGGTGCTCTTGCCTTTGCAAGTCACCAATCAAAAGAGCATTGTTCTAGGAATTAACTCCGCTCTGATACCAACTTGAAACACCCCGACCCGGCCTTCCTAGGCCGCGGTCGATGCGTCCCACTAGTCAGGCCAAAACCAGGCTTGAACCTCCCGAAAACCCGTCCTATTTAAAACTTTTCCCTTAGGAACAAGTATTCCTCGGATCTACTATTTGACTCCTAGTCTTAGATCCTTCATACTTAAGATTATGCAGCGGAAATGCTTACTTAGCATTTCTATCGTCCTTCTAAAGAACGATCCATCCGAGAACCTCTTATAACCTTATTTAGTTTCCTTAAAACTCTATCAAGGTTCCGTTCTTATCTTTCCATTCTAACAACCTAAGTCTTGCTTAGATTCTTCCGTTCAACTTATTCAGATCTAACCAATCCTTAGATCACTCGAGTAATTGGACTCGTACCTTTGCCTTTTAGTGAAGCAGCTCCTTAATTCATCCAACTTCCTAGAACATACCTCCCTTGTACCAAGTCATTCAACCAACCATCCCCACATGACAAGGCGCAAGAGAGGTCTTCTAGTTCCTTACTTGACCACCATTTGATCTCGCTCATCCCTTTGCTTGGTTCCCATTAACATTCACCGTCTTGACTTATCTACGATTTGCTTCCTGCATCTTTTACCCTTAGACCGATCCAAGTCCTTTAGGTATAACCAGTTCATGAACCGGTTTCCCTTAGCGTTGCCAGCCACAACGATCAGTACAAGGTTGGAATGATCCTCTCGATCATTTCCGTAGATGGTCTGATATGTGGTTCGTACCGTCGGCCGTCGACCCAGTTTTTTTGACTGACCGATCCTAGGCCGCACGCGTTTCGACCACACGATCTCCCCGATCCAATCCACAGGCCAACTCATGCCATCTCGTCAGCCCGACTTAACCGCGAATGATCTTCTGATCAATCCCAACGGTATTTTGGACATGAACCCTCCAAGTCCGATAATCCCGTCACTCGCCTTGACCTTACGCGATCACTTGGATCGCACCGCGATACCCAATCCATTATAACCGGCCTAAGTCTTATGGACCGTCCCGCATCATGAACCGGCCGTGGTCGTTACCGCGTACCGTCCGTCCATGCGCGGTCGTCCTACCTTCGTGACCAATCAACCCGCGACGCTGAGTATCAACCGCGGATGCACGTACGCGTCCTGCGGGCGTAGTGAACGGCTTGCGGACGCACGCGACCATCCTGCGGACGCGCTTAACCATCTTGCGGTTGTTGCGCACGTCCTGCGGATACACGCTGTCGTCCCGAGACGTCCTGCGATCGCCTAATGTTTGGTTATATCAAACCGCAGACAGACGCGACCTTTCGCGAACAGACGCGACTGTACGTGAACAGTTGCGACCGTGCGCTGGGCCTTGTATAGTCTGCCGCGATCGTTCTGCCGCATCCGACCAATCTATCGCGATCAGTCTGCCGATCTATCGGCCGATCATTCTGCCGGATAACGTAACCGCTCGAAGTGACAAGAATAGGCTGCGTTGACGAGCGTACTTGGCAGCGCTTGCGCGTCCCATCCGTCAGTCGGTACGCTCCGTGCCGCGATCGTTGCCCATCCGGCTGACGCATGTTCCGATCGTTTGCGATCCTTGAAAAGTTACGTCAGTCCGCGAAGGGACGCGATCGTCCGCGTAAGGGTGGGACGTCCGATCAGCGAACGCGACCATCCGAAGATGATTCACGGCCGCTTGTACGATCGTACCGTCCGACCGTGTACCGCGTACATGTCCCCGATCTCCAATCTTACGTCCAGGCGCCATCGACCGAGACTGCGTCCATCCGCCCAGTCTGCCGTATGCGATCAGCCTCCTTCGGTTTTATGTCCATCCGGACGACCGTGTGGTAGCGTCTGATCTATCGGCCTATCACGCTTGGCCGGCAGTCGATGCGCGCATCTTTTACGTCCGACCGCGCTTGACCACGATCATGGCCCGTGGCCGATCGTGGCCTTTGGGGAAAACTCGCCGAATCTTAAGCCAAGCTACGGCCTAACACCCAGTCTACTCCCGGAAAAGAGATGAAGAGAATAGCGCTCGCGTCAGCCCGTTTGATCAAACCGTCGACCAAGCGGTTCACCGCGGTCGCGGTTGATCCTTAAGGCCGATCACGCACCTTTGACTTGGTTGTGTCTTGCCTTGAGTTGCGGATGCCTTACCGGCCATCCTGCTTCTCTTGCGCCACCCACCAAACGCTATCCATACCACCGGCCTTCCTCTTCAGAACCCGGCAATCTCCCTCTCTCTATCCTTTCCGATTTATGGCCAAATGCCTTAGAAATATTTCTGGGATATTTTTGGACTTTTTCCGGCGTGCGCAAATTGGCCAAGGAATGGCCTATTTATAGGCTTCCTTGGCGCCAACTTCCTCCAAGTGAATGGTCATGAGTTGTTGGCAGAAAGGTCACAACTCCTCTTGGTGACCATTCGTTGGTAACCGCTTGGTCAGCTAGTGTCACTAGCTGACCAGCTGACCCAACACTTGAACACTCAAGCTAGCTGGGTTGAGCTGGCTGCCAGCTGACCTAGCTGACCAACTGGAATGTTCAGCTCGTTTTAGCTGAACACTCTTGGTTCAGCTCGGCTAAGCTCATCTCCCACTGAACTTAGCTCTTTTTAGGTCATGGAACACTTCATTGATCCTCTTTGATCACGTGTTCGGTCTTATGGTTCCATAACAGTCCAAACGATTAGGGTGGGGTTTGTATCCCGGTTTGGGGATGTTACAAGTTCTACCCCCCTTAAAAGGGATTTGTCCCCGAATCCGACTTAAGGTGTTTACCCTGTTCAACTTTATGAACCATTGGAGACCTACTAACATCCCGAAGTGTTAGCATAACATAACCATTCTATGTTCTCTCCATTCGGCCTAAGTCCATTTATGGCCGTCTCTGCCGGAGCCATTCATCTCGGATCAAGTCGCGTATGACCGGACATTTCCATTCCGTTCCCGTGCATGGACCATCCGTGCCCAGCTTGCCGATCTTCGGTCAACCGCCCCAACGACTACCGTTTGATCGCGCTTAACTGTCCGAACTTCTCTTGCCCATGACTCACGGTTCATCCCACGCTTATCCCGACCTGTGGCTCACTTTCTTGGCTTTGGCCGATCAACAATCGAACCTTGGACTAAGCCGTCGAGAGATCCATACATCTCCTATGACCTCGGTCCGTCAAGACTTAATCATTTCCCTGATTTTTGTCTTGCCTTAGACTTAGTCAATCTCGATCACAACCTTTACGACTTGACCCGAAACTTGATCTCCGTCCTCTAAGGACTTGATCTCAGTTCCCCGAAACTTGATCTCCGCCCTCCACGGACTTGATCTCGGTTAAGGTTCTTACGCATTCCAAATGCTAAGCAACCTAACCAATCCATACTCAAGATCACCTCGTGACGCTTAAGCTAGACCACCACTAGGCCAGCTGGCATACTTACGCCTCCTCTGGAGACTGGTATACCCCTAACTAAACCCAGCACGGGCATTACTTGCCCACCGGCCGCATTTACAATGCCTTGGCCCACGACTTGTTCCTTCTGGAACAAGCCTTTCCCGATCATCCGAGGACTCACAAAACTATGTGTGGCCCCGGAGTCGAACATAGTCAGTGTTTCTACACTTCCTACCACAACGGTCCCTACACATTCCCACAATGCATATAAGCCCCGCTTTATTCCCCAATATGCCATGCAGTAATTTGAGAAATCAGGGTTCGAGTGACATACCAATGATCACATCGAAGGAAACGGCCATGCCTGAATCCTCCACGAGCTCATGGACTCGAGGTTTCCCAGCTGACCCTTGGCCGTAGCCGCGTGGTCACCCTGACCCCAATCCACTTTCGGAGCCCTCGACCGTCCGTCCCGGTCATTCCGACAGTCCCAAACAACATGTCTTGGCTGCCCACGACGGAAACATGACCTTGGTTTTACAGTCACCTCTTTTCGACCCCCAGCCTGTGGACAGCTCGCGACCCTGGGTCCTTGCTTCCACCTTCACGCATGCCCTCCCTTTTTCCCAACATCTTACGGAGTATTGTCATCCACCGGAGGTGCATTCTGCGGTCCGAGGAATGGTTATCGACCCCTTGGTCCCATTTCCTCCTCAGGTCCTTCCCGGTTAGGCCAACCACTTCCCGTGATTGTGCCCTCCGGTTCACCCCCAGGTCCCTCCCGGTTAGGCCAACCACTTTCCCATTATTGCGCCTTCCGGTTCACCCCGACACCGTCTTGCGACCTTGATCCAAATCCGGGAACTAATCTCTCAACCGAGCCCATACTCAGCTGAAAAGTACTTCCCATTGGACTTGTTCTCAAAGCCTGCCCAAGACTAAGTGCCATCCTTGGTGCTCTTGCCTTTGCAAGTCACCAATCAAAAGAGCATCGTTCTAGGAATTAACTCTGCTCTGATACCAACTTGAAACACCCCGACCCGGCCTTCCTAGGCCGCGGTCGATGCGTCCCACTGGTCAGGCCAAAACCAGGCTTGAACCTCCCGAAAACCCGTCCTATTTAAAACTTTTCCCTTAGGAACAAGTATTCCTCGGATCTACTATTTGACTCCTAGTCTTAGATCCTTCATACTTAAGATTATGCAGCGGAAATCCTTACTTAGCATTTCTATCGTCCTTCTAAAGAACGATCCATCCGAGAACCTCTTATAACCTTATTTAGTTTCCTTAAAACTCTATCAAGGTTCCGTTCTTATCTTTCCATTCTAACAACCTAAGTCTTGCTTAGATTCTTCCGTTCAACTTATTCAGATCTAACCAATCTTTAGATCACTCGAGTAATTGGACTCGTACCTTTGCCTTTTAGTGAAGCCGGTGTGAAGCTAGCTCAACGTCCCGCTCAGATCCTTTATTCATCCAACTTCCTAGAACATACCTCCCTTATACCAAGTCATTCAACCAACCATCCCCACATGACAAGGCGCAAGAGAGGTCTTCTAGTTCCTTACTTGACCACCATTTGATCTCGCTCATCCCTTTGCTTGGTTCCCATTAACATTCACCATCTTGACTTATCTACGATTTGCTTCCTGCATCTTTTACCCTTAGACCGATCCAAGTCCTTTAGGTATAACCAGTTCATGAACCGGTTTCCCTTAGCGTTGCCAGCCACAACGATCAATACAAGGTTGGAATGATCCTCTCGATCATTTCTGTAGATGGCCTGATATGTGGTTCGTACCGTCGGCCGTCGACCCAGTTCTTTTGACTGACCGATCCTAGGCCGCACGCGTTTCGACCACACGATCTCCCCGATCCAATCCACAGTCCAACTCATGCCATCTCGTCAGCCCGACTTAACCGCGATTGATCTTCTGATCAATCCCAACGGTATTTTGGACATGAACCCTCCAAGTCCGATAATCCTGTCACTCGCCTTGACCTTACGCGATCACTTGGATCGCACCGCAATACCCAATCCATTATAACCGGCCTAAGTCTTATGGACCGTCCCGCATCATGAACCGGCCGTGGTCGTTACCGCGTACCGTCCGTCCATGCGCGGTCGTCCTACCTTCGTGACCAATCAACCCGCGACGCTGAGTATCAACCGCGGATGCACGTACGCGTCCTGCGGGCGTAGCGAACGGCTTGCGGACGCACGCGACCATCCTGCGGACGCGCTTAACCGTCCTGCGGTTGTTGCGCACGTCCTGCGGATACGCGCTGTCGTCCCGAGACGTCCTGCGATCGCCTAATGGTTGGTTATGTCAAACCGCGGACAGACGCGACTGTACGTGAACAGTTGCGACCGTGCGCTGGGCCTTGTATAGTCTGCCGCGATCGTTCTGCCGTATCCGACCAATCTATCGCGATCAGTCTGCCGATCTATCGGCCGATCATTCTGCCGGATAATGTAACCGATCGACGTGACGAGAATAGGCTGCGTTGACGAGCGTACTTGGCAGAGCTTGCGCGTCCCGTCCGTCAGTCGGTACGCTCCGTGCCGCGATCGTTGCCCATCCGGCTGACGCATGTTCCGATCGTTCGCGATCCTTGAACAGTTGCGTTAGTCCGCGAAGGGACGCGATCGTCCGCGTAAGGGTGGGACGTCCGATCAGCGAACGCGACCATCCGGAGATGATTCACGGCCGCTTGCACGATCGTACCGTCCGACCGTGTACCGCGTAGATGTCCCCGATCGCCAATCTTACGTCCAGGCGCCATCGACCGAGACTGCGTCCATCCGCCCAGTCTGCCGTATGCGATCAGCCTCCTTCGGTTTTATGTCCATCCGGACGACCGTGTGGTAGCGTCTGTTCCATCGGCCTATCACGCTTGGCCGGCAGTCGATGCGCGCGTCTTGTACGTACGACCGCGCTTGACCACGATCATGGCCCGTGGCCGATCGTGGCCTTTGGGGAAAACTCGCCGAATCTTAAGCCAACCTCCAGCCTAACACCCAGTCTACTCCCGGAAAAGAGATGAGGAGAATAGCGCTCGCGTTAGCCCGTTTGATCCAACCGTCGACCAAGCGGTTCACCGCGGTCGCGGTTGATCCTTAAGGCCGATCACACACCTTTGATGTGGTTGTGTCACACACCACCAAACGCTATCCATACCACCGGCCTTCCTCTTCAGAACCCAGCAATCTCCCTCTCTCTATCCTTTCCGATTTATGGCCAAATGCCTTAGAAAGATTTCTGGGATATTTTTGGACTTTTTCCGGCGTGCACAAATTGGCCAAGGAATGGCCTATTTATAGGCTTCCTTGGCGCCAACTTCCTCCAAGTTAATGGTCATGAGTTGTTGGCCGAAAGGTCACAACTCCTCTTGGTGACCATTCGCTGGTAACCGCTTGGTCAGCTAGTGTCACTAGCTGACCAGCTGACCCAACACTTGAACACTCAAGCTAGCTGGGTTGAGATGGCTGCCAGCTGACCTAGCTGACCAACTGGACTGTTCAGCTCGTTTTAGCTGAACACTCTTGGTTCAGCTCGGCTAAGCTCATCTCCCACTGAACTTAGCTCTTTTTAGGTCATGGAACACTTCATTGATCCTCTTTGATCACGTGTTCGGTCTTATGGTTCCATAACAGTCCAAACGATTAGGGTGGGGTTTATATCCCGGTTTGTGGATGTTACAGGGAGACTGGTGTATTTGACCATTACACGTCCTAAGTTGTCTCACATAGTGAATGTACTTGTCCAATCTATGCAGCGACCTCAGCGGAAACATTGGTTGGGGGCATTGAGAGTTGTTAGATACTTGAAAGGGAGCCCGAGGCAAGGCATATTTCTCTCTTCCAATGGTGATCTGAATATTTCAGTCTATTGTGATGCGGATTGGGCAGCTTTTCAAACTACACGCAGATCATTGTCGGGTTTTGTTGTCATGGCAGGGGATTCTCCGATCAATTGGAAGACAAGGAAACAACGTGTCGTCTCGAGATCATCCGCAGAAGCGGAATACAGAGCAATGGCGGATACTGTTTCCGATCTTAAATGGGATCAGTGTAACGCCCCCTTCCCGTTTTCCGCTGACCGACCAGCTGACCGGCCAACAATCAAACAAGAACATGACCGATCGAACCCGAGCAGTCATACAAGAAGAGTTTGTCACAATACGAAAGCCAGAGACAGTCCGGTTTGAGTCAATGGCTCGAACCAAACCATCCTTGACTCCGTTTACCTCGATTCCACGATACAAAGCTTTTCAACTTGTACAGGTTTCCACGAGTTGTGTTCGGTTCGGACGAAACCGTATATCAGGGAATTATTCCGTTTTTATTACTTTAAAAATATAAATCTTATACATAATAATATACGGTATAATACAAAACATTAGCGAGCTCTCAAGAAATCCGCAACCAAAAATATAGTCAAATATGCCTCACAACCGATACCCAATGCCAACCCGAGACTACTCCGAGTGTCCTACGCGTCTGCCGAGCTACGCCAAACCTGAAAAACACAAAAGAGTCTAATGAGTAATCTAAGATTACCCAGTGAGACGGCTCCCAACTAAAGGCTGCTATCAATCTAATAATCCCGCCCAAAAATCCAAAATAACAATCAAGTATAAATCGTTGGTCACGTGCTACCAAGACATGACGAGCTCCACAACACACAAGCAATCAAATATCAACACAACAACACGGAAGTAACCAAGGGAATCGAGAACACTGCGGCACATGCTCTCGATTAGACTCGATCTATCTATCGCAGCCCTAACGCAATCTCCACACCATCTGGGCCCACTATGCGAACTCGGTGACTTCCACGGGAACACTTAGCTGCCGCCACGGTAGCTAAAACCTCCCACGACTCCTAGGCGATAACACGAAGTCCAACAACTAGGACACCGTTCTCCGTCCATCGATACGCGGTGACTCAGGCTACCCCTAGATAACCCAAGCTTCCATGCAGTCCGGCCCTAGGACGCGACCCAGTATTCTCCGGACCACACACCTACAGACGTCACTCCGTAGGTTAACACCTGCCAGAACCACTACTGAAGGTACATGAACTGTCAAGGTTCTCAACTCCTGAGGATCCAATCGGGCAGGAAGTACCGGAAGGCCATCGCTAGACTTGCGGGATCTAACGCACCCTATAGAGTCCTAATAACAGCAATGTAAACAAGCAGACTCACTGGGACTCTATCACACAATATCAACAAGATCAAATAGAACCACTATCTCAATCCCCAGTCTATCCCGCAAGTCCTATCGCCAATCTCCACATCACCCAAACTTACTCGGTCCCGCACCAGAGTAAGTATCTACCAGTACAGTCTACTCGGCCCAACACCGAAGTAGATAAACAATCAAGCAATCAACAGTCTACTCGGCCCAACACCGAAGTAGATACACAATCACACAATCAACAGTCTACTCGGCCCAACACTGAAGTAGATAAACAAACACACAATCACAACACCGTACAAACATTTATTTAGGTTTATTAGTCTTTTAACCTATTCTTAACCTTCACTCATTAAATCCGCTACCTTGGGATTAGTGGATTACTAATCCCGTAGACGGCTCCTCGATCACACCACTTCTCTTACTTATCCCTTCCTAAGTATCTTTTAATAAGTCTTCGATCTGTCGGTTTAGAGTTAGTAAGATTACTAACTCCCCGACATCTCATTATTCATTAACTTTCATTCATTAGTCCACCCGTTATTATATTCTAAGTGTGTTATGTCATTTAACCGTATTTTAATCAACTCATAATTTCCCGTATATAGATTCTTTTCAATACGTGCTTAAATACTTATATATATATGCATATACGTCCTAGCATGCTGTTCTATATGTATGCATCACCCAATCAAGCAATCAATCAACTATCAATAATTACGGATATAATCAAACTAGCATGCATCTCTTACCCTAACCATCTCATTGATTAACCGAGTTATTAAATCAACCTAGCCGCTCTAACCAATTCAATCAATCGGGTATGCAACCTAAACTACGGTTTATCAATTACGGATCTATATGATCTTAACTAAATGCAACACACAATTAGTTGACTCACAATGTTATTATGGCGATGGACGGACGGATTGACGGACTAGCGGAACAACGAGACCCGGCATGAACCCGACGCTATCTCGAACCTTCCCCGAACCTTCGTTGCTTTGACCCGACCTTGACCCGCTCTTGACCGTACCGTTGACCGAATGATTCCGATGGAGCCTCCGGATAACCCTCATATGATGGCTACTACAACCGTCTATCCTATTTCTAAGTAAAAGAAATCCGGTTTATCGGGAAGATTATTACGTCGGAGAGATTCCTTTCCGAAGAATATTCTTTGGAATATTCCGACGTAATAATATTCCTTTCCCCATCTTTCTTCTATTTTTCTCACTCTCTCTCATCCATTTCTCTCTCTCTCTCCTCCTTCTCTCTCTCTCCCCTCCGGCTCCTCCTTCTTCTTTCCTCCCTCCGGCTTCTTCTTCTCCTCCTCCTTCTTCTTCTTCTCCTTCTTTCTCTTCTCTCCCTCTACCTCTCTTTCTCTTCTGTTCTCGCTTGAATTGTGAGGAAGGAGAAGAGGTTCCATCCTCTATTTATAGTAAAATCCTTGCACCATCATGTGACAAATGTCACTTATCTCTTCTTCTCCATGCCACGCCTTCTCATGCCCTTCCTCCACGACTCCCTTCTATTACACAGGTTTGATTCATTGTATATCCACTTACAGTTGTCTTTCTCCTTGAAATGCCACGTTTTCATTCCCAAAACCAAGCTATGTACACTGAATTTTTCCATGTGCTTCTTTCCTTTACGTGACCAAACAATAAACAAAGATGATGAAATGAATCAACACTCCTTCTCTTCTTTTGACACGTTTCATGTCACAAACTGATAAGAGATCCAATGTTTCTAGTTTACTTCCTCTTAGATCACGTAACTAAGCAAGCGAGAGGTTCATTGTGCCTCTTCTACCCATTCTCATTTTGACACATAATAAATATGTGAAAAATGATTCTCCTTCTACTTCTCCAAGATTTCCACGTCTCCCTCTCTTTCTTAAGCATAACTGAGTCTTGATTAAATGAATCTTGTTGCCCAAGTCACATCTCTTCATTGGCCATATTTTGAGAAAATTCATATCTTTAGCTTAATTATCTAATTAAGCATTTAATTCTCCAAAAACCTTCGAAGCTTCAGAACAAATTTCCCAAAACTTCCTTTTAAATTACTAGACTCCATAAGAAGAATTTAGCAAGTCGTTTCACCTTAATCGGACTTCCGTAGCCCCCGTAATGAATTTTACAAGTTTTATCTGTTCTATCGGTTTCCTTTCCCGATAGTCCGTAAAATCTGTTTAGTCTCCGTTTCTTCCACGTCTGGTCTTCTAAATGTTTTTTATGGACAAAAGAAGAGCATTTGGTCCGTCTCCACTTTCGGCTCGCATTTTGGTAAAATTACCAAAATATCCTTCCTTTCTTGAAAATTACAGAAATGCCCCTTGTTGACTTCCCGTTGACCATTTCTTGGAACATGATATTAAAATCAGGCTCTTCTTAAATAATTGGGCGTCTCATTCACAAAACCAATGTTGATGTACTGTGACAACCAAGCATCACTTCATATTGCGGTGAATCCGGTATTTCATGAGCAGGTACCTTGAAGACCATGAAGGTTCATACTACAGAACAGCTAGCGGATATCTTCACCAAAGGTCTTGCATCACATCAATTCACCTATTTGAGTTGCAAGTTGGGCATTTGTGACCTTCATGCTCCAACTTGAGGGGGAGTATTGGTGAGCGAGAATCATTCTAGAGGATTCTCGAAGATTATGTAAATATATTGGTGTATCTTTAGATATGTAATCTTTCATTAGAAGTAGAGTCTCTTATGTGTATATAAGGAACAATACCTAGATGAATAAAGTCAAGACTTCCGACCACAAGTTGTATCAAAAGCCCATGTTTCGCTTCACTAACACTACTAATTCCCAATCTTGTTTCATTTCTAGAAATCTTTGTTTAAATTACAATATATAGTTAAAGATTCACTGTTTTGTTGTCGTGCAGCCCGCAATGATGGCTGCAACTCTTGCGTAAGTATTATCATAATTGGGAGGTAGCTGTTGTTCTTCGAGGAAGCCACATCTTGTTGGAACACATCATGTGTACTATTATGTCAGTACTCCTTTTCTCCAGCTTCTATTTATGCTGCTGTCAACATTATCCATCTTGCATCCGTGTTGCTTTCTGCTTAGTTGCGTATAGCTAAATTATGATTGTAGTTCTTCATCTGAAAAAAAAATGAAAAGATGCGATTAAAGTATATATGACTTTGGTGAATCTTTAAAATTCTTTTGTATTGGCATTCTTGCTTGAGAGGTTTGGTAGTAGACTACTTGTGGTTGTGAAACATGTGCACTTTTTCTGAATATATGTAGAAATCATCTACAGTTATACAATTGAAGTTTCTATTTACTAAAGTTTTTGGTACACAGTGTCCATAATCTTTTGAAGAGCTTAGGACTTCTGGAGCTCATGCTGGTGTGGGATCAGTAGCATTCACCACAGGCCTCTTGGTTGATATAGGTATAGAGACATCTATACCACACACTTTTTTTTGCTCCTGCTCCTCTTCCTTATGATTTTCTTTTGGGAAGACCACAGTGCGCAGAGTCCGAGTCTATCAAAGGTAGGGTTAGTGAAGCAGTTTTTGAACGTTGGCTTCATGGGAAGATCTCGGGAAATCAGACTTTAAAAATCAACCCAGCTCAGAGGAAGACTTTTGTCCCATCTGTTTTGAAGGTAAAGAAATCAAGATCCTTAAATGAACTTCTTTTTCTTTCTTTTTTTAGAGCAAACAAAGGCATGGTTTCATGTGCTTCCCTTACGCAGACATAGCCGGCCTCGAGCATAAGCCACATAAACGACCGATTAGAGCATCCAATTAAAAATGGCATTTTTCTATATATTTTCTTCATAAGTATATATTAAAAAGAGCATTTCTAAATATATTTTTCATAATATAGACATTTTAAAATATAATTTTTTGTTAAGATATTTAAATAAAAAATTTAATAAAATTTATATTAAATAATATTTTAGTTTTGAATAGGACATCCGAAAACATTGGGCCGACACGGTATGCAGATTATGATGTTGAGAATCCAAATGTAACGACAAAGTGTGAGCACGATTTTCATCTCTCTTGTCTTTTGGAGTGGATGGAAAGAAGCGATAGCTGCCCTATATGTGTTATAGAACGCATTTTACTACTCTTTACCAATTCTTTTCTTTGACTGTTCTAAAAAAGGAACAGTTTTGGGATTATAGGTAGATCTGCCAATTAAAAATTCATAATTTGGCTGACATACAAACATTCCACTTCTTTTTGCCAATAAATCAGCAAGTTGTGTTTGATGATTGCTTGAACTAGCAGCATCACTGTCCAGTCTGTGTTGGAAGTTTGAAGCCGTTACTTATTCGGGTTAGTCTACAACATAATTTGCATCCATCTTTTTGTTTGTTATTTACACATAAGTGGTCAGTGGTCTCTACGTTTGCGTCTTGTTTTTGTCATCAAATTGGTTATGACAGTCATATAAGATACAAGTGTAAATATCATTAGCTTCAACAATATATGATGATATATTTGATTCACTCACTACTAAATGGATTTTGAGATAATGTATAAGTTAGTAAATAACTCATGACTCCTTGACCTTGCATATTATCAAAGTTCAGTGGATCCAGTCATGAGTTATTAACTCTTTATGTATTGTAAAAAGTAAACTCAAAATCGAAATAAACTCAAACCGAACTAAATTAAACCACTACAAAAAACATGTTTTTTGCGACTGCGTAAATAGCGACTAAATAAGTTAGTTTCTAATCCTTTGTCGCTAATCTTATTAGTCGCTATGTAAGTCGTTAATTTGCGACTATTTAGCGACTATATATATATCATTAATATTAGTCGCTACTGAGTCGCTAATTTTAACGACTGATTAGCGACACTTTTACGACCAACATAGCGACTCTATTATAGCTACTTTAAAGTCGCTAACTTATTGGTCGCTACATAGTCGCTAAATTAGCAACCATTTGGCGACTATTTGGCGACTATATTAGCGACGTTTTAGCGACTAAATTAGTCATCAGAAATTTAAGTTTTGTCCATATTGCGACTACTTAGCGACTGATTTGTGACTATTATCGCGACTAATTAGCGACTAACAACTTGAACTGGGATAAGAATTTAATTCCAATTTGGTTTCGGTTTTCCACTATTTTGGTTTTTGTATTTTGATTGTTCTGTTAAATTATGATTCTAAAAGCTTTATAACAACATACAACATGATATATTAAAGTTTAAAACCTAAAGTGCATACATTGGTCTTAAAACCAAAAAAATATCAGAACATCCAAACATTATATACAAGTTTATACAAAGTCTGAACAAGTAGAGTCCTAATGAGTAGGAGAAGAGGGAGACATTGGCTCAGCAGTATGGGTTTTGCAGAAGTCGAGGTATGCCGGGTCTGTTTGCTGAAGATATTTTTTCACTATGCCCAACTCCTTCTGCTCATTTGCTTGTCGAGCTAGCTCAGCATCTTGTGACTCAATTTGGCGCTTAGCTTCTTCGAGCTGATGTTGGAGCGAGTTATAAGTCGAAGAGCTACTCGGGGACTGATACGATCAGGTTTTAATCCCTAGATCTACACTGCAAGTGCACCGACGTGAACCAGTAGTATATAGGGTATCAAATCCACAGAGACTCTAGATTCTTACGATAGATTATAGAATGTCAGGTTAAGCTAGGTGAAACAGAGAATAAGCAGTAAATCAAGCAATAAAGTAAATAGATTGGTTTGTAAACAAGAAGGCAGAGCGTCAAGTCTAGGGAGTTCTCAGGAAATCAGGAACACAGGCTAATCAATCAATCGGGATCTAATTAAGAACTGTTCTAGAACTAGAATCACAAAATTATAACAGACCAACTTTCGTTGCGAATATTATCTATGTCTAACAACCTAGCAAGCCAACTTTCGTTGCGAATCCTAGAGTTCTAAACAAGCATTAATCTCAGGTTCTTTCGTTCACAATTCTCCTAAGCCAAATTTCTTTGCTAATAGTCAAATTGCTCATCTAAGTTCTTTCTAATTAGTTAATCAACTTTCGTTGCAGAAATCAACCTAACATCATAAATCTGGGTAGCTAATTCAGATTAAGCATTAAGAACAACCATAGATGAAGAACTAGCAGATGTGAATCCCTACAAATTGATCAACCTATAATTCCATGAAATCCCTAATGTCCCTAAACCTAACAGGTAAACTACTCAGACATGACAATCATAACAAAAGACATGATGAACAGAATACTGAATATCATAAAACAGAATAAGAAACAGGGGTTCAAAATCTTCTCTCTGTCGAGTATCTGATCAGCCCCTAAAACTCTCTGAATGTCAATTAAAGCGTATGTCTAGCGTAGCCTAAACAATGGCTTAAAACCCTAATATAATGGTCTAATCTCGGCTGGGGCTTCTTTGTAATTATGAGAAACTTCTGGGCAAACGTGAAATTTCCAAATTCATCATTAAACGCTCGCGAGAAAAGTCCATCATTCATGTGCATCGATCGACACCCAAGGTGTGTCGATCGACACATCTTCCAAATATCGACAGTGAACTCATCTCTCGGGCAATTGTTCCAAAATGCTCCAAAATGCGTCATAGTGTCCAAATCCGCTCCAAAGGACCTGAAAACCATGATATATCAGGGACTTGCGCTTTCTGGAGGCGTGAGACTCTCCGAGACTTCCAATACCATAAGCATGGTCTCTATCATCCACAATTGTTGACTAGGAAACAGAAAATATGTTGACACAGTTAGGAAATGGGTAAAGGATGACATACAATTCAAATAACAGAATCATTAACACATCTGAACAATAACAGAATCATTAACACATCAAGCAATTACACAAGAACAATAACAAAATCATTAACACCTCTATCTCACTACCAATAACACAAAAGATTCATATATGCAACAACAATGGTGAACATTTTATGCCAAAAACACTAGAGTTCAAAACAATAACCAGTGCAACAAACAAACTCCATATGTACAAATAACCAATGCAACAAACAAACTCTAAAAGACTGTCAACCATATGTACTCATATACATTAAACACAAATGCTTAATGATTAATCAGAAGCATAGTTACCTGAAGAAAGAGTTCATTGAACTCATCGGTGGTCAGATCTCTAGGTTGTGAAGTCCTATCAGAAGTTTCTGCCTCAATCTCAGCCTGCTTTGCTTTGAGCTTCTCCTTACACTTCTCTGCGACCTGTTGCACCTTCAAGTCAATGTAAGGTTCATCTGGTTTTGTGTGGGTCTTCAGGAAGACTTCACCGAAACTGACTGCTCTACCCAGCTGCTCTTCCTGAAAATAAAACAAAAAATAAAATAGTTAAAGAAAAGTATAAACTCAGAGAAGCATTAGTAGATAGAGGAATTTATATTACCATTTCTTGGTGAATTTGCAGAAAAGACTCATGCACAGTGTAGTTCTTGTGAGGACTGAGACCGCCACGATCAGAATTCCGAGCAGCAGAAGTGGTCTCACTCCTCTGTTTACCTTCATCAGTGTCCCAATAGGCCACCATTTGTTTCCAGATTGGGTCTGACATCTATGCAGGTCGCACACCAGAAATGTGAGCTTTGCTGACCATATCCTTCATTCTCCTCTGACAAATCGCCTCAAAATGTGCTTGAACGGTCCCTGTTATTAGGAAATCACAGGTTTTCTCTTTCTATAGTGGAAGCAATAGAATCATGTTAGTAAGAGAGTAATGAAAAGTAAAATAAAAGATAGACTAATGTAGTATACTAACCGCAAATTCAAGGAAGTATCACTCTGCTCGCGGCCGAGGCACATGACTTCAACTATAGAATGCTCCATCAAACTTGTTTGTGAAGATCTTAGTAATCTTTCGGACCAAAACAGACTTGTCACGACCAAACCTACACATAGAGCAAAAATCAGAATAAAATATGACTTATAAGTACACAGTGAGCAAAACAAACAACCAAATTGGAGAGAGAGAGAGATAGAGAGAGAGAGAGAGAGAGAGAGAGAGAGAGAGAGAGAGAGAGAGAGAGAGAGAGAGAGAGAGAGAGAGAGAGAGAGAGAGATGCTTATACCAAGTGGTTTTTGGCGGCTGAGGAAGTAGTAGAGAGAGCACAGTCGTCCACCGATCACGATTTGGCATGGTTAGCAGCCTCTCAAGATAGCGGAGACGGCTTTCCTCTAGATTTGGTTGAATATCAGCATTGTCATCAACCCGTCAACCCCAGATTCATCCAATTAGTTGGAATGCTGAACTTCAGGCGCCTGATTACTGTGAGCTTCAGAGTTCTGATTCGGAGACGGCCTTGGTGGCTGAAACACTTGAACTGAACGAGCTGGATAGGCTTATGGAGGAGTCATCTAACCTGAAATAGTGAACAAAACATAGAATTTAAACATACACAATACTTAAACACAGACAATATTCAGACAAACACAAACAATACTCAGAAAATTACATCTATATGCAATACTCAAACACAAACAATACTCAAACACAGACAAGGTTAAGAACATACAAGAACAAATCATACAAGACAATCATACAAAACAAAACAAAACATGATCTGGAAGCAAGCGTTTCTTACGACACAAAACCCATGAGAACTCAATACACAGAACCACAAGAGAAAAAAACAGACAAGAACAAACACGCATTGACCAACACATGATTAAGAACATGATTTAGAACAGACTAGACAATAAGAACCGAATCCAAGAACAGTACAGACATTCCTCAATCCAAGTACAGTCCAGACATTCCTCAGACAAACACAAACATGAACTTAGAAAAGAATCAGACAACATGAACTCAAGCAATACAGACATCTTCTAGACTTATGTCTTCAAACTCAAGCAATACAGACATTACTCCAACGATTTAAATCCTATAATCCGGTAACAAATGTCAATCAAATCATATAATCCTATAACAAATGTCAAAACAATATCAATACACAAACAAACTCACAAAAACAATCAAATTAGACGACACACATAATAAAATCAGACTTACCGTGACCTTGAGTGTTCTGTCTGGGAGTTACATTCGAAGGGCCTCCCCTCTGTAGTTGAGGGTTCGTAGAGTTACCTTGAGAGGCCTGTCTGGAAGCCGGCGAGTTTGTTTCGAATAGAAAAGTCGGCAGACTGGCGGACATGCAACTGGGTTAGCGTCAGAGTTGGGCGCTGTGGCGGAGAGTCGTCGGTCGCCGGAGTGATTTCGTACTGTGCAGGTAGATTAGCGGGCCTATTCTGTGTGGAAGAGGAAGGCTGAGTCTCGACAACGACAGGAGCTGCTAGGCCTCGACCTCTTCCCTGCCCTCGACCTCTTCCTCTTCCTTTTGCGGCAGCCATCAGAGATGAAACGAGAGAACGAACAAAGAGAGATTTAGGGTTTGTGAAAAAGGGTTGAGAAAGATCGAATACATAGAGAGAGAGAGAGAGAGAGAGAGAGAGAGAGAGAGAGAGAGAGAGAGAGAGAGAGAGAGAGAGAGAGAGAGAGAGAGAGAGAGAGAGAGAGAGAGAGAGAGAATACATAGATATAGATCGAACAGAGAGAGATTGAGAGAGGTTAAAGATTTCAGTGACCGAGCTCGATCTAGAAAGCTCGAGCAGAGAGATTCAACAGAGAACGATATCGAGAGAGGCGATGAATTTTTGAGAAAGAAGAAAATAAAATTAGATTTAGGAATCGGGATCGACCCTTTGTTTGGGGAAAAAATCAGAGGGAAAAATTTCCCGGTTAACCCAAAATCACTCGGTTAATCAAAAAATTGGGCCAAATTGTTTTGGCGGTTCTGTCAAATTCGGCAATTATTTTGGCGGTTTAGGTTAATTGATCCAAAATATCTAGGCGGACCAATTAATTTGTGGCGCTAAAATATGAAACTCTGTTTAATCACTAGTTAGTCGCCAAATAGTTGCTAATTTCCAAATAAATTTTAATAGTTTAAACGTTAACAAACATTATGAAATTATATTTAAACATTAAACAAGATGAAATTATAATTAAACATAAACATTATGAAATTATAATTAAATATTAATCATTAACCTTATAATTAAAACAAGAGCAAGATACCATAAACATTAAACATTAAAATTAGACATTAAACATTAACATACTCCATATGAAATATTATCATGCAAGTGGAAATTGTTTGAAATCTGAAATACATTAATCAGTACGGTTCTTCATCATATTCCGCTTTATCATCTTCATCGTCATCATCACAAGATGATAGATTACACCGAAATTTGTCTTCTGGTTCTGCATCTCCGACATCGTAATCGAGATTGATTGGGTTTTCGTGCTGCACCAAATTCTCGAGAACGAGATCTTCAGTTGTAGTCATCATCATCATATCATCATTTTCTAGTTTCAAAAGAGTCAGTTCTTTGTTGACATATTCCCCTGAAATATTTCTCCTCGGGTTGACTTTAACAACATTGAGCCACAAATGCTTCGGTTTCTTTGTGTATGGATACAGGATATAACAAACTTGCTCCGCTTGAGAGGCTGTACAAATTAAATATGGAAATTATACATGAGTATCTATGATATCCAGAGAGTAGTTAAAAAAAATATAGAGATAGATATATATTTACGTACCTAGAATAAATGGTTCGTATTTATTGTACTTTATCGATGCACGAACGTCTACAATGCCAACATTGATCCTTCGAGTTCCTCTACCGATAACAGGGCCATACCATTTACACTTAAAGAGTGTGATTCTCAAATTAACCATCCCCTCGTAGTGAAGTTGTATTATATCCGTTAAGATCCCATTGAAATTAGCTGCATCAGATGCATCACTGTAATTCTCCTTTAACACATACACAATAGTTACATGTCTTTCGTCCCTCGCTGTGATTTTTTGTGTGAAACAGATATCCTCTTGTATAAAAGATAGGCCAAGTTCTAGACTTGTTGACGGGTTCATGCACTATGTCTTGAACCCAAGGAGGAAATGGATGGGTGGTGTTTGACAAGGCCTATCCCGGCCATAGGGCCGGAACGGATTGCCACTATCGAACCCAGTCCGAAAATACGTCCTTGTTAAAAATTTTCTTTAAGATTAAGTATTCCTCGGATCTTTCTATTGACTTCTAGTCTTAGATCCTTCGTACTTAATAATACGCAGCGGAAATTCTACTTAACCATTTAGATCGTTCTTCTAAAGAACGATCCGTTCAAGAACCTCTTATGATCTTATTTAGTTTTCTTTAAAACTCTTTCGAGGTTCCGTTCTTATCTATCCATTCTAACAACCTAAGTCTTTAACTTAGTTTGTTCCATTCCACTACTTCCTTCTATCCATACTTTAGATCATTCAAGTACTTAAACTCATACCTTAGCCTTTTTGATGAAGTCGGTGTGAAGCCAGCTTGGCGTCCAGCTTAACCCGTTTGATCCTCGAACTCCTAGAACATACCTCCCTTGTACCAAGTCATTCAACCAACCATCCCCACATGACAAGGCGCAAGAGAGGTCTTCTAGTTCTTTCCATTGACCACCTTTTCATCACGATCATTCCTTAGCTCGTTTTCCCTTTCTCAATTGTTGCCTTGACTTAACCACGTTTTGCTTCCTGCATCTTTTACCCTTCGACCGACCCAAGTCCTTAGGTATAACCAGCTTGTGAACCGGTTTCCCTTAGTATTGCCAGCTCAACGATCGGTACATGGTTGGAATGATCCTCTCGATCACTTCCGTGGATGGTCTGATCCTTAGTTCGTACCGTCGGCCGTCGACCCAATTCTTTTGACTGATCGACCGGTCCGCACGCGTTTCGACCACACGATTTCCCCGATCCTATCCACGGTCCAACTT
Organism: Orychophragmus violaceus; assembly: GCA_030180135.1. Lineage (NCBI taxonomy): Eukaryota > Viridiplantae > Streptophyta > Magnoliopsida > Brassicales > Brassicaceae > Orychophragmus > Orychophragmus violaceus. The sequence goes on along the minus strand of CM058237.1, from coordinate 104,137,862 downwards.
ATACCTTCCCGTCAGCTCGAACTTAACCGCGATTGATCTTCCGATCAATCCCAACGAGATATATTGGACATGGACCCGTCAAGTCTGATAATCCCGTCACTTGCCATGACTTTACGCGATCACTTGGGTCGTACCGAGGGTCTCCTGGTCGTACCGCGATCGTCGATCCATTAGCGCAATGGCTTGACACAACGAGGATGCGGCAGCATCGCCGAGCGTACTTGGCAATACTCGCGTATTCCTGTGCGTCAGGCCATCCGCGTCTTGCCGTGATCGCTGCCCAACTGGACTGGCCGCACGTTCTGATCGTTGGCGATCTTCGAACAGTTGCGTCAGTCCGCGAAGAGACGCGACCGTTCGCGAAGAGTCAAGACGATCAGCCAACATACGCGACCATCCAGAGATGATCCACGACCATTATTGCGACCGTACCGTCTAACCCGTGTACCACGAACTTGTCTGCGATCGACCGACAGTGGTTTACGTCATACCGCGAGTAGACGCAACCTTTCGCGAAGAGACGCGACTGCCCGTGAAACAGCCGCGACCATCCGCTTGGACCACGGTCAGTCTGCCGCGACAATCCTGCCGCGATCGTTCTCCCGCGATCCGTATGCCGCGGTCATTTTGCCGCGGTCATTTTTCCACGATCAGTCTGCCGCGAACGTCCTGCCGCGAACATCCGTGTACTGATCGCTTGCGTACTATGGCCCATCCGCGTACGTTCAGTCCGTGCGTCCGTAAGGACCGGACGATTGTCCGCGTTGACGTGCCGTGTACCGCGATCGCGTGAGGCTATGCGTTCGTAGCGTCCAGCGCTTCGCGTCCGTGGTCGACCAGCGTGTACGTGCGATCGTCCGTGCCAGCGTTCCGCGGTCGTAGCGCCTGTCCATGCACAAACGGTCGTGACCGTTCACCGCGAATGGATGCGATGGCCCGCGGACGGTTACCAACGCTCCGTGACCGCGTTGTACGTCCGCGCCTCACGTCCATAACCCGATGCTCGTTGTTCCTAACCCGACCGCGATCATCCCGGTTGCGCCCAACCGTTCACGCCGGATAAACCCATGAGCGGTTATGATCCGATCATGCCTCCAAGGCAAAAACCGTCCGATCATCCAACCCATGGTGCACCGTGTACAATCGCAGGACCCAGCTGTGCCTTCCCGGCAAGCCGTCCGACCTCTCGCGACCCACGGTTCGTTTAACCTTTCGGCGCGCATGATTCGATCGTGCAAGAAACAACCCGATCATGGCCTTTGGCCGATCGGTTGTTCTCGACATGACCACGCCTAAAACCGTTCAAGCCTAAGCCCGGTTCTAGTTCCAGAGTTAGAAGGAGGAAGAGGAGTAATCCGGCCATAATACTAACCGGCCATAGTCCAAGGATTTGGCCAAGCCCGAGAGAAGATAAGGCTCGGACTAACCTTCGATGAGTAGCGGTTTAGCCTTGGTCCTTAGCCGTGTTTCCAAGCCTTTCCTGCTCTTTATTCACGCCATGAACCACCAACTAGTCTGCCTCTTGATACTCTTCTCACCGGCGACTTTCTCAAAGCGGCCGGCCTCTCTTTCCCTCTCTTAAATCTCGGTTTCATGGCCTGTGCCTTGGAGAACTTCTGGGCGTTTTCCCCAGCGAATGTCGTGTGCGAAAATGGGCATTTGGGGGTCTATTTATAGCCCTCAAAATCGCCCCATAACTGCCCAAGGAGAAGGGTTGCAAGTGTTGGCCGAATGGGTGCATCCTTCCATGGTGCCCATTCGCCATGGTGTCCCTTGGTCAGCTAGTGTCACTAGCTGATCAGCTGACCCAACACTTGAACACTCAAGCTAGCTGAGTCAGCTGATTGCCAGCTGACCTAGCTGACCAGCTGGACTGTTCAGCTCGTTTCAGCTGAACACTCTTGGTTCAGCTCGTCTCCTCTTTGCTAAGCTGCCGTTGAGCTGAGCTTAGCTTCTTTTCTAGGCAACGGAACCCTTCTCTTAGTCCATTAGACTCTTGTCCATGTTCCGGTCCGTTCCTTTTCGCCCAAATGTCTAGGGTAGGGTTAGTATCCCGGTTTGCGGGTACTACAAGTCTACCCCCCTTAAAAGGGATTCGTCCTCGAATCCGAATCAAGGTGGTTTTCCGATCTTAGTAAGTCTCTTACTAGATCATAATCAGGTCTTTTGTTCCTCGTAGGACTCGACCTCAGGCCTTTGTTCCCTCCAGGACTCGACCTCGGTTAAGGTCCTTACGCATTCCAAATGCAAGCAACCTAACCCTTTTCCCCAAAAGTAATTCCCAGAATACATTCGAGGAAGTGGGGTTCAGTGACTGACCAGATTGCACTATAGGACTCGGCCACGCCAATGTCCCTAACCAGTTCGTAAACCCGTGGCGTCTTCGGTTAGCGCTTAGCCTTTACCGTTCGACTTTCACTTCCACGTTTTACTTCTGATTACTGCTTTACAATGGAAGCAATTCCTTGGTCTTTCATTGTCACTTTCCTTCCCCTATCTTGAAAACAGCTTTAGGCTCCTATGTCCCCGCCGTTGCACTTCGCACATACCTTACTTGCTTTCTACACTTCCAAAGTGCGCTTCCATTGTTTCTGCAAGTGGTACTTTTCGGTGCGGTTCTTGAGGATCGGTTGTCAGCCCCAACTGATTCCATTTCCCCTTTAGGTCCTTCCCGGGTTGGCAGGACACTTTGTCTTTTGAGCCAACGCGGTTCTCCTCCAGGTCCCTGATAGGTGTAGTTTTAACCCTATTCTAACTGCAAGTGCACAGTGATGTAGTTGTAGTACTTAGGGTATCGAATCCACAGGGACTCTGGTCAACGATAGATTTAGAACTATTAAGATTAAACTAGGAGAAAGCAAAGGTGATTAAACTAAAAGCAAAGCAGAAAAGCAAATAGCAGCGAGTTTGTGAGCAAGGAAGCGAAGCGTTAGGTTTCAGGAGTTCTCAGGAAATCAGGAACGCAAGCAATCAATCAGTCTAGATCTAATCAATAACTGTTCTAGAACTCAAAACACGGATATAGAATTAACCAAATTCCTTTGCGATAATTCTCTAAGTCTAAGTGCAGCAAACCAAACTTTCGTTTGCGAGAACTAACAGATTAAACTAGCATTAATTCCAAGTTTGATATGTTCACAATTAACCTGAACCAAACTTCCGTTTGCGAACAGTTTAATTGCTTATCTAAGTTCTTTCTAGTTAAATTAATCAACTTCCGCTGAATTAATCAACCTAACATCATAACTCTGATTAGCTACTTCAGATTTAGCATTAAGAACAACTTAGATAAAGAACTAGCAGATATAAATCTCTACAGATTGATTTAAACTATAATTCTCTGAAATCCCTAATGAGAATCCTTCAACCTAACAGGTAAACTACTCAGACATGTTCATCGAAACAGAAAACATCTTAAGTAGAAAACCAAATATCATAAAACAGAATAATCAACAGGGGTTCGAAATCTTCTCTCTTTCGAGAGCAAGATCAGCCCCTAAGGCTCTCTGAAAATAAAATAAGACTTAAAAGTAAAGCGTTGCCTAAACAATGGCTTAAAAACCCTTATATAATAGCTAAAACACGTTTTGGGCTTCTGTGTAAATATTTGGGCTTTTTCTGCAAAATCAGCATTCTTTATTAAATCGGCGAGTCTGGCCCATTTGTTGGAATTGTGTCCAGTAATCTCGGTACTGTCTCTAGAAAGTAAGAGCATGTCAATGATCAGACATAAGTCATATAATACTGGGGGTCATGATGGCTTGCTAGAGTCCGCTCATGATCTATAAGTCTTGGACTTATTGCCTTTATTATATGATCCCATATGGGTCACACGCCTAAGCTAACAGGAAAATGTGTAGGAACGGTTTAGCAGAAGTACAGTAAAAGTGCTAGGCATTTACTGTACTTAGAGAGAATAAAAGGTTTTAGCCACTGTGCATCGATCGATGCATAAGGTGCAACGATCGATGCAATGCGCAAACACCGACGAGTTAATTGGTATTTGGGCCAAATGGCCCAAACGGAACAGGACGAGTTTTGTGTCATAAAACTCGAGTTTCAGACTGATTAACCCTAAGACTTGAGCCGTAAACTCTGCCTCTCTGCGCCGAGTTCCCCTAGTGGTCTAGCAGCTGTTTCCTGTGAAAGCGTGTGTGAACCTTTGGAGGATTCATCCCTCGGTGTTTCTCTGATCTCAGACATACCATCTTCTTCCGCTGCAATAACAGGTATAAGGTGAGATCATCCTTTGTTTCTATTCTGAGAAGAACCTAGATCGCATGTTTAGGATAATCTGAATCTGGAATTGAATCAGGATTCATCCAAACGTTCCAACAGTGGTATCAGAGCTTTAGGTTCTGGTTTTTCTTGTTTAGATTCATGTTTAGGATTGTTTAAAGAGGTGTTTTTGAATCAATCTACTGATAAGATTAAAACACTTAAGAAACAAGAATTGAATCCTAAACAAACTGTTTAAAAATCGCATGACCAAACTATATTGATTTGGTATGTGATCTAAACTGATTTTGCATCGACTGAGATCGCATTGCATCGATCGATGCAATGCAAGGATCGATCGTTGCAGTCGCGAGAGATTGACCGCGATCGCATGGATCGTTCAAACGATCGCATGGATCTCGCGAGAATCTCTCGGCCAAACCAGATAACCGTTCGTGCATGCGTGAGAGCATCGATCGATGCAGGATCGATGAACGATCGTTGCAGGATCGATGCTGAGAGCATCGATCGATGCGGTTAGGGTTTAGACTCGGTTTAATTTAATTAAAATTATTCGTCCTGGTTTAATAAACAGATTTAATAATTTTATTAAGTCTGGTTAAACCGGGATAAGAAATCCAATGTCGAAAGAAATATTGGATTTAGTGCCTAAACCAGGAATTTCTAATTTGATTTGGTTGGACCAAATAAATTGAGAAATTCCGGTTTAGTAAATAACCGGTTGACAATTGTGGTCATCGTAGTAATTGAAACTTGGTTAAACCAGTTTTAATGAACCAGACCGGTTATGTCAATTAATTGGACAATTGGGTCATGTCTTGGACATGGACAAATTCTTGGGCCTCGGGCCAAGAAGTTAAAACAATTGGGCCAATTATTTGAGTCTTTCTTCAGATTAATTTAAAATTTATTTTTATAAAATTATAAAGTCGATTTTAAATTACAGTTTCCGAAATTTTGAAATTAGAAAGTTTCTTAAAATAGAAGTTTCTGTATTTGCGGATTTTGGATTTTGAGAAATTTCTAAAGTTAGAAAGTTTCCGTTTTTAGAAAGTTTCCAATTTTAGAAAGTTTCCAAAATAGTAGGTTTCCATAAATAGAAAGTTTCCCGAAATAGTAATCTTCTATTTTGGGAATGAATTTTAATAAACCTACGAACCTCAAATAATATCAAGCGTTGGATGTCTTGTCCAGGCTATGTCAGCTGTCAAAGCCCATTCAATTGCATTCATGGCCTTACAGTGTGAGGATGTCTGTTTTTGCGTGGGTAAAACAGTTTGTGATTCATAAATATCATTGGGAGTCCCAGACATTAATGATTACATGACTGTATAGTCTGGTTTTCTTGACTAGGCCATCGGGAGTCCCGGGCCTTGAGACATCAGAGTGGATTGGGCCTCGGGCCCAGATTCACAACCAAGAGTTATATCACGGATATAATTAGCCGATATAGGGCTTACCGATATAAGCTAAGGTTGGGTGACGGCCAGTGGCCCACTTTAATCTTAGTTATATGTGGATCTTGGAATCATTATATTCTATTGAGGGTAACTTAGGTTATTGAATATAATGCGTGATTAATCATATTAAATTTTAATACGAGATTAGTCATTTTGAACATAATAACTAATAACCTTTTTATTTATATATTTCAGATATGACTACTACAAGCACACAAAACACATTCTCGATCCGGTCTGTTCTCGAGAAGGAGAAGCTGACTGGAACGAACTTCCTGACATGGTCAAGGAACTTGAGGCTGGTCCTCAAGCAGGAGAAGAAGGATTATGTCCTTCGAGATCCACTCCCCGAGAGGCCTCTTGCCAATGCTGCCAGGACTCTGCACAATGCTTGGGAAAAGCATTCGTCAGATGAAAATGATGTTTATTGCCTGATGTTGGTGACAATGACTCCTGAGCTGCAAAAACAGTTCGAAAGTGTATTGTCTCCAATCGAGATCATGGCAAGCCTGAAATCGCTTTTTCAGGAGCAGGCTAGGACCGAGAGGTTCCAGACAGTCAAGAACCTCTTGGACTGTAAGTTGGCTGCGAATGCGGCAGTGAGTCCTCATGTCTTGAAGATGATGGGTTATCTCGATCATCTTCAGAAACTCGACTGCCCAATCAGCCAGGAACTTGCCTGCGACATCATTCTGCAGTCTTTACCTGCAAGCTATGATCAGTTCATTCTGAACTTTAACATGCATGGCTTGAGTAAGACACTACCTGAGCTTCACGGAATGCTCAAGACTGCAGAGCCCAACTTGAGGAAAACCGCCAAGGACCCCAATGTGCTTATGGTGCAAAAGGGCAAGGGGTTTAAGAAATCCTCTGCTAAGGATAAGGGAGCGGCCAAGGCTGTCCATGTCGCGGACAAGGACACGCCAAAGCCCAAGCCCAAGTCCAAGGCTGGGCCAACTGACATGTGCAGGTTCTGCAAAGAACTGGGGCATTGGAGAAGAGATTGTAAGAAATTCCAGGAAGGTCTAAAGGAATTAAAGAAGAAGACTTTCGAGACTTCTTCATCAGGTATTTTTGTTATAGAAGTTAATACAACTACTTCTGATAATACCTCATGGGTCATGGATACTGGTTGTGGGGCTCATATTTGTACTAATATGCAGGCACTCAGCAACAGTAGAAGGCTGAAGCAAGGACAAGTGGAGCTACGAGTTGGGAATGGAGCGAAAGTTTCAGCACTAGCTGTAGGCACATACTTGTTGTCTTTACCTTCGGGATTGATTTTAGAACTGAATAATTGTTATTTTGTACCTGCTATAAGCAGAAATATTATTTCAATTTCTTTGTTGGATTTGGAAGGTTATGATTTTTCAGTTAAGAATAAATTATGTTCCTTCAATCGCAACAATTTGTTCTATGGTTCTGCCCCTCTTACGAATGGGCTTTACATACTCGATCAATCCGCGCCAATTTATAACATTAATACAAAACGGTTTAAACCTAATGAGGAAAACCGAACGTTTCTATGGCATTGTCGTTTAGGGCACATCAGCGAGAAACGCATCAAGAGGCTCCATTCGAATGGACTTCTTGGCTCATTTGACTTTGAGTCATGTGAGAAATGCGAATCATGCTTGATGGGCAAAATGACACGGGCCCCCTTTAATAAACCTAACGAGAGGGCCAGTGACTTATTGGGCCTGATACACACTGATGTGTGTGGCCCAATGTCCACAAATGCAAGAGGAAACTATCAGTACTTCATTACCTTCACTGATGATTTCAGTAGGTATGGATATGTTTATTTAATGAAACATAAGTCTGAATCTTTTGAGAAGTTCAGAGAATTCCAAAATGAAGTACAGAACCAACTTGGCAAAAGCATTAAGGCTCTTCGGTCCGACCGAGGAGGAGAATACTTAAGCCAAGAATTCAGTGATCATCTAAGAGAGTGTGGGATCGTGTCCCAACTCACTCCTCCTGGAACACCTCAATGGAATGGTGTGTCTGAGAGGAGAAATCGGACCTTATTGGATATGGTTCGGTCTATGATGAGTCACACAGACCTTCCAATATCCCTTTGGGGATATGCTCTGCTAACAGCAGTGTTCACTCTAAACAGAGCGCCATCAAAAGCAGTAGCAAAGACACCATATGAATTATGGACTGGAGAAGTTCCAGTGCTGTCTTATCTAAGAATTTGGGGTTGTGAAGCCTATGTTAAGAGATTAATCTCAGATAAGCTTACACCAAAATCTGATAAATGCTACTTCATTGGTTATCCACGGGAAACCAAGGCTTATTACTTCTATCTACGTTCCGAGAACAAGATCTTTGTTGCCCGGGATTGTAACTTTCTTGAGAGGGAGTTTCTCTCTAAGAAAGACAGTGGGAGTAAGGTACTGCTTGAAGAAATTCAAGATGAACAGGATACTGCTCAACCTAATGAGGAAGAGCAGCAGGAGGATCTACAAGAAATTGTAGAGCCTGAACCTGTAGTACCTGAAGTTCGTGTAGGATTGTTCGGTTGATCCTGATTCAATTCTCATATTGATATCAACCTAAACATGCATCAGATCTAGGTGTTCTTATTTAGAAACAATATGATCTCACCTTTTACCTGTTAGTTGCAGCGGAATTGATGAACAGGTCAGAGATCAGGGAGATACACCAAGGGATGAATCCTCCAAAGGCTCACACACGCAATCACCGGAAACTGGCTGCTAGACCACGAGGAGATGGGGCGCAGAAGAGAGAGAGAGGCGCGGCTCAGTATTAGGGTTTTTTTTTTTTGAAGAAAAGACTTGGCTTTTAGTCATTAAAAGCCTTCTCTTTCCCTTTTGGGCTTTTGGGCCCAATCTGATTAAATCCCATTTAATCAGACCCATTAATCTTTCTCTCTTAGTACGACAAATGCCTAGCACTTTTGTCGTACTTCTGCTATGCCGTTCCAACATTATTTCCTGCTAGCTTAAGCGTGTGACCCATATGGGATCATACAATAAAGGCAATAAGTCCAAGACTTATAAATCATGAGCGGACTCTAGCAAGCCATCATGACCCCCAGTATTGTATGACTTATGTCTGATCACTGACATACTCTTACGTTATAGAGACAGTACAGAGATTGCTGGACACAATTCCAACAATCTCCCACTTGAACTGGAATCTCTGTATTCATAATCCCTTTCGTCTCAATATCTCGATTAGTCATAAGGCAAGATTAGTGTCATCCTTATAAAGCCTAATCTTGTTCATCGGACTCTGATTTGATACTGACAATCCAAACGACTCGGGAAAGTCCGTTTGAGCATGGCCATGCGTTTTCCAGTATTCAAATCTCCGATTGGCCTAGAGATATTCACTCCATTTATATTGGAGGGACAAATCCCATCTTGTTCCATCACTATAAGCTACTCATTTCATGATGTACCCAAACAAGGTCCTTATAGCTATCGCAGAACGATAGCGTTAGACAATGATCAAAGTACATCAGTCCATATGCAGTCACATGCATGCGAACTCAGGTCTAAGGACTATACTCTATAGTCGTAGTAAGAATCTCTTATGACACAGATATAAATATCCTGAAGAGTTCTTATTAGCGGGTCTTGTCCGGTCGTATGTTCCCAACATGCACCTATGTACTGACTTTGATGCCGAGCATCTATGACACACTGAGACTTTGTCATAAGTCACGTACCAATCCAGTCTTACACGGTTGTTGGTGTTCCAATTTCAACAACCTTCGACTAGGGACAAGATGATATAAAACATTTATCAAATATAGGATCTCATGATCAAGCTAAATGACTTTGATGACTCAAGATCAAGTCACTTACTTCGATGACCTATAAAATGTTTCATATCATTTTGGAACGATTATTTCATCACAGTTAAAATAATCTTGAAATAATAATTTCATTAAACATAAAATAATGTTTTACAAGAACATATCAAATAACTAAAATAAAGCTCACAAAACTCCCACTCAAATTTAGATTACATTTCAATGTTTCTAATGCCTACAGCTTCAGTCAGTAACTCGAGCTTAGGCCTTGGGAGTGGCTTTGTCAACGGATCAGCGACATTATCATCTGTCGGAACTCGGCTGATCTTGACTTCCTTTCTATTAACGATGTCACGTATCAAGTGAAATCTTCTTTGAACATGCTTGGATTTCTGGTGTGATCTTGGTTCCTTTGCCTGAGCTATAGCACCATTGTTGTCACAAAACAGTGCTAGAGGCTCAGCCGCATCTGGTATCACACCTAGTTCCATAATGAACTTTCGTATCCAAACAGCTTCCTTCGCTGCTTCTGAGGCGGCGATATATTCAGCTTCTGTGGTGGAATCAGCAACGGTGTCCTGCTTGGAGCTTCTCCAACTTACTGCACCGCCATTCAGACAAAAGATATAACCGGACTGTGACCGGAAATCATCAGTGTCTGTCTGGAAACTTGCGTCCGTGAATCCACTGACTTTAAGCATATCACTTCCACCGTACACCAAGAACTTATCCTTAGTATGTCTTAGATACTTCAAGATATTCTTTACGGCAATCCAATGGTTTTCACCTGGATTTGACTGGTATCTACTCGTCATGCTCAATGCGTAAGCAACATCAGGACGAGTACAGATCATGGCATACATAACAGATCCTATTGCAGATGCATAGGGAATGTTCTTCATACGCTCGAGCTCAGCAGCCGTCGTAGGGCTCTGCTTCTTGCTTAGCGTTGTGCCATGTACCATTGGTGTGAAGCCCTTCTTGGAATCTTTCATGCTGAATCTTTGTAGGACTTTGTCAATGTATGAGTCTTGACACAAGCCTATCAGCCTCTTAGGTCTATCCCGATAGATCCTAATTCCAAGAACGTATGCGGCTTCACCCATGTCTTTCATGGAAAAACAACTTCCAAGCCAGTCCTTTACAGACTTCAGCATTGGAACGTCGTTTCCGAGAAGCAGTATGTCATCAACATACAGAATAAGAAAAACGATTTTGCTCCCACTAGTTTTCTTATACACGCATTGTTCTTCTTCGTTTCTGATGAAGTCAAATTGCTTGATCGCTTCATCAAAACGAAGATTCCAGCTCCTCGATGCTTGCTTCAATCCATAAATGGATTTATGAAGCTTGCATACTTTCCCAGCATTCTTTGGATCTATGTAACCGTCAGGTTGCGTCATATACACATCCTCTTCCAGAATACCATTCAGGAAGGCGGTTTTCACGTCCATCTGCCAAATTTCATCATAGCCACTGTGACCGGAAATCATCAGTGTCTGTCTGGAAACTTGCGTCCGTGAATCCACTGACTTTAAGCATATCACTTCCACCGTACACCAAGAACTTATCCTTAGTATGTCTTAGATACTTCAAGATATTCTTTACGGCAATCCAATGGTTTTCACCTGGATTTGACTGGTATCTACTCGTCATGCTCAATGCGTAAGCAACATCAGGACGAGTACAGATCATGGCATACATAACAGATCCTATTGCAGATGCATAGGGAATGTTCTTCATACGCTCGAGCTCAGCAGCCGTCGTAGGGCTCTGCTTCTTGCTTAGCGTTGTGCCATGTACCATTGGTGTGAAGCCCTTCTTGGAATCTTTCATGCTGAATCTTTGTAGGACTTTGTCAATGTATGAGTCTTGACACAAGCCTATCAGCCTCTTAGGTCTATCCCGATAGATCCTAATTCCAAGAACGTATGCGGCTTCACCCATGTCTTTCATGGAAAAACAACTTCCAAGCCAGTCCTTTACAGACTTCAGCATTGGAACGTCGTTTCCGAGAAGCAGTATGTCATCAACATACAGAATAAGAAAAACGATTTTGCTCCCACTAGTTTTCTTATACACGCATTGTTCTTCTTCGTTTCTGATGAAGTCAAATTGCTTGATCGCTTCATCAAAACGAAGATTCCAGCTCCTCGATGCTTGCTTCAATCCATAAATGGATTTATGAAGCTTGCATACTTTCCCAGCATTCTTTGGATCTATGTAACCGTCAGGTTGCGTCATATACACATCCTCTTCCAGAATACCATTCAGGAAGGCGGTTTTCACGTCCATCTGCCAAATTTCATAATCATGAAAAGCTGCAGTTGCTAGTAGAATCCGAATAGATTTCATCATAGCCACCGGTGAATAGGTTTCATCGTAGTCCACACCGTGAACTTGTCTGAAACCTTTTGCCACCAACCTGGCTTTATAAATCTGGACATTTCCATCCACGTCAATCTTCTTCTTGAAGATCCATTTGCACTCGATGGCTTTTACACCAGCGGGTAAGTCAACCAACGAAAATACTTGGTTGACCGACATGGAGTCCATTTCGGAATCAGTGGCCTTGCGCCACTTAGAGGAATCTGGGCCCATCATGGCTTGATTGAAGTTCGATGGTTCATCACCATCAATGATCAAAAGATCATGACAGTCAGTCACGAGGAATCCCTGATATCTCTCGGGTTCGTGACGGATCCTCCCGGATCTTCGAACTTCAGGTACTACAGGTTCAGGCTCTACAATTTCTTGTAGATCCTCCTGCTGCTCTTCCTCATTAGGTTGAGCAGTATCCTGTTCATCTTGAATTTCTTCAAGCAGTACCTTACTCCCACTGTCTTTCTTAGAGAGAAACTCTCTCTCAAGAAAGTTACAATCCCGGGCAACAAAGATCTTGTTCTCGGAACGTAGATAGAAGTAATAAGCCTTGGTTTCCCGTGGATAACCAATGAAGTAGCATTTATCAGATTTTGGTGTAAGCTTATCTGAGATTAATCTCTTAACATAGGCTTCACAACCCCAAATTCTTAGATAAGACAGCACTGGAGCTTCTCCAGTCCATAATTCATATGGTGTCTTTGCTACTGCTTTTGATGGCGCTCTATTTAGAGTGAACACTGCTGTTAGCAGAGCATATCCCCAAAGGGATATTGGAAGGTCTGTGTGACTCATCATAGATCGAACCATATCCAATAAGGTCCGATTTCTCCTCTCAGACACACCATTCCATTGAGGTGTTCCAGGAGGAGTGAGTTGGGACACGATCCCACACTCTCTTAGATGATCACTGAATTCCTGGCTTAAGTATTCTCCTCCTCGGTCGGACCGAAGAGCCTTAATGCTTTTGCCAAGTTGGTTCTGTACTTCATTTTGGAATTCTCTGAACTTCTCAAAAGATTCAGACTTATGTTTCATCAAATAAACATATCCATACCTACTGAAATCATCAGTGAAGGTAATGAAGTACTGATAGTTTCCTCTTGCATTAGTGGACATTGGGCCACACACATCAGTGTGTATCAGGCCCAATAAGTCACTGGCCCTCTCGTTAGGTTTATTAAAGGGGGCCCGTGTCATTTTGCCCATCATGCAGGATTCGCATTTCTCACATGACTCAAAGTCAAATGAGCCAAGAAGTCCATTCGAATGGAGCCTCTTGATGCGTTTCTCGCTGATGTGCCCTAAACGACAATGCCATAGAAACGTTCGGTTTTCCTCATTAGGTTTAAACCGTTTTGTATTAATGTTATAAATTGGCGCGGATTGATCGAGTATGTAAAGCCCATTCGTAAGAGGGGCAGAACCATAGAACAAATTGTTGCGATTGAAGGAACATAATTTATTCTTAACTGAAAAATCATAACCTTCCAAATCCAACAAAGAAATTGAAATAATATTTCTGCTTATAGCAGGTACAAAATAACAATTATTAAGTTCTAAAATCAATCCCGAAGGTAAAGACAACAAGTATGTTCCTACAGCTAGTGCTGAAACTTTCGCTCCATTCCCAACTCGTAGCTCTACTTGTCCTTGCTTCAGCCTTCTACTGTTGCTGAGTGCCTGCATATTAGTACAAATATGAGCCCCACAACCAGTATCCATGACCCATGAGGTATTATCAGAAGTAGTTGTATTAACTTCTATAACAAAAATACCTGATGAAGAAGTCTCGAAAGTCTTCTTCTTTAATTCCTTTAGACCTTCCTGGAATTTCTTGCAATCTCTTCTCCAATGCCCCAGTTCTTTGCAGAACCTGCACATGTCAGTAGGCCCAGCCTTGGACTTGGGCTTGGGCTTTGGCGTGTCCTTGTCCGCGACTTGGACACCCTTGGCCTTTCCCTTATCCTTAGCAGAAGACTTCTTAAACCCCTTGCCCTTTTGTACCATAAGTACATTGGGGTCCTTGGCGGTTTTCTTCAAGTTGGGCTCTGCAGTCTTGAGCATTCCGTGAAGCTCAGGCAGTGTCTTACTCAAGCCATGCATGTTAAAGTTCAGAATGAACTGATCATAGCTTGCAGGTAAAGACTGCAGAATGATGTCGCAGGCAAGTTCCTGGCTGATTGGGCAGTCGAGTTTGTGAAGATGATCGAGATAACCCATCATCTTCAACACATGGGGACTCACTGCCGCATTCGCAGCCAACTTACAGTCCAAGAGGTTCTTAACTGTCTGGAACCTCTCGGTCCTAGCCTGCTCCTGAAAAAGCGATTTCAGGCTTGCCATGATCTCGATTGGAGACAATACACTTTCGAACTGTTTTTGCAGCTCAGGAGTCATTGTCACCAACATCAGGCAATAAACATCATTTTCATCTGACGAATGCTTTTCCCAAGCATTGTGCAGAGTCCTGGCAGCATTGGCAAGAGGCCTCTCGGGGAGGGGATCTCGAAGGACGTAATCCTTCTTCTCCTGCTTGAGGACCAGCCTCAAGTTCCTTGACCATGTCAGGAAGTTCGTTCCAGTCAGCTTCTCCTTCTCGAGAACAGACCGGATCGAGAATGTGTTTTGAGTGCTTGTAGTAGTCATATCTGAAATATATAAATAAAAAGGTTATTAGTTATATGTTCAAAATGATTAATCTCGTATTAAAGTATAATATGATTAATCATGCATTATATTCAATAACATAAGTTACCCTCAATAGAATATAATGATTCCAAGATCCACATATAACTAAGATCAAAGTGGGCCACTGGCCGTCACCCAACCTTAGCTTATATCGGTAAGCCCTATATCGGCTAATTATATCCGTGATATAACTCTTGGTTGTGAATCTGGGCCCGAGGCCCAATCCACTCTGATGTCTCAAGGCCCGGGACTCCCGATGGCCTAGTCAAGAAAACCGGACTATACAGTCATGTAATCATTAATGTCTGGGACTCCCAATGACATTTATGAATCACAAACCGTCTTACCCACGCAAAAGCAGACATCCTCACACTGTAAGGCCATGAATGCAATTGAATGGGCTTTGACAGCTGACATAGCCTGGACAAGACATCCAACGCTTGATATTATTTGAGGTTCGTAGGTTTATTAAAATCATTCCCAAAATAGAAGATTACTATTTCGGGAAACTTTCTATTTATGGAAACCTACTATTTTTGGAAACTTTCTAAAATTGGAAACTTTCTAAAACCGGAAACTTTCTAACTTTAGAAATTTCTTTAAAATCCAAAACCCGCAAATTCAGAAACTTCTGTTTTAAGAAACTTTCTAATTATAAAATTTCGGAAACTTTAATTTAAAATCGACTTTATAATATTATAAAATAAATTTTAAATTTATCTGAAGAAAGACTCAAATAATTGGCCCAATTGTTTTAACTTCTTGGCCCGAGGCCCAAGAATTGGTCCATGTCCAAGACATGACCCAATTGTCCAATTAATTGACATAACCGGTCTGGTTCATTAAAACTGGTCTAACCAAGTTTCAATTACTACGATGACCACAATTGTCAACCGGTTATTTACTAAACCGGAATTTCTCAATTTATTTGGTCCAACCAAATCAAATTAGAAATTCCTGGTTTAGGCACTAAATCCAATATTTCTTTCGACATTGAATTTCTTATTCCGGTTTAACCAGATTTAATAAAATTATTAAAATCTGTTTATTAAACCAGAATGATTGATTTTAATCAAGTTTTAATCGAACCCTGAACCGAACCGATTTGGTCACGAACCAAACCGAGTTGGTCGTGACCTAGCTTGCTTTCCAAGAAAACATCGGCCAGCCGCTCAGCCGCGAACCAACCGATCCGAGATCGAGGCGATACGCAGCCGGGACGGGCCATCGGGACGGTGCAGCCGGGACGCGGACGAGTTGCTCGGACCGACGCTCCACGATCGCCGAGTGATCGGGACGCGACGCATGCGACCGGGACGCGATCGAGACGAGCGATCGGATGCGTCGCGACGATCGATCGTGATCGATCATACGATCCGATCCGATCCATTCGACCATCCCGACCGTCCGACCCGCGATCCCGTCCGTCCGGTCCAACTCATGGCCGTGATAATCAACCGGCCAAGCCGGTCGATCTCTTCCTTGGCCGATCGACAAAACCCGAGTCATATAGCTCGGTTTTGTGATCCAATCAATTTGTTTAGAGTTCAATTCTGATTCTTAACTGTTTTATCTTATCAGTAATTGATTCAAAAACAATTCTAAACAGATTAAACAACCTAAACAATGAATCTAAAACAAGAAACCTAAGAACCAATGGCTCTGATACCACTGTTGGATTGTTCGGTTGATCCTGATTCAATTCTCATATTGATATCAACCTAAACATGCATCAGATCTAGGTGTTCTTATTTAGAAACAATATGATCTCACCTTTTACCTGTTAGTTGCAGCGGAATTGATGAACAGGTCAGAGATCAGGGAGATACACCAAGGGATGAATCCTCCAAAGGCTCACACACGCAATCACCGGAAACTGGCTGCTAGACCACGAGGAGATGGGGCGCAGAAGAGAGAGAGAGGCGCGGCTCAGTATTAGGGTTTTTTTTTTTTGAAGAAAAGACTTGGCTTTTAGTCATTAAAAGCCTTCTCTTTCCCTTTTGGGCTTTTGGGCCCAATCTGATTAAATCCCATTTAATCAGACCCATTAATCTTTCTCTCTTAGTACGACAAATGCCTAGCACTTTTGTCGTACTTCTGCTATGCCGTTCCAACATTATTTCCTGCTAGCTTAAGCGTGTGACCCATATGGGATCATACAATAAAGGCAATAAGTCCAAGACTTATAGATCATGAGCGGACTCTAGCAAGCCATCATGACCCCCAGTATTGTATGACTTATGTCTGATCACTGACATACTCTTACGTTATAGAGACAGTACAGAGATTGCTGGACACAATTCCAACAGTTCGAAGATCCGGGAGGATCCGTCACGAACCCGAGAGATATCAAGGATTCCTCGTGACTAACTGTCATGATCTTTTGATCATTGATGGTGATGAACCATCGAACTTCAATCAAGCCATGATGGGCCCAGATTCCTCTAAGTGGCGCAAGGCCACTGATTCCGAAATGGACTCCATGTCGGTCAACCAAGTGTTTTCGTTGGTTGACTTACCCGCTGGTGTAAAAGCCATCGAGTGCAAATGGATCTTCAAGAAGAAGATTGACGTGGATGGAAATGTCCAGATTTATAAAGCCAGGTTGGTGGCAAAAGGTTTCAGACAAGTTCACGGTGTGGACTACGATGAAACCTATTCACCGGTGGCTATGATGAAATCTATTCGGATTCTACTAGCAACTGCAGCTTTTCATGATTATGAAATTTGGCAGATGGACGTGAAAACCGCCTTCCTGAATGGTATTCTGGAAGAGGATGTGTATATGACACAACCTGACGGTTACATAGATCCGAAGAATGCTGGGAAAGTATGCAAGCTTCATAAATCCATTTATGGACTGAAGCAAGCATCGAGGAGCTGGAATCTTCGTTTTGATGAAGCGATCAAGCAATTTGACTTCATCAGAAACGAAGAAGAACAATGCGTGTATAAGAAATCTAGTGGGAGCAAGATTGTATTTCTTATTCTGTATGTCGATGACATACTGCTTCTCGGAAACGACGTTCCAATGCTGAAGTCTGTAAAGGACTGGCTTGGAAGTTGTTTTTCCATGAAAGACATGGGTGAAGCCGCATACGTTCTTGGAATTAGGATCTATCGGGATAGACCTAAGAGGCTGATAGGCTTGTGTCAAGACTCATACATTGACAAAGTCCTACAAAGATTCAGCATGAAAGATTATAAGAAGGGCTTCACGCCAATGGTACATGGCACAACGCTAAGCAAGAAGCAGAGCCCCACGTCGGCTGCTGAGCTTGAGCGCATGAAGAACATTCCTTATGCATCTGCAATAGGATCTGTCATGTATGCCATGATCTGTACTCGTCCTGATGTTGCTTATGCATTGAGCATGACGAGTAGATACCAGTCAAATCCAGGTGAAAACCATTGGATTGCCGTAAAGAATATCTTGAAGTATCTAAGACATACTAAGGATAAATTCTTGGTGTACGGTGGAAGTGATGTGCTTAAAGTCAGTGGATTCACGGACGCAAGTTTCTAGACAGACACAGATGATTTCCGGTCACAGTCCGGTTATGTCTTTTGTCTGAATGGCGGTGCAGTAAGTTGGAGAAGCTCCAAGCAGGACACCGTTGCTGATTCCACTACAGAAGCTGAATATATCGCCGCATCAGAAGCGGCGAAGGAAGCTGTTTGGATACGAAAGTTCATTATGGAACTAGGTGTGATACCAGATGCGGCTGAGCCTCTGGCACTGTTTTGTGACAACAATGGTGCCATAGCTCAGGCAAAGGAACCAAGATCACACCAGAAATCCAAGCATGTTCAAAGAAGATATCACTTGATACGTGACATCATTAATAGAAAGGAAGTCAAGATCAGCCGAGTTCCGACAGATGAAAATGTCGCTGATCCGTTGACAAAGCCACTCCCAAGGCCTAAGCTCGAGTTCCTGACTGAAGCTGTAGGCATTAGAAACATTGAAATGTAATCTAAATTTGAGTGGGAGTTTTGTGAGCTTTATTTTAGTTATTTGATATGTTCTTGTAAAACATTATTTTATGTTTTAATGAAATTATTATTTCAAGATTATTTTAACTGTGATGAAATAATCGTTCCAAAATGATATGAACCATTTTATAGGTCATCGAAGTAAATGACTTGATCTTGAGTCATCGAAGTCATTTAGCTTGATCATGAGACCCTATATTTGATAGATGTATTATATCATCCCGTCCCCAGTCGAAGGTTGTTGAAATTGGAACATCAACGACCGTGTGAGACTGGATTGGTACGTGACTTATGACAAAGTCTCGGTGTGTCATAGATGCGCGGCATCAAAGTCAGTACATAGGTGTATGTTGGGAACATACGACCGGACAAGACCCGATTATAAGAACTCTTCAGGATATTTATATCTGTGTCATAAGAGATTCTTACTACGACTATAGAGTATGGTCCTTAGGCCTGAGTTCACATGCATGTGATTGCACATGGACTGGTGTACTTTGATCATTGTCTAACGCTATCGTTCTGCGATAGCTATAAGGACCTTGTTTGGGAACATCATGAAATGAGTAGTTTACAGTGATGGAACAAGATGGGATTTGTCCCTCCAATATAAATGGAGTGAATATCTCTAGGCCAATCGGAGATTTGAATACTGGAAAACGCATGGCCATGCTCAAACGGACTTTCCCGAGTCGTTTGGATTGTCAGTATCAAATCAGAGTCCGATGAACAAGATTAGGCTTTATAAGGATGACACTAATCTTGCCTTATGACTAATCGAGATATTGAGACAAAAGGATTATGAATACAGAGATTCCAGTACAAGTGGGAGATTGTTGGAATTGTGTCCAGTAATCTCGGTACTGTCTCTAGAAAGTAAGAGCATGTCAATGATCAGACATAAGTCATATAATACTGGGGGTCATGATGGCTTGCTAGAGTCCGCTCATGATCTATAAGTCTTGGACTTATTGCCTTTATTATATGATCCCATATGGGTCACACGCCTAAGCTAACAGGAAAATGTGTAGGAACGGTTTAGCAGAAGTACAGTAAAAGTGCTAGGCATTTACTGTACTTAGAGAGAATAAAAGGTTTTAGCCACTGTGCATCGATCGATGCATAAGGTGCAACGATCGATGCAGTGCGCAAACACCGACGAGTTAATTGGTATTTGGGCCAAATGGCCCAAACGGAACAGGACGAGTTTTGTGTCATAAAACTCGAGTTTCAGACTGATTAACCCTAAGACTTGAGCCGTAAACTCTGCCTCTCTGCGCCGAGTTCCCCTAGTGGTCTAGCAGCTGTTTCCTGTGAAAGCGTGTGTGAACCTTTGGAGGATTCATCCCTCGGTGTTTCTCTGATCTCAGACATACCATCTTCTTCCGCTGCAATAACAGGTATAAGGTGAGATCATCCTTTGTTTCTATTCTGAGAAGAACCTAGATCGCATGTTTAGGATAATCTGAATCTGGAATTGAATCAGGATTCATCCAAACGTTCCAACACCATTCGCATATGCAACGATCGATGCAGGTGTGCAACGATCGACGCAGTCTTCAAAACTGGACAGTGAACTCTGTCTCTCGGACCAAATCTCCAAAATACACCAAATAGCTCCAAAATCTCCACTTCTGCTCCAAATGTGTCTAGACCTGAAAACACACTAAAAAGAACACAAAAGACACTAAAAACACATCTATATCATGGCATAAAATGGGTAAAAACCATGATATATCAGTCCCTCCCGGTTAGGCCAACCGCCCTCCGGTTCACCCCAGGTCCCTCCCGGTTCGGCCAACCACTTCTCGTGATTGCGCCTTCCGGTTCACCCCACACCGTCTTGCGACCTTGATCCAAATCCGGGAACTAATCTTCCAACCGATCCCATACTCGGCTGGAATATACGAGCTTCCAACTGATCCCATACTCAGCTGAAAAGTACTTCCCATTGGACTTGTTCTCAAAGTCAGCCCAAGACTAGTGTGTCCTTGGTGCACTTGTCTCTGCAAGTTACCAATTACGAGAGCATCGTCCTAGAAAATAACTCCGCTCTGATACCAACTTGACAAGGCCTATCCCGACCATAGGGCCGGGACGGATTGCCACTATCGAACCCAGTCCGAAAATACGTCCTTGTTAAAAAATTTCTTTAAGATTAAGTATTCCTCGGATCTTTCTATTGACTTCTATTCTTAGATCCTTCGTACTTAATAATACGCAGCGGAAATTCTACTTAACCATTTAGATCGTTCTTCTAAAGAACGATCCGTTCAAGAACCTCTTATGATCTTATTTAGTTTTCTTTAAAACTCTTTCGAGGTTCCGTTCTTATCTATCCATTCTAACAACCTAAGTCTTTTACTTAGTTTGTTCCATTCCACTACTTCCTTATATCCATACTTTAGATCATTCGAGTACTTAAACTCGTACCTTAGCCTTTTTGATGAAGTCGGTGTGAAGCCAGCTTGGCGTCCAGCTTAACCCGTTTGATCCTCGAACTCCTAGAACATACCTCCCTTGTACCAAGTCATTCAACCAACCATCCCCACATGACAAGAGAGGTCTTCTAGTTCTTTCCTTTGACCACCTTTTCATCACGATCATTCCTTAGCTCGTTTTCCCTTTCTCAATTGTTTCCTTGACTTAACCACGTTTTGCTTCCTGCATCTTTTACCCTTCGACCGACCCAAGTCCTTAGGTATAACCAGCTTGTGAACCGGTTTCCCTTAGTATAGCCAGCTCAACGATCGGTACATGGTTGGAATGATCCTCTCGATCACTTCCATGGATGGTCTGATCCTTAGTTCGTACCGTCGGCCGTCGACCCAGTTCTTTTGACTGATCGACCGGTCCGCATGCGTTTCGACCACACGATTTCCCCGATCCTATCCACGGTCCAACTTATACCTTCCCGTCAGCCCGAACTTAACCGCGATTGATCTTCCGATCAATCCCAACGGTATATTGGACATGGACCCGTCAAGTCTGATAATCCCGTCACTTGCCATGACTTTACGAGATCACTTGGGTCGTACCGAGGGTCTCCTGGTCGTACCGCGATCGTCGATCCATTAGCGCAATGGCTTGACGCAACGAGGATGCGGCAGCATCGCCGAGCGTACTTGGCAATACTCGCGTATTCCTGTGCGTCAGGCCATCCGCGTCTTGCCGTGATCGCTGCCCAACCGGACTGGCCGCACGTTCTGATCGTTGGCGATCTTCGAACAGTTGCGTCAGTCCGCGAAGAGACGCGACCGTTCGCGAAGAGTCAAGACGATCAGCCAACAGACGCGACCATCCGGAGATGATCCACAACCATTATTGCGACCGTACCGTCTAACCCGTGTACCACGAACTTGTCTGCGATCAACCGACAGTGGTTTACGTCATACCGCGAGTAGACACAACCTTTCGCGAAGAGACGCGACTGCCCGTGAAACAGCCGCGACCATCCGCTTGGACCACGGTCAGTCTGCCGCGATCGTTCTCCCGCGATCCGTCTGCCGCGGTCATTTTGCCACGGTCATTTTTCCACGATCAGTCTGCCGCGAATGTCCTGCGCGATCGTCCTGCCGCGAACGTCTGTGTACTGATCGCTTGCGTACTATGGCCCATCCGCGTACGTTCAGTCCGTGCGTCCGTAAGGACCAGACGATTGTCCGCGTTGACGTGCCGTGTACCGCGATCGCGTGAGGCTATGCGTTCGTAGCGTCCAGTGCTTCGCGTCCGTGGTCGACCAGCGTGTACGTGCGATCATCCGTAAGGACATCGCGTTCGTCCGTGCCAGCGTCCCGCGGTCGTAGCGCCTGTCCATGCACAAACGGTTGTGACCGTTCACCACGAATGGATGCGATGGCCCGCAGACGGTTACCAACGCTCCGCGACCGCGGTGTACGTCCGCGCCTCACATCCATAACCCGATGCTCGTTGTTCCTAACCCGACCGCGATCATCCCGGTTGCGCCCAACCGTTCACGCCGGATAAACCCATGAGCGGTTATGATCCGATCATGCCTCCAAGGCAAAAACTGTCCGATCATCCAACCCATAGTGCACCGTGTACAATCGCAGGACCCGGCTGTGCCTTCCCGGCAAGCCGTCCGACCTCTCGCGACCCACGGTTCGTTTAACCTTTCGGCGCACATGATTCGATCGTGCAAGAAACAACCCGATCATGGCCTTTGGCCGATCGGTTGTTCTCGACATGACCACGCCTAAAACCGTTCAAGCCTAAGCCCGGTTATAGTTCCAGAGTTAGAAGGAGGAAGAGGAGTAATCCGGCCATAATACTAACCGGCCATAGTCCAAGGATTTGGCCAAGGCCGAGAGAAGATAAGGCTCGGACTAACCTTCGTTGAGTAGCGGTTTAGCCTTGGTCCTTAGCCGTGTTTCCAAGCCTTTCCTACTCTTTATTCACGCCATGAACCACCAACTACTCTGCCTCTTGATACTCTTCTCACCGGCGACTTTCTCAAAGCGGCCGGCCTCTCTTTCCCTCTCTTAACTCTCGGTTTCATGGCCTGTGCCTTGGAGAAATTCTGGGCGTTTTCCCCAGCGAATGTCGTGTGCGAAAATGGGCATTTGGGGGTCTATTTATAGCCCTCAAAATCGCCCCATAACTGCCCAAGGAGAAGGGTTGCAAGTGTTGGCCGAATGGGTGCATCCTTCCATGGTGCCCATTCGCCATGGTGTCCCTTGGTCAGCTAGTGTCAATAGCTGATCAGCTGACCCAACACTTGAACACTCAAGCTAGCTGAGTTGAGCTGATTGCCAGCTGACCTAGCTGACCAGCTGGACTGTTCAGCTCGTTTCAGCTGAACACTCTTGGTTCAGCTCGTCTCCTCTTTGCTAAGCTGCCGTTGAGCTGAGCTTAGCTTCTTTTCTAGGCAACGGAACCCTTCTCTTAGTCCATTAGACTCTTGTCCATGTTCTGGTCCGTTCCTTTTCCCCCAAATGTCTAGGGTAGGGTTAGTATCCCGGTTTGCGGGTACTACAGTGTTCGAGTAAGTAACATGCATATAGATAAACAGACAATATCAAATATATAGAAGTATAGACACATACATATATAATGTATACCTAAGAAATATTATTCAGACATACATAATCTTGCACCCATGTATGATATCCGTCACCCCTTTTCCTAGAGAGTTCTTTCGCGGAGAGATGTGAATATTTTCCAGAGATATAGTCTTCGAACATACTGTTTAAGACTAACATGTATATGAAACCAACACAATATATAAATTAATTTAACCTGTTTTATACCTCTCAAATGGTCAAAAATAAGCGCAATTTCGCAAAACATAAGCATGTGCACATTGATAATCTTCCGGAGAAAGTCATACTTCATGGATTTCGCCACTTGGACGGCCAACCTAAGTAAATATATCAGGTATGTCTTTATCATGATATTCGGGGACTCCACCTTCATTGTATCTTGTTAACCTGATAACAAGAGTTAATATATAGAACTTCAGAATAGATAGCATGTACATGTCTCCATAGACTAGATAGAAATTTACTTTGAATTCGTTTGTATATTCGAGGCGAAATAATGCTCTGTGAAATAAGAAATCTCTTCATTTAGATATGACTGAACAATAGATCGAGCTGCATATCTTTTGTTATTTGCTTTCCCTTTCAGTTTTTTGAAAAACCTTTCAAAATGGTACATCCACCGGTATTGAACAGGGCCTCCTAATTCAGCTTCGTAGGGGAGATGTATAGGAAGGTGCTCCATCACGTCGAAAAATGATGGTGGAAAGATCTTCTCCAAATTGCAAAGAATCAAAACTATGTTTTTTTTTACATCAAATCTCCATTTTATTAAGAATTTGGTGTTCGACTCTCTTCAAGAGAGAGCTAACCGGGAACCGATGAACTTATTACATGGGAAAATAAAAGGCCACATGCTCTAGCTTTTTTAGCAAGACAATCTGCACGGGTATTAAACTTCATACTAACAAACTTAATACAAAAACTAGGAAAGAAATATCTAAGAGCGTGGACGTCTTCTAGTTCCGATGAGAAAGAGGGTCATTCCATTGGATCCTTGAGCATACTAATTAGTTCCAAGCAATCCGAGAAAAAGCAGCGCTAGTCAACTGTAATCTCTGAAGACACTTGATAGCCCATAGGAGGGAATCGAACTCGGCAAGAAGGGGAGAGTGGCTTCTTCTTGAACCCTTAAGGCCCAAGTGCACGTTCTCATTTCCTTGCTGGACAACCCAACCTTGTCCACTTACCGACTCCGTTTCAACCCAAGAACCGTTGATGAAACACGAGAGGCTTACTGGCGATACTGAAAAAGATGGGGAGCAACTTTGAGAGGAAACCATGGAATGGTTCTCAACGTCCTCCTCATTTGCTTTCCTCCAAGCTTCTTCTTCAAGCCTAGCTTTCTCTAGAGTCGATCTAGGATCTTCATCAAAATTATCGAAAACTTTTTTATTGCGGGCAGTTGGAATACGCGAGAGTGCCCACGCTTGACGAGCCGGGGGACATTCAAAGATAGCATGGTTTGTTGGATCCCTAGGATCTAGGGTTCGTTATATTGAAATTTACCAACCTCGTTCTTACCTTGAACTGGCAGCGGAATGAATTGGTGAACGAGATCAGTGAGCAACGCAGACGCCTTGCCTCTACCAGATACACACGCACACAAGCTGGAAAACGGGATGCTAGTGCCGGATCTATGGGATCTGAGAGTTTCTGGAGTTTCTGCTTTTCTGTCAGAGAAAAACTCGACGGCTCGGGTTCCAGGTCGAAACTATATCACTATATAATGACCTGGAATGACTCAAACCGAACCATGATTAATTAGATTCGTCTTAAGTCATAAAACCGAAACTCAGTTTCGGAATCGACCTTGTGTCGATCGACACACATACCGTGTCGATCGACACACTATTCGAAACTCAATATTGATGTGTATCCAATAAACATTAATACGATCATTACCATAATGATCATCCCCATATTTTAGCTTCCAGTTGCTTAGGTGTGTGACCCTATAGGATCATATAATACTGGCAGTAAGTCTACAACTTACAGATTGCAAGAGGCTTCTAGCAAAACATTGCAACCGCCCAGTATTATACGAATGTCTGATCTCGACACACAACTATCATCAGGAGTGAGTACAAGTGTGATTTCAGGACACTATCCCAACAATCTCCCACTTGTACTAGAATCATCAATTCCTATAATCCTTTTGTCTCTATATCTCGATTTGGCATAAGGCAAGACTGGTGTCATCCTTATTAAGCCAATATCGTGTTTATCGAACTCCTTATCTTATACTGAACATTACAAACAACTGAACTACAGTTCGTTTGAGTGCGGCCACACATTTTATCAGTATTTAATCTTCGATAGGCCCTGAGATATTTATCTCCCGTTAATCAGGAGGGACAAATCCTATCTTGTTCCATCCCTATTTCAACGCACACTTCATGATATACTTGAACAGTGCCGTTATAGTCGCCATTTACGGGTCGACGTTTGACAAGGTCAAAGTGTACCAATTCATATGCAAGAAAGCATGATGAACTCAGATCTGAGGACTATACTCTATAGTCGTAATGAGAACCTCTCATGACACAGATATAACTATCCTGGAGACTTCTCATTTGCGGGTCATGTCCGATCATATGTTCATCAACATATATCTATGTGACTGACTGTGATACTCATATCATTGACTCCATGAAACTTAGTCAACAGTCACCTCACAATCTAGCCTCTCGCGGTTGTCATTGTCCCACTTTGACAACCTCGACTAGGGACAGAACATAATCTATGTCATCTATGACTTATAGGGTTTCATGATCAAGTCCTCAACTTGATGACCTATAATATGACATAAAATTGTTGGGAATGTCCTGAAATCTATTTGTACTTACTCTGAGAGAAAGTCGTGTTGTCGAGATGAGACAATCATATGACACTAGGTAGTCATAACGCTTTGCTAGAAGCCACTTATGATCAATGAGTTGAGAACTCATTGCTAGTGTTATATGATCCTACAGGGTCACACACCTAAGCAAACTGGACGTTGCATGAGAGGATGATCATTAATGTAATGATCGGGTGAATGCATATTTGATATGCATTCAATATCGACATTTCTGGGCGATGTCGATCGACACACTAAGAGTGTCGGTCGACATAAATTGGCCATGTCGATCGACACATAGAGTGTGTCGGTCGACACGACTCGCGGATTGACAGATTAAACTGGTTTAATTATTAGTTGATCCCGGGGCGGTTTAAGTCGACATATATAAGATATATGGTCGACCTAAACTCGATCCAAAAAAAACCTAATTCACAGCCACCAGAAACAGAAAAACAAACCTCTCTGGAGATTCGATCTCATAAGGCACTAGCATCCCTTCCTGTTCAGTTCGTGTGCGTGTGGATACCAGTAGAGGCGCAGCATCTGAGGCGCTCTAGATCTTGATTACTTGCAAATAACTTCCGCTGCTAATCACCAGGTAATCACTAGATCTGATAGATTCGATTACATGAACCTGTAGATCCTAGGCTCGGAATTCAGACTAGGGTTGCTAATCCTGATTAGAACTGCTAGAAATTCCTTCGAATGGTATCAGAGCTTTAGGGTTCCATTGAATCTGTGGCATGTTGATTAGATTAGTTGAATCTGGATCTCTGTATAGTTGATACAAGCATGCTGAAATTCGTTTTTGATTAAAATCTAGTTTTAGGGTTTTAACTTGAAAAACGATTAGGGCTTATCACCCTGTGTCGATCGACACCAAGCGGGTATCGGTCGACACAGAAGGATAACCCGAATAAAACTTTTCGCCTAGTGTCGATCGACACAAGAGTTGTATCGGTCGACACAAACCTCGCGAGATTGATGAACCGGTTCAATTGGATTGGACCGGTTATCGAGCTTGGTTAAATGGTTTGAATTGCGATTGGTTTGATTAGGTTGGTATCGACCGATGCTAGTGTAGCATCGATCGACACCGACTGGTATTCGAAACCGGATCAATTGGATTGATCGGTTATCGCGGATTGCTTTTGGTTATTCTGTATCGATCGACACTATAGTAGTGTCGGTCGACATCAGATTCGATGATTGGGTTTTGGAGCCTGCAATCACAGAACCAAAGCATGATAAATCAATTAATTATAAGAATTAAAACATAATAAAACTGAACGTTTTAATGATTCCGTTCCTCAATCAAATATCAAGTGATACTTGATGTCTTTCCAATCTTGTCGACTGTCAAGACTCGTTTCATTGAGTGATAGGCTTGCAGTGCAAGGTGTCCACAATTACATGAGTAAGGCAGGAAGTAATCGTGTTGATGAGCTTGCAGTGCAAGGCGTCAACAATTACATGACTGAAAAGATTGGTTTACTTGACTGGGCCATCAAAATCGTTTTGGGCTCAGAGACATCAGGTGGATTTGACATAAGATGTCAGTCCACAACCAAGAGTTGTATTGGATACAACTAGCAAGGTTGTTGCTTACCTAGATAGCTGAATTTGGGTGACAGCCAGTGGCTCACTCAAGTTTAGTGAAGTATGGGTCTTGGATCATTATATTCATCTGAGGAAATATTGTTTGAATATAATGCGAGTTTTCTTAAAAGTTAAGATTTCTCATTTCTTGAACATCATAACTAAACCTTTTCTTTTCTATGTTCTCAGCTATGACTACTACTCATAATAATTCTTTCTCCCTGCGATCCGTCCTTGAGAAGGACAAGTTAAATGGATCGAATTTTCTCGAATGGTATCGGAACTTGAGAATTGTTCTCAAGCAGGAGAAGCGGGACTATGTCCTTGAAAATGTTCTCCCTGAAAAACCGAGATCCAATGCTGCACATGCAGAAAGGAGTGCTTGGGACAAGCATTCCAATGATGTGGTCGATGTAAATTGTCTCATGTTGGCTACCATGAACTCGGACTTGCAGAAGCAATACGAGAACGTGGAGTCGCCAGTGGAGATGATTACTAG
Organism: Orychophragmus violaceus; assembly: GCA_030180135.1. Lineage (NCBI taxonomy): Eukaryota > Viridiplantae > Streptophyta > Magnoliopsida > Brassicales > Brassicaceae > Orychophragmus > Orychophragmus violaceus. The sequence goes on along the minus strand of CM058237.1, from coordinate 104,109,301 downwards.
CCTGAAAAGCATGTTTCAGGAGCAGGCACGAACTGAGAGATACCAGACGGTTAAATCTCTCATTGAATGCAAGCTACCAAAGGACAGTCCAGTAAGTCCTCATGTCATTAAGATGATGGGTTATATTGATAACCTGGGGAGGCTGGATTGTCCCATTAGCCAAGAGTTGGCTACTGACATCATTCTGCAGTCACTGCCGTCAAGTTATGATCAGTTTGTTATGAACTATAACATGAATAACTTGACAAAGACGTTGACTGAGCTGCATGGCATGCTCAAGACAGCTGAGCCAAATATCAAGAAGGGTACTCCTAATGTACTTATGGTACAAGGGGGTAAGAAGTTTAAGAAACTTGGCAAAGGCAAGGGAAAGGGCAAGGCAGTCCCGGTTGAGAACCAGGACACGCCTGCGCCAGCCCCGAAGCCCAAGCCGGGCCCATCTGAGACTGATAAGTGCCATTACTGTAAAGATCCTGGGCATTGGAAGAGAAATTGCAACAAATTCTTGGAAGAGAAGAAGAAGAAGAAGAAGACTTTCGAGACTTCATCTTCAGGTATTTATGTTATAGAAGTAAATGTTACTACTTCTGGTTCTACTTCTTGGGTATTGGATACCGGCTGTGGTGCTCATATTTGTACAAATATGCAGGGCCTAAGCAACAGTAGGACGTTGGAAAGGGGACAAGTGGACCTGCGTGTGGGGAATGGAGCAAGAGTTGCTGCATTAGCCGTAGGAACATTTAACTTGTCTTTACCTTCTGGTTTGGTTTTAGAACTTCATAATTGCTACTATGTACCTGCTATAAGCAGAAATATTATTTCTATTCCTGTTTTGGATTTGGAAGGATATCAGTTTTCAATTAAGAATAAATGTTGTTCTTTTGATTACAATGATATGTATTATGGTAGCAGCCCATTAGAGAATGGGCTTTATGTTCTGAACCAAACCACAGAAATCTATAACATTAACACCAAGAGATTCAAATCAAATGACACGAATCAGACTTTTCTATGGCATTGTCGTTTGGGCCACATAAACGAGAAACGGATTCAAAAGCTCCATAGTGATGGGCTTTTGGGTTCATTTGATTATGAATCATGTGAGAAATGTGAATCTTGTTTACTAGGCAAAATGGCAAAGGCGCCTTTCAACAAATAAAATGTAAGGGCCAGTGACCTATTGGGCCTTATACATACAGATGTATGCGGCCCAATGAGCACAAGTGCCAGAGGAAATTTTCGATACTTCATTACCTTCACTGATGATTTCAGCAGGTATGGCTATGTCTATTTAATGAGACACAAGTCGGAATCCTTTGAAAAGTTCAAAGAGTTCCAAAATGAAGTACATAATCAACTTGGCAAAAGTATTAAGGCTCTTCAATCAGATCGTGGAGGAGAATACTTAAGCCAAGAATTCAGTGATCATTTGAGAGATTGTGGAATTGTTTCACAACTCACTCCTCCTGGAACACCACAATGGAATGGCGTGTCTGAGAGGAGGAATCGGACTTTATTAGATATGGTTCGATCAATGATGAGTCTCTCAACTCTTCCATTATCCTTTTGGGGATACGCTCTAGAAACGTCTGCGTTTACACTTAATAGGGTTCCGTCAAAATCAGTTGCAAAGACACCACATGAGATGTGGACTGGAAATGTTCCAAATGTGTCTTTCCTGAAGATTTGGGGTTGTGAAGCTTATGTTAAGCGATTAATTACAGATAAGCTCGAACCCAAATCTGATAAGTGCTACTTCGTTGGTTATCCTAAGGAAACCAAGGCATACTACTTTTACAACCAATCCGAGAACAAAGTGTTTCTTGCTCGGAACTGCGTTTTTCTTGAGAGAGAGTTTCTTTCCAAGAGAAACAGTGGGAATAAAGTACAACTCGAAGAAGTTCGAGAACCGCAGGAAAATGCTCAACCCGTAGAGGAAGAGCAACAGTTGGATCTACAAAGAGTTGTAGACCCAATGCCTGTGGAGCCAGAAATTCGTAGATCCGAAAGGATCCGTCACGAACCCGAGAGATATGGATTTCTCGTAACCAGTTGTCATGATTTATTGATCGTTGACAGTGACGAGCCCGCGAATTACGAAGAAGCGATGATGAGCCCTGACTCCGAAAAGTGGCTGAAAGCCGCTGAATCCGAAATGGGATCCATGTCACAGAACCAAGTATGGACTTTGGTTGATTTACCCGATGGTGCAAGACCCATTGAATGTAAATGGATTTTCAAGAAGAAAATTGATGTGGATGGAAATATTCAGATATATAAAGCAAGGCTGGTGGCAAAAGGTTTCAAACAAATTCATGGTATAGACTATGAAGAAACCTATTCACCTGTAGCCATGCTTAAATCCATTCGGATTCTCCTAGAAACAGCTGCTCATTATGATTATGAGATCTGGCAAATGGACGTGAAAACAGCTTTCCTTAATGGAATTCTGGAAGAGGATGTGTACATGACACAGCCCGAAGGTTTCATCGATCCTAATGCTGCTAGGAAAGTATGCAAGCTTCATCGATCCATTTATGGATTGAAGCAAGCATCTCGGAGTTGGAATCTTCGTTTTGATGAAGCAGTCAAAGAGTTTGATTTCATCAGAAGCGAAGAAGAACCATGTGTTTACAAGAAGACTAGTGGGAGCGCTGTTGCATTTCTCGTGTTGTATGTAGATGACATACTTCTTCTCGGAAATGACGTTCCGTTGTTACAGTCTGTTAAGACTTGGCTCGGAAGTTGTTTTTCAATGAAAGACATGGGAGAAGCCGCGTATATTCTTGGAATAAGAATCTATAGAGATAGATCAAACAAGTTGATTGGACTGTGTCAAGACACTTATATCGATAAGGTCTTACACAGGTTCAGAATGCAAGATTCCAAGAAGGGCTTCATACCAATGTCTTATGGCATAAGTCTCAGCAAGAAGCAGTGTCCTGAGACACCTGCTGAGCGAGATCGCATGAGTCGGATTCCCTATGCCTCGGCGTTGGGATCCATCATGTATGCCATGCTCTGTACTCGTCCAGATGTTGCTTGTGCTTTAAGCATGACGAGTAGATACCAATCGGATCCAGGTGAAAGTCACTGGACAGCAGTCAAGAATATTCTGAAGTATTTGAGAAATACTAAGGATAAATTCTTGGTGTATGGAGGAAGTGATGAGCTGGTAGTAAGTGGTTACACAGACGCAAGTTTTCAGACAGACCAAGATGATTTCCGATCGCAATCTGGTTACTTCTTCTGCCTGAATGGCGGTGCAGTAAGCTGGAAGAGTTCCAAGCAGGCCACTGTAGCAGATTCCACAACTGAAGCTGAGTACCTCGCGGCTTCTGCAGCGGCAAAGGAGGCTGTTTGGATCAAGAAGTTCATCACTGAACTTGGTGTGATTCCTAGCATTTCTGAGCCAGTGGCTTTGTATTGTGACAACAATGGAGCCATTGCGCAAGCAAAGGAACCTAGATCACACCAGAAATCCAAACACATAGAAAGGCGATATCACCTTATCCGTGATATTGTGAATAGAGGAGATGTGAAGATCAGCAGAGTCCCGACGGATGAGAATGTTGCTGATCCACTGACCAAGCCTCTCCCAAGGCCTAAGCATGAGTTTCATACAACTGCTGTAGGCATTAGATATCTTAAGATATGATCTTGATTTCAGTGGGAGTTGTATTTGTTTTAGTTATGACATGATGTTCACAAAGACATAATAGTTATGTTATTTTAATGAAATTGTTTCAGCATTATTTAATTGTGTTAATTAAATATATATATATATATATATATTGTCCCAAAGTAATTTATGACATTTTATAGGCCATCAAGTATGTGACTTGATCATGAAACCCTATAAGCAATAAATGACATAAATTAGAATGGTCCCTGGTCGAGGTTGTTAACGTGGGACATTAACAACCACGTGAGACTAGTATGTGAGGTGACTGATGACCATGTTGTTGGAATTGTGTCCAGTAATCTCGGTACTGTCTCTAGAAAGTAAGAGTATGTCAATGATCAGACATAAGTCATATAATACTGGGGGTCATGATGGCTTGCTAGAGTCCGCTCATGATCTATAAGTCTTGGACTTATTGCCTTTATTATATGATCCCATATGGGTCACACGCCTAAGCTAACAGGAAAATGTGTAGGAACGGCTTAGCAGAAGTACGGTAAAAGTGCCAGGCATTTGTCGTACTTAGAGAGAGATTAATGGGTCTGATTAAATCCAAGGGATTTAATCAGATTGGTATTTGGGCCCAAAAGCCCAAAAGGGAAAGAGAAGGGTTTCATAAACTAAAACCCAAATCTCTTTCTCCCTAACCCTAGCCCCCTAGCCGCGCCTCTCTCTCTCTGCGCCTCCTTAGCTCGGTCTAGCAGCCTCTCTTCCTGCTTGGTGTGCGTGTGTGAACCTCTGGAGGAGTTATCACTCGGTGGCTCTCTGATCTCTGACCTGTTCTCTCTTTCCGCTGCATAAACAGGTAAAAGGTGAGATCAATAAAGTTTCTATTCAAGAGAACCTAGATCCGCATGTTTAGGAACTGTTGAATCTGAGAATTGAATCAGGATTAACAACCAAAACATCCTTCAGTGGTATCAGAGCTATTGGTTCTGGTTTTTCTTGTTTAGAATCTTGTTTAGGATTGTTTTTCTTGTTTAAAAGTGTTTTTGAATCAATCTACTGATAAGAGAAATCACTTAAGCAACAAGGAATTGAAAAACCTAAACAAACTATTGAATGAAATCGCATGGACCAATCAGTTTTGGTATGCGTCGGCTGATGGTTTTGATGCATGGATCGATCATGGATCGATCGCATGATCATAGCCCATGATCATAGCCGAGCGGATCGCTTGATGCACGGGTCGATCGCGGATCGATCGCGTGATCATGCCGATCGCTTGATGCTCACGGCGAGTGCATGGCATGGATCATCACGGATCGATCAAGTCCAGCTCACGCCGCGTATCGACCCAACCGTCCCGTCCCGATCTCTCGTCCGGTTTCGCGCCTCGATCATCGACCAGCTGCGGCTGTCCCGATCGTCGTGTGAAGCTAGGGTTTTGGCGAGTAAATGGTTCGTTTCGGTTTAAGGCTCGGTTTAAAATTTCAATTAAAATTTTTCGTCCTGGTTTAATAAACAGATTTAATAAAATTTATTAAGTCTGGTTAAACCGGGATAAGAAATCCAATGTCGAAAGAATTATTGGATTTAGTGCCTAAACCAGGATTTTCTAATTTGATTTGGTTGGACCAAATAAATTGAGAAAATCCGGTTTAGTAAATAACCGGTTGACAATTGTGGTCATCGTAGTAATTAAAATTTGGTTAGACCAATTTTAATGAACCAGACCGGTTATGTCATTTAATTGGACAATTGGGTCATGTCTTGGACATGGACCAATTCTTGGGCCTCGGGCCAAGAAGTTAAAACAATTGGGCCAATTATTTGAGTCTTTTCTTCAGATTAATTTAAAATTTATTTTATAAAGTTATATAAATCGATTTTAAATTAAAGTTTCCGAAATTTTGAAATTAGAAAGTTTCTTAAAATAGAAGTTTCTAGATTTGCGGGTTTTGGATTTTAAGAAATTTCTAAAGTTAGAAAGTTTCCGTTTTTAGAAAGTTTCCAATTTTAGAAAGTTTCCAAAAATAGTAGGTTTCCAAAAATGGAAAGTTTCCCAAAATAGTAATCTTCTATTTTGGAATGAAATTTTAATAAACCTACGAACCTCAAATAATATCAAGCGTTGGATGTCTTGTCCAGACTATGTCAGCTGTCGAAGCCCATTCAATTGTATTCATGGCCTTACAGTGTGAGGGTGTCTACTTTTGCGTGGATAAGACGGTTTGTGATTCATAAATGTCATTGGGAGTCCCAGACATTAATGATTACATGACTGTATAGTCTGGTTTTCTTGACTAGGCCATCGGGAGTCCCGGGCCTTGAGACATCAGAGTGAATTGGGCCTCGGGTCCAGATTCACAACCAAGAGTTATATCACGGATATAATTAGCCGACATAGGGCTTACCGATATAAGCTAAGGTTGGGTGACGGCCAGTGGCCCACTTTGATCTTAGTTATATGTGGATCTTGGAATCATTATATTCTATTGAGGGTAACTTAGGTTATTGAATATAATGCATGATTGATCATATTAAGTATAATATAAGATTAATCATATTGAACATATTAACTAATAACCTTTTATCTAATATATTTCAGCTATGACTACTACAAGCACACAAAACACATTCTCAATCCGGTCTGTTCTCGAGAAGGAGAAGCTGACTGGAACGAACTTCCTGACGTGGTCAAGGAACTTGAGGCTGGTCCTCAAGCAGGAGAAGAAGGATTATGTCCTTCGTGATCCTCTCCCCGAGAGGCCTGCTAACAATGCCGCCAGGACTCTGCATAATGCTTGGGAAAAGCATTCGTCAGATGAAAATGATGTGTATTGCCTTATGTTGGCGACAATGACTGCTGAGCTGCAAATGCAGTTCGAGAGTGTATTGTCACCAATTGAGATAATGGCAAGCCTGAAATCGCTTTTTCAGGAGCAGGCTAGGACTGAGAGGTTCCAGACAGTTAAGAACCTCTTGGACTGCAAGTTGGCTGCGAATGCGGCAGTGAGTCCTCATGTCTTGAAGATGATGGGTTATCTCGATCATCTTCAGAAACTCGACTGCCCAATCAGCCAGGAACTTGCCTGCGACATCATTCTGCAGTCATTACCTGCAAGCTATGATCAGTTCATTCTGAACTTTAACATGCATGGCTTGAGTAAGACATTGCCTGAGCTTCACGGAATGCTCAAGACTGCAGAGCCCAACTTGAGGAAAACCGCCAAGGACCCCAATGTGCTTATGGTGCAAAAGGGCAAGGGGTTTAAGAAATCCTCTGCTAAGGATAAGGGAAAGGCCAAGGCTGTCCAAGTCGCGGACAAGGACACGCCAAAGCCCAAGCCCAAGTCCAAGGCTGGGCCAACTGACATATGCAGGTTCTGTAAAGAACCAGGGCATTGGAGGAGAGAATGTAAGAAATTCCAAGAAGGTCTAAAGGAATTGAAGAAGAAGACTCTCGAGACTTCTTCGACAGGTATTTTTGTTATAGAAGTTAATACGACTACTTCTGATAATACCTCATGGGTTATGGATACTGGTTGTGGGGCTCATATTTGTACTAATATGCAGGCACTCAGCAACAGTAGAAGGCGGAAGCAAGGACAAGTGGAGCTACGAGTTGGGAATGGAGCGAAAGTTCCAGCACTAGCTGTAGGCACATACTTGTTGTCTTTACCTTCGGGATTGATTTTAGAACTCAATAATTGTTATTTTGTACCTGCTATAAGCAGAAATATTATTTCAATTTCTTTGTTGGATTTGGAAGGTTATGATTTTTCAGTTAAGAATAAATTATGTTCCTTCAATCGCAACAATTTGTTCTATGGTTCTGCCCCTCTTACGAATGGGCTTTACATACTCGATCAATCCGCGCCAATTTATAACATTAATACCAAACGGTTCAAACCTAATGAGGAGAACCGAACGTTTCTATGGCATTGTCGTTTAGGGCACATCAGCGAGAAACGCATCAAGAGGCTCCATTCGAATGGACTTCTTGGCTCATTTGACTTTGAGTCATGTGAGAAATGCGAATCCTGCATGATGGGCAAAATGACACGGGCCCCCTTTAATAAACCTAACGAGAGGGCCAGTGACTTATTGGGCCTGATACACACTGACGTGTGTGGCCCAAAGTCCACAAATGCAAGAGGAAACTATCAGTACTTCATTACCTTCACTGATGATTTCAGTAGGTATGGATATGTTTATTTAATGAAACATAAGTCTGAATCTTTTGAGAAGTTCAGAGAATTCCAAAATGAAGTACAGAACCAACTTGGCAAAAGCATTAAGGCTCTTCGGTCCAACCGAGGAGGAGAATACTTAAGCCAAGAATTCAGTGATCATCTAAGAGAGTGTGGGATCGTGTCCCAACTCACTCCTCCTGGAACACCTCAATGGAATGGTGTGTCTGAGAGGAGAAATCGGACCTTATTGGATATGGTTCGATCTATGATGAGTCACACAGACCTTCCAATATCCCTTTGGGGATATGCTCTGCTAACAGCAGTGTTCACTCTAAATAGAGCGCCATCGAAAGCAGTAGCAAAGACACCATATGAATTATGGACTGGATTAGCTCCAGTGTTGTCTTATCTTAGAATTTGGGGTTGTGAAGCCTATGTCAAGAGATTAATCTCAGACAAGCTTACACCAAAGTCTGATAAATGCTACTTCATTGGTTATCCGAAGGAAACCAAGGCTTATTACTTCTATCTACGTTCCGAGAACAAGATCTTTGTTGCCCGGGATTGTAACTTTCTTGAGAGAGAGTTTCTCTCTAAGAAAGACAGTGGGAGTAAGGTACTGCTTGAAGAAATTCAAGATGAACAGGATACTGCTCAACCTAATGAGGAAGAGCAGCAGGAGGACCTACAAGAAATTGTAGAGCCTGAACCTGTAGTACCTGAAGTTCGAAGATCCGGGAGGATCCGTCATGAACCCGAGAGATATCAAGGATTCCTCGTGACTAACTGTCATGATCTTTTGATCATTGATGGTGATGAACCATCGAACTTCAATCAAGCCATGATGGGCCCAGATTCCTCGAAGTGGCGCAAGGCCATTGATTCCGAAATGGACTCCATGTCGGTCAACCAAGTGTTTTCGTTGGTTGACTTACCGCTGGTGTAAAAGCCATCGAGTGCAAATGGATCTTCAAGAAGAAGATTGACGTGGATGGAAATGTCCAGATTTATAAAGCCAGGTTGGTGGCAAAAGGTTTCAGACAAGTTCACGGTGTGGATTACGATGAAACCTATTCACCAGTGGCTATGATGAAATCTATTCGGATTCTACTAGCAACTGCAGCTTTTCATGATTATGAAATTTGGCAGATGGACGTGAAAACCGCCTTCCTGAATGGTATTCTGGAAGAGGATGTGTATATGACGCAACCTGACGGTTACATAGATCCAAAGAATGCTGGGAAAGTATGCAAGCTTCACAAATCCATTTATGGATTGAAACAAGCATCGAGGAGCTGGAATCTTCGTTTTGATGAAGCGATCAAGCAATTTGACTTCATCAGAAACGAAGAAGAACAATGCGTGTATAAGAAAACTAGTGGGAGCAAGATAGTATTTCTTATTCTGTATGTCGATGACATACTGCTTCTCGGAAACGACATTCCAATGCTGAAGTCGGTAAAACACTGGCTTGGAAGTTGTTTTTCCATGAAAGACATGGGTGAAGCCGCATACGTTCTTGGAATCAGGATCTACCGGGATAGATCTAGAAGGCTGATAGGCTTGTGTCAAGACTCATACATTGACAAAGTCCTACAAAGATTCAGCATGAAAGATTTCAAGAAGGGCTTCACGCCAATGGTACATGGCACAACGCTAAGCAAGAAGCAGAGCCCTACGACGGCTGCTGAGCTTGAGCGCATGAAGAATATTCCTTATGCATCTGCAATAGGATCTGTCATGTATGCCATGATCTGTACTCGTCCTGATGTTGCTTATGCATTGAGCATGACGAGTAGATACCAGTCAAATCCAGGTGCAAACCATTGGATTGCCGTAAAGAACATCTTGAAGTATCTAAGACATACTAAGGATAAGTTCTTGGTGTACGGTGGAAGTGATGTGCTTAAAGTCAGTGGATTCACGGACGCAAGTTTCCAGACAGACCAAGATGATTTCCGGTCCCAGTCCGGTTATATCTTTTGTCTGAATGGCGGTGCAATCAGTTGGAGAAGCTCCAAGCAAGACACCGTTGCTGATTCCACTACAGAAGCTGAATATATCGCCGCCTCAGAAGCTGCGAAGGAAGCTGTTTGGATACGAAAGTTCATTGTTGAACTAGGTGTGATACCAGATGCGGCTGAGCCTCTAGCACTGTTTTGTGATAACAATGGTGCTATTGCTCAGGCAAAGGAACCAAGATCACACCAGAAATCCAAGCATGTTCTAAGAAGATTTCACTTGATACGTGACATCATTAATAGAAAGGAAGTCAAGATCAGCCGAGTTCAGACAGATGATAACGTCGCTGATCCGTTGACAAAGCCACTCCCAAGGCCTAAGCTCGAGTTTCTGACTAAAGCTGTAGGCATTAGAGACATTGAAATGTAATCTAAATTTGAGTGGGAGTTTGAGGGCTTTTATTTAGTTATTTGATATGTTCTTGTAAAACATTCTTATGTTTAATGAAATTATTATTTCAAGATTATTTTAACTGTGATGAAATAATCGTTCCAAAGTGATATAAACCATTTTATAGGTCATCGAAGTAAGTGACTTGATCTTGATGGATCTCTAGTGATAATCCTGATTCAATTCATCAGATTACTTGATCCTAAACATGCCAGATCTAGGTTCTCTTGAAAAGAAACATAAGTAGATCTCACCTTATACCTGTTATTGCAGCGGAAAGGAAGAACAGGCCAGAGATCAGAGAGCCACCGAGTGATAACTCCTCCAGAGGTTCACACACGCACACCAATCAGGAAGCAGGCTGCTAGGCCACTGGGAGAAACCGGCGCAGGGGAGAGAGAGAGTTGACGGCTCAAGTGTTAGGGTTAATCAGTCTGAAACTCGAGTTTTATGACACAAAACTCGTCCTGTTCCGTTTGGGCCATTTGGCCCAAATACCAATTAACTCGTCGGTGTTTGCGCATTGCATCGATCGTTGCACCTTATGCATCGATCGATGCACAATGGCTAAACCCTCTTATTCTCTCTAAGTATAGTAAATGCCTAGCACTTTTACCATACTCCTGCTAAACCGTTCCTACACGATTTCCTGTTAGCTTAGGCGTGTGACCCATATGGGATCATATAATAAAGGCAATAAGTCCAAGACTTATAGATCATGAGCGGACTCTAGCAAGCCATCATGACCCCCAGTATTATATGACTTATGTCTGATCTTTGACATACTCTTACTTTCTAGAGACAGTACCGAGATTACTGGACACATTTCCAACAATCTCCCACTTGTACTGGAATCTCTGTATTCATAATCCTTTTGTCACAATATCTCGATTAGTCATAAGGCAAGATTAGTGTCATCCTTATAAAGCCTAATCTTGTTCATCGGACTCTGATTTGATACTGACAATCCAAACGACTCGGGACAGTCCGTTTGAGCATGGCCATGCATTTTCCAGTATTCAAATCTCCGATTGGCCTAGAGATATTCACTCCATTTATATTGGAGGGACAAATCCCGTCTTGTTCCATCACTGTAAACTACTCACTTCACAATGTACCCAAACAAGGTCCTTATAACTATCGCTGAACGATAGCGTTAGACAATGATCAAAGTGCATCAGTCCATGTGCAGTCACATGCATGCGAACTCAGGTCTAAGGACTATACTCTATAGTCGTAGTGAGAATCTCTTATGACACAGATATAAATATCCTGAAGAGTTCTCATAAGCGGGTCGCGTCCGGTCGTATGTTCCCAACATACACCTATGTACTGACTTTGATGCCGAGCATCTATGACACACTGAGACTTTGTCATAAGTCACGTACCAATCCAGTCTCACACGGTTGTTGGTGTTCCAATTTCAACAACCTTTGACCAGGGACGGGATGATATAAAACATCTATCAAATATAGGGTCTCATGATCAAGCTAAATGACTTCGATGACTCAAGATCAAGTCATTTACTTCGATGACCTATAAAATGGTTCATATCATTTTGGAACGATTATTTCATCACAGTTAAAATAATCTTGAAATAATAATTTCATTAAACATTTTTCAATGTTATTTCAAGAACATATCCAATAACTAAATAAAGCCCTTTAATAACTCCCATTGAAATTAAGACTACATCTTAATTTCACTTATCCTACAGCAACAGTCCGAGACTCGTGCTTAGGCCTAAGGAGTGGCTTCGTTAATAGATTAGCAACGTTCTCATTCGTTGAAACTTGCTGATCTACTTAACATCTCTGTCATTTATCTCACGGAATAGGTTATACCTATCCTCAAGGTGTTTGGACCTCTGATGTGCAGCTAGTCTCATCTATGCTGGAAATCACATCAAGTTCAGTGACGAACTCTTCTTTCCAAACAACCTCTTTCGCCACTTCCCAAGCTGCGAAATGTTCAGCTTAAGTCATGGAGTCAGCAACAGTGCCTTGCACCGCCAGATAGACACAAGATATAACCGGACTGTGATCGGAAATCATCTTTGTCTATTGGAAACTTGCCTTTCAGACTCTGATGACTTGTAGCACATCACTTTCTCCGTAAATCAAGAACTTATCCTTAGTATTCATCAAATACTTTAGGACACTTGATTCTTTGCTGGATTTGACTGGTCTTTACTTGTCTTGCTTAACATTAAAGCAACATCAAACAAGTACGTTTCATGGCATACATGATAGATCCAATTACCGAAGCATGTGGAATCCTATCCATGCATTTAAGCTCAGCAGTTATCGTAGGATACTGTATCTTGCTTAACGTAATGCCATGTGACATTGGCATAAAACCCTTCTTGGATTGCTGAAAAACGTGTAGGACCTTGTCAATTTTAAGAATCCTGACATTGTCCTACCAGCTCTTTTGGATCTCTATCTTTAAATCCAAAAATCCAAGACTTTCGTGGCTATACCCATGTCATTCACAAAACCAACTCCCAAGCCAGTCCTTTACAGACTGCAGCATTGGGACGTTATATCCGAGAATCAGTATGTCATCGACATACACTATAAGAAATGCAATATCGCTCCCACTTATCTATTAGTAAACACACAGTTCCGCTTCGTTCCTGTTCAAGTCAAATACCTTGACTACTTCAACAGAACGAAGATTCCAACTCCGATATGTTTGCTTCCATCCATGAATGGATCGATGAAGCTAACTAACATAAAATGTAATTTTTCGGAGTCCGGGCTCACTTACGCTTCTTTGAATTTCGCAGATTCATCGCTTTCAATGATCATCAGATCATGCGAACTTTCAATGATTATCAGGTTCAACTAATGACGAGAAATCACTCTCGGATTAGTAACTGATTCATATCTGCGAGCTTCAGGCTCCACAGGTGTAGATTCTACAGAAATCTGTAAATCCTTCCGCTGCTCTCCCTCAATAGGTTAAGCAGCCTCCTGTATTTCTCGAATTTCTTCGAGTTGTACTTTTATTCCCACTGTTCTTCTTTGGAAAGTAACTTCCTTTTTTAGAAAACAGAATGGTCGAAAAAATACTGAGCCTTGGTTTCCCTAAGAAAACTTCGAGTTATGCTTTTACTCCCACTGTTCTTCTTGGAAAATAACTTCCCTTCTTAGAAAACAGATTGGACGTAAAAGTAACAAGCCTTAGTTTCTCTAGGACAACCAGCGAAGTAGCACAAGTACAAATACTCAGTAAAGACAAATTTGGATCGATTCCAATCCACATTAACGTGGTGTCTTTCAACCGATATTTGTGGAATTATTTCAGCGTAAACTTAGATATTTTAGAGCGTTATTCTTCAATAATATCATGGAAGATTCGTGTGACTCATCTTTAATCATTTCTAATAAGATCTGATTCTTTCTCACAGAAACACCTTCAGGTTTTCAGGAGAAATGAGCTGTGAAACGATTTCACACTCATTAAGATGATCACACAATCAATGACTTAAGTATTCTCACTCGTGATTTAATCCAGAGTCTTAATACTTTTGTCATTCAGATCCTATACTTCATTCTGGAACTCTTTCGACCATGTCAAAGAATTCCGACTTGTGTCTCATCAAATGAACACAGTCTTACTCACTGAAAAATCAGTAGAGATAATGAAGTGCAGGAAATTTTTCTCTGGCATTACTGCTCATTGGGCCACATACATGAGTATGTTCCAGGTCCAATAAGCCTTTGGGCTTTTCTCTAGCTCGGCTAAGATAGGCCCTTTGCCTTTTGGTCTAGTAAACAGAATTCAAGTCTCATAAGATATTTTTATCAAATGAGCCCAATAGTCCATGACTATGGGATTTCCGAATCCGACTTACTCTATGTGACCAAGACTTTATGCCAAGAAAAATCAGGTTTAATTCATCAGATTTAAACCAATTCGGTATTTATGTTACATTTAGGCACTCTTTGGTTTAAGATATAAAACCCATTCCATGAATAGGGTACTACAATTAATATTTCATTAAGATCAAAAGAACAAAACTTGTCTTTTATCAAAATGAAAAACATTCAAATTCTTACAAGAAAATGAAAGACAACTCTGCTTAAAGCAGGTATATTGTAGCAATTACTTAATACAAAACCAAGCCTCAAAGGGATCTATAAGTGAAAACCCTACGGCTGAGGCAGCATCCCAAGCTCCTTCCAGACATGTAGTTTCACTTGCCCTTCCTTCAACGTTCTACTGTTTCTTAGGCTCTGCATATTATCACAAATATCAGTGCCACAACCAGTATCCAATACCTTTAAGGTAGAACTTGAAGTAATAACATGAATACCTGAGGAAGTAGTCGCATACATCGACTTTAACTCCTCATCATCTTCCATGAATTTAATGCAATTTCTCTTCCAATGCCCTGTCTCCTTACAGTAGCAGCACTTACCAACGTAAGAGGTATCTGACTCGGGCTCAGAAGACACACGCTTGCCATGATTCAAAATCTGGACAACTTTGTCTCCACCCTTGTCAGCATTAGGTTTAGCAAACCTACCCTTCTCATTCATGAGATTGTACAGGGTACTCTTCACGTTTGGCTCAACTGTCTTGAGCATTTCATGCAGTTCAGTCAACGTCTTCGTTAAGCCTTTCTTGATATAGTTCCTTACGAACTTATCATAGCTTGACGGCAGTGACTGCAGAATGATCTCAGTTGCCAATTCCTGGCTAACTGGATAATCCAGTTTCCTCAGGTTATCAATGTAACCCATCATTTTACTGACATGAGGACTTACTGGATGATCATTTGGTAGCTTGCAGCTAGTGAGAGATTTAACCAACTGGTATCTCTCCACTCTTATCTGCTCCTGAAATTTTAATTTCAGGCTGCTGATCATCTCTATTGGCGACTCCATGTTCTCATATTGCTTCCGCAAGTCTGAGTCCATGCTAGCCAATATCAGACCACGCACATCTACCGCATCATTATAATGCTTATTCCAAGCATCATATACTGCATGAGAAGCATTGGACCCGATCCTCACGGGGAGAGCTCTCTCAAGAACATAGTCCTTTCTCTCCTGTCTGAGGACTAGCCTCAGGTTCCGCGACCAAGTCAAGAAATTTGATCCGTTCAGCTTGTCCATCTTAAGGACAGACCGGATCGAGAAAGCGTTTTGATTGTTTGTGCTAGTCATAACTGAAAATTAAGATAAAGGATTTTAGTTAATATGTTCAATATGATTAATCCCGTATTAAATTAATACGATTAATCACGCATTATATTCAATAACATAAGTTACCCTCAATAGAATATAATGATTCCAAGATCCACATATAACTAAGATTAAAGTGGGCCACTGGCCGTCACCCAACCTTAGCTTATATCGGTAAGCCCTGTATCGGCTAATTATATCCGTGATATAACTCTTGGTTGTGAATCTGGGCCCGAGGCCCAATCCACTCTGATGTCTCAAGGCCCGGGACTCCCGATGGCCCAGTCAAGAAAACCAGACTATACAGTCATGTAATCATTAATGTCTGGGACTCCCAATGACATTTATGAATCACAAACCGTCTTATCCACGCAAAAGCAGACACCCTCACACTGTAAGGCCGTGAATACAATTGAATGGGCTTCGACAGCTGACATAGAATGGACAAGACATCCAACGCTTGATATTATATGAGGTTCGTAGGTTTATTAAAATTTCATTCCCAAATTAGAAGATTACTCTTTCGGGAAACTTTCTATTTTAGGAAACCTACTATTTTTGGAAACTTTCTAAAATTGGAAACTTTCTAAAACCGGAAACTTTCTAACTTTAGAAATTTCTTAAAATCCGAATCATGCAAATCTAGAAACTTCTATAAAATAAGAAACTTTCTAATTACAAAAATATCGGAAACTTTAATTTAAAATCGACTTTATATATTTTATAAAATAAATTTTAAATTGATCTGATGAAAGACTCAATTAACTGGCCCAATTGTTTTAACTTCTTGGCCCGAGGCCCAAGAACTGGTCCATGTCCAAGACATGACCCAATTGTCCAATTAAATGACATAACCGGTCTGGTTCATTAAAATTGGTCTAACCAAATTTTAATTACTACGATGACCACAATTGTCAACCGGTTATTTACTAAACCGGATTTTCTCAATTTATTTGGTCCAACCAAATCAAATTAGAAAATCCTGGTTTAGGCACTAAATCCAATAATTCTTTCGACATTGGATTTCTTGTCCCGGTTTAACCAGACTTAATAAAATTATTAAATCTGTTTATTAAACCAGGACGAATTAATTTTAATCAAATTAAACCGAGCCTTAAACCAACCATGTCGATCGATGGACCAACCGTGTCGATCGATCCATCAACCACATCGGTCGATGCTCTCAGCATCGATCCTGCATCGATCATGCATCGATCCTGTATCGATCGATGCTCTTACGCATGCACGGATCCGAGCCAAAACCCTAACCGCATCGATCGATGCTCTCAGCATCGATCCTGCAACGATCGTTCATCGATCCTGCAACGATCGTTCATCGATCCTGCAACGATCGATGCTCTCACGTGTGCACTAACGGTTATCAGGTTTGGCCGAGAGATTCTCGTGATATCCATGCGATCGTTCGAACGATCCATGCGATCGCGGTCAATCTCTCGCGACTGCAACGATCGATCCTTGCATTGCATCGATCGATGCAATGCGATCTCAGTCGATGCAAAATCAGTTTCGATCGCATACCAAATCAATATAGCTTGGTCATGCGATTTTACAACTGTTTGTTTAGGATTCAATTCTTGTTTCTTAAGTGTTTTAATCTTATCAGTAGATTGATTCAAAAACACCTCTTTAAACAATCCTAAACATGAATCTAAACAAGAAGAACCAGAACCAATGGCTCTGATACCACTGATGGATCTCTAGTGATAATCCTGATTCAATTCATCAGATTACTTGATCCTAAACATGCCAGATCTAGGTTCTCTTGAATTGAAACATAAGTAGATCTCACCTTATACCTGTTATTGCAGCGGAAAGGAAGAACAGGCCAGAGATCAGAGAGCCACCGAGTGATAACTCCTCCAGAGGTTCACACACGCACACCAATCAGGAAGCAGGCTGCTAGGCCACTGGGAGAAACCGGCGCAGGGGAGAGAGAGAGTTGACGGCTCAAGTGTTAGGGTTAATCAGTCTGAAACTCGAGTTTTATGACACAAAACTCGTCCTGTTCCGTTTGGGCCATTTGGCCCAAATACCAATTAACTCGTCGGTGTTTGCGCATTGCATCGATCGTTGCACCTTATGCATCGATCGATGCACAATGGCTAAACCCTCTTATTCTCTCTAAGTATAGTAAATGCCTAGCACTTTTACCATACTCCTGCTAAACCGTTCCTACACGATTTCCTGTTAGCTTAGGCGTGTGACCCATATGGGATCATATAATAAAGGCAATAAGTCCAAGACTTATAGATCATGAGCGGACTCTAGCAAGCCATCATGACCCCCAGTATTATATGACTTATGTCTGATCTTTGACATACTCTTACTTTCTAGAGACAGTACCGAGATTACTGGACACATTTCCAACAGATCTTGAGTTATCAGAGTCATTTAGCTTGATCATGAGACCCTATATTTGATAGATGGATTATATCATCCTGTCCCTAGTCGAAGGTTGTTGAAATTGGAACACCAACAACCGTGTGAGACTGGATTGGTATGTGACTTATGACAAAGTCTCAGTGTGTCATAGATGCGCGGCATCGAAGTCAGTACATAGGTGTATGTGGGGTACATACGACCGGACAAGACCCGCTTATAAGAACTCTTCAGGATATTTATATCTGTGTCATAAGAGATTCTTACTACGACTATAGAGTATAGTCCTTAGACCTGAGTTCGCATGCATGTGACTGCACATGGACTGATGCACTTTGATCATTGTCTAACGCTATCGTTCTGCGATAGTTATAAGGACCTTGTTTGGGTACATTATGAAATGAGTAGTTTACAGTGATGGAACAAGACGGGATTTGTCCCTCCAATATAAATGGAGTGAATATCTCTAGGCCAATCGGAGATTTGAATACTGGAAAATGCATGGCCATGCTCAAACGGACTGTCCCGAGTCGTTTGGATTGTCAGTATCGAATCAGAGTCCGATGAACAAGATTAGGCTTTATAAGGATGACACCAATCTTGCCTTATGACTAATCGAGATATTGAGACAAAAGGATTATGAATACAGAGATTCCAGTACAAGTGGGAGATTGTTGGAATTGTGTCCAGTAATCTCGGTACTGTCTCTAGAAAGTAAGAGTATGTCAATGATCAGACATAAGTCATATAATACTGGGGGTCATGATGGCTTGCTAGAGTCCGCTCATGATCTATAAGTCTTGGACTTATTGCCTTTATTATATGATCCCATATGGGTCACACGCCTAAGCTAACAGGAAAATGTGTAGGAACGGCTTAGCAGAAGTACGGTAAAAGTGCCAGGCATTTGTCGTACTTAGAGAGAGATTAATGGGTCTGATTAAATCCAAGGGATTTAATCAGATTGGTATTTGGGCCCAAAAGCCCAAAAGGGAAAGAGAAGGTTTTCATAAACTAAAACCCAAATCTCTTTCTCCCTAACCCTAGCCCCCTAGCCGCGCCTCTCTCTCTCTGCGCCTCCTTAGCTCGGTCTAGCAGCCTCTCTTCCTGCTTGGTGTGCGTGTGTGAACCTCTGGAGGAGTTATCACTCGGTGGCTCTCTGATCTCTGACCTGTTCTCTCTTTCCGCTGCATAAACAGGTAAAAGGTGAGATCAATAAAGTTTCTATTCAAGAGAACCTAGATCCGCATGTTTAGGAACTGTTGAATCTGAGAATTGAATCAGGATTAACAACCAAAACATCCTTCACATGTTTCATGGAGTCATTAATAAGTGTATTAAAGTCAATCACATAGATATGTGTTAGAGAACACATGATCGGACTTGACCCGTTAATGAGAACTCTACAAGATGTTATATGAGTGTCATAAGAGTTTCTCATTACGACTAAAGAGAGTAGTCCTTAGACCTGAGTTCATCATGTCCTCTCTTATATGGATTGGTTCGTCTTGACTTTGTCAAATGTCAGCCGTAACTGGTGATCATAAAGACACTGATTAGGCGTATCATGAAATATAAAAGAGACATGGATGGAACAAGATGGGATTTGTACCTCCTATATAACAGGAGTTAAATATCTCTGGGCCTATCGAAGATTTGATACTGGAAATGCGTGGCCACACTCAAACGAACTGATTGTCAGTTGTTTGTTTTTCATCAGTACAAATCGGGATTCGATAAACGTGATCTAGCTTAATAAGGATTACACAGTTCTTGCCTTATGCTAGATTGAGATATGGATACAAAGGGATTAAAAGGGAATAGACGATTCCAGTACAAGTGGGAGATTGTTGGGAATGTCCTGAAATCTATTTGTACTTACTCTGAGAGAAAGTCGTGTTGTCGAGATGAGACAATCATATGACACTAGGTAGTCATAACGCTTTGCTAGAAGCCACTTATGATCAATGAGTTGAGAACTCATTGCTAGTGTTATATGATCCTACAGGGTCACACACCTAAGCAAACTGGACGTTGCATGAGAGGATGATCATTAATGTAATGATCGGGTGAATGCATATTTGATATGCATTCAATATCGACATTTCTGGGCGATGTCGATCGACAGACTAAGAGTGTCGGTCGACATAAATTGGCCGTGTCGATCGACACATAGAGTGTGTCGGTCGACACGACTCGCGGATTGACAGATTAAACTGGTTTAATTATTAGTTGATCCCGGGGCGGTTTAAGTCGACATATATAAGATATATGGTCGATCTAAACTCGATCCAAAAAAAACCTAATTCACAGCCACCAGAAACAGAAAAAAAAACCTCTCTGGAGATTCGATCTCATAAGGCACTAGCATCCCTTCCTGTTCAGTTCGTGTGCGTGTGGATACCAGTAGAGGCGCAGCATCTGAGGCGCTCTAGATCTTGATTACTTGCAAATAACTTCCGCTGCTAATCACCAGGTAATCACTAGATCTGATAGATTCGATTACATGAACCTGTAGATCCTAGGCTCGAAATTCAGACTAGGGTTGCTAATCCTGATTAGAACTGCTAGATATTCCTTCAAAAATTATTTTGGGACCATTATTTAGATCACAATAAATAATGCTGAAATCAAATTTCATTAAACATATCCAAAAGAATGTTTACAAGAGCGTCTTATTATAACTAAAATAAAACTAAAACTCCCACTAGAATTAAGATTACATATTAAGATCTCTAATGCCTACAGCAGTCGTATGACTCTCATGCTTAGGCCTTGGGAGTGGCTTAGTCAGAGGATCAGCGACATTCTCGTCCGTCGGAACTCGGCTGATCTTCACATCACCTCTATTGACGATATCACGAATCAGGTGATATCTCCTCTCTACGTGTTTGGACTTCTGGTGTGACCTGGAATCTTTCGCCTGAGCAATGGCTCCATTGTTGTCACAAAACAAAGCCACTGGCTCCAAGATACTCGGAACCACACCAAGTTCAGTCATGAACTTCTTGATCCAAACAACTTCCTTTGCCGCTTCTGTAGTAGCAACATATTCAGCTTCCGTAGTGGAATCAGCTACGGTATTCTGCTTAGAGCTCTTCCAGCTCACTGCACCGCCATTGAGACAGAAGACATATCCAGACTGTGATCGGAAATCGTCTCTGTCCGTCTGAAAACTCGCATCAGTGAATCCATTCACTACAAGCTCTTCACTTCCTCCATACACCAGGAATTTATCCTTAGTATGTCTCAAATACTTGAGAATATTCTTGACAGCTGTCCAGTGAACTTCACCTGGATCAGATTGGTATCTACTCGTCATGCTTAACGCGTAAGCTACATCTGGACGAGTGCAGAGCATGGCATACATAATAGATCCTATTGCAGAAGCATAAGGAATCCTATTCATGCGCTCCCGCTCAACATGTGTCACCGGACACTGCTTCTTGCTTAGACTAA
Organism: Orychophragmus violaceus; assembly: GCA_030180135.1. Classification (NCBI taxonomy): domain Eukaryota; kingdom Viridiplantae; phylum Streptophyta; class Magnoliopsida; order Brassicales; family Brassicaceae; genus Orychophragmus; species Orychophragmus violaceus. Next base: position 104,088,008 of record CM058237.1, on the reverse strand, counting down.
TGCCATGAGACATCGGTATGAAGCCCTTCTTGGAATCATGCATCCTGAATCTGTGCAACACCTTATCAATATAAGTGTCCTGGCACAATCCAATCAGCCTGTTCACTCTATCTCTGTAGATTCTGATTCCAAGAATGTACGCGGCTTCTCCCATGTCTTTCATGGAAAAACAACTTCCGAGCCAAGTCTTAACAGACTGAAGCAACGGAACGTCATTACCGAGGAGGAGTATGTCATCGACATACAGTACAAGAAACGCAATTCTGCCCCACTAGTCTTCTTGTAAACACATGGTTCCTCTTCGTTCTTGATAAAGCCAAATTGTTTTACTGTTTCATCAAAACGAAGATTCCAACTCCGTGATGCTTGCTTCAATCCATAAATGGATTTATGAAGCTTGCATACCCTCCCAGCATTCTTAGGATCAACAAAACCTTCAGGCTGTGCCATATACACATCCTCTTCTAGAATACCATTCAGAAATGCGGTTTTGACATCCATCTGCCAAATCTCATAGTCATGATGAGCGGCAATTACTAGAAGAATCCGAATGGATTTAAGCATAGCGACTGGGGAATAGGTTTCATCATAGTCAATACCATGAATTTGCTTGAAACCTTTAGCCACCAACCTCGCTTTGTAAATCTGTACATTGCCATCCACGTCGATCTTCTTCTTGAAGATCCATTTACACTCAATGGCTTTCGCACCATTAGGTAAATCGACCAAGGACCATACTTGGTTTTCTGACATGGATCCCATTTCGGATTTAGAGGCTCCAAGCCAATTTTCGGAGTCCGGGCCCATCATTGCTTCCGCGAAGGTCGCTGGTTCGTCACTATCAATGATCATCAGATCATTGGAATTGGTCACGAGAAATCCATAGTATCTCTCGGGTTCGTGACGGATCCTTCCAGATCTGCGAACTCCAGGCTCCACAGGCGCCGGTTCCACAGAACTTTGTGGATCCAACTGCTACTCTTCCTCAGCAGGTTGAGCAGTCTCCTGTGCATCTCGAATTTCTTCAAGATGTACTTTACTCCCACTGTTTTTCTTAGAGAGAAACTCCCTTTCAAGAAAAGAACAGTCCCGAGCAACAAATACTTTGTTCTCAGATTGGTTGTAAAAGTAGTATGCCTTGGTTTCCCTAGGATAACCAACGAAGTAGCATTTATCTGATTTATGTGCGAGCTTGTCAGAGATTAAACGTTTGACATAAGCCTCACATCCCCAAATCTTCAGGAAAGACAGACTAGGAATGTTCCCAGTCCACAATTCATGTGGTGTCTTTTCCACTGATTTAGATGGCACCCTATTTAGTGTAAACGCAGTTGTTTCTAGAGCGTATCCCCAAAAGGATAATGGAAGATTTGAATGACTCATCATAGACCGAACCATATCCAATAAGGTTCGATTCCTCCTCTCTGACACTCCATTCCATTGGGGTGTTCCAGGAGGAGTGAGTTGTGAAACAATTCCACACTCGCTCAGATAGTCGCTGAACTCTTGACTCAAGTATTCTCCTCCGCCATCCGATCGCAGAACTTTGATACTTTTGCCAAGTTGGTTCTGTACTTCATTCTTGAATTCCTTGAATCTATCAAAGGATTCTGACTTGTGTCTCATCAAATAAACATAGCCATACCTACTGAAATCATCAGTGAAGGTAATGAAGTACTTGTAATTTCCTCTGGCAACAGTACTCATTGGCCCACATACATCAGTATGAACAAGGCCCAATAAATCACTGGCCCTTTCATTTGGTTTGTTGAAAGGGGCTCTAGCCATTTTGCCCATCAAACAAGATTCACATTTCTCACATGATTCAAAATCAAATGAGCCCAGAAACCCATTACGATGGAGTCTCTGAATGCGTTTCTCATTGATATGGCCCAAACGACAATGCCATAAGAAAGTCGGGTTTTCGTCATTTGACTTAAACCGCTTTGTATTTATGTTAAAGACAGGCATTTCTTGGTTTAAAACATATAACCCATTATCTAATGGGGCGCTACCATAATACGTACCATCACGATTAAAAGAACAAACTTTATTCTTAACAGCAAAATCAAAACCTTCCAAATCCAAAACGGAAACTGAATGCTTATCCAATTAACATCTTTGACATCAGCTGAATGCTTATCCCAAGCATTCTTTTCTTTCTGCGGGGCATTGGAACGTGGCCTCTCGGGGAGAACTCTTTCAAGGACATATTCCTTGTTCTCCTGCCTGAGAACTATTCTCAGGTTCCGATACCATTCCAAGAAATTAGATCCATTTAACTTGTCCTTCTCAAGGACGGATCTTAGTGAGAAAGTGTTGATGTGGGTTGAGACAGACATAGCTGTAATTAAAAGAGGTAGAGGTTTTAGTTATAATGCTCAAGAAATGAGAATTCTTATCTAATAAGAAAACTCGCATTGTATTCAAAACTATGTTTCCTCAGATGAATACAATGAACCAAGATCCATACTTCACCAAAATCTGAGTGGGCGACTCGCCATTACCCAAACTTCAGTTATCTAGGTAAGCAAATCATTGCTAATTGTACCCAGTACAACTCTTGGTCGCAGATGAGACAAACTATGTCTAATCCACTCTGATGTCTCTGGGCCCAGAACTTCTGATAGTCCAGTCAAGTAAACCAATCTCTTCTGTCTTGTGATCACTGACAGTCGCACTTCAAGTCTATCAATGAACACCTGCCTTACTCATGTTGTTGTGGATACCAAGGACTCCAAGGCTATCCAACAAACAAAACGAGTCTTGACAGTAGACAAGATCGGGCAAGACAACAAGATCACTTGATATTTAGTTGAGGAAAAGAACTATTTGATCTTGATGTATATCCAATATACATCCAAGAAGTTATTAGTTTAATTAAAACATTCAGTTTTATTAAGTTTCGGTTCATCTAGAACTTTAGGATTAAATTTGGTCTGGTATATGCAAATTTATGGTCCAACCAGTAATTCTGCGAATGGTGTGTCGATCGACGCCAACCATTGGCATTGGTCGACACAACCCAATTTAAACCGGTTTTCGATAACCGGTCAAACCGGATCGAATTTCCTTAACCGATTCAATCTAATTGAACCGGTTCGGTTTAACATTCCATGTCGATCGTCACACAACTCTGTGTCGATTGACATTACCAAACCAGAACCAAATTGGTTAATTAAAATTAACCGAGCGAGATAACCGGTTCAATCCAATTGAACCGATCTATCTAATCGCTTTGCATGTGTCGACCGACACACCCAGTGTATCGATCGACACATCATGAATACGGGTACTCGATCTCAGATCGAAACCCTAAAATTAATTACGAGTTTTCGCTCTGTGTCGACCGACACACGCTTTGTGTCGATCGACACTCTGCGACAAACCCTAAAAAATTTATGCATTTTCGCGGCGTGTCGACCGACACAAGCTTAGTGTCGATCGACACAGTGCGATTTTAACAGTTCATCGTTTTTCAACAGGAACAAAATCCGAGATTAAAACCTTGAAAACACGATTTAGCAAGCATCAATCTAATCAATTACATCAGTATTCGATTTAAATGCTCCAGATTCAATATACTAAACCCTAACATGCTCTAATACCACTGTTGGATCCCTAGGATCTAGGGTTTGTTATATTGAAATTTACCAACCTCGTTCTTACCTTGAACTGGCAGCAGAATGAATTGGTGAACGAGATCAGTGAGCAACGCAGACGCCTTGCCTCTACCAGATACACACGCACACAAGCTGGAAAACGGGATGCTAGTGCTGGATCTATGGGATCTGAGAATTTCTGGTGTTTCTGCTTTTCTGTCAGAGAAAAACTCGACGGCTCGGGTTCCAGGTCGAAAATATATCACTATATAATGACCTGGAATGACTCAAACAGAACCATGATTAATTAGATTCGTCTTAAGTCATAAAACCGAAACTCAGTTTCGGAATCGACCCTGTGTCGATCGACACACATACCGTGTTGATCGACACACTATTCGAAACTCAATATTGATGTGTATCCAATACACATTAATACGATCATTACCATAATGATCATCCCATATTTTAGCTTCCAGTTTGCTTAGGTGTGTGACCCTATATGATCATATAATACTGGCAGTAAGTCTACAACTTACCAAATTAAGAGGCTTCTAGCAAAACATTGCAACCGCCCAGTATTATACGAATGTCTGATCTCGACACACAACTATCATCAGGAGTGAGTACAAGTGTGATTTCAGGACACTATCCCAACATGGTTGATAGTTTCTTTCTCCATGCCACATCTGGGGCAAGTAGAATCTCTACCAATATGGCGATAGACGAGGGTATCAAAAGTGGGTAAGAACCGACAAACATTTCCACACGAAATTTTTAATTTTCCGAGTGGTTTTTAAATTCCAGACTTGCGCCTTGAGTACCGAAGTACTTGGACCCTGAGAAGGGGGTTTGCAAGCCGGGCGAGAGAGAGCTTTCGCGGCCCAATATCCGGATTTTACGGTATAATTGCTCGATTTGGTATGAGTCCAACAGTAACTTGTTGGATCCCCTAGGATCTAGGGTTTGATATATTGAATGAAAACCAACCTCGTTCTTACCTTTGAACTGGCAGCGGAATGAGAATGGTGAACGAGATCAGTGGAGCAACGCAGATGCCTTGCCTCTACCAGATACACACGCACTCTTGCTGGAAACGGGATGCTAGTGCCGGATCAACGGGATTCAAATCTCTCTGGTGTGTCTACTGTTTCTGTCAAGAAAAGTGGACGGCTTACTGTTTAGGTCGAAACCCTCGAGTTTTATCCGACCTAAACATGCTTAACGGGCCAGACTTAATTAAGTCCCAACCCGAAAGGCTCTTTCGGAAATTCCGAACTGTGTCGACCGACACACAAGCTGTGTCGATCGACACAACACCATTATATCGATTATAATGCGCATCCAATGCACATTAATATGATCATTACCATAATGATCATTCCCATGTCGTAGCTTCCAGTTTGCTTAGGTGTGTGACCCTATAGGATCATATAATACTGGTAGTAAGTCTACAACTTACAGACTGCAAGAGGCTTCTAGCAAAACATTGCAACCACCCAGTATTATACGAATGTCTGATCTAGACACACAACTATCATCAGGAGTGAGTACAAGTGTGATTTCAGGACACTATCCCAACAATCTCCCACTTGTACTGGAATCATCTATTCCTATAATCCTTTTGTCTCTATATCTCGATTTGGCATAAGGTAAGATTTGTGTCATCCTTATTAAGCCAATATCGTGTTTATCGAACTCCTGATCTCATACTGAAACATTACAAACAACTGAACTACAGTTCGTTTGAGTGCGGCCACACATTCTCTCAGTATTCAATCTTCGATAGGCTCTGAGATATTTATCTCCTGTTATACAGGAGGGACAAATCCCATCTTGTTCCATCCCTGTTTCAACGCACACTTCATGATATACTTGAACAGTGCCGTTATAGTCGCCAGTTACGGGTCGACGTTTGACAAAGTCAAAGTGTACCAATTCATATGCAAGAAAGCATGATGAACTCAGGTCTAAGGACTATACTCTATAGTCGTAATGAGAACCTCTTATGACACAGATATAACTATCTTGTAGACTTCCCATTAGCGGGTCATGTCCGATCATATGTTCACTAACATATATCTATGCGACTGACTGCGATAATCATATCATTGGCTCCATGAAACTTAGCCATCAGTCACCTCACAATCTAGTCTTTCACGGTTATCAGTGTCCCACTTTGACAACCTCGACCAGGGACTAAACATAATTTATGTCATATGTAGCTTACAGGGTTTCATGATCAAGTCCTCAACTTTATGACCTATAATATGTCATAAACTTATTTTGGGACCATTATTTAGATCACAATAACTAATGCTGAAATCAAATTTCATTAAACATTTTCAAAAGAATGTTTACAAGAGCATCTTATTATAACTAAAATAAAACTAAAACTCCCACTAGAATCAAGATTACATCTTTAGATCTCTAATGCCTACAACAGTCGTATGACTATCATGCTTAGGCCTTGGGAGTGACTTGGTCAGAGGATCAGCGACATTCTCGTCTGTCGGAACTCGGCTGATCTTCACATCACCTCTATTGACGATATCACGAATCATGTGATAACTCCTTTCAACGTGTTTGGACTTCTGGTGTGACCTGGGTTCTTTCGCCTGAGCAATGGCTCCATTGTTGTCACAAAATAAATCCACTGGCTCCAAGATACTAGGAACCACACCAAGCTCAGTCATGAACTTCTTAATCCAAACAGCTTCCTTTTCCGCTTCTGAAGCAGCAACATATTCAGCTTCCGTTGTGGAATCAGCTACGGTATTCTGCTTAGAGCTCTTCCAGCTCACTGCACCGCCATTTAGACAGAAGACATATCCAGATTGTGATCGGAAATCGTCTATGTCCGTCTGAAAACTCGCATCGGTGAATCCATTCACCACAAGTTCTTCACTTCCTCCATACACCAGGAATTTATCCTTAGTATGTCTCAAATACTTGAGAATATTCTTGATAGCTGTCCAGTGAACTTCACCTGGATCAGATTGGTATTTACTCGTCATGCTTAACGCGTAAGCTACATCTGGACGAGTGCAGAGCATGGAATACATAATAGATCCTATTGCAGAAGAAAAAGGAATCCTATTGCAGAAGCAAAAGGAATCCTATTCATGCGTTCTCGCTCAGCAGGTGTCGCCGGACACTGCTTCTTGCTGAGACTAGTGCCATGAGACATCGGTATGAAGCCCTTCTTGGAATCATGCATCCTGAATCTGTGCAGTACCTTATCAATATAAGTGTCCTGGCACAATCCAATCAGCCTGTTCACTCTATCTCTGTAGATTCTGATTCCAAGAATATACGCGGCTTCTCCCATGTCTTTCATGGAAAAACAACTTCCGAGCCAAGTTTTAACAGACTGAATCAACGGAACGTCATTACCGAGGAGGAGTATGTCATCGACATACAATACAAGAAACGCAATTTTTCTCCCACTAGTCTTCTTGTAAACACATGGTTCTTCTTCGTTCTTGATGAAACCAAATTGTTTTACTGCTTCATCAAAACGAAGATTCCAACTCCGTGATGCTTGCTTCAATCCATAAATGGATTTATGAAGCTTGCATACCTTCCCAGCGTTATCAGGATCGACAAAACCTTCTGGCTGTGTCATATACACATCCTCTTCCAGAATACCATTCAGGAATGCGGTTTTGACATCCATTTGCCAAATCTCATAGTCATAATGAGCAACAATCGCTAGAAGAATCCGAATGGATTTAAGCATTGCGACTGGGGAATAGGTTTCATCATAGTCAATACCATGAATTTGCTTGAAACCTTTAGCCACCAACCTCGCTTTGTAAATCTGTACATTGCCATCCACGTCAATCTTCTTCTTGAAGATCCATTTACACTCAATGGATTTTGCACCATTAGGTAAATCGACCAAGGTCCATACTTGGTTTTCTGACATGGATACCATTTCGGATTTAGAGGCTCCAAGCCACTTTTCGGAGTCTGGGTCTATCATTGCTTCCGCGAAGGTCGCCGGTTCGTCACTATCAATGATCATCAGATCATTTGAATTGGTCACGAGAAATCCATAGTATCTCTCGGGTTCGTGACGGATCCTTCCGGATCTGCGAACTTCAGGCTCCACAGGCGCCGGTTCCACAAAACTCTGTGGATCCAGCTGCTGCTCTTCCTCAGCAGGTTGAGCAATTTCCTGTGCATCTTGAATTTCTTCAAGATGTACTTTACTCCCACTGTTTTTCTTGAAGAGGAACTCCCTCTCAAGAAAAGAACAGTCCCGAGCAACAAATACTTTGTTCTCAGATTGGTTGTAAAAGTAGTATGCCTTGGTTTCCCTAGGATAACCAACGAAGTAACATGTATCTGATTTGGGTGCAAGCTTGTCAGAGATTAAACGTTTGACATAAGCTTCACAACCCCAAATCCTCAGGAAAGACAGACTAGGAACATTCCCAGTCCACATTTCATGTGGTGTCTTTTCCACTGATTTAGATGGTACCCTATTTAGTGTAAACGCAGACGTTTCTAGAGCGTATCCCCAAAAGGATAATGGAAGATTTGAATGACTCATCATAGACCGAACCATATCCAATAAGGTTCGATTCCTCCTCTCCGACACTCCATTCCATTGGGGTGTACCAGGAGGAGTGAGTTGTGAAATAATTCCACACTCACTCAGATAGTCACTGAATTCTTGACTTAAGTATTCTCCTCCGCGATCCGATCGCAGAACTTTGATACTTTTGCCAAGTTGATTCTGTACTTCATTCTTGAATTCCTTGAATCTATCAAAGGATTCCGACTTGTGTCTCATCAAATAGACATAGCCATACCTACTGAAATCATCAGTGAAGGTAATGAAGTACTTGTAATTTCCTCTGGCAACAGTACTCATCGGCCCACGTACATCAGTATGAACAAGGCCCAATAAGTCATTGGCCCTTTCATTTGGTTTGTTGAAAGGGGCTCTAGCCATCTTGCCTATCAAACAAGATTCGCATTTCTCACATGATTCAAAATCAAATGAGCCCAGAAGCCCATTACGATGGAGCCTTTGGATGCGTTTCTCATTGATATGGCCCAAACGACAATGCCATAAGAAAGTCGGGTTTTCGTCATTGGACTTAAACCGCTTTGTATTGGACTTAAACCGCTTTGTATTTATGTTAAAGACAGGCATTTCTTGGTTTAAAACATATAACCCATTATCTAATGGGGCGCTACCATAAAACGTACCATCACGATTAAAAGAACAAACTTTATTCTTAACAGCAAAATCAAAACCTTCCAAATCCAAAACGGAAACTGAAATTATGTTTCTGCTTATCGCAGGTACAAAGTAGCAATTATTTAAAATTAAAACCATGCGCGACAGTAAGGACAACTCGTAGGTGCCTACGGACAGTGCAGCAACCTTAGCTCCATTCCCGACCCGTAGCTCCACTTGTCCTCTCTTCAGCGTCCTACTGTTTCTTAGTGCCTGCACATTTGTACAAATATGAGCACCGCAGCCGGTATCCAATACCCACGAAGTAGAACTAGAAGACATAACATTAAGTTCGATAACATAAATACCTGAGTCAGACGCATCATACGTCTTCTTCAGCTTCTTGTAATCTTCCATGAACTTCTTGCAGTCTTTCTTCCAATGCCCCAACTGCTTGCAGTAGTTGCACTTATCCTCAGGAGAAGGCCCGGATTTGGGCTTCGGCTTGGGCTTGTCTTGACTTTCAGCCTGGACAACCTGGGCCTTACCCTTACCCTTCTTAGGTTTCTTAAACCTTTTACCCCCTTGTACCATCAGGACACTGGGAGTAGCCTTCTTGAGATTCGGTTCTGCTGTCTTCAGCATACCGTGCAACTCAGTCAATGTCTTAGTCATGTTTTGCATGTTGTAGTTCATGATGAACTGATCAAAACACGACGACAAAGACTGCAGAATCATGTCAGTGGCTAGCTCCTGGCTAATGGCACAGTCCAGTTTCCCCAGGTTATCAATGTAACCCATGATTTTAAGGACATGAGGACTTACTGGACTATCCTTAGCCAGCTTGCAATCCATGAGAGATTTAACCGTCTGGTATCTCTCTGTGCGAGCTTGCTCCTGAAACAAAGCTTTCAGGCTGTTAATCATCTCAATGGGTGACATCACGTTCTCATATTGCTTCTGTAGCTCAGAGTTCATAGTCACCAGCATTAGACAATTAACATCTTTGACATCAGCTGAATGCATATCCCAAGCATTCTTTTCTGTCTGCGGAGCATTGGAACGTGGCCTCTCGGGGAGAACTCTTGTAAGGACATATTCCTTGTTCTCCTGCCTGAGAACTATTTTCAGGTTCCGATACCATTCCAAGAAATTAGATCCATTTAACTTGTCCTTCTCAAGGACGGATCTCAGTGAGAAAGTGTTGATGTGATTTGAGACAGACATAGCTGTAATTCAAAAGAGGTAGATTTTAGTTATAATGCTCAAGAAATGAGAATTCTTAAGAAAACTCGCATTGTATTCAAACTATGTTTCCTCAGATGAATACAATGAGCCAAGATCCTCAGATTACTGAAATTCGAGTGGGCGACTCGCCGTTACTTAAACTTCACTCATCTAGGTAAGCAAATCATTGCTAATTGTACTCAGTACAACTCTTTGTCGTGGATAAGACAAACTATGTCCAATCCACTCTGATGTCTCTAGGCCCAGAACTTCCGTTAGCCCAGTCAAGTAAAACCAATCTTTTTTTCTGTCTAGCGATCACTGACAGTTGCACTGCAAGTCTGTCAATGACGACCTGCCTTACTCATGTTGCAGTGGATATCAAGGACTCCAAGAATATCCAACAAACGACACGAGTCTTGACAGTAGACAAGATCGGCCAAGACATCAAGATCACTTGATATTTAGTTGAGGAAAAGAACCGTTTTATCTTGATGCACATCCAATATACATCCAAGAATTTATTAGTTTATTTGAAACATTCAGTTTTATTAGTTTTAGGTTCATCTAGAACTTTTAGGATTAAACTGTTCTGGTATATGCAAATTTGTGGTCCAACCAGCATATCTGCGAATGTTGTGTCGATCGATGCCAACCATTAGCATCGGTCGATGCAACCATACTTAAACTGGTCTTCGATAATCGGTCAAACCGGATCGAATTTACTTAACCGATTCAATCTAATTGAACCGGTTCGGTTTAATGGTCCATGTCGATCGTCACACACTGTGTGTCGATCGACATTGCCAAACCAGAACCAATTGGTTAATTAAAATTAACCGAGCGAGATAACCAGTTCAATCCAATTGAACCGATCTATCTAATCGCTTTGCCTGTGTCGACCGACACACCCGGTGTATCGACCGACACAGCAGGAATACGGGTACTCGATCTCAGATCGAAACCCTAAAATTATTTGCGGATTTTCGCTTTGTGTCGACCGACACACGCTTTGTGTCGATCGACACTTTGCGACAAACCCTAAAATTTTATTGCTAGTTTTCGCTCTGTGTCGACCGACACACGCTTCGTGTCGATCGACACTCTGCGACAAACCCGAAAATTTTACGTGTTATTTCGCGGCGTGTCGACCGACACACGCTTTGTGTCGATCGACACAGTGCGATTTCAACAGTTCATCGATTTTTCAACATGCATACAATCCGAGATTTACACAAGAAAAACGATTTAGCAGGCAATTTTAACAATTCAACAACCACAAGTTTCGAATTAATTGCACCAGATTCAATAGCTAAACCCTAACAACGCTCTGATACCACTGTTGGATCCCCTAGGATCTAGGGTTTGATATATTGAATGAAAACCAACCTTGTTCTTACCTTTGAACTGGCAGCGGAATGAGAATGGTGAACGAGATCAGTGGAGCAACGCAAATGCCTTGCCTCTACCAGATACACACGCACGCTCGCTGGAAACGGGATGCTAGTGCCGGATCAACGGGATTCGAATCTCTCTGGTGTGTCTACTGTTTCTGTCAAGAAAAGTGGACGGCTTACTGTTTAGGTCGAAACCCTCGAGTTTTATTCGACCTAAACATGCTTAACGGCCCAGACTTAATTAAGTCCCAACCCGAAAGGTTCTTTCGGAAATTCCGAACTGTGTCGACCGACACACAAGCTGTGTCGATCGACACAACACCATTATATCGATTATAATGCGCATCCAATGCACATTAATATGATCATTACCATAATGATCATTCCCATGTCGTAGCTTCCAGTTTGCTTAGGTGTGTGACCCTATAGGATCATATAATACTGGTAGTAAGTCTACAACTTACAGACTGCAAGAGGCTTCTAGCAAAACATTGCAACCACCCAGTATTATACGAATGTCTGATCTCGACACACAACTATCATCAGGAGTCAGTACAAGTGTGATTTCAGGACACTATCCCAACATAACTATCTTTCGAGCCTGGCTTGCTCGGATGTAAACCCAAAATGAGGGAAATATCTTCAGGTGGAAATAGCTCTCGAAGACGGTCTAACTTCCATTGCTTTGTCTCAAAGTCAATGAGTGAATTCAAATACAATTGTGGATCAATTTCATTGTTGATACTTCTTGGTACCCGAGCCGGAAAATCGGGGATCCAAGGTTTACTCCAAACTCTAGTACCGAATCCCGAGCCTATAGTCTTCCTCAGACCTGAAAGCAATATTGGTTTAGCTGCCATCAAAATTCTCCAACCATAAGAAGGTCTATTAGAGACTTGAATATCTAAGGGGCTTGAATACTTGAAGTATCGTCCTTTTAGGATTCAACTCAAATATGAGTCTGGAAATCTGAGAATCACTACAAGAAATTTGAGTATATATAACACCCAAAAAACGTTATATATTACTATTATAGCGGTTTAGTAAACGCTATATCTACGCCCGTTATAATAGGTCAGACACTTTATATAGCGTTTTTTCGATATGTTACAATAGAGTTATTTATAATAGCGGTTAGTGTTATGCTATTATATTTTATATAATAGCGTTTTATGTTTGTTATTATTTATTTTATATACCACATTTTTTACTATAACATTCACATTATGTTATTTATTTTTGTCATCCATTTCACATATTTTAGATTTATGAGCTATTATTATATGAAGATAATTAAAAAAGTTTCAAACTTAACTGAAAATAAACATTTTACAAAATTGTCATAAACTACAAAAATAATTCAATATTACAAGAGCAACTAAACAATATAAGAAGCATATGCAGTTCTGTCTGACTTTGCTCTGTGAGCTGTAGCCACTACTCTGTATCTAGTTCCTGCAAGAAGAGATTCACTTATCTCCATAAGAATAGTGTACTAATCAAAAATGAGGCCATGGATTCATATTCTTCAGTTGCAATGGGCGCTAAAAATACATGTGAATACTTACTTTAATACCTCTCTTGATACAAGAGTAGAAGTAAACCATGTCCAAATGCTTCAAGAAAATACAGAACAAGACATAAATGCATCATGTCATTCACGTATCCTAGCAGAAATGATGTGACTACAAACATGAACCCCATAAGAGTAATCTACAAGACAAAGGAAAACACAAAAGTATTGACGATACCACATAAAACAGGAATCACTTATACCATGTTTGGTCTGGATATGGTCCAAATGCAGTAACAGGGAGAATACCACATGAAAAGACAAGAAGAGTAAAAAACAGAAGTCAGATTCTCATTTAACCTCATCAAAGGAAGACTTTTTAATACACACAATGAGACGATCTCCACTCTCATCCACGGAGATGTTAAGCACCAGCTTCTGCACTTTAATGTCCCTCATCGAGTTCAATAGCTTCTTCTCCCACGCCTGTATTCAACACCAAAAAAAAAAAATCGTCACCACATCTTAAGGACTACTCAGCAGAAGCTCCATTTTATTAACACCTGCAGGCAAAGGCTTAAGCTTTAGCATGTGAATTAAAGACTAAATTGGTTTAATGGAATCATACAGATGCTTCGAATATCTAATACTAGTCGTCTCTAGACAAATCTAGTCACATGTTAAGTAGCAATATACAGACAAAAGCTCTCTTCCTCAAGATTATTTCAATCCAACAACGTCTACGGTCTGTGTATGCTTTGACAAGTGCACACACAATTCTCTAACTCAACGTCAATATAACCAGAATCTGAGATTTTTAAATATGTGGAACTCTTCAGATTTACAAAAGAACAACTACAAATCTACTGGAACACCTACAACAAGGTTGAAATCATCAGTTTCAGTTAAAACAAAAAACAAAAACAAAATCGATAGAGAGCATACAGAACGAGACCTCCGACTATACCATTTCAACTCAAGCCTAGAAATTATAATGGGGAATCATATTAACGAATTTGCAGACAAACTCTCAATCTCAGACTAAACTAAAACCCAAACCAGGTGTTCATGAATCACAAAAGAGAGAAAATAAGAGAGACGAGAGATATTACATGAGAAGACACAGAGACAATAGCCGAGAGAGATTTTAGCTCTTCATAAGAGTTTCTTGTTCAGCGAGTCTCGTACCTGCAAAAGGCCTTACTCACCGGATCCATAGATCTGCGACGAGATCGATCTCATGGCCAATCTCTTAGATACTGAAACCTAGAACATAAAGTGGAGAAATTATTCATGCCTACAGAGCATTGTGGTGTGGATTCCTCCGATGAAAGCTATCAACGGAACCACCGCGAGAGTCACTAACGCCAGTGGCCACACCGCCGTGAAACCCAGAATGAATCCGGCGCAGATTTGGTCCTCTCCCTTGATTCCTCTCTTTCCACTCGTTACCCCAGCCTCCACCTCTGTGAAACCCTAATCCTTCCTCCACGAAGAAGATCCAGGAACCCTGTCTTGTTCTGTGAAACCAAAACATGTGAATAAGATGAATGCAGAAGATTTCTTTGCAGCTTTGGAATGTATGCAAGGAAACATATAAATCTAAATGAATTGAGGGATGGAGAGGAAACCTAAACCGCAAATCTTTCTTTTTGCTCTCTGCGTTTTTTTCTTTGTTCGACTAAGTCTGTTAAGGCAAAATGATATTTTGTTTTTACTTAGTTAAATTTTCGACTTGAAACCATTCAGGCGGGCTTTCGACGAAAAAAGAAGCGGGCACTAAAATTTTTTAGGCGGTATATTTATGATAGCGTTTACAAATTTGTAAACGTTATAAAAAACTCATGATTATTTCAACCATAACGCAAAAGTTATAAACGCTATATTATAGTGCTATAAAACTCAATATTCTTGTAGTGAATTCTCCATAGTTGTTTTGCAAGGAGAGCAATGTTCTGCTCTTCTAATGCCTGAAGGCCTAGACCACCTTCTGAGGTTTGGCAGCAGGGTTTATCCCAAGCCACCCAATGGATGCCCTTGTTATCAGAATTGGAGCTCCACCAGTAGTTGGAGATCACACTTCTCAATTTTGAGCATACCGTTTTTGGTAGAAGATAGCACGACATTACATAATTCGGAACCGCTTGGGCTTGAGATTTGATAAGGACTTCTTTGCCTCCCCGAGACAAGAATTTTGATGACCAAGAACTTGCCATGTTCTGCACTCTATCTCTGACAAAAGCAAAGGCTTGAGCCTTTGAGCCATTGATTTGCTCTGGTAGGCCAAGATATGATCCCATCCCTCCTTCTTGTGAAATACCTATGATCCTCTTGATTTCACCTTTCATCTCCTGAGGGACATCATTACCAAACATGATGGATGACTTAGAGAAATTAATTTGCTGTCCAGAAGCTTCTCCATACGTTCTAATGATATCTATAAGATCCTTACTCTCCTGTATATCTGCTTTACAGAAGAATAGACTATCGTCAGCAAAGAGGAGATGTGAAGTCGGGGGACTAGCTCTAGCTACCCGAAGTCCATGAATCCTTCCATTCGTCTCTGCTTTCTGGATAAGAGAAATAAGGCCTTCGGTACATAAGACAAATAGGAATGGATAAATTGGATCGCCTTGACGGATACCCCGAGAAGGTCTGATATGACCACTAGGCACTCCATTGAGGAGGATGCGGTAGGAGACTGTAGTGACACAATGCATAATCCACCTAATCAATTTTGGGTCAAAACCCAAATTTCTCATTATAGAGGAGAGGTAAGACCATTCAACTCTATCATAAGCTTTGCTCATATCTGTCTTAATTGCAATGAATTTCTTACGGCACGTAGGATTAGATCGGAGTGCATGAAAGTTCTCTTGTACAATAAGGATATTATCTGTAATTAGCCTACCTGCTACAAAGGCAGATTGGGTCTCAGAAATTAATTCCGGAAGGATCTTCTTTAATCTCAAACTCAAGATCTTAGATATGATCTTATAGCTCACATTGCAAAGGCTAATCGGACGGAAGCCTGTCATATCTCTAGGTCTATCTCTTTTTGGGATCAAACAAATATTTGTCTCATTTAACCTTGGGTCAAAAGTTCTAGAAGCGAAAAATTCCATAATTGATTGAGTTAGTTCTGGACCCACCACATCCCAAAATTTTTGGTAGAATAAAGCCGTCATCCCATCTGGACCCGGTGTTTTTCCAGGGTTTAATGAGACTAATGCTTTTCTAATTTCCTCTACTGATGGGTTCCGAGTCAGCTCTACATTCATTTTAGGAGTAACAATCTCAGGAATATCCTAGAAAAGAGGGCTCAGGTCTCCTAAAGAAGAAGAGGTGAAGAGGTTGTCGAAATATTCCATTGCAACTCTCTCAATGCCCTCCTCATCATCAACCCATAATTCATTAGTGTCTAGCAGGCCTAAAATCCTATTTCTTGCTCTCCTCTGTTTCGTGATGGCTTGGAAAAATTTAGTAGAGTTATCTCTGAACCGAAGCCAGGTAGTCCTACTCTTCTGTTCCCAGAAAGCTTCTTCCTCCTTATAGGCTGTCAGTAACTGGACTTTTAGTACCAATATTTCTTCCGTAGAGATAGATTCATCGTTCTGGGCAAGATCAATCTGATCTTGGAGTTCCTTAATAAGGATTTCAGAGTTCGTTCGGGTACTTTTCTTCCAGACCGATATAGATTTGCGATAATTTTGGATACAACTCGAAAGAGAGTTTGGACCCATCGGAGACGCTTGACTCCATCCATTCACGATAGCCTCCTTTAGTCCCGGTTTCCCTATCCAATGTTTATCAAATAAGAAGCCACGTCTTTTCTTCTCGGGCTTTTTTAGGATAGAGGCGAGGAGAGGCATGTGATCTGAGCCCCACATCTTAAGATACTCCACATTAGTGTGGGAAAAAATATTATGCCATTCTTCATTGCCTAAGGCCCTATCTAATCGGCACTTCACTAAGCCTTTTCTTCTCCGACCAATCCATGATAAGGGATCCCCTTGATACGGGAATTCGAGAAAACCACAACAATCTATCATAGCTCTGAATGGGAGGAATGAGGCTTCCGATCTCTTCTTACCACCACTTTTCTCATGGTTCCCTATAATTTCATTAAAGTCTCCTATAATGAACCACAAGCCTGTACGGGTTATACATATACGAGTAAGTCTTTCCCATACATATCCTCGGTATTTTACCACCGGATCACCATAGATAAATGTCATAAAGACACGGTTCCCATCAATAATAGTCTCAATATCAATCAAACGATCGTTGAGACATAAAATCTTAACCGGAAAGTCTTTAGAATAAAAGAGGGCAAGACCTCCACTATATCCTCTCGGATTCACAGTGAGGAGATCAATCTGATCTTGGAGTTCCTTAATAAGGATTTCAGAGTTCCGTTCGGGTACTTTTCTTCCAGACCGATATAGATTTGCGACAATTTTGGATACAACTCGAAAGAGAGTTTGGACCCATCGGAGACGCTTGACTCCATCCATTCACGATAGCCTCCTTTAGTCCCGGTTTCCCTATCCAATGTTTATCAAATAAGAAGCCACGTCTTTTCTTCTCGGGCTTTTTTAGGATAGAGGCGAGGAGAGGCATGTGATCTGAGCCCCACATCTTAAGATACTCCACATTAGTGTGGGAAACAATATTATGCCATTCTTCATTGCCTAAGGCCCTATCTAATCGGCACTTCACTAAGCCTTTTCTTCTCCGACCAATCCATGATAAGGGATCCCCTTGATACGGGAATTCGAGAAAACCACAACAATCTATCATAGCTCTGAATGGGAGGAATGAGGCTTCCGATCTCTTCTTACCACCACTTTTCTCATGGTTCCCTATAATTTCATTAAAGTCTCCTATAATGAACCACAAGCCTGTACGGGTTATACATATACGAGTAAGTCTTTCCCATACATATCCTCGGTATTTTACCACCGGATCACCATAGATAAATGTCATAAAGACACGGTTCCCATCAATAATAGTCTCAATATCAATCAAACGATCGTTGAGACATAAAATCTTAACTGGAAAGTCTTTAGAATAAAAGAGGGCAAGACCTCCACTATATCCTCTCGGATTCACAGTGAGGAGATTATAACACCCTAAGGATATTTAAAATTTTTGTAGAAAAGGATGTTCATTCTTAGTCTCGGATAAAAACATAAAACCTGGAGAATACGTTTTTTACACATCTCCTCCAGTCGACGGGTCGTAACCTCCGCTCCCGCCCCTTGACAGTTCCAAGCAATGATCCTCATATGCGAGGACTGGGTAGGTTTTGGGACCCCACCAGACCTATAGAGACAATTGCGGATTTAGATTTAGAGACTTTGGGAACACAAGACTTGTTAGAACGAATCGCCTCATTATGAGGGAATTGAAAAGGAGCCCGAGAAGATAAACCGGGAATAAAACCCAAAAACTTCTTCGAAAGGGTTTTAAGGATGAACGATTTTAAATAGATCGGATATTCTACTAATAAAATTGTAGAAACTCGTGCATGATAGGTTGAACGGTGAAAGACTTTCACCACGGAGAAAGAAATTTATCTCTCCCCTAAGGAGGAAATTAAGCCAAAAGAGGTAAAAAAACTCATCGGAAAGATTAGTATGTTCTGGTCTGATTCCATAATTTGTTGAGACTTGTTGACTAAAGTCAACATATACAAAGATGTATACGGATGGAGTGGAGAACTGCGAGCCTTGGTTGGTGGGCGGGGAGTTGGGCCAAAAACCTTCACACATATTGTGGTCCTTGCCCATGAAGGAATTAATGTATGAGGGAAAAGAGATTGGACGGAGAACATCCGGTCGACGGTTCTGGGAGGAGGGATAGAGGTCATCTCCGACCAGCCGGTGACGAGCGTCGTGTCTGCGGTCGGGATGGTGGAGTTTCCTAGAGAAGACGGAGAAGGCGCACCAAACTGGTGAGGCCCCATAAAGAGACGATGTGTGGATACCGAGCAAACCGTCAGACCTGGCTGTTGCTTCGATGTAGAATCTTCCGGCACCACCGGAGAAGGAACAACCCAAGGGTGAGCGATCACGGTGGAGGGAGAGGTGCCGCCAAAAACCTGGAAGGCTAGCTGATAATAGAATATTGTTGAGACACGGCAGCCAGTGGTAAATTTTATGACGTTTCATCGGGATTTACCCGAGAAAGGTTCAGATCCAGAGGAGCGAAATCGGAGAATGTAGACGGCGGAAGCCTCCACAGAAGTCGACTTCATTTGAACCGGAAGAGCTTTGCAGCTCTGCATCACCATGAGCAACTTCACCCGAAGGTGAGAGAGATCAGTAAAACATCCCATAGCAGCGGGAGATGTGTACACACTAGGCATATAACAATTTTTCACAAAGCTCGACAGTGGCTCTACACACGGATGCAGATCTGAAGCTAAAAACTGCAAAGGCGAAACTAATGATTTGTGCGGCAGAGAGACGTACAAAGCCACAGCTACCTGCTCTGGATCTGCAAGTGGAGACGGCGACGTTGACTGAAACACCTGCGTGAGCGACATTGGAGAGACATAGAGACGCTTGAAGACCTGAGTAAGGATACTTGTCTGCAGTGAGGCGGTAAGTGTAACACGGACTCGGTATAAAGACTGGAATGTTTTCCTCTTCCATGGGAAGGATTCTTCCTTGACTTGTCAGAGACCGACGGTAAGTATTTTTCCTCACAGATTCGTTTTCATTTTTCTGTGAGTTATGACCATAAGAGTATGAACTTCTTGAAACAAGTTTTGCCATTCTTTAAAGCAGATCCGAGATAAATCAAAATCAAGGAGAAAAGCATAAGAGAGATTTTGAGTATCTGCAAGTTTTAGGATGAGCAGGTCGAGATGGAAGAAGATGAAGGGAAAGTCAAAAAGTTGAGGAAAGGAATAGACCGACAGAAAAATAGAAGGGAAATTGTAAGAAAATTTTATAGAGAAATGGAGAATGATGAGTGACACGAAGCACATCAAAGAGAGAAAGAAGGATGATGGAAGAGGGGAAGAAGATGGAAAATGGAAAGCAAAAACAGTCGGCCAATAAGAAGAGTTCAGGTTTGGTGTCCGTACAGAACATCGCTTGCAAACGAGAGAGTTTCTAGGGCTTCCATGGTCTCCCTAGATTTTTTGGATGAGTACAAGATTTACAAGATGAGTACAGAAAAATCTCTTCATTTAAATATGATTGAACAATAGATCCAGCTGCATATCTTTTGTTATTTGCTTTCCCTTTCAACTTTTTGAAATTTTTTTCAAAATGGTACATCCACCGGTATTGAACAGGGCCTCCTAATTCAGCTTCATAGGGGGGATGTATAGGAATGTGCTCCATCACGTCGAAAAATGAAGGTGGAAAGATCTTCTCCAAATTGCAAAGAATCAAAACTATGTTTTGCTTTAGAATTTGGACGCGGCTCTTCTGCAAAGTTCTTGAACATAAGTCACGAAAAAAATCCTTCGATCCCTACAACATAAAGAAATTAAAACAGCAAATGGTTAATACAAAATACAAACTCGAAACTACATATTCAAAATACTATGAATAATCAGTACCTCCAAACGCGAGGTGGACGTTCTTGTCTAGGAGTTTTGCAAAGATAAATGGAAGTAGTCGCTGCATAAAGACATGGCAGTCATGACTCTTCATCCCGGAAAATTGTGCATTACCCATATCAGCACAACTTGCTAAGTCTAAAGCATAACCATCTGAGAATTTTACCTCATGTTTCACGCATTTTAACAGCTTAGTTCTGGCTTCGTTTGTCAGTGAGTAGACTGGGAAAGGAGCTCTACCAACACTATCAACATGTAAGTGTGGCCGAGAACAGAATTGATCTATATCCAATCTCGATGGGATGTTGTCTTTTGATTTACCCTTCACACGCATAAGAGTTTTTATAATGTTGTCAAAAACATTCTTCTCTATATGCATCAAATCGAGATTATGTCAAAGATTGAGGTCCCTCCAGTACGGTAACTCCCGAAATAAGCTTTCTTTGTGCCAGTTAAGCTTCTTCCCATAGCCGGGCATCTTATTTTCATGACCGTTTCCACCAACATCCTTAGTTTTTGGTGGATTTACATGACGCAAATGGTAGGAATAGACTTGCTCACCGGTTAAAGACTCAGGTGGATACTCATTCCTAGCATCCTTACCCGTCAAGAAGTCTTTTTATTTTTCAGCAGTGGATGACCTTGAAGAAGAAATCTTCGGTGACAATCGAACCAACACGTATTTCTTCTATTCGGCAGATAAAAAGATTTTGTATCATCCATGCACCATGGACAGGATAATTTGCCATGGGTGTTCCATCCTGATAACATGCTATACGCCGGAAATTCGATGATCGTCCACGGCAGAACTGCTTTTAGATAGAAATTTTGGTTCAAGGACACATTGTATGCATCGACTCCATTACACTACAATTCTTTTAAATCCTCAACAAAAGGCTGGAGGAATATATCGAGACTACCTCATGGATGCATTGGCCCAGAATTCATTACTGTAAGAAACAAGTACTCCGTATTCATGCACATATCAAGAGGTAAATTATATGGAGTCAAGATCACATGCCACAATGAATAATTATTAGATATTCCAAATGGATTGAACCCATATGTACATAGTCCAAGATAAACATTGCGAATTTCTTGTGCAAATAGGGGATACTAATCTTGAAAATATTTCCACTCTACCGCATCAGACGGATGACACATTTCTCCCTCTTTTGCTTGGTGTTCGGCATGCCATCTGATTTCCGATGCAGTCTTCTCGCTCTGATACATTCTCTTTAGTTTGTCAGCAATAGGCATATACCACATACGGCTATATGGCATATTGGTCGTACGGTGTTGCTCGTTAGGCTTCCATCTTGGTGCATTACAAAACCGACACTTATCTAACCTTTCGTCATATTTCCAGAATATCATACAATTGTTGAAGCAAACATCAACTGGATGACATGGGAGGCCTAAATTGCGTATCAATTTCTCTGTCGCGTAATGTGAATCGGTTGCCTGGTTTTCTTCTGGTAGATACTCTGTAAAAATTTCGCATATCGAATCCACTAGCCTTTTACTCATATTATGCTCTGCCTTCTTTTGCATGACTTGAGCAGCTAAGGATAACTGCGAGTGACCTTCACGACAACCATCATACAATGGATTTTTTGCTCCTTCTAACAAGTCGTAGAATTTTTTTGAATGATTACGTACAGGTTCTTCTACATTCGGATAACTACCATGTTCCTCCACATTCTGATAACTACCATACTGATGATAGTTATCAAAATCTACGTTATCAGAAAATGCATCATTCACCATATCCACATATCTATCTTCTACTACATTACCCAGTCCTTCACTCCCACTAACCCATGTCGTATCAACATAACTCGTTCATAGACCCATAGCAACTTCTTCTCCATGCTTATACCAAATATAATAATCAGGTATAAATCCATTCCTATACAAATGCTTTCGTATTCTTCTCCCCGGCATAATTGATTTATCGTTCTTGCAAATATCACAAGGACAGAGAAACTTACCACCGTTGCTCTGTGCAAAAGGCTGGCTATTTGCAAATGGGATGAAATGATTATCGACCCCCGCTAAAAACTCTGCCGTGAAATTTCTAGTCGCTGCATCGACCCGGTTATACATCCACTTTCGACCATGAGTATAGTTATAATATCCCGACATTTTTCACTTAGAAAACGCTTACTCTCGTTTTTCTGAAATTTTCTCAATTTGTTCATATTTCTTTGGTGTTTTTATGAGTGAGGAGAAGTGAAGACCGATGTTTGTATATATAGACTTTTTGCAACTAATTTGCGACTAAAATATTACCGATTTAGCGACTACCAATAACAGTCGCAAAAATTAGTTACAATTTAGGTACACTAATCTCGAAACAATTAAAATGTGGGTTTGTACCGGTTTTTTTGCGACTAAAATACAACCGGTTAGCAACCCACCGAATTTAGTCGCTAATTTAGCGACTAATTAGCGACTTAAATGTTGTCGTCGCAAGTTAGCGAATAATCTCTATTAGTCGCAATTTCAATCGCAAATGCGTCGTTACGTAGTTGCAAAATTTAGCGACTGTAAAATCAGTCGCAACTCGTAGTCGTAAAAAGCATGTTTTGTTGTAGTGAACCAAATACAAAAAACTAAATTTAGTTTTGTTGAGTTTGTCTGAAGTTTTAGTAGATTCAAACTAACCGAACGATATTGAACCTATAACTAAACCGAAATGTCCATCCCTAATAGGGATCTTGAATTTTTGCGTTGATATCTTTCTACTGGCATATTTGTAATTCCTTACAGAATAGAATCACTGCATGGAAACACTATGCGGTTCTTACCTTTAAACGAAGAAGAAGCCCGTGTGTGTTCTTTTAACTATATTAACGGTCATATAATAGTCTCAATCTTTTTTTAGTGGAATGCAATATTCTCTCTTCTTCTCCTCTTCACGGGTAACCTAAATAGCTGGCAAACAAGAAAGAAAAAAAAATTAGAAGAAGAAACAAAAAAGGTAAAAACCTCATAACACATTGTAATTTTTGGATTTTTGTGTCTAAATCCTCCCCACCTAGAAAAAACCTTTCATAATAATAATAATAATAAATAAATATTGTCACAACCGGAGAAAATAGAAACTCCGGAGAGGAGATCCTCATCCTCTGCCGGAAAACCACCACAAACCACCATCACCTTGTTGGATAGTTAAGATATGTAGTTGTAAGATCTTAACTCGGTCTATCCTAAGATAGAATGAGTTTTAGGGTTTTTCTTGAGGGATTCTAAAAGAAGGTTTTAAGAACTCGTTGAGAAAGTATGGAAATTAGGGTTTCACTAGGTTTCCGGGAAGAAACAAAGCGGGTGAGGGAAATATCTAAGTATTCGGAGAGAAATTAGGTTAACTTGGTATCGCTAAGAACTCTCAGACAATTGTATTGAAAAGCGTGTGTGTTATTCAATGGCGAGATGCCCTTTTATAGGCTTACAAAGTCGGTCAAACAAAATAAAGGAAAACTAAGATAAATAC
Organism: Orychophragmus violaceus; assembly: GCA_030180135.1. NCBI lineage: Eukaryota > Viridiplantae > Streptophyta > Magnoliopsida > Brassicales > Brassicaceae > Orychophragmus > Orychophragmus violaceus. The sequence continues at coordinate 104,063,991 of CM058237.1, read as the reverse complement.
GGATCTTTTCCTATTATCTCGGCTTCAAATCTTTCTTCTATATGGGCGTGTTTACCACACGCGCCGCTTTCCTTTTATCGCTCTTACCTTCTTTGTAACCCTAGTTGTTCAAGTGACCGGACCGATTTAGGTTAAATCGGAGCCCGCTTTCCTAATTGGGCCGACCTAAATTCCTGAATGAGCCTTTTGGGAAATGTGTTAATCTTGACTCCAACAATAAGCCCCCCCAGTGCGGCGATTCGAATTTATTTAGATCGACGGTACGAGGAAAATGTCGTTTGGTTTAGGAAGTGATTTAGGTTGGTTCATGCTTCCGGTTGGATTGGATTTGATATTAGACCGGTCTCGGCTTTACCCGAGAAGAACCAGATCAATTTATCTTATCCGACGGGAAATTGGATTTGATTTCTGGTTGAACCGGTTTATAGGTGCGAGAAACGAAGCGTCGCCTAGGTAATCATGGCTTCTCGGATACGGCGCCCATTTCCTCTATATATTCTCTGCTTTTACTTCTCATTTCTTCATCTCTACTCGAACGAAGAAGATAAGGGTAATTTTTTGCTCTCAACCGGTTTTTATTTTCCGATTTGCCTTCCGCCGTTGCTCAGCCATAGTTTCCTAGGATTTTAGATCAAACCCACTTTTCGTTGCTGTGTTCTTCAGTAGTTATGTCTTTGATCCGTTGTTCGGGGAACAAGGACAAGGAAGTCGTTCCTGTTTCGTCTGGAGAAGACTCACCAAGTCGGCGCGTTGTCTCCTCCGACTCATCTTCTGGTAGCAGCACGTCTTCCGATCTGAAAAGACATCCTTGCTATCGGCAAGCCAAGGAGCTTGAGCGCCGCTTCGAGTTATCTCGGCTGACTGACGCCACGCAAAGTTTGGGCCGAACCGAGCTACAGATCCCACAGCCCCGAGATTCGGATTCGGAGAATCTTGAAGGAGATGAGGTCGAGGCCGAGGGAAATGATACAGGCGATGATGATAGTGACACCGACATCTCGCCTCCTGGGTTGTCGGCTGCTCCCAAGGAAGCGTATGATAATGTTTGTTGGACTCGTTCTACCGTTGAGACGGTGACTTCTACACTTCAAGAATGCGGAGCCGATCCGAGGATTAAATTCTTTATTCCCGATATGTTCGACCGACCTTGGCATCCTCCAGCCGGCTATATGACCTTGTACGAGTCTTATTTCATTAATACTGATACTGCGGGTTGCCGTCTTTGGTTGACACTCCCTGATTTGCTCGTATCTTATTGTCATCATCGTGAGATCGCCATTTCTCAGCTTTCAGCTACCGCGTTTCGCCACATGGTAGACCTTCTTCTGTTAGGGGCCGAAGCCGACATTACGATAACCGTCAGGATATTCGAGGAGATGACTTCAATCAATCCCATGACCAATACCAGTCTAGGGTGTTTCGCGGTTAGACTGAAAAAGGACCAAGTCATAGTTACGGATGCGCCGAATAAGATTCGCGTTTGGCAGCGATATTACTTCTACGCCGAGATAACTCCCTTGGTTGTACCCGAGAAGCATAAAGAGCTTATCAGATCGTCTTGGAATACGAATTTTGGTAGATATCGTTCTGAGTTTGCCGTTTATCGACACGGATGATTTAATTAATTTTTCTTTTGTTTTGCAGTGCACCATCCGTTCCTCAAGCCTTATCCGGACAAATTCTTTCCGATTGTTGAAACTATCCGAGCTCTCAGTCTTCGTAAGTGGTCGCATATTACTCGGGAACGTATCAATCGATCTCTTTTGCGGATTTCCAAAGGTACATTTTGTTACTTGATTTGTGCTAATGACGCTTTAGGCTCTGAGTTCTGACCTTCCTTTTTTCTCTGTTTGTTTTGTAGTTAAGTGGAACACCACAGAAAAAGTTTCTCCAGCCGAATTAGCAAAGCCGAGGATGGGAAAGGTGAAGAAGATATCGGTTGGTTACTCGCAGAAGATTACGTCCAATCTCCCGCGTTTGGCTGAACCGGCAAAGGAGAAGGACGCGACTCTGTTGCCTCAAAGTGGTGGCGAGCCGTTGATCACTGCTGGTGAGAAGTCGGCCGTGCCTCAAGAAGATGTGATTGCTAAATCGAATATGGCGGCTCCGTTAGAGAGGGTTCCATCTAAGACTCAGCCTAAAAAGAGGACGGCTGAAGAGAGTCCAAATCAGGAGAATCCGGCGAATAGGGCGGCCATGGTGAGCAAGCCCGTCAAGGAAGCTTCCGTTAAGAAGACGACTACCGACAAGCCTGGCAAGGCCAAAGCTCTTAGCCCGTGGAAACGGTTTTATGAAGAAGGGGGAGAGATTTCTGACACCAAGTCCGGCGAAAAGAAGCCCTTTATTTCTCGCAAGGAGATCGTCTTAGCTCGTCCTTGCAGTTCGCAAAGAGAAGTGGATGTCGGCGCTCGGCATTCGATCCATAACTTCACCTATCAATATGAGAGCGAGGTCCCTTTCATCGAGAATGCTCGAGCGTGCTTTGACATGCTTACCTGCGTGAGGGGAAATGAGTCGGACTGGCCGCCTTTGCAGGAGCTTCCCCATTCCGATGTGATTCTTAAGTTAAAGCCGGCCGAGGCTGCAGTAAGTTTTTCTTATTTTTTTAGAGTAGTTTTCTTTGGAGAATTTCATCCGTTTGTCGTTTTAACGAAGACTTTGCCTTTTAGATGATCGCAGCATCGAATCGCGTAGCCCTTGAAAGTGCCTGGGATTCTCAGAAAATGGTCGATGCAGTGAAAAGGAGGGATGATCTTCTCGCAAAGGCGAAGAAGGAAAAAGAAGCGTTGGAGGCGAGCAACCTGGTTCTCGCGAATAAACTCCGTGAATTTATCTGGGGCTTCTGCTCGTGTCACGGTCGTTTTAAAGCGATCTACAAAGGCCGGTAGCGTTTCCTTCTTTTCTTGCGTCATGGACATCAATGCGTTCAGCGAGGTGTCCTTGTTCACATAGGCAAAGTGGTGTCTTACGAACGCTCGTGTAAGGTCGGAGAAGCTGTCGATCGATTCGGGCGGAAGCCGAGAGAACCACGTCAACGTGTCTCCTTCCAAGGTTTCAGCGAATAGCTGGCAAAAGCCGATATCGCGTTCTTTTGACGATGAGAACCGTGCTTTTGCTGCCATGATCTTGAAAGTGGTTAAATGGGAGGCTGGATCCTTAGTACCATTGTATGTCGGTAGTTTGAGTTTCTCCTTCTGTCGGACATACGTATTCGGGATACGCGAAGTAAAGGGGGTCCTCTGAGTTTCTTCGATGATTCGGTCGATCTCTGGGGGCGGACCCTTTTACGGTGTGAACCTCGACTTTGAGTTCTTTGAGCGTGTCTCTGAGTTTGGTTAGTTGTATCTCGACCCGGCTGCGGCTTGCTCCTCGAATAGGCGTTTCATGAGTTTCCTCGTGGGATGTTCCTCGCTCGTAGCGATGGTTATCCCGGCGCGAGTCATTCTCATGACGCGAGCTTCTTCTGCGATCTGAACCTTGGTCGTGCCGAGATTCATAATCATTCCTTTCGTATTCATCATCTAGGTCTCTGCGAGGCGAGTAACGTTCATGATGCAAGTCGTCTTGTTTCTGATGTGAGTCTCGTTTGGGTTCTTTTGGATCCCGTTTTTGACGCGAGCCTCGCTCATGTCTATCCTCTCTATCTCGTTCTTGGCTTGAGAATTTTCGTGGGTTCACGGTCCGGACTCTGCTCTTGGTGATCTCCTTTAGGCGTATCATAGATTAGTCGTCTGACGACTTTTTCTTTTGCCTTTGGGGAGACGGCACGCTTGGATTTCCTCGACTGTTGGTCTGAGCGAAGTCGATCATGCTCAGACTGCAACTGGTCGATTCTTCCTGAAACCTCTCTTAGCAAATCGTTCTGGGAATCGATTTTGGCCATTAGAGTGGCTAGGATAGAGTCTTCGTCGACTTGTTTAGCCGTCTTATCGACTGGCGGGATATGACCGTCGTCTTTTCCGGCCTGGGAACCTTTTCGCCGTTTGCCGTTGGGCGCTCTGGTCCCGTCATCTTCGTGATCGCTTAGATCGAGATCACTTCCTTCATAATCAACTATGGGGTTGATCTCGTCGTTGTTTCCAGACAGTATGGAAATTAGGGTTTCACTAGGTTTCCGGGAAGAAACAAAGCGGCTGAGGGAAATATCTAGGTCGCCGAGAGAAATTAGGTTAACTCGATATCGCTAAGAACTCTCAGGCAATTGTATTGAAAAGCGTGTGTGTTATTCAATGGCGAGATGCCCTTTTATAGGCTTACAAAGTCGGTTAAACAAAATAAAGGAAAACTAAGATAAATACGGATCTTTTCCTATTATCTCGGCTTCGAATCTATCTTCTAGCTCGGCGTGTTTACTGATATATCATGGTTTTTACCCAGTTTAGACCATGATATAGTTGTGTTTTTAGTGTCTTTTGTATTCGTTTAGAGTCTTTTACAGGTTTAATCAAGTTTGGAGCTAATTGGAGATATTTGGAGCATTTTGGGACTTTTGGGACGTTTTGGCCGAGAGCTTAAGTCACTGTCCGATTTATTGATCATGCATCGACCGACACACCTTGTGCATCGGTCGACACACTAGCGAGATGGGCCGTACACGTCGGTTTAATGAAGATATGAAGATTTGCAAAGAAGCCCAAGATAGTTCCAGTATTTACACAGAAGCCCCATCCGAGATTATACCTATATATACTAGTTTTTGGTGTTTATTTTACCTACGCTTTCATAATTAAGAGGAGAGGATTTTTAGAGCTTTTGGGGCTGATCTGAACCTATTACATCATCTGTATTTGGAGAAGATTTCGAATCCCTTTTACTATTATTCGCTTATGCAATTTATTCATTCTATGATTATGTTTTCATTATCTATGTCTGAGTAGATCCATAGTTGAGTTTAGGGTTTCTCACATAGGATTTCATGACTTGCTAGACTTGTTCAAATTCAGTTAAGGATTCAAACTATATCTGTTCTTCAATTTAATTGTGCTTAAAGCTAGTTCTAACCTGATCAATTAGAATCTAGATCTTAGGTTGCTAAATACGTCACGGAAGTGGGGTTTAGGAATCTGAACTAATTAAATTGGGCAATTAAACTTTGCGCAAACGGAAGTTTGGTTTAGGATAATTGTGAACATATCAAACTTGGGATTAATGCTAGTTTAATCTGTTAGTTCTCGCAAACGAAAGTTTGGTTTGCTGCACTTAGGCTTAGAGAATTATCGCAAAGGAATTTGGTTAATTCTATATCTGTGTTTTGAGTTCTAGAACTGTGCTTAATTAGATCCTTGCTGAATGAACTGTCTGCTTGTCTGATTTCCTGAGAATACCCTAGGCTTGACGCTTTTAGTTTATTGCTTCACAACCGTTAATCTCCGCTACTGTTTACTTTCTTGCTTCGCAATTTATTTACTTCACCATCTGCTTATTTCTAGTATTGATCTCTACGTTTCTGTTTCTATTGAGACCAAGTGTCCCTGTGGATTCGATAGCCCTATATACTACTTTGACATTGCTGTTCACTTGCAGTTTAGAATAGGGTAAAACTTAGAACTTATCAAGTTTTTGGCGCCGTTGTCGGGGACTCTTAGAGTCTTCGATAGGACCGAACTTAGGGTTTCTACTAGAAATTTTTCTTTTTGTTTTTGCTTTTTTTCGTTTTGTTTTGATTTTGCTAACTTTTTCTCTGATTTCTCTTTGTCGCAGGTACGAATTTCGCCTTGCGTCGATTGTTGCATCCCTTGCGTCGATCGTCACTAGGCGATTCTGAGATTGAATCGATCGTTGCACTGATAGCATCGATCGTTGCTGGACGATTACGGACAGTTTATGCCAACGCAGAAAACTCGAAGTAATCCGAACTCGAGCTTGCTTAATCTTAGACTAGAGGAACTTGGACGTCTAGAGAGGACTATCAGAAGAGAAAAGAGAGAGAGAATGGTTCGAGAACGTCTGATCTTGATACCAGATGCTGAAGGTACCCTGAGGGACCAAGATAACAACCCACACAATGCTGCTGGGCATCGGGTTGATGCTGAAGGGAATGTCATCCCTGATCCTTCTGAGCAACAGCAACAGGAGCTGAACCGAAACCAGGGTCAAGGACAGGCCCAAGGTAGAGAGATGGTGGTTCATGAGAGGACACTAGCTGACTACAACAGACCTGGTGAGTTTCATGCAAACCGAGCAGCTTTAGTGCTTCCTGCTTTTGAGAGGAATGATTTTGAGGTAAAGACCATCTACTACCAGCTGATGAGACAGATTGCTTTTCATGGTCTTCAAGCAGAGCAGCCTATGGATCACATTGACAAGTTTGAAGACATAGTCACTGGCATGAAGTATGAAGGAGTATGCCCGGACTATCTGTTCCTTAAGCTATTTCCGCACAGTCTTGCTGGAGACGCTAGTGCATGGCTGAGACAACTGGCACCTGGTCAGTATACTACTTGGGCAGCCTTAAAGAGTGAGTTCTTGCGTCACTTTTATGATGATGCGCGCTCGGATCAGTCCAGACAGGACATACTCACCTTTTCCCAAGGAGCTGTGGAGCCCTTGAAGACTGCCTGGATGAGATTTAAGCAGTACCAGCGTGACTGTCCACACCATGGATTCACAGAAGTACAGCTGATTGGTATTTTCTTCAGAGGCATATATCTCCCTTATCAGACTGCGCTGGATAATTCCAGTAATGCTAATTTCAACACCAGAACTCCTACATAAGCTAAGCAGTTGATTGAGAACCTGATTGGCAGCAACAGTTGCAAGACAATGGATGAAAGGAGGAAGAAATCTGGTGGAACTGTAGAGAATTCTGATATAGCTAATATAAGATCCAGATTGGACACAGTCTACAATCTCCTGACTAGTAAGAAAACTGTCCACTTTGCCCAAGATGTAGAGGTGATTCAGGCTGAGGAGGAAACTCAGGAAGAAGATGTGAATTTCATAGGAGGTTTTGGTTTCCAATGTAATAGATTTGGTAATCAACAGGGGAACAGATTCTCCAATGGTGGACAGACTGGTGGTTTTCAGAAGACCTATGGACAAGGTACTCAGAGAACCTATGGATCTACATCCTATCAGACTCCTCCTGCACCTACAGCCCATGAGAGCAAAATGGAGGCTATGATGGAACAACTGATTGAGAGTCAGACCAAGATTTCTGTGGACTGCAACAAGAAGTTGGACGCTGTCTATGAAGACCTCAATGGAAAATTTGAGTCTCTGAGCACTCACATGAAGCAGTTGGACACTCAGGTAAACCAGATGTCCAGCTCACTGAAGGGAAAAGGAGTGGCAGACACTCATGTTAAGGCCTGGTCTGTGTACATTAATGATGGATCTCACCTAGGTGAAAGATTTGAGCTAAGTACAGCTGAGTTGGTGACAGAACAGGAATTTTCGGATATTTGTGAAAAACTCTCGGGTGAAATCTGCTGCAGTGCGTCGATCGATGCAACATCTGTGCCGATCGATACACCCGTCGGGATGGCAACGATCGACACACCCTTAGTGTCGGTCGTTGCAGGGCGTGAATGGACAGAACTGTCGGATGATAATGGCATAGATGCTGACTTGGAGCTTGATCGCCTATTCAAAGGAGCCTCTGAGATTTCTCAACAGGAGATTTACGAACAGATTTTTAGACAACACTCCTCAGTGTCTGAAGTGATTAGGCAAGAGATTGAAGAGCTGAAGAAATTAGAAGGTATTGGTGAAGAATTGGAAGAAATTCCAACTTCTGATGATCCACCTTATCATCCATGTGTGCAAAGGTACCTGAACAAGATGTTGCCCCTGGATGATGATCTGAAAGACTGGGTGATAATAGTTCCTCAGCATATCAGTGATGTTCTGCTAACTAAGGTCCCGAAGAAGCTATCTGATCCTGGAGTCTTTGTGCTGGATTGTTCTATCTTTGAGGATAGTTTTAGACGCTCTCTGTGTGATTTAGGAGCTGCTGGAAGTTTGATGCCTTACTCTGTGGCAGAAAAGCTGGGTATGCTGGATTTTACTCCTACTAGGACTTCTCTTGTCCTAGCTGATCAGTCCATACGAGTTCCTGAAGGACTCCTTATGGACATTCCGGTGAGAGTTGGAAACTACTTAGTTCCAACGGACTTCCTTGTGCTGAAATATGACTGTGATCCGGATGAAGCATTATTGCTTGGGAGACCCTTTTTGGCTACAGCAGGAGCGTTGATTGATGTTAGGAACAGCTTGATAGACCTCCATCTGGGAGATGAACCACTGCACTATGAGATGGATAAGCTGCGAAAGCCACTGATAGATGGGCAGACATTCACCATAAGGGACCCAGATTTTGAGCAGCCTGATCATACCATGGTTATAGATCCTGGAGCACATTTCACTCCATCTTTTCTTGGACATGAGCATTCCGCAACAGCCTACTCACCACCTTGGATGAGGAGACTTGAACAGAGACAGAAAAAGTCTCTGTCAAGACCTCCTGGTACTTGAAAATTCCCATCCGTCCGGTCAAGCTATTGACCTTAAACAAGCGCTGGGTGGGAGGCAACCCACCATTAGGCACTGGTGTTTTTCTACTTAATTTTTGGTGTTTTTGTTAGGATTTTACGTTTGTTTTTGTTTCTGGTGAGTTTATGTTTGCAGGTCTCGGTTAAATCGCAGTGCAACGATCGACGCACTTTTGTGTCGATCGTCACAACACGAAAGGAATCGCATTGCAGCGATCGTTGCGGTCCTGAGCAACGATCGACTATACACGAAAATCGCCAAGTAACGGTCGATGCACTTAGTGCATCGGTCGATGCCTGAGCGACAGAGGTAACCCGACAGACATAATTTCACCTTTTCAATTTTTATTTTCTTTTTACCGATCCTTCGCTGGACACTACTGGGGACAGTGTGTCTTAAGTGTGGGGGAGGTGCTACTGACTTTTGTTTTCTGTTTTCTTAAGAGTTAGTCCGTTTTTCAAAAAAAAATTTTGTTTTATTGAGTCAAAATTGTTTAAGTAAGAAACTATGATTTTCTGAGAAGATTTACAAGACTTGCAGGAACTTAAGTAACCATTGGGATGAAGTTGCAGGATCTATCTCTGACTATTAGAAAACCCCATCACAGATCAACCTACTGGGAACACCCACATCACTTCAGGTATCAGAGGATCCTTTTACTGACTTCAACTTAATACTGACTTAGATTTCTCACCTAAGGGCTTGGTATACTCTGTGTCGGATTCCCTGTTAGTTCTGACACAGCCTGTCAACCTATCCTATTTAGTTCCCTTCTCCCCTTCTGTAAAGTAAAAAAAAAAATATAATAAACTGAGGATGAGTTAGTAACTCCGAAGTGGTCATGGGAATAGTAGCAAACACTATTATCTCTCATGTGATCCATGGAATGTGTCCAAAGTACACCCCATAACGGGAAGAACACTGATAAAAAAAATAAAATGATACCCAGTGGGGAAAAATCAGTTGTTAAAGAAGGGAAAGAGAAGAAAGGGACTAGAGAAAGATAGTATGGTGGTCTAGAGCTGATAAGGTAAGAATCTATGTGCCCTTTGATCGATACTCCTTAGGTGATACCGCACTTAAATACTTGCAGAAGTCAGTAGGGAGAATTTGAATGCTTGAATGTGATTGTGGAGTTTACCTAGGACAGTTGCTAAGTGTGGGGGAAGTACATTGTGGTCTTGATATCCTGTGATTGATTCTTGCAGTGGTTTACTAAGGGGAATCTGAGTATTGTAGCTTCTAGGATGAAATGAGTTTCTGAAGAGTTTTCAAACCTCTTCACCAAGCTTTAGTTCTCTGTTTTGCTTGAGGGCAAGCAAAGGCTAAGTGTGGGGGAGTTGATATATCATGGTTTTTACCCAGTTTAGACCATGACATAGTTGTGTTTTTAGTGTCTTTTGTATTCGTTTAGAGTCTTTTACAGGTTTAATCAAGTTTGGAGCTAATTGGAGATATTTGGAGCATTTTGGGACTTTTGGGACGTTTTGGCCGAGAGCTTAAGTCACTGTCCGATTTATTGATCATGCATCGACCGACACACCTTGTGCATCGGTCGACACACTAGCGAGATGGGCCGTACACGTCGGTTTAATGAAGATATGAAGATTTGCAAAGAAGCCCAAGATAGTTCCAGTATTTACACAGAAGCCCCATCCGAGATTATACCTATATATACTAGTTTTGGTGTTTATTTTACCTACGCTTTCATAATTAAGAGGAGAGGATTTTTAGAGCTTTTGGGGCTGATCTGAACCTATTACATCATCTGTATTTGGAGAAGATTTCGAACCCCTTTTACTATTATTCTCTTATGCAATTTATTCATTCTATGATTATGTTTTCATTATCTATGTCTGAGTAGATCCATAGTTGAGTTTAGGGTTTCTCACATAGGATTTCATGACTTGCTAGACTTGTTCAAATTCAGTTAAGGAATCAAACTATATCTGTTCTTCAATTTAATTGTGCTTAAAGCTAGTTCTAACCTGATCAATTAGAATCTAGATCTTAGGTTGCTAAATACGTCACGGAAGTGAGGTTTAGGAATCTGAACTAATTAAATTGGGCAATTAAACTTTGCGCAAACGGAAGTTTGGTTTAGGATAATTGTGAACATATCAAACTTGGGATTAATGCTAGTTTAATATGTTAGTTCTCGCAAACGAAAGTTTGGTTTGCTGCACTTAGGCTTAGAGAATTATCGCAAAGGAATTTGGTTAATTCTATATCTGTGTTTTGAGTTCTAGAACTGTGCTTAATTAGATCCTTGCTGAATGAACTGTCTGCTTGTCTGATTTCCTGAGAATACCCTAGGCTTGACGCTTTTAGTTTATTGCTTCACAACCGTTAATCTCCGCTACTGTTTACTTTCTTGCTTCGCAATTTATTTACTTCACCATCTGCTTATTTCTAGTATTAATCTCTACGTTTCTGTTTCTATTGAGACCAAGTGTCCCTGTGGATTCGATAGCCCTATATACTACTTTGACATTGCTGTTCACTTGCAGTTTAGAATAGGGTAAAAGTTAGAACCTATCATTTACCACGCGCGCCGCTTTCCGTTTATCGATCTTCCCTTCTTTGTAACCCTAGTTGTTCAAGTGACCGGACTGTTTTTGGTTAAATCGGAGCCCGCTTTCCTAATTGGGCCGACCTAAATTCCTGAATAGGCCTTTTGGGAAAGGTGCTAATCTTGACTCCAACAGTAGTTATCTCTTAGATATCATATCTCATGTAATCTAGGATGTACTTAGGATATATTCGTTAATCTTATTGTTTATATACGTGTAACTATCTTTTGTGAAATACAACTCAATACAATTCATCACATGGTCTAACCTAAAAATTTCTCTACTCTCATGGCGACCTCACCTACATCCAATTCTGCAACATCGTATGCCACTGTTGGACCGATCATGGTCGTTAACCCTAATGATCCCAACAATTTGATATTGTCTGTCAACATGAGCACCATCACAAGGCTCACGAAGGCAAAATATATCACATGGAGTCTAAAAGTTTACTTATTCCTCGATGGACTGAAACTAAAACAGTTCATCACAGACGGTGCCTACATTCCTCCGGATGTTATTCGGATCGATAACGTCGTCATCTCAAACCTTGCGTACACTGCTGTGGGTACGACAAGACTAGCTCATATTTGCGGCACTGCTAGGCGCAATCTCATCAAACCATTTTTTAAACTTCAAGTACATCGCTTAAAGCTTGGAACACTCTCAAGTCAACATTTGGCTGACCTTCTCGCGGTCATATGAAACATATTAAAGATTTGTTGAAGAAAAGTACCAAGGGACAAAAATCCATTGATGGGTACCTTCAATATATGAAAGTTAGAGCAAATCAGCTGGAGATTTTGGGTAAACCATTAGATCACGAAGATGTCATCGAGTACATCTTAGATGGCCTTGATGATGAGTACAAAGGAATCGTGGACCAAATCAAAGGTCGTGATACGCCGCCTTCTCTAGATGAACTATGTGACAAGCTCGTCAATAGAGAGGCTGCAATCCTTTGTTCTGCTCATGATTCAACTTTTCCGGATACTGCTAACACAGTCACAACTAGACCAAAAAGCTCATATCCGACGCATCAACAACAACAAGATGCACGGAATCAGGAACAATTTACAGTTGCATGACCTCAATCCAACACACGTTTCTCCAAGCCTTACCGGTGCTAAGTGTGTGGAGTTTAGGGGCATGGCATTAAACGATGCCCGTAATTCTGCATAGTCTCGCAGGACTCTTCAGGTTCTTACCAACAATCACCATCAACTTGGCAACCGAGGGCTCTTCGGGTTCGGTTCATGTCGGTTCCGGTTCGGTTTGGTTCCGTAATTTTAGGAACCGTAAAATACTCGTAATTTTTGGTTATTAAACTGTTCCAGATATTTTGGAACCGAAATAATATTTTTTACCCTAAATAAAAAAATATCTGAAACCAACAAAAAAACCCTCAAAATTTATGTTAGTTCAACAAGTTATTAACAAAAAAAAAACAATAGGTCCATGATTCAATGTCAATTACATAACATAATCATAAATTCAATGGATCTAAAAATATTTTCATATGATTCTTTATGTTGATGTCGAAACCATAGATAACCCTTTTATTAGGTCTTATATAAGTTCGGTTCTTTGGTTCCTGGATTCGGTTCTCGGTTCGGTTCCGGTTCTTACCCGATACTCACATTTCCTTAATTCAGGATTCAATGGGTAATATAGGTGGAACCAAATAAAAAATTTTGGTTCCGATTATCGGTTCTTCGGTTCCAATTTTTTTTGGTACGGTTTTGATGCCTAAGCCTACAATTTTAATTCTGATAACACGAGAAGAGTTTGCAATGATATTTACAGATAGCGAACAAATGAGAAAGGCGGCAGCTGGTCTTGCTTACTTCTCGGTATAACGATGATTCTCAACATTTTACAACCGGTTATATCTGGTAAATTAAGATTTGATGTCGATTTTTTCTTTAAAAAATAACCAGAATGATTCTATGGATGGTAACGAAAATTGTGATAAGCAAACAATTATGTTTGATTGATTATCAAAGGGAAACAACTATGTTTGATTGATTATCAAAGGGAAATACAGAATTGATCTACCCAAGTTACTATCTTTGATGAATTCAACTCCTCGAAACTCAAGAACACAATTAAGGATCGCCTATTTGCAGAGAAACAATCTCAGCAACCTTTTTCCTATGTTCTCTTCAATGATCCTAAACAAGAGACTCGTCTGTTTACTTATACGGATGGATGACGACTTGTAACAGTAAACCTTCCAAGAGCATTAGAGTCTTTCCCCTTTCTTCACATTAGTGACTTGCACGTGTCCTCTTCTTCTTTTTACTTTTCTGCAGATTGTTTGGGATTGAGCTGCAGGTGTTGCACTAGGAGGAGGATGGCAAGCACCAGTGGCTTATATAAACTTGTTTTGTTACTACGTAATTGGTTTACATCTAGGGTTTCTTCTAGGTTATAAAACAAGACTTGGCGTGCAGGTAAAAATCTGATTACTAACAACATCTACATTGGGTTTTGTGACTGTGACGGTAGTCGTTGGAGATCTCTAGCGGTGACAATAAATCCGGCGTATATCTCCTCCTTCCCTCTCCGACAGAGACGCTCGGTGGTTTGGGTGGGGGATCTTGGCTTTCTACTTAGCGGTGCTTTCTCTGGTTTGGTCTAGAATGTCGGGATCTTCTCGGTGATGGGTGACGCAACGGTTTCGGGTAGCACAGCGGTACCCTTCTTTGTTGTTGGGTCCGTCGTTGGTAACGACATCTCTTCATCTCTCTCATTCTACTCTGTTTGTAAAAAGTCATAGCCTTGGTTGAGTTCGAATTGGCGTCCCTTCCAATAGCATCTCCTTCCGGCGTTGCTTTCAAAATCGGCTGTTCTTTTTGCTTGCTTTGCATCCGTCTTAAGGTGACTGTATAATATTTTATGAAGATCTTTTCTTAGTTTGTTCTTTGCGTTTAATGGGAAGTACTGTCAATCCTACATATCTCTGGTTTGTAATTGTTGTGCAAGCTTTTCCGACGATAGTTCTAAAGAAGCTAATCCGGAGAAAGTTGATAAAGACGATTGAAGAAGAAGACTTATCTGACTTGCGAGAATTCTCGTTGATAAAGGTATTGGAAGGCCGCCTGCTAGTGTAAGATCGGGAACATCCTAATTTTACTTTGTCTCAAAAATCCTTTAAGTATGATATCGCTATTGTGTCATGGTATTGTTCTTCACCTATTTGGTGTTCGTTGCTATTTTTTAATATTGCTTTCGGATTTTTTTTCTCTTCTTACCTTTTAGAATTGTCCAATAGTAAATTATTTCTTTAAGATTATTGTTTTTTTATTGTTGAATGTTGTTTTAAAATTTTATCTTTTTTTATCAATGTTTTTAATATAATTTTTTAGAACATGTAGTAAAAACTTAGAAAACAAGTCTATTTATAGTGAATTATAAAGCTGAAATCGAAACGAAACAAGTTTGTATAGGAACCCGCGGGCCAGCCCGCTAATCCGTAAAATACATGCGGGTTGGGCTTGGGCCATTGGATTTTAGACCGCAGCCCGCGCGGGCCAACCCGCCAGATCCGAGAAAAATTTAAAACCGCATTGGGTTGGGCTATTTGGGCTTGGGTTAGCCCGTCTGACATCTCTACTCATTGCTATATTTTCCTTTAAATACTATAATAGAGAAAAATCAGCTCAAATTCACCTCTATATGTTGTTTTAAAATAAAGATTGCTATTTTTTCCTCTATTTATAGAAGAAGAAATAACGTTCCTCTATAATAGAGTCACACTTTTTATTTACATAATAATCCTTTAATTTTTATATTTTTATGATTATAACTGAAAAAAAATTATTATTACTTTCTTTATTTAAAAACATAAATTTTTATTTGCATAGATCTTTTAAAATTTTAAAATTTATTTCTATAACTAAAATATAAATTGTTTTATGTATGTATGTAATTTCTTTATTTATTTCTAAAATATGTTGTACTTTTATAAAAGTTTTACAAAATAAAAAAATAAATAAAAAAGGTTTTATTTGTAACTTGAGCTGATTACACTACAGGTCACTTTTATAAAACTCTTGTAATTTTTATAAATAAAATATACTATTAGTAAAATGAAAAAAAAGAATATCAGCGAGAGTATTCTTTTTTAGAGAAAAAATAGAGGAATATATTGGAGAGGAATCCACCTCTGTTATAGAGTTCCTCTATTTTAGAGGCAAAAATAGAGAAATACATTGAAGATGTTCTGAAACTTCCAATGTAGATGCTCTAACCGGTCTTTATTTGGTTAAGTTGGTTTTGATGAAATCGTTTTCTATGGTTTAGTGGTTTCAGGGGATTTAGATTGGTATGATATGTGGGACTAGCCCTAGGGCTTTTAACCAAAATGAATTTGCCAAACTAAACCGAACCAAACAAATTTTGGTTCAGTTAGTTTGGTTCGGTTACTTCGGTGGTTTTGAAAATTATTTCCGTTTACGGTTCGGTTCGACGAACCAAATGGTTAACCGAAGGTTTTTTCATAAACCAAAAATAAACCAATTTTAATCAAAATACATTAAAATTTTTTGAACCGAACCAATCCGAAATAACTGAATATACCCAAAATAACTGAATTAACCGAAATTACCCGAACCGACCCAAGTAACCGAATATGCCCAAAATTAATCGAACTAACCGAAGTTATCCGAAATTATCTAAAATTACGGTTTATTTCGGTAAAAATAGTAACCAAAAAACGAAAACCGAACCAAACCAAAAAGTTTGGTTATTTTCGGCCAAAAATTCAAAACCGAATAAATCAAAAATTCAAAAAACTGAACTGAAACCGAACCGAAGAACCGAAGTTCCATGTCTACGTGGGACTACTCTTCAGACTCTGATCCTTTTGTATATGATATACATAACCAATTGGAAGACAGAGGTAGCATCATTGTCATACTTTTTCTATAAAAAAAAATACGAAGTTTTGATATTTTTTTTTTACCAAATAAAGATGGCTTAAATCTTCACTATCTATTTTACACTTATTTTCTTTAATTTTTTTGGTGGGACAAGCTTTATGAAAGACTGACATATCAATAATTGAAAAAACTTGAAAAACCAATCAAAATATAACATGCAACCACGTAAGTTTCCAGCTGTTTCCATCGTCTCTATCGAGCAAGATTTTATCTTCTTATATCCTCAAATTCCTTTTCCTGGTAACCCTAAAAATCTCATTCCTCCTAAATCGCCTGGATCCTTCTTAAAAAAGGATCAATTTAAACGTCGTCGGTAACCCATAATCAACACAACACATATGCATTATATAATCTCTCTCTTCAATCTCTTGGTGGAATCAATTTGGGTATGCCTAACGCCGCCGTATCTACCATGTAAGGAGACAAGCCCATGGTTGTGACAGCTCAGAAATGGAAGGTTCAACTGATGGAAGTGATGGGAATACGATTGGGGAATGCCTCTTGTAGTCCCAGATTTAGTTTGTTTTCATACAGCATTGTGTTTTAGGCAGATGAACCGAAACTTAAAAGAAGTCGAGAACGAACTCCAACAAAAGGTATTAGCCTTTTGCATGTCCCAAAGAGAGAGATTTTGGTGTGAATGGTTGATGGTTTTCACCGGATTTTCATTTTCATTTTCTGTTTTTTTGGCATATGGGAAACATTTGGTTCAATCTAGCTCATTTCATTATGTCTCTCCGTCAAGCGGTGATAACGAAGTAAAACCTGTTCAAGGAGCTGGAGCTATAGTCTTTCCTGGTGTAAGTGCAAATTCCAACCCCTTCATGTCACAATGACAATCATTAGCCATGGTTCCTCCTGAAACTTGGCTTCAGGTACCCATGTGGCTTATTTTGGTCTTCCACGTATCTAATTTTTCCATTTTCCCTCACAAGTAATCCATTTTTGTTCTCCAGAACGAGAGAGAATTGAAACAGAAGCGAAGGAAACAGTCTAATAGAGAATCTGCTAGAATGTCAAGATTAAGGAAACAAGTTTGGTTATAAAAGAGAAAGTGAAGCTCTTTTATATTCTTATCCATGGTGTGAATCTCACCAAAACATCATTCATATTCCCTTGTTTTAAAGGCCGAGTCGGAAGCGGAAAGTTGAAGCCTTGACAGCCAAAAACATGGCGTTGAGATCTGAACTATACCAATTTTATGAGAAATCTGATAAACTAAGAGGAGCAAATGCAACCTTACTGGTAAGTAAGCATTGACTAACCAATAATGATCCTTTCTCAATGCAACGCATTGATAGCGGTTTTCTTTGTTGGGTTGTAAGACAAGCTGAAAAGTTCAGAACCCGAAAAGAGTGTCTCGGAGAATATGTTGTCCAGAGTAAAGAACTCAGGAGCTGAAGACGACAAGAACAAGAACCAAGGAGACAATGATTCTAACTCTACTAGCAAACTGCATCAACTGCTCGATACGAAGCCTCGAGCTGATGCATTAGCTGCGCGCTAACGAATGTTCGATCATAACACACGAGTATCGATTGCTACTTCATTTGTCAACTAACACAAAAGAAACAAGTGTTGCTAATTCCAGAAAACTTGGTAGATAGTATAGAAGAGATGGAGATTATTTGAGCTATATAGATTTTCAGAGAGAGAGAGATGAAAATTTGGTGTTGTGATGGTTGTTAATATAGAGAGGCTTTGTTTTTATATATGGCTTCCTTTGTTGGATTTAGTAGACCTGATGTAGTTTTATGAGAGACCTCTCAGATCGGTGTTGTTTCTTTGCGTAAGCTCTCTTATAATTGGGTTTCTCTATCCGACATGGAAGTCACAAATTTTCATATTATAAAGTATTTGGGCTTTATAAAATATGTGTGTATGAATGAGAAATAAGTTGGGTCATGGGCTCATATTTTAAATGAGGAATGGAGTGTATAAAATATCCCACATTGCTTAGATGGGAAATTTATCACTTGTATATATATGGACATTTTCATGTCATTGTTCAAATGGTTGGACTACACTATGGAGTGTGAGAGAGAGGTTGGAAAGACCACACGCGCGCGCCGCCGCCGCCGCCGTGCCGGGCCTGGGCTTGGGCTTGGCCCCGTAGGGGCCTCCGCGCGCGTATTATTTTTTGGAAAAAAATTTGACAAAACCAAACCAATTGATTACTTGGTTTAATTGAAATTATTTGGCTTTGGTTTGTTGGTTATGTTGTCGCCAATCGAGTGATAGCGGAATCGTTTCGCTAACGGTTTTATCCTGGGATTCGATTATCACGACAGAACCGCCTCACTGCGGGTGATAATTCGAGTTAAGGAAAGTGACTTCATACTCTTGACTCCGTTCTCATTTCCTTAAACTCTTTTCTTACGCAGTTCATTCACCATACGCAGAGTGTCCGTGTTTACGGTCTTACAGTCTTAACTCGAAAACAAAATCCGTTCTTTGTTTCATAACATTGAAAGGATTTTGGTGAATTGCGTTTATGTTTCTTGCGGTTTAAGGAAAGAACTCGCGAATCGTTTAAGCGATTACATGAGTTGACGGTCCTTCGCGATTTGCTGCTAAGCTTTTATGCGATTGTGTACCGCTTTGCATAAAACGTTTTCGGATCCAAGATTAGCGTTTCCGCTTCACCGTGCTTCAAACGCTAATCATATCAATGATTCTTTAAACGTTTTACGGATTTGTTAAGCGACTTGTATAGTGCTTAAACAAATCGCGGTCGCTTACATATATGCGGTTTGCGGTTGCGTTTTCAAACGTTTTGGTTAAACGCTTTGCTTTTGCATTTGCGGTTTACAAACGTTTTTTTTTTTAAGAAACGCTTGCCATTTAGAAACGCTTGCGGTTTACAAACGCTTTTGGTTTACAAACGCTTGCGGTTTACAAACGATTGCGGTTTCGTTTTATGCAAAAACGTTAGCGGTTTCAAAACCCTAGATTGCGACTGCGTTTTATAACGTTTTGTCAAACGTTTTTGCGAGTTACAAACATTTAGAAACGCTTGCGGTTTTATAACGTTTCGTGAAATTTATAAACGTTTTCTATCACTTTAAACGTTTTTGTTAAATGCAAAAGTTGTTAATATCGTTTCATTTTGAAATCGTTTATTAAAACGTGATATTGATACATCTTGTCTTGTTTGTGTCAGGAAATGGCAAGTGAAACCGATAATCTGAATGTTTCGACACCAAGCTCTCCTCAGGATGTAAGCGATGAAGAAACAACTCGCCGAGCTCTATTTCAGGCTGATTCCGAGAGATTGGAAAAAGAGAAAGCTGAAAAGGCAAAGGCTGAAAAAGAGAAAGCTGAAAGAAACGTGGTGTTTCACGCTCCTCCTCCTCCGCCAGCGTTTGCTTCTCTTCAAGCCTCGTGCCAAGGCTTATTGCCTGACAAGTTCAATGGCAAAAGCTGGAAGATGTGGTCGAACCAGATGAAGTTCTATCTTCATGCGATACATCTCTCACGGTACCTCGAGGAGGATCAACCCGAGATTGGAGAAGGAACCGGTGATGTTTGTAGCATCCCCGATCCTAGATAGGATCGGGAAGGCGGGCCATGGAACCAGAACAAGGACAAACGATCAAGGAAGATCAACGGGAAGTGTTCTATGGTCAAGAGGCGGCTAGGATCAGCTTGGATGAGCTTGGCCGGGTAAGGAAGAAGCTAGAGAGAGAGTAAGCAGCTGGAATGAGCTGGACGGCCAGCTAGGTCAGCTGGAGGGACTGACACTCAGCTCAACTCAGCTCGGGTGAGTGTTGAGTGTTCAGGTCAGCTAGTGGGGTGGGGGTCAGCTAGTGTCACTAGCTGACCAGGCGGTTATGACCAAGGGACACGAGTGGCCAAAGGCACCCATTCGCTTAACCACTCATGCCCCTTTGGCCTTGGCGGTTTTTGGGTATTAAGGCCTATAAATACCCGCCTCCATGACCCTCTTGCGCACGCTTTTTTGGCACCATTTTCACACAGAAAACTCAGAGAGAAACCGTGAGAGAATAAGGCTTGAAGGCAAGGGAAATCGGAGGAGAGATTGGCCGGAAACTCAAGTAGTTGGCCGGCGGGTTTGAAGAGAAGGAGGCGCGGTTAAGGGAATTGTTCCAAGGAGGAGATCGGATCAAAGATGGATCCAAATGCATCCAAGGAACCGGGCAAGTCAATCGCGACCCCAAAGGTGCGTGATCGGTTCGTTGGGCATTGATCACGGCTAGGCCGTGCGGTCAATGGCCTTAGACGGATCGGCCGGTCATTCTTCTTCTACTCTTTCTGTTCAATTCATGAGGATTAAACCGTTAAGTTGTATGCGGTTTACATGTCCATGTTCATACGGTCGTGTGAGACTTTGGGCCGGTGGGGCGAGTCGGTACATGGCCGAGATCGTGTGGCGGTAAGATCGGACTAGGCAGCGTGCGGTACAGTCGTGCCATGGGTCGGTGGGATCGCATGGACGACAGCAGTCGCTAGTCACGATCGGGCCGTACACGGTCACGGACGAATGGGCATGAGCGGATGAACGCGTTGGTTCGCGATACGCGGCATACGTCAAGCGGACGTACGGGTGCGAGTGTGACCGTGGGCTGTCCTTACGGATGTGCTGACGGGACGCGGTAGTACTCGTCACGGCCGTATGCCACTACGCGCATAACGACCGTACGGTCTCGAGCGCGGACGGGCAGGCGGTGCGGTAACGCGAACAGATGCGATCGGACGACCGCGATAGGAACGGTTAGCGTTCGCGGATAGATCCTTAGGCCGGTTGACGCGGGATGAATCCGGACACGGTTATGATCCGGTAAAGGATATGGCCGGTCCAGACTTGTTCGCGGCCACCTTAGATGGAATAAAAGACTTAGCAAATTATGTGGGGAATCATATAGAAATACTTGGATTTCATTTAGGTTGCTGGATTATCTAAGTTGTTATATCTTATGCGTTTTTTATATGTTTTCAGGATCTGAGGTTTCTCGTAGTGAGGAACGGGCTTAGGCGCGCGGAATGGAGACCTAGACGGACGTGTGTGTGTGTGTGTAATAGACTGGATTGTGTCGGGTTTTTGGCAAAGAAGCATCGGGTTCCTAGGACACATTGTGTCGGACCAAGGAGTATCGGTTGATCCTGAGAAGATCAAGGCGATTAAGGAGTGGCCGAGGCCAAGGAACGCAACCGAGGTGCGGAGTTTCCTTGGCTTAGCAGGCTACTACCGGCGGTTTGTCAAGGGTTTTGCCAGTAAGGCGCAAGCTCTAACCAAACTAACCGGGAAGGATGTTAAGTTCGAGTGGTCGGACAAGGCTGAGAAGAGTTTCTCGGAGCTAAAGGACATGCTTACACAGGCGCCAGTCCTAGCTCTACCGGAGAACGAGGTACCTTATGTGGTTTACACTGATGCATCAATTACCGGATTGGGTTGTGTATTGATGCAGGAGGGAAAGGTCATTGCTTATGCTTCGAGGCAACTCAAGAAGCATGAGGGCAATTACCCAACCCACGATCTGGAGATGGCCGCTGTAGTGTTTGCACTAAAGATCTGGCGATCTTATCTCTACGGGGCTAAAGTGCAAATACTCACGGACCACAAGAGCCTGAAGTACATCTTCACTCAACCAGATCTGAACTTGAGGCAGCGAAGGTGGATGGAGTTCGTGGCCGACTATGATTTGGACATTTCCTACCATCCTGGGAAAGCCAATCTAGTGGCCGACGCATTAAGCCGGAAAAGGGCTGGAGTCTCAGTTGAGAAAGACGCAGAGGCGTTGGTGGGCATGATCGGGGCGTTACACCTTAATGCCTTGACCGTGGATGAGGAACCTTTGGGTTTGGGGGCTGCGGACCAAGCAGACTTATTAACCCGGGTTCGGTTGGCTCAAGGACAAGACGAGGAGCTGACTAAGGCCGCTAACCACATCAACACCGAACACAAGTTTTCCAACAACGGGACGATCGTGGTTAACGGGAGGGTCTGTGTACCAGACGTTAAGGAGTTGAAAGAAGAGATTCTGAGGGAGGCGCATCAGTCACGGTTTGCGATTCATCCTGGTCAGACTAAGATGTACCATGACCTCAAGAGGTACTATCATTGGGTCGGGATGAAGCGGGATATAGCAGCTTGGGTCGCCAAGTGCCCTACTTGTCAGTTGGTCAAGGCGGAGCACCAAGCCCCGGGCGGCCTCCTACAGAGCTTACCCATTCCGGAATGGAAATGGGATCATATTACGATGGACTTCGTCACGGGTTTACCAACCACCAGGACCAAGAAGGATACTGTTTGGGTTGTGGTAGATCGGCTTACAAAGTCCGCGCATTTTCTGGCCATTAAGAAGACCGACGGGGTTACTCAGATTGTGGGGAAGTACATTGATGAGATCGTTCGGTTACATGGGGTTCCAGCGAGTATTGTCTCGGACAGAGATGCACGCTTTACCTCGTACTTTTGGAGGGCGTTCCAAAAGGCCTTGGGGACTAAGGTGCATATGAGTACGGCCTATCACCCACAGACTGATGGGCAGTCGGAGAGGACAATACGGACCTTAGAAGACATGTTGAGAGCAAGTGTCTTAGATTGGGGCGATTCTTGGGAGAGGTACTTGCCTTTGGCAGAGTTCGCATACAACAACAGTTTCCATGCCAGTATTGGGATGTCACCTTATGAAGCGTTGTATGGATGACCCTGTCGAACCCCATTGTGTTGGACACAAGTTGGGGAAGCTAGCTTGATCGGACCAGACATTGTGGAGGAGACCACAGAGCAGATCCGACTGCTCAAGGCCAAAATGAAGGAAGCCCAGGATAGACAGAAGAGTTATGCAGACAAACGTCGGAAGGACATTGAGTTTGCAGTTGGCGACTTGGTCTATCTGAAGATGATCACATTCAAGGGTAGAGCCAGAGTCTCAAAGCGGGGAAAGTTAGACCCGAGATACCTAGGGCCGTTCCGGATTGTGGCGAGAGTTGGACTTGTCGCTTATAAGCTTGACTTACCGGCTGAGATGGAAGCATTCCATGATGTGTTCCATGTATCTCAACTCAGGAAATGCGTCACGGACCGAGACGTCATTGTTCCAAAAATTCCCAGCGAACTCAAGGAGAATTTGACTATGGAAGCAAGACCAGTTCGGATTATTGACAGGGCGGAAAAGGCAATGAGAAAGAAGTCAATACCAATGGTTAAGGTTGTTTGGGTTTGCAACGGGATCGAGGAGGTTACTTGGGAAACGGTGAACCGGATGCAAGCCGACTACCCAGAATGGCTTGAGGAGATGGATCGCCTTGAAGCGGATTCGGGGACGAATCCCTTTCAAGGGGGGGAGACTTGTAGCATCCCCGATCCTAGATAGGATCGGGAAGGCGGGCCATGGAACCAGAACAAGGACAAACGATCAAGGAAGATCAACGGGAAGTGTTCTATGGTCAAGAGGCGGCTAGGATCAGCTTGGATGAGCTTGGCCGGGTAAGGAAGAAGCTAGAGAGAGAGTAAGCTGCTGGAATGAGCTGGACGGCCAGCTAGGTCAGCTGGAGGGACTGACACTCAGCTCAACTCAGCTCGGGTGAGTGTTGAGTGTTCAGGTCAGCTAGTGGGGTGGGGGTCAGCTAGTGTCACTAGCTGACCAGGCGGTTATGACCAAGGGACACGAGTGGCCAAAGGCACCCATTCGCTTAACCACTCATGCCCCTTTGGCCTTGGCGGTTTTTGGGTATTAAGGCCTATAAATACCCGCCTCCATGACCCTCTTGCGCACGCTTTTTTGGCACCATTTTCACACAGAAAACTCAGAGAGAAACCGTGAGAGAATAAGGCTTGAAGGCAAGGGAAATCGGAGGAGAGATTGGCCGGAAACTCAAGTAGTTGGCCGGCGGGTTTGAAGAGAAGGAGGCGCGGTTAAGGGAATTGTTTCAAGGAGGAGATCGGATCAAAGATGGATCCAAATGCATCCAAGGAACCGGGCAAGTCAATCGCGACCCCAAAGGTGCGTGATCGGTTCGTTGGGCATTGATCACGGCTAGGCCGTGCGGTCAATGGCCTTAGACGGATCGGCCGGTCATTCTTCTTCTACTCTTTCTGTTCAATTCATGAGGATTAAACCGTTAAGTTGTATGCGGTTTACATGTCCATGTTCATACGGTCGTGTGAGACTTTGGGCCGGTGGGGCGAGTCGGTACATGGCCGAGATCGTGTGGCGGTAAGATCGGACTAGGCAGCGTGCGGTACAGTCGTGCCATGGGTCGGTGGGATCGCATGGACGACAGCAGTCGCTAGTCACGATCGGGCCGTACACGGTCGCGGACGAATGGGCATGAGCGGATGAACGCGTTGGTTCGCGATACGCGGCATACGTCAAGCGGACGTACGGGTGCGAGTGTGACCGTGGGCTGTCCTTACGGATGTGCTGACGGGACGCGGTAGTACTCGTCACGGCCGTATGCCACTACGCGCATAACGACCGTACGGTCTCGAGCGCGGACGGGCAGGCGGTGCGGTAACGCGAACAGATGCGATCGGACGACCGCGATAGGAACGGTTAGCGTTCGCGGATAGATCCTTAGGCCGGTTGACGCGGGATGAATCCGGACACGGTTATGATCCGGTAAAGGATATGGCCGGTCCAGACTTGTTCGCGGCCACCTTAGATGGAATAAAAGACTTAGCAAATTATGTGGGGAATCATATAGAAATACTTGGATTTCATTTAGGTTGCTGGATTATCTAAGTTGTTATATCTTATGCGTTTTTTATATGTTTTCAGGATCTGAGGTTTCTCGTAGTGAGGAACGGGCTTAGGCGCGCGGAATGGAGACCTAGACGGACGTGTGTGTGTGTGTGTAATAGACTGGATTGTTAGGACTGAATACTTTTTATAGCATAATGACTCAGACTACATTTGTATCAGTACCTTGGTTGATTAATAAAATATCCAGTTTGCCTTATTGTTCATGTCTTATGATTGCTTAGTTTGAGGAATGGAATTCGTACTTAAGAAATTTTATACTTAGAACGTTGTTAAGTTGATGAGAACCTCAGCCGGCTTAGTAGCCGGGTTTGGGCGTTACAATGTTTACACCATCGGAACTTTGGATGCGTGGAATCAAGGAGATTACATGACGAAAGGGTGGATTCTTGGCCGTCTTGTGGAGCCGCTGTATGCAATTTACTGCGAGAAAAATACCGCCAAATCCTTGTGGGCCGCTTTGGTGAAGAAGTACAAGGTCGAGGATGCTGGATGCCAAAAGCACGCAACGGCAAAGTTCTTGGAGTTCCAGATGGTGGACGACAAACCCATCATGGAACAAGTGGAGGCTTTCCAGCGAATCTGTCAGGAAGTTGCTACGGAGGGAATGTCCATCGATGAGATTTTTGAAACACCCCGACCCGGCCCTCCTAGGCCGCGGTCGATGCGTCCCAGTGGTCAGGCCAAACCCAGGTCTGAACCTCCCTAAAACCCGTCCTATTTAAAATTTTCCCTTAGGAACTAAGTATTCATCGGATCTACTATTTGACTCCTAGTCTTAGATCCTTCATACTTAAGATTACGCAGCGGAAATCCTTACTTAACTTTTACATCGTTCCTCTAAAGAACGATCCGTCCAAGAACCTCTTATAACCTTTCTTAGTTTTCTCAAAAACTCTTTCGAGGTTCCCATTCCAACTATCCATTTAATCAACCTAAGTCTTTAACTTAGATCCTTTCATTCTCCTATTCGGCTCTGACCATTCCTTAGAACAATAGAAGAGTTCTCGAAACGTGTACCTTAACCCTTGGTGAATCCGGTGTGAAGCTAACTCCGCGTTCAGCTTGACTCGTTCGTTCATCGGGCTTATAGAACACGCCCCCTTTGTACCTAGTCATTCAACCAACCATCCCCACATGACCATGTACAAAAGAGGTCTTCTAGTTCCTTCCTTAATTTGACCACCTTTTCATCTCGATCATTCCATAGCTCGTTTTCCCTTTATCCTTTGTTGCCTTGACTTAACCTTGTTGGGTTTCCTGCAACTTGACTCTTAGACCGATCCAAGTCCTTTAGGTCTAACCAGTTCGTGAACCGGTTTACCTTAGTATTGCCAGCCACAACGATCTGTACAATAGTTGGAATGATCCTCTCGATCATTCCCGTGGATGGTCTGATCCGTGGTTCGTACCGTCGGCCGTCGACCCAGTTCTTTTGACTGATCGACCGGTCCGCACGCGTTTCGACCACATGATCTCCCCGATCCAATCCACGGTCCAACTCATGCCTTCTCGTCAGCCCGAACTTAACCGCGGTTGATCTTCCGATCAATCCCAACGGTGTAAAGGACATGAATCCGTCCAGTCTAATGAAGTCGTCATTTGTCATGACCTTACACGATCAATCGGGTCGTACGGAGTGTCTCTCGGTCGTACCACGATCGTCAGTCCATTAGCGCAATGGCTTGACGCAACGAGGATGCGGCAGCATTGCCAAGCGTACTCGGCAACACTAGCGTGTTCCTGTTCGTCAGGCCATTCGCGTCCTGCCGCGTTCGCTGTCCAACCGGCTGTCCGCACGTTCTGATTGTTGACGATCTTTGAACCATTGCGTCAGTCCGCAAAGAGACGCGACTGTTCGCGTATAGGTGTGACGATCAGCCAACAGACGCGACCATCCGGAGATGATCCGCGACTGTCCGCTCGACTGTACCGTCAACCCGTGTACCGCGAAACCCAACCCATTCTAAATTCTCTATATCGGCTAAGTTCATAGACTGAATTGCGTCACGACCAAACCGGATCCGCGGCCATAACCGTTATCCGTGATCGCACGCGTCAGACCATGTGCCGCGATCCGCGTCTCGGCAGTACATCCAACCGCATGGACGGATCAGTACATGTGCGATGCGCGTCTTGTTGGGATTATGTCCTGAAATCACATTGTACTCACTCTAGAGATAGTTGTATTGTCGAGATCGGACAATTCATGTGATACTGGGTAGTCATAATGTTTTGCTAGAAACCGCTTATGAAAAATGAGTTGTAACTCATTTCCAGTATCGTGTGAACCTACAGGGTCACACACCTAAGCAAGTTGGACATACTCCGTATGGGATTGATCATTTGCATATGGTCTGGTCGATGTGTATTGGACACACATCGAATATGAGTTTCAAAAGGGCGTATCGATCGACACCATTGGGTGCGTCGGTCGATACAAGACTTGTGTCGATCGACACCAATGGGTGTGTCGGTCGACACAATGGCGAAACCGAAACTGATGTTTCGGTTCACCTCGAGGTCAATATATAAACATGTTTTATTGACTCGACCGATTGGTTGATCGAGTGCGCCGCCCAGAGTGTTTTCTCAGAGAGAAAACACAGAAACCTCAAGAAACTCAGTTCCCAGGAGATCCGAGCACCGGTACTAGCATCCCGGCGGATTCCAGCTTGTGTGCGTGTGGACTGAAGTAGAGGCGCAGCATCTGAGGCGCTCCAGAGATCTCGTATTACTTGAATCTTCCGCTGCCAATCTCCAGGTAAACACGAGATCAGATCCTTGATTCAATTAACTAGACCCTAGATCCTAGGCTATCTGGAACATGACAGCAATTCTGAACTGGTAGAATTGGCTCGAAGTTCCAACAGTGGTATCAGATCCTTAGGGTTTTCCATTGAATCGCACCTGTTGATTGAATTTGATGAATTAAATTCGCAAGCTAGGTTGTTTGAGTTAGAACAGGTGAGATCGATCTGATCGATCTCCGATTCTGTGTTTTCGCACAGTGTCGATCGACACACTGGGTGTGTCGGTCGACACAGAGTGGCGAAATCGACAGATTCGGCGGCTAGGGTTTTTTCGCGAAGAAAAACCGAAAGCCTACTGTGTCGATCGACACAGGTTGTGTATCGGTCGACAGAGAACAAATTCGGTCGAATGTCGATCGACACAGGTTAGTGTCGGTCGACACAGACCAAGCGAATGGTTAATCGGTTCAATTAGATTGGACCGGTTGTCATGCTTGGTTAAGTCCGAATAGATCGGTTTAAATTGGATGAATTGGTTCAATTGGATTGAACTGATTATCTCAATTAGCATGAACCGGTGGGTTAAATCAGTTTGATTAGATAATACGGTTCAATTGAATTGGACCGGTTATCGCAATCAGTTGAAACTGGTTTAAACGGTTTAAATTGGATGAATTGGTTCAATTGGATTGAACTGATTATCCCAATTAATATAAACCGATTGGTTAAGATCAGTTTGATCTGATAAGTCGATTCAATTGGATTGAACCGGTTATCAAAACTATCTTCGGTTAAGGTCTATGTCGACCGTCACACACGGGTTGTGTCGATCGACATGACCGGTTCGATGAACCAGGTTAATTGGATTAACTGGTTATTGAAGTCTGATTTTGTTTGGTGGTGTCGATTGACAGATATAGTCTGCGTCGATCGATACAGTGCTCGAAATTCTGGTTATTGAACCTTGAATTTGCAGAAACCAAACTAGACTTAAACCTTGATCAAAGCTTAGCTTCAATATGGTCAACTGTCAAGACTCATTTCGTTGTGTGATGGTCTAGCCAAGAGCTTGCTGTCCACAGTTAGGTGAGAAAGGCAGGTAATTATGTTGATGGACTTGCGGTGCTTGACATCAACAATTACATGACCTAATAGATTGATTTGCTAACCTTTCAGAGTCTAGTTTCCTCAACTAAACATCAAGTGACCTTGATGTCTTGCCCAATCTAGTCTACTGTCAAGACTCGGTTCATTGTTGGATAGTCTTGGAGTCCTTGGTATCCACAGTGAT
This sequence comes from Orychophragmus violaceus, assembly GCA_030180135.1. NCBI lineage: Eukaryota > Viridiplantae > Streptophyta > Magnoliopsida > Brassicales > Brassicaceae > Orychophragmus > Orychophragmus violaceus. The sequence continues at coordinate 104,035,206 of CM058237.1, read as the reverse complement.
CTGATCAAGGCAGATGTTCGTTGATAGACTCGCAGTGCGACTGTCAATGATCACAAGACAGAAAAGATTGGTTTACTTGACTGGTCTATCAGAAGTTCTGGGCCCAGAGACATCAGAGTAGATTAGACATAGTTTATCTCATCCACAACCAAGAGTTGTACTGGGTACAATTAGCAATGATTTGCTTACCTAGATAACTAAAGTTTGGGTGATGGCGAGTCGCCCACTCAGATTTTAGTGAAGTATGGATCTTGGATCATTATATTCATAGAGGAAACATTGTTTGAATATAATGCGAGTTTTCTTATTAGATAAGATTTCTCATCATATACATAACTAAATCTTTGTTTTTTTCTTGGATTTCAGCTTATGTCTATGACTACTTTCTCATTGCGATCCGTCCTTGAGAAGGACAAGTTAAATGGATCGAATTTCCTGGATTGGTATCGGAATTTGAGATTCATTCTCAAGCAGGAGAGCAAGGACTATGTTCTTGAAAAGGCTCTTCCAGATAGGCTTGGGACCAATCGCTCGAATGCAGCATATGATGCTTGGAATAAGCATTATATTGATGTGGTAGATGTGCGTGGTCTGATGCTGGCTACCATGAACTCGGACTTGAAAAGTCAATACGAGAGCATGGAGTCGCCAATAGAGATGATCACCAGCTTGAAACTGAAGTTTCAGGATCCGGCACGAGTTGAGAGATTCCAGATGGTGAAGTCTCTCACTGGGTGCAGGCTACCAGAGGATGCTCCAGTAAGTCCTCATGTCATTAAAATGATGGGTTACATTGATAACCTGGGGAAACTGGAATGTCTTGTCAGCTTAGAGTTGGCCACTGACATCTTTCTGCAGTCACTGCCGTCAAGCTATGATAAGTTTATTAAGAACTATATCAAGAAAGGCTTGACGAAGACGTTGACTGAGCTGCATGGCATGCTCAAAACAGTAGAGCAGGACATCATAAAGGCTAAAAGATTTGAGAAATCTTGTGTTGGCAAGGATAGAGGCAGGGCCGTCCAGATTTGGAATCAGGATAAGCCTGTGTCATCTTATAAGCCCAAGTCAGGCCCATCTGGTGTTAGAAAATGCTTCTACTGCAATGAGTCAGGGCATTGGAAGAGAGATTGCATTAAATTCTTGGAAGATTCACAAGAGATGAAGGAGATGTATGGTACTTCTTCTTCAGGTATTGTGTTATTAATTCAAGTTCTACATAAGTATTGGATACTAGTTGTGGTACTGATATTTTTGAAATATGCAGGACCTAAGCGACAGTAGAATGTTGAAGAAAGGACAAGTGGAACTGCGTGTCTGGTTGAAGCAATGGTTGCTGCATGAGCCGTAGAGACTCTCCACTTGTAGGATCCTTTCATACTTGGTTTTAGAAATTAAGTAATTGCTACTATGTATCTGCCTTGTGCAGAAATGTCTTTCATCTTCTTGTAAAGAATTTGGATGTTTTCATTTTGATAAAAGACAAGTTTTGTTCTTTATATCTTGATGAAATATTATATGGTAGCACCCCGTTTGGAATGGGTTTTATATCTTAAACCAGCGAAAGTTAGAATATAACACAAATACTAAAAGTTTAAGTCTGATGACTCGAACTCGACTTTTCATTGGCATAGTCGTTTGACAATACAGAGTGAAGCGGATTCAGAAGTTCCATAGTTATGGACTCATTCGATTATAAATCATTTGAGATATGAATTCTGTTCACTAGACCAAATGACTAAGGCCCTTTTAGCAGAGCTAAAAGAAACGGGCCAGAGGCTTATTGGGCCTTACACATACTGATGTATGCGGCCCGATGAGCATTAGTGCCAAAGGAAATCTTCTGTACTTCATTACCTTATTGATGGCATCAATAAGTATGGCTGTGTTCATTTGATGAGACACGAGCAGGAATCCCTTGAGGAGTTCCAAGATGAAGTGTAGAACCGATTTGACAGAAGTATTGAGATCCTCGATTGAATCGCGGAGGAAAATACTTGAGTCAAGAATTGGGTGATCATCTAACAGAATGAATCGGATCTTATTAGATATGCTCCGATTAATGATGAGTCACAGGAATCTTCCATAATCATTTAAGAATACGTTCTAAAATGTCTGTGTTTACGCTAAATAAGTTTCTATCAGAATCAGTGAAAAACACCACATTGGATGTGGACTGGGTGATTTCCAAATTTTGTTTTTCTGATTAATTGGGATTGCAAGGTTTGTGTAAGACAGTAGTCAATAAACAAACTTGAACCCACATCTGATAAGTTCTACCTCGCTGGTTGTCCAAAGGAAACCAAGGCTTGTTACTTTTGCAACCAATCCGAGGACAAAGTATTGTTGTTCGGAACTGTGTCTTTTTGAGAAAGATCATACTTTCAAAAGGAACAGTGGGAGTAAAAGTACACATCGAAGAAATTCGATAAACACACGAGGCTGCTCAACCTGTTGAGGGAGAGCAGCGGTGAGATCAACAAAGTGCTGTAGGATCTACACGTGTGGAGCCTGAAATTCGCAGGTCCGAAAGGATCCGTCACTAACTCGAGAGTGATTTCTCGTAATCAATTGTCGTGATCTATTGATCATTGAAAAGTGACGAGCATGCGAAATTCAAAGAAGCGATGGTGAGCCCCAACTCCGAAATTGGCTGGGTATGCATGTTAGCTTCATCGATCCATTTCTGGATTAAAGCAGACATCTTGGAGTTGGAATCAACATTCTGATAATGTGGTCAAAAGTTTTGACTTGATCAGAAAGAATAGAAACCATGCGTTTACAAGAAGACTAGTGGGAGCGTAATTGCAATTCTCACACTATATGTAGATAACATACTTAATCTCATAAACGACGTTCCGACGCTAAAGTCTTGCCAGGATTTGGGTCGGAAGTCAAGTTTAACGATGGACATGGGAGAAGGCCGTAAAAGTTCTTGGAATAAGGATCCATTGGGATGGATCAGAAAGGCTAATTGGATCGTGTCAAAATCCTTATGTTGATAAGGTATTGGACAGTTCCAATATGCATGATTCCAAGAATGGCTTCATACCAAAGGTCTTATGGCAATAATCTTAGCAAGATGAAGTGTTTTGAACACTGTCTGAACTAATATTAATGAGTGTGATTACTAATGCTGCTGCAATAGAATCCATCATGAATGCCATATTTTGCGCTCGTCTAGATGCAACTTACGCATAAAGCATGACGAGAAAATACCGACATGTTCCGGTAATAGTCACTGAACAGTTACCAGAAATATCCCAAGTGTTTGATGAACACTAAGGATACGTTCGTGGTGAACTAATAAAGTGACAAACCAGTTGAAAGTAGTTAGACGGACAAAGATGATTACCGGTTCCCACCTGGTTATGTCTCTTTGTCTGAATAGCGGTGCTATCTGTTGGAAAGGCTCCAAGCAGTGGACCGTAGAATAGTGCTTTTATCTGAATGGCGGTGTGGTTTGTTGGAATTGTTTCAAACAAAACACCGCAGTCTCTCCCACAACCTAAGCACCAGATTTATTTTGTTGCTGTAGGTATAAGATATCTGAAGAGATGATCTTGATTCTAGTGGGAGTAATTCTAGTTATGTTGTAATCTTTACATAGACATGCTATGGTAGTGTTTATGTAAGTCAAACTGACATCGGTATTATTTAATTATTGGATAATTAAATAATGGTCCCAAAGTATTTTATGTACGTCTTATAGGTCATCAAGTTGAGGACTTGGTCATGAAACCCTATAAGTAAAAGATGACATAAAATTATGTTTGTCCCTAGTCAAGGTTGTTAAAATGGGACACTAACAACCGCGCGAGGCTAGTATGTGAGGTGACTGTTAGACTAAGTTTCATGGAGTCAATGATATGATTATCACAGTCAGTCACATAGATATATGTTAGTGAACATATGATCGGACATGACCCGCTAATGAGAACTCCACATGATAGTTATATCAGTGTCATGGGAGGTTCTCATTACGACTATAGAGTATAGTCCTTAGACCTGAGTTCATCATGCTTTCTAGCATATGAATTGGTGCGTTTTGACCTTGTCAAACGTCGTTCCGTAACTGGCGGCTATAACGGCATTGCTTAGGCGTATCATGAAGTATGTGTAGAAACAGGGATGGAACAAGATGGGATTTGTCCCTCCTAGAACGGGAGATAAATATCTCAGGGCCCATCGAAGATTTGATACTGAGAAAATGCATGGCCGTGCTCAAACGAGGTGATTGTCAGTCGTTTGTTTTATCAGTATAGATCAGGAGTTCGATGAACATGATGTTGGCTATAATAAGGATGACACAGTCTCTTGCCTTATGCCATATCGAGATATAGAGACGAAGGGATTATAGGAATAGGTGATTCCAGTACAAGTGGGAGATTGTTGGGATTATGTCCTGAAATCACATTGTACTCACTCTAGAGATAGTTGTATTGTCGAGATCGGACAATTCATGTGATACTGGGTAGTCATAATGTTTTGCTAGAAACCGCTTATGACAAATGAGTTGTAACTCATTTCCAGTATCGTGTGAACCTACAGGGTCACACACCTAAGCAAGTTGGACATACTCCGTATGGGATTGATCATTGGCATATGGTCTGGTTGATGTGTATTGTATACACATCGAATATGAGTTTCAAAAGGGCGTATCGATCGACACCATTGGGTGCGTCGGTCGATACAAGACTTGTGTCGATCGACACCAATGGGTGTGTCGGTCGACACAATGGCGAAACCGAAACTGATGTTTCGGTTCACCTCGAGGTCAATATATAAACATGTTTTATTGACTCGACCGATTGGTTGATCGAGTGCGCCGCCCAGAGTGTTTTCTCAGAGAGAAAACACAGAAACCTCAAGAAACTCAGTTCCCAGGAGATCCGAGCACCGGTACTAGCATCCCGGCGGATTCCAGCTTGTGTGCGTGTGGACTGAAGTAGAGGCGCAGCATCTGAGGCGCTCCAGAGATCTCGTATTACTTGAATCTTCCGCTGCCAATCTCCAGGTAAACACGAGATCAGATCCTTGATTCAATTAACTAGACCCTAGATCCTAGGCTATCTGGAACATGACAGCAATTCTGAACTGGTAGAATTGGCTCGAAGTTCCAACACGTCTGTCGCGTCCCGCCGTATGCATGCCATCGCGTACCAACGTTCGTCCGGTACGAACGCACGTACGTCCATATGGACCGTGCGGATGTCCGTGTCGACGACATCGCGTATCACGATCACACGCCAGTCCGTCCGTCTGTCCCGTCCAGCGCGCATATCCATGAACCGTCTAGCACTTGACGAGCGATCATCCGTAAGGATATCGCGTATGTCCGGCTGACGCTCCGCGGTCATGACGCATGTCCGGTACGGACAGTCGCGACTGTTCACCGCGAATGGATGCGATGGTTCCGCCGACGGTTACCATCAATCCATAATCGCGGTGCATGGCCCGCGACTTAACCGTTGATCCGACAATGCTCATCCGACAAGCCGCAACTGACCGGTCTAACTCCCGACCGTTCAAGTTTGGTCCTTACCGTGTGCGACTATGATCCGGTCACATTTCTTCGTTGCACCGTCCGATCATCCATGATCCGGCCATGTCTTCCCGACATGCCGTACGAGCCACGCACACCGCAAGTCTCGACTCGTAGCGTGATCAATCCGCTTGTCGGACTGAACCAATGCGATCATGGCCTTTGGCCAATCGCGCTTATAACTCAAGCCGACCTTAAAACCGTCAAGCCATAGCCCGGTTCTAAGTTCCAAAAATAGAAAGGAGGGAGCGTGTGATCCGGCCATCACTTAACCAGCCAAAGACCAACGGCTTGGCCTAAGACCGAGAGAAGGATGGGCGCGGACTAACCTTGCGGTCGAAGTGGACTTGCCCGGATCACGGCTTGTTTCACCCGCCATGATGCAGCCTTGCTCGCTCCACAACCACCACCAAACTCCTTAACAACCGCCGACTCTCTCACTAGGAAACCGGCCTCTAACTCTCTTTGATTCTCACGATTTTAATGGCCTTTGCCTTAGAAAAATCTGGGTTTCTTCCTCCCCTGAAATTGTGTGCGAAAATTGGCCCCTTTATAGGCCATGAATTCGCATGAAACTTCCCAAACGAATGGGTGTCTCCTTTGGCCGAAAAGGCACATCTCTCCACTTGTGCCCATTCGCTTATGGTCAGCTAGTGTCACTAGCTGACCAGCTCATTTCGCACTTAAACACTTCAGCTAGCTTGAGCTGAGCTGACCACACTCCTTCCAGCTGATTCCCACACGATTAAGCTCCCTTCCAGCTGAGCTTAACCCTTTCCCGTCCATAGAACACTCTTCTTGACCACTTATGATATTAAGTTTGGCCTTGTGGTCCCATAGACAGCCCAAACGTTTAGGGTGTGGTCAGACTCCCGGTTCCGGGATGTTACAAGTTCTCCCCCCCCCTTAAAAGGGATTCGTCCCCGAATCCGACTTAAGGCGTTTTATCCCGTTTGAACTTTATGAACCATTGGAGGCCTACTAACATCCCGAAATGTTGGCAGAACATAACCATTCTATGTTCTCTCTATTCGGCCTAAGTCCATTTATGGCCGCCCCTGCCGGAGCCATTCATCTCGGATCAAGTCGCGTATGACCGGGCTTTTCCATTCTGTTCCCGTGCATGGACCATCCGTGCCCAGCTTGCCAATCTTCGGTCAACCGCCCCAACGGCTACCGTTCAATCGCGCTTAACTGTCCGAACTTCTCTTGCCCATGACTCACGGTTCATCCCACGCTTATCCAGACCTGTGGCTCACGGTCTTGGCTTTGGCCGATCGACAATCGAACCTTGGACTAAGCCGTCGAGAGATCCATACATTTCCTATGACCTCAGTCCGTCAAGACTTAATCATTTCCCTGATTTTTGTCTTGCCTTAGACTTAGTCAATCTCGATCACAACCCTTACGGATTTGACCCGAAACGTGATCTCCGCCCTCTAAGGACTTGATCTTAGTTCCCCGAAACTTGATATCCGCCCTCCAAGGACTTGATCTTAGTTAAGGTTCTTACGCATTCCAAATGATAAGCAACCTAACCAATCCATACTCAAGATCACCTCGTGATGCTTGAGCTGGACCACCACTAGGCCAGCTGGCATACTTACGCCTCCTATGGAGACTGGTATGCCCTTAACTAATCCTAGCACGGGCATCACTTGCCCTCCGGCCGCATTTACAATACCTTGGCCCACGACTTGTTCCTTCTGGAACAAGCCTTTTCCGATCATCCTAGGACTCACAAAACTATGTGTGGCCCCGGAGTCGAACGTAGTCAGTGTTTCTACACCTCCTACCACAACGGTCCCTACACATTCCCACAATGCATATAAGCCCCGTTTTATTCCCCAATATGCCATGCAGTAATTTGAGGAATCAGGGTTCGAGTGACATACCAATGAGCACATCTAAGGAGACGGCCATGCCTGAATCCTCCACGAGCTCATGGACTCGAGGTTTCCCAGCTGACCCTTGGCCGTAGCCGCGCGGTCAGCCTGACCCCAATCCACTATCGGAGCCCTCGACCGTCCGTCCCGGCCATTCCGACAGTTCCAAAACAAAACGTCCAGGCTGCCCACGACGGAAACATGTCCTTGGTTTTACAGTCACCTCTTTTCGACCCCCAACCTGTGGACAGCTCGCGACCCCCGGTCCTTGCTGTTGGATCGTTTAGTGTTTCCTGATTCAATTCTCAATTGATTCATCCTACTAAACATGCAGATCTAGGTTCTCTTATTTAGAAACTTAATGGATCTCACCTTTTACCTTGTTTATGCAGCGGAATGGGAGGTAAGGTCAGAGATCAGCAGAACCACCAAGAGATGGATCCTCCAAAGGCTCACACACGCACACTTCGGGAAGAGAGGCTGCTAGACCAACAGAGAGGAGGCGCAGAGAGAGAGGAGGGAGGCACAAAGTGCTGAAAAATTAGAGAGCTTTAGGTCAAGTTTTATTCATTAAAACTCCCTTTAGTTCTCATGGGCTTTTGGGCCCAATTCTCAGTTCTGATTAAATCCCATGGATTTAATCAGGCCTTTTAGTCTCTCCAAGTACAGTAAATGCCTAGCACTTTTACCGTACTTCTGCTAAACCGTTCCTTCGTGATTTCCCGTTAGCTTAGGCGTGTGACCCATATGGGATCATATAATAAAGGCAATAAGTCCAAGACTTATAGATCATGAGCGGACTCTAGCAAGCCATCATGACCCCCAGTATTATATGACTTATGTCTGATCATTGACATACTCTTACTTTCTAGAGACAGTACAGAGATTACTGGACACAATTCCAACAATCTCCCACTTGAACTGGAATCTCTGTATTCATAATCCTTTTGTCTCAATATCTCGATTAGTCATAAGGCAAGATTAGTGTCATCCTTATAAAGCCTAATCTTGTTCATCGGACTCTGATTTGATACTGACAATCCAAACGACTCGGGACAGTCCGTTTGAGCATGGCCATGCATTTTCCAGTATTCAAATCTCCGATTGGCCTAGAGATATTCACTCCATTTATATTGGAGGGACAAATCCCGTCTTGTTCCATCACTGTAAACTACTCATTTCATAATACACCCAAACAAGGTCCTTATAACTATCGCTTAACGACAGCATTAGACAATGATCAAAGCGCATTAGTTCATGTGCAGTCACATGCATGCGAACTCAGGTCTAAGGACTATACTCTATAGTCGTAGTAAGAATCTCTTATGACACAGATATAAATATCCTGAAGAGTTCTTATAATCGGGTCTTGTCCGGTCGTATGTACCCTACATACACCTATGTACTGACTTTGATGCCGTGCATCTATGACACACTGAGACTTTGTCATAAGTCACATACCAATCTAGTCTCACACGGTTGTTGGTGTTCCAATTTCAACAACCTTCGACTAGGGACATGATGATATAAGCCATCTATCAAATATAGGGTCTCATGATCAAGCTAAATGACTTTGATAACTCAAGATCAAGTCACTTACTTCGATGACCTATAAAATGGTTCATATCACTTTGGAACGATTATTTCATCACAGTTAAAATAATCTTGAAATAATAATTTCATTAAACATAAAATGTTTTACAAGAACATATCAAATAACTAAATAAAGCCCTCAAACTCCCACTCAAATTTAGATTACATTTCAATGTTTCTAATGCCTACAGCTTCAGTCAGATACTCGAGCTTAGGCCTTGGGAGTGGCTTTGTCAACGGATCAGCGACATTATCATCTGTCGGGACTCGGCTGATCTTGACTTCCTTTCTATTAACGATGTCACGTATCAAGTGAAATCTTCTTTGAACATGCTTGGATTTTTGATGTGATCTTGGTTCCTTTGCCTGAGCTATAGCACCATTGTTGTCACAAAACAGTGCCAGAGGCTCAGCCGCATTCGGTATCACACCTAGTTCGATCATGAACTTTCGTATCCAAACAGCTTCCTTCGCTGCTTCTGAGGCGGCGACATATTCAGCTTCTGTAGTGGAATCAGCAACAGTGTCCTGCTTGGAGCTTCTCCAACTTACTGCACCGCCATTCAGACAAAAGATATAACTGGACTGTGACCGGAAATCATCTGTGTCTGTCTGGAAACTTGCGTCCGTGAATCCACTGACTTCAAGCACATCACTTCCACCGTACACCAAGAACTTATCCTTAGTATGTCTTAGATACTTCAAGATATTCTTTACGGCAATCCAGTGGCTTTCACCTGGATTTGACTGGTATCTACTCGTCATGCTCAGTGCATAAGCAACATCAGGACGAGTACAAATCATGGCATACATGATAGATCCTATTGCAGATGCATAAGGAATATTCTTCATGCGCTCAAGCTCAGCAGCCGACGTAGGGCTCTGCTTCTTGCTCAGCGTTGTGCCATGTACCATTGGTGTGAAGCCCTTCTTGGAATCTTTCATGCTGAATCTTTGCAGGACTTTGTCAATGTATGAATCTTGACACAAGCCTATCAGCCTTTTAGATCTATCCCGGTAATCCTGATTCCAAGAACGTATGCGGCTTCACCCATGTCTTTCATGGAAAAACAACTTCCAAGCCAGTCCTTTACCGACTTCAGCATTGGAACGTCGTTTCCGAGAAGCAGTATGTCATCGACATACAGGATAAGAAATACTATCTTGCTCCCACTAGTTTTCTTATACACGCATTGTTCTTCTTCGTTTCTGATGAAGTCAAATTGCTTGATCGCTTCATCAAAACGAAGATTCCAGCTCCTCGATGCTTGCTTCAATCCATAAATGGATTTATGAAGCTTGCATACTTTTCCAGCATTCTTTGAATCTATGTAACCGTCAGGTTGTGTCATATACACATCCTCTTCCAGAATACCATTCAGGAAGGCGGTTTTCACGTCCATCTGCCAAATTTCATAATCATGAAAAACTGCAGTTGCTAGTAGAATCCGAATAGATTTCATCATAGCCACTGGTGAATAGGTTTCATCGTAATCCACACCGTGAACTTGTCTGAAACCTTTTGCCACCAACCTGGCTTTATAAATCTGGACATTTCCATCCACGTCAATCTTCTTCTTGAAGATCCATTTGCACTCGATGGCTTTTACACCAGCGGGTAAGTCAACCAACGAAAACACTTGGTTGACCGACATGGAGTCCATTTCGGAATCAGTGGCTTTACGCCACTTAGAGGAATCTGGGCCCATCATGGCTTGATTGAAATTCGATGGTTCATCACCATCAATGATCAGAAGATCATGACAGTTAGTCACTAGGAATCCTTGATATCTCTCGGGTTCGTGACGGATCCTCCCAGATCTTCGAACTTCAGGTACTACAGGTTCAGGCACTACAATTTCTTGTAGGTCCTCCTGCTGCTCTTCCTCTTCAGGTTGAGCAGTATCCTGTTCATCTTGAATTTCTTCAAGCAGTACCTTACTCCCACTGTCTTTCTTAGAGAGAAACTCCCTCTCAAGAAAGTTACAATCCCGGGCAAACAAAAATCTTGTTCTCGGAACGTAGATAGAAGTAATAAGCCTTGGTTTCTTTCGGATAACCAATGAAATAGCATTTATCAGACTTTGGTGTAAGCTTGTCTGAGATTAATCTCTTGACATAGGCTTCACAACCCCAAATTCTAAGATAAGACAGCACTGGAGCCACTCCAGTCCATAATTCATATGGTGTCTTTGCTACTGCTTTTGATGGCGCTCTATTTAGAGTGAACACTGCTGTTAGCAGAGCATATCCCCAAAGGGATATTGGAAGGTCTGTGTGACTCATCATAGACCGAACCATATCCAATAAGGTCCGATTTCTCCTCTCAGACACACCATTCCATTGAGGTGTTCCAGGAGGAGTGAGTTGGGACACGATCCCACACTCTCTTAGATGATCACTGAATTCTTGGCTTAAGTATTCTCCTCCTCGGTCGGACCGAAGAGCCTTAATGCTTTTGCCAAGTTGGTTCTGTACTTCATTTTGGAATTCTCTGAACTTCTCAAAAGATTCAGACTTATGTTTCATTAAATAAACATATCCATACCTACTGAAATCATCAGTGAAGGTAATGAAGTACTGATAGTTTCCTCTTGCATTTGTGGACATTGGGCCACACACGTCAGTGTGTATCAGGCCCAATAAGTCACTGGCCCTCTCGTTAGGTTTATTAAAGGGGGCCCGCGTCATTTTGCCCATCATGCAGGATTCGCATTTCTCACATGACTCAAAGTCAAATGAGCCAAGAAGTCCATTCGAATGGAGCCTCTTGATGCGTTTCTCGCTGATGTGCCCTAAACGACAATGCCATAGAAACGTTTGGTTCTCCTCATTAGGTTTGAACCGTTTGGTATTAATGTTATAAATTGGCGCGGATTGATCAAGTATGTAAAGCCCATTCGTAAGAGGGGCACAACCATAGAACAAATTGTTGCGATTGAAGGAACATAATTTATTCTTAACTGAAAAATCATAACCTTCCAAATCCAACAAAGAAATTGAAATAATATTTCTGCTTATAGCAGGTACAAAATAACAATTATTGAGTTCTAAAACCAATCACGAAGGTAAAGACAACAAGTATGTGCCTACAGCTAGTGCAGGAACTTTCGCTCCATTCCCAACTCGTAGCTCCACTTGTCCTTGCTTCAGCCTTCTACTGTTGCTGAGTGCCTGCATATTAGTACAAATATGAGCCCCACAACCAGTATCCATAACCCATGAGGTATTATCAGAAGTAGTTGTATTAACTTCTATAACAAAAATACCTGATGAAGAAGTCTCGAGAGTCTTCTTCTTCAATTCCTTTAGACCTTCTTGGAATTTCTTACATTCTCTCCTCCAATGCCCTGATTCTTTACAGAACCTGCAGATGTCAGTAGGCCCAGCCTTAGACTTGGGCTTGGGCTTTGGCGTGTCCTTGTCCGAGACTTGGACAGCCTTAGCCTTTCCCTTATCCTTAGCAGAGGATTTCTTAAAGCCCTTGCCCTTTTGCACCATAAGCACATTGGGGTCCTTGGCGGTTTTCCTCAAGTTGGGCTCTGCAGTTTTGAGCATTCCGTGAAGCTCAGGCAATGTCTTACTCAAGCCATGCATATTAAAGTTCAGAATGAACTGATCATAGCTTGCAGGTAAAGACTGCAGAACGATGTCGCAGGCAAGTTCCTGGCTGATAGGGCAGTCGAGTTTCTGAAGATGATCGAGATAACCCATCATTTTCAAGACATGAGGACTCACTGCCGCATTTGCAGCCAACTTACAGTCTAAGAGGTTCTTAACAGTCTGAAACCTCTCAGTCCTTGCTTGCTCCTGAAAAAGCGATTTCAGGCTTGCCATTATCTCGATGGGTGACAACACACTCTCGAACTGCATTTGCAGCTCAGCAGTCATTGTCGCCAACATTAGGCAATAGACATCATTTTCATCTGACGAATGCTTTTCCCAAGCATTATGCAGAGTCCTGGCGGCATTGTTAGGAGGCCTCTCGGGGAGGGGATCACGAAGGACATAATCCTTCTTCTCCTGCTTGAGGACTAGCCTCAAGTTCCTTGACCACGTCAGGAAGTTCGTTCCAGTCAGCTTCTCCTTCTCGAGAACAGACCGGATTGAGAATGTGTTTTGTGTGCTTGTAGTAGTCATAGCTGAAATATAATATAAAAGGTTATTAGTTAATATGTTCAATATGATTAATCTCGTATTAAATTTAATATGATTAATCACGCATTATATTCAATAACATAAGTTACCCTCAATAGAATATAATGATTCCAAGATCCACATATAACTAAGATCAAAGTGGGCCACTGGCCATCACCCAACCTTAGCTTATATCGGTAAGCCCTATGTCGGCTAATTATATCCGTGATATAACTCTTGGTTGTGAATCTGGGCCCGAGGCCCAATCCACTCTGATGTCTCAAGGCCCGGGACTCCCGATGGCCTAGTCAAGAAAACCAGACTATACAGTCATGTAATCATTAATGTCTGGGACTCCCAATGACATTTATGAATCACAAACCGTCTTATCCACGCAAAAGTAGACACCCTCACACTGTAAGGCCATGAATACAATTGAATGGGCTTCGACAGCTGACATAGACTGGACAAGACACCAACGCTTGATATTATTTGAGGTTTGTAGGTTTATTAAAAATTCATCCCAAAATAGAAGATTACTATTTTGGGAAACTTTCCCTTTTGGGAAACCTACTAATTTTGGAAACTTTCTAAAATTGGAAATTTCCTAAAATCCAAAACATGCAAATCTAGAAACTTCTAATTTAAGAAACTTTCTAATTTCAAAATTTTGGAAACTTATTAATTTAAAAAATCGATTTTTATAATTTTATAAAAATAAATTTAAATTAATTCTGAAGAAAAGACTCAAATAATTGGCCCAATTGTTTTAACTTCTTGGCCCAAGGCCCAAGAATTGGTTCATGTCCAAGACATAACCCAATTGCCCAATTAAATGACATAACCGGTCTGGTTCATTAAAATTGGTCTTAACCAAAATTAATTACTACGACGACCACAATTGTCAACCGGTTATTTACTAAACCGGATTTTCTCAATTTATTTGGTCCAACCAAATCAAATTAGAAAATCACTGGTTTAGGCACAAAATCCAATTTTCGACTTTGGATTTCTTATCCCGGTTTAACCAGAACTTAATAAATTTATTAAGTCTGTTTATTAAACCGTGACGATTGATTTTAATAAAATTTTAAACCGAACCGAACCGAATTGGTCACGAACCGATCACGGTCGTGACCTAGCTTCTCGATCACTATCGACCAGCCGCACGCGATCCACGATCAAACGGACGGCCGAGCCTCACGCGATCGGACGCAAGCTGGACGGGACGGTGATCGGACGAGCTCGGGCCGGTGGCTTCACGCGATCGCCGAGCGATCGGGACAGCCTTGGTCGAGACTCGATCCATCCGATCGGTCGGCCCTTGATCATGCGTTCGCGGCCGAGAGATGCATGACGAGCTCGGTTTGTGATCGGGACAGGATGTGAGCGGGTCGATCCATGCGATCGATTGATCCATGCGATCGGTTCACCTCGCGTCTGACGATCCGACGCATACCAATTCATATAGATTGGATCATGCGATTTCTTGTTTGTTTAGGTTTTAATTCTTTGTTTCTTAAGTGTTTTTCCTTATCAGTAGGTTGATTCAAAAACACTTCTTAAACAATCCTAAACATGATTCTAAACAAGAAAAACCACAGAACCAATGGCTCTGATACCACTGTTGGATCGTTTAGTGTTTCCTGATTCAATTCTCAATTGATTCATCCTACTAAACATGCAGATCTAGGTTCTCTTATTTAGAAACTTAATGGATCTCACCTTTTACCTTGTTTATGCAGCGGAATGGGAGGTAAGGTCAGAGATCAGCAGAACCACCAAGAGATGGATCCTCCAAAGGCTCACACACGCACACTTCGGGAAGAGAGGCTGCTAGACCAAAAGAGAGGAGGCGCAGAGAGAGAGGAGGGCGGCGCAGAGTGCTGAAAAATTAGAGAGCTTTAGGTCAAGTTTTATTCATTAAAACTCCCTTTAGTTCTCATGGGCTTTTGGGCCCAATTCTCAGTTCTGATTAAATCCCATGGATTTAATCAGGCCTTTTAGTCTCTCCAAGTACAGTAAATGCCTAGCACTTTTACCGTACTTCTGCTAAACCGTTCCTTCGTGATTTCCCGTTAGCTTAGGCGTGTGACCCATATGGGATCATATAATAAAGGCAATAAGTCCAAGACTTATAGATCATGAGCGGACTCTAGCAAGCCATCATGACCCCCAGTATTATATGACTTATGTCTGATCATTGACATACTCTTACTTTCTAGAGACAGTACAGAGATTACTGGACACAATTCCAACACTTGCTTCCACCTTCACGCATGCCCTCCCTTTTTTCCCAACATCTTACGGAGTGTTGTCATCCACCGGAGGTGAATTCTGCGCGGTCCGAGGAATGGTTATCGACCCCTTGGCCCCCATTTCCCCTTCAGGTCCCTCCCGGGCCAGCTGGACACTCTCACTTGTGACCTAGCTCCCACCCAGTTCACCTCGACACTGTCTTGCGACCTTGGTCCAAGTCTAAGTGCCATCCACGTCCCAACTGTTCCTGGGTCTGCGACCCTGTCGCGACCCGCGGTCGTACGCATTCGTCCGTGCGGTTTTTGCGAACGGAAACGACTGTTCCTGCGAACAGGTATGATGGTCCGCCCATGGCTACCACCATCCCGCGATCGCGAGGAACGGCCTGCGACGCCTTGTCATGACCCGATGGTGCTGACTTATGGTCTGGCCGCGATCAACTCGGTTTTCACTTAACCGCTTCACGCTTGGGCTCTTGCCATGTGCGGTTCATGATCCGGCCAACATCTCCAAGATGCGCCGTCCGACCATCCGCTTCCACGGGCACTTGCCGTATGCGGTTCCATGACCTGGCCAACGTCTCCAAGACGTGCCGTCCGATCATCTGCATACTTCAGGCTCATCGTTCCCTTAGCGTGGCTGATCCGCCCAACCATTTACAGTCTATTCACAATCAAGGTCGAGACTAAGTGCGTCCTTGGTGCACTTGCCTTAGCAAGTCACCAATTATTCGAGCATCGTCCTAGGAAATAACTCCGCTCTGATACCAACTTGAAACACCCCGACCCGGCCCTCCTAGGCCGCGGTCGATGCGTCCCAGTGGTCAGGCCAAACCCAGGTCTGAACCTCCCTAAAACCCGTCCTATTTAAATTTTTCTCTTAGGAACTAAGTATTCATCGGATCTACTATTTGACTCCTAGTCTTAGATCCTTCATACTTAAGATTACGCAGCGGAAATCCTTACTTAACATTTACATCGTTCCTCTAAAGAACGATCCGTCCAAGAACCTCTTATAACCTTACTTAGTTTTCTCAAAAACTCTTTCGAGGTTCCCATTCCAACTATCCATTTAATCAACCTAAGTCTTTAACTTAGATCCTTTCATTCTCCTATTCGGCTTTGACCATTCCTTAGAACAATAGAAGAGTTCTCGAAACGTGTACCTTAACCCTTGGTGAATCCGGTGTGAAGCTAACTCCGCGTTCAGCTTGACTCGTTCGTTCATCGGGCTTATAGAACACGCCCCCTTTGTACCTAGTCATTCAACCAACCATCCCCACATGACCATGTACAAAAGAGGTCTTCTAGTTCCTTCCTTTGACCACCTTTTCATCTCGATCATTCCTTAGCTCGTTTTCCCTTTATCCTTTGTTGCCTTGACTTAACCTTGTTGTTGATAGGTGTAGTTTTATCCCTATACTAACTGCAAGTGCACAGTGATGTAGTTGTAGTACTTAGGGTATCGAATCCACAGGGACTCTGGTCAACGATAGATAAGAATAGAAAAGATTAAACTAGGAGAAAGCAAAGGTGATTAAACTAAAAGCAGAGCAGAAAAGTAAATCAGTAGCAGGCGAGTTTGTGAGCAAGGAAGCGAAGCGTTAAGTCTAGGGAGTTCTCAGGAAATCAGGAACACAAGCAATCAATCAGTCGAAATCCAATCAGATACTGTTCTAGAACTCAAACACAGATATAGAATTAACCAAATTCCTTTGCAAGAATTCTCTAAGTTTAAGTGCAGCAAACCAAACTTTCGTTTGCGAGAACTAACAGATTAAACCAGCTTTAATTCCAAGTTTGATATGTTCACAATCTAATTAAACCAAACTTTCGTTTGCGAGAAGTTAAATTGCTTATCTAGGTTCTTTCTAGCTAAATTAACCAACTTCCGCTGCATTAATCAGCCTAACATCATAATCTAAGTGGCCAGTTCAGATTAAGCATTAAGAACAACCTAAACAAAGAACTAGCAGATATGAATCCCTACTGATTAATTAAACTATAACTCCATGAAATCCCTAATGAGAATCCCTAAACTTAACAGGTAATCTACTCAGACATAATCATCGAAACAGAAAACATCTTGAATAGAAAACCAAATATCATAAAATAAAACAAAGAACTGGGGTTCAAAATCCTCTCTCTTTCGAGAGCAGGATCAGCCCCAAACTCTCTCTGAAATAAAATAAGACTTAATGAAAAGCGTAGCCTAAACAATGGCTTAAAAACCCTTATATAATAGCTAAAACACGTTTTGGGCTTCTGTGTAAATATCTGGGCTTTTCTGCAAAATCAGCATTCTTTATTAAATCGGCGACTCTGGCCCATTCGCATATGCAACGATCGATGCAGGTGTGCAACGATCGACGCAGTCTTCAAAACTGGACAGTGAACTCTGTCTCTCGGACCAAATCTCCAAAATACACCAAACAGCACCAAAATCTCCACTTCTGCTCCAAATGTGTCTAAACCTGAAAACATACTAAAAAGAACACAAAAGACACTAAAAACACATCTATATCATGGCATAAAATGGGTAAAAACCATGATATATCAACTCCCCCACACTTAGCTCTTGCTTGTCCTCAAGCAAGTAAAGAACCAAAGTATACGAGAAGAAGTTTGAAAACACAGAAACTCATTTCGTCCTAGGAACTTTCACATTCACATTCACTTAGTAAGCCACTGAAAACTTTCCTACAGAACTCAAGACCACAATATACTTCCCCCACACTTAGCAACTGTCCCAAGTAAACTCCACAATCACATTCAAGCATTCAAATTCACCCTACTGACTTCTGCAAGTATTTAAGTGCGGTCTCACCTAAGGAGTATCGATCAAAGGGCACATGGATTCTTACCTTATCAGCTCTAGACCACCATACTATCTTTCTCTAGTCCCTTTCTTCTCTTTCCCTTCCTTAACAACTGATTTTTCCCACATTGGGTATCATTTTATTTTTTTTATCAGTGTTCTTCCCGTTATGGTGTGTACTTTGGACACATTCCATGGTACACAGGATATGAGAGTTTCAGCTACCATTCCCATGACCACTTCGGAGTTACTAACTCATCCTCAGTTTATTATTATTATTTTTTTTTTTTACTTTACAGAATGGGAGAAGGGAACTAAATGGGACAGGTTTACAGGCTGTGTCAGAACTAACAAGGGAATCCGACACAAAGTATACCAAGACCTTAGGTGAGAAATCTAAGTCAGTATTAAGGTTGAAGTCAGTAAAAGGATCCTCTGGTAGTGCACAGTGATGTAGTTGTAGTACTTAGGGTATCGAATCCACAGGGACTCTGGTCAATGATAGGCTTCTAAGTTTTACCCTATTCTAAACTGCAAGTGAACAGCAATGTCAAAGTAGTATATAGGGCTATCGAATCCACAGGGACACTTGGTCTCAATAGAAACAGAAACGTAGAGATTAAACTAGAAATAAGCAGATGGTGAAGTAAATAAATTGCGAAGCAAGAAAGTAAACAGTAGCAGAGATTAACGGTTGAGAAGCAATAAACTAAAAGCGTCAAGCCTAGGGTATTCTCAGGAAATCAGACAAGCAGACAGTTCATTCAGCAAGGATCTAATTAAGCACAGTTCTAAAACTCAAAACACAGATATAGAATTAACCAAATTCCTTTGCGATAATTCTCTAAGCCTAAGTGCAGCAAACCAAACTTTCGTTTGCGAGAACTAACAGATTAAACTAGCATTAATCCCAAGTTTGATATGTTCACAATTATCCTAAACCAAAATTCCGTTTGCGCAAAGTTTAATTGCCCAATTTAATTAGTTCAGATTCCTAAACCCCACTTCCGTGACGTATTTAGCAACCTAAGATCTAGATTCTAATTGATCAGGTTAGAACTAGCTTTAAGCACAATTAAATTGAAGAACAGATATAGTTTGAATCCTTAACTGAAATTGAACAAGTCTAGCAAGTCATGAAATCCTATGCGAGAAACCCTAAACTCAACTGTGGATCTACTCAGACGTGATTAATGAAAACATAATCAAAGAAATAATAGATTGCATATAAGAAATTAAATAGATAAAGGGGTTCGAAATCTTCTCCAAAATAAGTGAATACAGGAAATAGATCAGCCCAAAAGCTCTAGAAATCTCTTAGCTAATAGTATCAAAGCCTAATGTAAAAGTGTTTGTAAAATAAACACCAAAAACTAGTATATATAGGCATAATCTCGGATGGGGCTTCTGTGTAAATACTGGAACTATTCTGGGCCTCTTTGCAAATCTTCATAACTTGTTAAACCGACGCGTACGGCCCATCTCGCTAGTGTGTCGACCGATGCACAATGTGTGTCGGTCGATGCATGATCAATAAATCGGACAGTGAGTAAATCTCTCGGCCAATACGTCCCAAAAGTCCCAAAATGCTCCAAATATCTCCAATTAGCTCCAAACCTGATTAAACCTGTAAAAGACTCTAAACAAAGACAAAAGACACTAAAACACAACTATATCATGGTCTAAAATGGGTAAAAACCATGATATATCAACTCCCCCACACTTAGCCTTTGCTTGCCCTCAAGCAAAACATAGAACTAAAACATGGTGAAGAGGTTTGAAAACTCTTCAGAAACTCATTTCATCCTAGAAGCTACAAGACTCAGATTCCCCTTAGTAAACCACTGCAAGAATCAATCACAGGATATCAAAACCACAATGTACTTCCCCCACACTTAGCAACTGTCCTAGGTAAACTCCACAATCACATTCAAGCATTCAAATTCTCCCTACTGACTTCTGCAAGTATTTAAGTGCGGTCTCACCTAAGGAGTATCGATCAAAGGGCACATGGATTCTTACCTTATCAGCTCTAGACCACCATACTATCTTTCTATAGTCCCTTTCTTCTCTTTCCCTTCTTTAACAACTGATTTTTCCCCACTGGGTATCATTTTATTTTTTTTATCAGTGTTCTTCCCGTTATGGGGTGTACTTTGGACACATTCCATGGTACACAGGATATGAGAGTTTCAGCTACCATTCCCATGACCACTTCGGAGTTACTAACTCATCCTCAGTTTATTATTATTTTTTTTTTTTTACTTTACAGAAGGGGAGAAGGGAACTAAATGGGACAGGTTTACAGGCTGTGTCAGAACTAACAAGGGAATCCGACACAAAGTATACCAAGCCCTTAGGTGAGAAATCTAAGTCAGTATTAAGGTTGAAGTCAGTAAAAGGATCCTCTGGTACCTGAAGTGATGTGGGTGTTCCCAGTAGGTTGATCTGTGATGGGGTTTTCTAATAGTCATAGATAGATCCTGCAACTTCATCCCAATGGTTACTTAAGTTCCTGCAAGTCTTGTAAATCTTCTCAGAAAATCATAGTTTCTTACTTAAACAATTTTGACTCAATAAAACAAAATTTTTTTTTTTGTAAAACGGACTGACTCTTAAGAAAACAGAAAACAAAAGTCAGTAGCACCTCCCCCACACTTAAGACACACTGTCCCCAGTAGTGTCCAGCGAAGGATCGGTAAAAAGAAAATAAAAATTGAAAAGGTGAAATTATGTCTGTCGGGTTACCTCTGTCGCTCAGGCATCGACCGATGCACTAAGTGCATCGACCGTTACTTGGCGATTTTCGTGTATAGTCGATCGTTGCATCAGGACCGCAACGATCGCTGCAATGCGATTCCTTTCGTGTTGTGACGATCGACACAGAATTGCGTCGATCGTTGCACTGCGATTTAACCGAGACCTGCAAACATAAACTCACCAGAAACAAAAACAAACGTAAAATCCTAACAAAAACACCAAAAATTAAGTAGAAAAACACCAGTACCTAATGGTGGGTTGCCTCCCACCCAGCGCTTGTTTAAGGTCAATAGCTTGACCTATCAGAAAGAGATTGGACTCATGGCGGTTTCAACAGAGACTTTGAGTGTCTCTGTGAATGTCTCCTCATCCAAGGTGGCGTATAAGCATTCAGATCATGAGATCTTCCAAGGAATGAGTAATCAGAATCAGGGCGGGAGCGAAGCTTGGGCGGTCTACTGCGTTTTCCTGCATTCAAAATAATGTGGTCAGAAGGTTTAAGCTTAGGTGATTTGTACCTTACCTTTGATGTATATCTGATGTCTGGAGCTTTCTGCTTATAAGCAGTTGCAGGTACTGAAGATGTTAGAGCAGGTTCAAGAGGAACCGCCATCTTCTTTTCTCCACTATCAGATACTGTAGTTCCACTAATCTGAACTTCTTCTTTCAGATGACCATCGGTGGAGATCATCTTCTTTTCATGAACTCGCGAAGTTTCAACTGGTGGTGTTTTATTCACCTTCTTATCCATCACTTTTATGCAGTTAGCCACTTCTAGCTCTTGTTTGGAAGGTTTGGGAACCTTAGGATATGGCACTGGGGGCTTGTAGACTCGTTCTGGTACTGTTGCAGGTTTCTGGACATGTCTGCGTTCGGTGTCGATCGTTGCATGATGTGTGTCGATCGATGCAAGGCGATTCTGTTTCTCGAAAGAACTCGAAATTGCCGTCAGAATGGCGTGTCGATCGTCACTAAGGGGGTGTCGATCGATGCATGTATCAGGCAGACAATATTCATCCAGAAAATCCGAGATTATGCTCTCTTCTTCTTACAACAAGTCAATCTCATCCCTTATGTTCACAGCATTGATGTGCAGCTTCTGTTCAGCTCTCTTAACTTCATTCCGCCTTTCTATTGCTGCATCCAGTTCCTCCATATGTGTGCTCAAAGATTCGAACTTCTCATTCAAGTCTTCATACAACGCATCCATCTTTGAGTTGAAGGACATATCAATCTGTTGTTGTCTCTCAAGATACTGCTCCACCATGATTTCCATTCTGCTCTCATGAGCTGTAGGTACAGGCGGTGCTTGGTAAGAAGAAACACTACAACTCCTTGTAAAGGGTTTCTGAAAAGCAGATCTGTGACTATAGAATCCAGTTCCTTCAACGCAATGGTTAGCTTCTTGTGCATACTTTCCAAGTAGAAGACTATGCAGAGAGTCAACTTGGTTCTTCAACCCAACTATCTGTGAACTGTCAATCCCTGAGCTGAAAATATCATTCCGACACATCGTCCTGATGATCTCTTAGTCTTCTTGGTGATTCTGCGAAGTGTGTCGATCGATGCAAGAAGAGCGTCGATCGATGCAATGCGAAATCAGAGAAAACAGAAAAATAAATCAGCAAAAATAAATAAAAAAAAACAAAAACGAAAAAGAAAACGAAAATTCCTAGTAAAACCCTAGGCTCGAAACTATCGAAGACTCAAAGAGTCCCCGGCAACGGCGCCAAAAACTTGATAGGCTTCTAAGTTTTACCCTATTCTAAACTGCAAGTGAACAGCAATGTAAAAGTAGTATATAGGGCTATCGAATCCACAGGGACACTTGGTCTCAATAGA
Organism: Orychophragmus violaceus; assembly: GCA_030180135.1. Classification (NCBI taxonomy): domain Eukaryota; kingdom Viridiplantae; phylum Streptophyta; class Magnoliopsida; order Brassicales; family Brassicaceae; genus Orychophragmus; species Orychophragmus violaceus. The sequence goes on along the minus strand of CM058237.1, from coordinate 104,012,367 downwards.
AACAGAAACATAGAGATTAAACTAGAAATAAGCAGATGGTGAAGTAAATAAATTGCGAAGCAAGAAAGTAAACAGTAGCAGAGATTAACGGTTGAGAAGCAATAAACTAAAAGCGTCAAGCCTAGGGTATTCTCAGGAAATCAGACAAGCAGACAGTTCATTCAGCAAGGATCTAATTAAGCACAGTTCTAGAACTCAAAACACAAATATAGAATTAACCAAATTCCTTTGCGATAATTCTCTAAGCCTAAGTGCAGCAAACCAAACTTTCGTTTGCGAGAACTAACAGATTAAACTAGCATTAATCCCAAGTTTGATATGTTCACAATTATCCTAAACCAAACTTCCGTTTGCGCAAAGTTTAATTGCCCAATTTAATTAGTTCAGATTCCTAAACCCCACTTTCGTGACGTATTTAGCAACCTAAGATCTAGATTCTAATTGATCAGGTTAGAACTAGCTTTAAGCACAATTAAATTGAAGAACAGATATAGTTTGAATCCTTAACTGAAATTGAACAAGTCTAGCAAGTCATGAAATCCTATGCGAGAAACCCTAAACTCAACTGTGGATCTACTCAGACATGATTAATGAAAACATAATCAAAGAAATAATAGATTGCATATAAGAAATTAAATAGATAAAGGGGTTCGAAATCTTCTCCAAAATAAGTGAATACAGGAAATAGATCAGCCCCAAAAGCTCTAGAAATCTCTTAGCTAATAGTATCAAAGCCTAATGTAAAAGTGTTTGTAAAATAAACACCAAAAACTAGTATATATAGGCATAATCTCGGATGGGGCTTCTGTGTAAATACTGGAACTATTCTGGGCCTCTTTGCAAATCTTCATAACTTGTTAAACCGACGCGTACGGCCCATCTCGCTAGTGTGTCGACCGATGCACAATGTGTGTCGGTCGATGCATGATCAATAAATCGGACAGTGGGTAAATCTCTCGGCCAATACGTCCCAAAAGTCCCAAAATGCTCCAAATATCTCCAATTAGCTCCAAACCTGATTAAACCTGTAAAAGACTCTAAACAAAGATAAAAGACACTAAAACACAACTATATCATGGTCTAAAATGGGTAAAAACCATGATATATCAGTCAACGATAGATAATAACAGAAAAGATTAAACTAGGAGAAAGCAAAGGTGATTAAACTAAAAGCAGAGCAGAAAAGTAAATCAGTAGCAGGCGAGTTTGTGAGCAAGGAAGCGAAGCGTTAAGTCTAGGGAGTTCTCAGGAAATCAGGAACACAAGCAATCAATCAGTCGAAATCCAATCAAAAACTGTTCTAGAACTCAAACACAGATATAGAATTAACCAAATTCCTTTGCGAGAATTCTCTAAGTTTAAGTGCAGCAAACCAAACTTTCGTTTGCGAGAACTAACAGATTAAACTAGCTTTAATTCCAAGTTTGATATGTTCACAATCTAATTAAACCAAACTTTCGTTTGCGAGAAGTTAAATTGCTTATCTAGGTTCTTTCTAGCTAAATTAACCAACTTCCGCTGCATTAATCAGCCTAACATCATAATCTAAGTGGCCAGTTCAGATTAAGCATTAAGAACAACCTAAACAAAGAACTAGCAGATATGAATCCCTACTGATTAATTAAACTATAACTCCATGAAATCCCTAATGAGAATCCCTAAACTTAACAGGTAATCTACTCAGACATAATCAACGAAACAGAAAATATCTTGAATAGAAAACCAAATATCATAAAATAAAACAAAGAACTGGGTTCAAAATCCTCTCTCTTTCGAGAGCAGGATCAGCCCCTAACTCTCTCTGAAATAAAATAAGACTTAATGAAAAGCGTAGCCTAAACAATGGCTTAAAAACCCTTATATAATAGCTAAAACACGTTTTGGGCTTCTGTGTAAATATCTGGGCTTTTCTGCAAAATCAGCATTCTTTATTAAATCGGCGAGTCTGGCCCATTCGCATATGCAACGATCGATGCAGGTGTGCAACGATCGACGCAGTCTTCAAAACTGGACAGTGAACTCTGTCTCTCGGACCAAATCTCCAAAATACACCAAACAGCTCCAAAATCTCCACTTCTGCTCCAAATGTGTCTAAACCTGAAAACATACTAAAAAGAACACAAAAGACACTAAAAACACATCTATATCATGGCATAAAATGGGTAAAAACCATGATATATCAGTTGTGTTTCCTGCAACTTGACTCTTAGACCGATCCAAGTCCTTTAGGTCTAACCAGTTCGTGAACCGGTTTACCTTAGTATTGCCAGCCACAACGATATGTACAATAGTTGGAATGATCCTCTCGATCATTCCCGTGGATGGTCTGATCCGTGGTTCGTACCGTCGGCCGTCGACCCAGTTCTTTTGACTGATCGACCGGTCCGCACGCGTTTCGACCACATGATCTCGCCGATCCAATCCACGGTCCAACTCATGCCTTCTCGTCAGCCCGAACTTAACCGCGGTTGATCTTCTGATCAATCCCAACGGTGTAAAGGACATGAATCCGTCCAGTCTAATGAAGTCGTCATTTGTCATGACCTTACACGATCAATCGGGTCGTACCGAGTGTCTCTCGGTCGTACCACGATCGTCAGTCCATTAGCGCAATGGCTTGACGCAACGAGGATGCGGCAGCATTACCAAGCGTACTCAGCAACACTAGCGTGTTCCTGTTCGTCAGGCCATTCGCGTCATGCCGCGTTCGCTGTCCAACCGGCTGTCCGCACGTTCTGATCGTTGACGATCTTTGAACCATTGCGTCAGTCCGCGAAGAGACGCGACTGTTCGCGTATAGGTGTGACGATCAGCCAACAGACGCGACCATCCGGAGATGATCCGCGACTGTCCGCTCGACTGTACCGTCAACCTGTGTACCGCGAAACCCAACCCATTCTAAATTCTCTATATCGGCTAAGTTCATAGACTGAATCGCGTCACGACCAAACCGGATCCGCGGCCATAACCGTGATCCGTTATCACACGCGTCAGACCATGTGCCGCGATCCGCGTCTCGGCAGTACATCCAACCACATGGACAGATCAGTACATGCGCGATGCGCGTCTGTCGCGTCCCGCCGTATGCATGCCATCGCGTACCAACGTTCGTCCGGTACGAACGCACGTACGTCCGTATGGACCGTGCGGACGTCCGTGTCGACGACATCGCGTATCGCGATCACACGCCAGTCCGTCCGTCTGTCCCGTCCAGCGCACATATCCATGAACCGTCTAGCACTTGACGAGCGATCATCCGTAAGGATATCGCGTATGTCCGGCTGACGCTCCGCGGTCATGACGCATGTCCGGTACGGACAATCGCGACTATTCACCGCGAACGGATGTGATGGTTCCGCGGACGGTTACTATCGATCCATAATCGCGGTGCATGGCCCGCGACTTAACCGTTGATCCGACAATGCTCATCCGACAAGCCGCGACTGACCGGTCTAACTCCCGACCGTTCACGTTTGGTCCTTACCGTGTGCGACTATGATCCGGTCATATTTATTTGTTGCACCGTCCGATCATCCATGATCCGGCCATGTCTTCCCGACATGCCGTACGATCCACGCACACCGCAAGTCTCGACTCGTAGCGTGATCAATCCGCTCGTCGGACTGAACCAATGCGATCATGGCCTTTGGCCGATCGCGCTTATAACCCAAGCCGACCTTAAAACCGTCAAGCCATAGCCCGGTTCTAAGTTCCAGAAATAGAAAGGAGGGAGCGTGTGATCCGGCCATCACTTAACCAGCCAAAGACCAACGGCTTGGCCTAAGACCGAGAGAAGGATGGGCGCGGACTAACCTTGCGGTCGAAGTGGACTTGCCCGGATCACGGCTTGTTTCACCCGCCATGATGCAGCCTTGCTCGCTCCACAACCACCACCAAACTCCTTAACAACCGCCGACTCTATCACTAGGAAACCGGCCTCCAACTCTCTTTGATTCTCACGATTTTAATGGCCTTTGCCTTAGAAAAATCTGGGTTTCTTCCTCCCTTGAAATTGTGTGCGAAAATTGGCCCCTTCATGGCCTATTTATAGGCCATGAATTCGCATGAAACTTCCCAAACGAATGGGTGTCTCCTTTGGCCGAAAAGGCACATCTCTCCACTTGTGCCCATTCGCTTATGGTCAGCTAGTGTCACTAGCTGACCAGCTCATTTCGCACTTAAACACTTCAGCTAGCTTGAGCTGAGCTGACCACACTCCTTCCAGCTGAATTCCACGCGATTAAGCTCCCTTCCAGCTGAGCTTAACCCTTTACCGTCCATAGAACACTCTTCTTGACCACTTATGATCTTAAGTTTGGCCTTGTGGTCCCATAGACAGCCCAAACGTTTAGGGTGTGGTTAGACTCCCGGTTCCGGGATGTTACAATTTTTACGGTGAACAGTTTCATCGAGAAGCTTCCTCCAAGTTGGTTGACTTTCAAGAACTACCTCAAGCATAAGAGGAAGGCCATCACGCTGGAAGACTTGATCCAGAGGCTGAACATGGAGGATCGGAACCGTCAAGCAAATGGAGTTTCAGTCCGTGAACACAGTGTGAATGTGGCCACCCACAACAAGGACAAAGGAAATGTGGACAAGGGAAAGGGCAAAGCAGTTGCTAAGTCGCCTTTGAAGCCTAATGGGAAGAACTTCAAGAAGAATGGATCTTCGTCCGCCCCTGCCCCCAATGAGGACAAGAAAAAGTTCTTCAAAGGCAAATGCCACGCTTGTGGAAAGATTGGTCACAAGTCCAGTGAGTGTCGCTCCAAGGATAAAGCGGCAAAGTATCAGGCAAATCTGACCGAGGAGGACCTTTGTGCTGTGGTAACAGAGGTTAACATGGTGGATGAGAAGACCAATGAGTGGTGGTATGATACTGGTGCCACAACTCACATCTGCAATGACAAGTCCATGTTCACTACCTATCAGAAGAACAAGCCTGAGGAGGCACTCTTCATGGGCAACAAGGCTGTCTCCAAGATCGAGGGAAAGGGTTCGGTGGTGTTGAAGATGACCTAAGGACAGGAGATCACGTTGAAGAACGTGAAACATGTGAAAGACATGAGGAAGAATCTGATTTCCGGTACGCTGCTGAGCAAGGCCGGTTTCTCGGTGATTTTCGAGGCTGATTCCCTCAACCTCAAGAAGTGGGGCATGTACCTGGGAAGAGGATTCGTGAAGAATGGACTGGTCAAGATGTGTGTCATGACTGTCCTCAAGAAGGAAGAAGCAAGTACCTCCAAGAACAAGAACAAGAATAAGGTTGTAGTTAAGAATAATGATGTTGCAAATGTTTCAAATGTTGTAACCAATTCTGAGATGAATGAGAATAAGTCCGTTGCTTACTTGCTTGAGTCTTTTAATATTTGGCATGAAAGATTAGGACATGTGAATTATAAATCAATAAACCGATTAATGAATTCAAACCTAATCCCAAAATGCAAAATGAGTAAAGAAAAATGTGAAGTATGCGTACAGGCTAAGCTCACAAAAACGCCATTGCCTAAAGTTGAAAGGACTAACGCACCTCTAGACTTAATTCACACGGATTTATGTGACTTAAAGTATGCTCCAACTAGAGGCGGGAAAAAGTATTTCATAACTTTTATCGATGATCATACGAAATATTGTTATGTATATCTATTACATAGCAAAGATGAGGCGTTGGATAAGTTTAAGGAATATAAAATGGAAGTTGAAAATCAACTTAGTAAGACTATTAAGATAGTCAGAAGTGATAGAGGAGGAGAATATGATGGCCGATTCAATGCTTTCTGCACGGAACATGGAATTATTCATCAAACGACTGCTCCTTACTCACCGGAATCTAACGTAGTTGCGGAACGAAAGAACCGAACTCTAAAAGAGATGATGAACGCAATGCTTCAAGAATCTGGGTTAGCCCAGAACATGTGGGGGGAAGCGTTGCTTACGTCAAATTATATCCTTAACAAAATTCCGCACAAGGTCACCGGAAAGACACCCTATGAACTTTGGAAAGGTGTTGCACCTTCGTATAAATACTTGAAAGTGTGGGGGTGCCTAGCAAAAGTGGCAGTGCCGCCTCCGAAAAAGGTCACGATAGGACCGAAATCTGTGGATTGTATTTTCATCGGATATGCGCACAATAGTAGTGCTTATCGGTTTTTGGTTCATAAATCGGACATACCGGATATCCATGTAAATACTGTAATGGAATCTCGCAACGCATCCTTCTTTGAAACGTTGTTTCCGTGTAAAGATAAGTCTAATCCTAAGCGGACACGTGAGCAAAGAGATGAAAGTGAAGCTAGTACTTTGGGTACTTCAGCTCCTGAAGTCTTACAAGATGAACCTAGACGCAGCAAGAGAGCTCGTAAGGAAAAAGACTTTGGCGAGGATTTCATGATGGTCTTTCTTTTAGAGAATGAACCAAATACGTTCACAGAAGCCATGACTACACCTAACGCACCTTTTTGGAAGGAAGCCGTTAATAGTGAGATTGATTCTATTATGCAGAATTACACTTGGGAGATAACCGATCTACCTCAAGGGTTTAAACCACTAGGGTGTAAATGGATTTTCAAAACCAAGTTGAAAACCGATGGCTCCGTAGATAAGTACAAGGCTAGGCTTGTGGTTCAAGGATTTCGCCAAAAAGAAGGTTTGGATTTCTTTGACACTTATTCTCCGGTAACGAGAATAACCTCAATAAGAATGCTGATCGGCATAGCAGCATTAAAAGACCTATAAATCCATCAAATGGATGTTAAAACTGCTTTTCTAAATGGAGAATTAGAAGAGGAGATTTATATGAAGCAACCCGAAGGGTTTGTTGTCCCTAGACAAGAACAAAAGGTATGTAGACTTGTGAAATCATTGTATGGACTTAAGCAAGCTCCAAAACAATGGCACGAAAAGTTTGACAACGTAATGATGTCCAACGGTTTCAGCATAAACGAGTAGGATAAGTGTATCTATGTAAAAAGTACTCCACATGGATATGTCTTGCTATGTTTATACGTAGATGACATGCTTATCATTGGTAGTACCAAAGACATGATCAATCAGACTAAGAACATGCTTAAACAGAGATTTGATATGAAAGATATGGGACTTGTGGATGTAGTTTTAGGGATTAAGATCATTAAAACTACTGAATGTATAACCTTATCCCAAGCACATTATGCTGAAAATATACTTGAGAGGTTTAAGGCTTACTCAGAAGGGACATCAAAAACTCCTGTTGATACTCAACTTCACTTAAAGAAAAATTCAGGTGAAGCAGTTTCACAATTGGAGTACGCAAGGGTAATCGGAAGTCTGATATACTTAACAAATTGTACTAGACCCGATTTAGCGCATGCAGTAAATGTACTAAGTCGCTACACCAGTAATACAGGACATAAACATTGGAAAGGTATAACTAGAGTATTGAATTACCTACGTCATACAAAAAACTATGGTCTGCACTATGGTAAAGAACCGGCTATTTTGGAGGGATATAGCGATGCAAATTGGATATCTGACTCTCAAAACTCAAAATCCACGAGTGGATATGTCTTTACACTTGCGGGTGCAGCAGTTTCCTGGAGATCTTCCAAGCAAACAATTCAAGCCAGATCCACGATGGAGTCAGAGCTAGTAGCTCTAGACACAGCGGCAGCCGAAGCAGAATTGCTTCGGAATTGGATGGAAGATATCCCAGAATGGGATAAACCCGTATCCGCTATTCGTATGCATTGCGATAGTCAATCTGCGATATTGCGGTCAAAGAGTACCCTGTATAATGGAAAGAACCGTCACATCAGGAGACGTCATAAATCCATTAGGAACTTTATAACCACTGGTATAATCCATGTAGATTATATCAGAACGAATGACAATTTAGCGGATCCTTTCACCAAAGGGTTGCCGCGAGATAAAGTTCTAAAATCATCAAGAGGAATGGGTTTGAAGCCTACGAATTAAGAGGAAATTTGATGGAAACCCTACTTACGTGACTGGAGATCCCAGGATGTAGGTTCAAAGGGAAAACTAATTCAAATGAAATCGAGCACTACAAGACTTATGTCTTTACCCAGTTCCTTGAATGATGAATAGTGCTACCTGTATGAGAATAAGGATAAGCATTGGCTTTTAATGATTCCATAGTTTCACAATAGTGGAGTATGACAGGATACTTCTGAAAAGAAACTAATGGCAGATCACCTAGTGAGTGTGAAATGGGGCCGTTTCTAGGAGAATGAAAGATAGGCTATATTCTCCAAGTTCACTCATGAAAACCAGGAATGTTCAAGGCCAAAATGAACAAAAATAGAGAACAAAGTTCTACGAGAAAATGTCGCTGTGCGATACCTGTTGTCTCGGTTTACATAAAAATTCCGGTTGGTTCAAGACATCATGTTCACCTCCCGGCAAGTAAACCCGACAGATATTAAAAATGATTGGTTCAAAGCTGAAAAATTCTACCTATCAGACACAGTTACATTTTCCCATATACTCTCGAAAGTATGTCTAGTCTAGTCAAGTCAGTGTCTAGTCTAGTCAAGTAAAGTCAATGTCTAGTATATGTCTTTCGAGTCTGTCGAGTCTTCGTGTGTTTAGAGTAATTTCTATTCATGTGGGGGATTGTTGGAACATATTTTCATATTATAAAGTATTTGGGCTTTATAAAATATGTGTGTATGAATGAGAAATAAGTTGGGCCATGGGCTCATATTTTAAATGAGGAATGGAGTGTATAAAATATCCCACATTGCTTAGATGGGAAATTTATCACTTGTATATATATGGACATTTTCATGTCATTGTTCAAATGGTTGGACTGCACTATGGAGTGTGAGAGAGAGGTTGGAAAGACCACACGCGCGCGCCGCCGCCGCCGCCGTGCCGGGCCGGGCTTGGGCTTGGGCTTGGTCTTGGGTCTTGGGTCTTGGGTCTTGGGTCTTGGTAATAGGCCCCGAAGGGGCCTCCGCGCGCGTATCCGCGCACGTGCAACGCCCCACCTCATCTTGCGGCACACGCTGAGCCACTCTCCATTTCAAACGAGATCTCTCGTATGCTTCCTCTATATAAACCGAGCTAAGCTCGTGTTTCATATATGCTTAACGCATTAAAAAGTTTCTCGTACGATCACAAAAACAAACGTAATGCTTTGTTCCTTCATCTCTCCCATTTTCGTTTTATAAGTCTCGAGAGTATATCGTTTAACTTTCGTTCGTTGGGAACGTTTCCGAGTGATAGCGGAATCGTTTCGATAACGGTTTTATCCTGGGATTCGATTATCACGACAGAACCGCCTCACTGCGGGTGATAATTCGAGTTAAGGAAAGAGACTTCATAGTCTTGACTCCGTTCTCATTTCCTTAACCTCTTTTCTTACGCAGTTCATTCACCATACGCAGAGTGTCCGTGTTTACGGTCTTACAAAGATAGCATTTTGGCTCTTCTTATTATGAAATTTATAATCTGAAGATTCGGCCATAATTTAAGAGTTTCATATATAGTGCACAACTCTGAAGCAAAAAGGTACAAGAGAAAGAAAGGAACACATGAAGGAATTTCTAGCAGTTCTAATCAGGATTAGCAACCCTAGTCTGAATTCCGAGCCTAGGATCTAAGGTTCATATAATTGAATCTATCAGATCTCGAGATTACCTGATGAATATGCAGCGGAAGTGTTTGCAGATAATCGAGATCACGAAGCGCCTCAAATGCTGCGCCTCTACTGGTATCCACACGCACACAAACTGGACCGCAGGGATGCTAGTGCCTTACAGAGATCTAATCTCCAGAGAGGTTTCTATCTGTGTTCTAGTGGCTGTGAATTAGGGTAGGGACGAGTTTAGGTCGACCATATATCTTATATATGTCGGCTTAAACCACAACGGAATTAACCAACGATTAAACCGAATTAATCTGATTAATCCGCGAGTGCATCGATCGATGCACTACTGCAACGATCGACGCTTCCCCAAAACATTGATATCGAATGCATATCACATATGCATTCATTGGATCATTACATTAATGATCAACCTCGTCTTTAACGCCCAGTTTGCTTAGGTGTGTGACCCTGTAGGATCATATAACACTAGCAATGAGTTCTCAACTCATTGATCATAAGTGGCTTCTAGCAAAGCGTTATGACTACCTAGTGTTATGTGATTGTCTCATCTCGACTATACGACTTTCACTTAGAGCAAGTACAGTAGATTTCAGGACATTCCCAACAATCTCCCACTTGTACTGGAATCATCTATTCCTTTAATCCCTTTGTAGCTATATCTCAATCTAGCATAAGGCAAGCACTGTGTCATCCTTATTCAACCAGATTACGTTTATCGAATCCCAATTTGTACTGATAAGACAAACGACTGACAATCACCTCGTTTGAGCGCTGCCACGCATTTCCAGTATCAAATCTTCGATTGGCCCAGAGATATTTAACTCCTGTTATATAGGAGGTACAAATCCCATCTTGTTCCATCCATGTCTCTTTCATATTTCATGATACGCCTAATCAGTGTCTTTATGATCACCAGTTACGGCTGACGTTTGACAAAGTCAAGACGAACCAATCCATATAAGAGAGGACATGATGAACTCAGGTCTAAGGACTACTCTATTTAGTCGTAATGAGAAACTCTTATGACACTCATATAACATCTTGTAGAGTTCTCATTAACGGGTCAAGTCCGATAATGTGTTCTCTAACACATATCTATGTGATTGACTTTAATACACTTATTAAATGACTCCATGAAACATAGTCATCAGTCACCTCACATACTAGTCTCACGTGGTTGTTAATGTCCCACGTTAACAACCTCGACCAGGGACCATTATAATTTATGTCATTTATTGCTTATAGGGTTTCATGATCAAGTCACATACTTGATGGCCTATAAAATGTAATAAATTACTTTGGGACAATATATATATATTTAATTAACACAATTAAATAATGCTGAAACAATTTCATTAAAAATAACATAACTATTATGTCTTTGTGAACATCATGTCATAACTAAAACAAATACAACTCCCACTGAAATCAAGATCATATCTTAAGAAATCTAATGCCTACAGCAGTTGTATGAAACTCATGCTTAGGCCTTGGGAGGGGCTTGGTCAGTGGATCAGCAACATTCTCATCCGTAGGGACTCTGCTGATCTTCACATCTCCTCTATTCACAATATCACGGATAAGGTGATATCGTCTTTCTATGTGTTTGGATTTCTGGTGTGATCTAGGTTCCTTTGCTTGCGCAATGGCTCCATTGTTGTCACAATACAAAGCCACTGGCTCAGAGATGCTAGGAATCACACCAAGTTCAGTGATGAACTTCTTGATCCAAACAGCCTCCTTTGCCGCTTCAGAAGCAGCGAGGTACTCAGCTTCAGTTGTGGAATCTGCTACAGTGTCCTGCTTGGAACTCTTCCAGCTGACTGCACCGCCATTCAGGCAGAAGATGTAACCAGATTGCGATCGGAAATCATCTTTGTCTGTCTGGAAACTTGCGTCTGTGTAACCACTTACTACCAGCTCATCACTTCCTCCATACACCAAGAATTTATCTTTAGTATTTCTCAAATACTTCAGAATATTCTTGACTGCTGTCCAGTGACTTTCACCTGGATCCGATTGGTATCTACTCGTCATGCTTAAAGCACAAGCAACATCTGGACGAGTACAGAGCATAGCATACATGATGGATCCCAACGCCGAGGCATAGGGAATCCGACTCATGCGATCTCACTCAGCAGGTGTCTCAGGACACTGCTTCTTGCTGAGACTTATGCCATAAGACATTGGTATGAAGCCCTTCTTGGAATCTTGCATTCTGAACCTGTGTAAGACCTTATCGATATAAGTGTCTTGACACAGTCCAATTAACTTGTTTAATCTATCTCTATAGATTCTTATTCCAAGAATATACGCGGCTTCACCCATGTCTTTCATTGAAAAACAACTTCCGAGCCAAGTCTTAACAGACTGTAACAACGGAAAGTCATTTCCGAGAAGAAGTATGTCATCTACATACAACACGAGAAATGCAACTGCGCTCCCACTAGTCTTCTTGTAAACACATGGTTCTTCTTCGCTTCTGATGAAATCAAACTTTTTGACTGCTTCATCAAAACGAAGATTCCACTTCCGAGATGCTTGTTTCAATCCATAAATGGATCGATGAAGTTTGCATACTTTCCTAGTTTCATTTGGATCGATGAAACCTTCGGGTTGTGTCATGTACACATCCTCTTCCAGAATTCCATTAAGAAAAGCTGTTTTCACGTCCATCTGCCAGATCTCATAATCATAATGAGCAGCTGTTGCTAGGAGAATCCGAATGGATTTAAGCATGGCGACAGGTAAATAGGTTTCTTCATAGTCAATACCATGAATTTGTTTGAAACCTTTTGCCACTAGCCTTGCTTTATATATCTGAATATTTCCATCCACATCAATTTTCTTCTTGAAAATCCATTTACACTCAATGGGTCTTGCACCATTGGGTAAATCAACCAAAGTCCATACTTGGTTCTGTGTCATGGATCCCATTTCGGATTCAGCGGCTTTCAGCCACTTTTCGGAGTCAGGGCTCATCATTGCTTCTTCAAAATTCGCTGGCTCGTCACTGTCAATGATTAACAAATCATGACAATTGGTTACGAGAAATCCATATCTCTCGGGTTCGTGACGGATCCTTTCGGATCGGCGAATTTCAGGCTCCACAGGCGCGGGTTCTACAACTCTTTGTAGATCCAACTGTTGCTCTTCCTCTACAGGTTGAGCATTTTCCTGCGGTTCTCGAACTTCTTCGAGTTGTACTTTACTCCCACTGTTTCTCTTGGAAAGAAACTCTCTCTCAGGAAAAACGCAGTTCCGAGCAACAAACACTTTGTTCTCGGATTGGTTGTAAAAGTAGTATGCCTTGGTTTCCTTAGGATAACCAACGAAGTAGCACTTGTCTGATTTGGGTTCGAGCTTATCTGTAATTAATCGCTTAACATAAGCTTCACAACCCCAAATCTTCAGGAAAGACACACTCGGAACATTTCCAGTCCACATCTCATGTGGTGTCTTTGCAACTGATTTTGACGGAACCCTATTAAGTGTAAACGCAGACGTTTCTAGAGCGTATCCCCAAAAGGATAATGGAAGAGTTGAGAGACTCATCATTGACCGAACCATATCTAATAAAGTCCGATTTCTCCTCTCAGACACGCCATTCCATTGTGGTGTTCAAGGAGGAGTGAGTTGTGAAACAATTCCACAATCTCTCAAATGATCACTGAATTCTTGGCTCAAGTATTCTCATCCACGATCTGATCGAAGAGCCTTAATACTTTTGCCAAGTTGATTCTGTACTTCATTTTGGAACTCTTTGAACTTTTCAAAAGATTCCGACTTATGTCTCATTAAATAGACATAGCCATACCTGCTGAAATCATCAGTGAAGGTAATGAAGTATCGAAAATTTCCTCTGACACTTGTGCTCATTGGGCCGCATACATCTGTATGTATAAGGCCCAATAAGTCACTGGCCCTTTCATTTTGTTTGTTGAAAGGGGCCTTAGTCATTTTGCCTAGTAAACAAGATTCACATTTCTCACATGATTCATAATCAAATGAGCCCAGAAGCCCATCACTATGGAGCTTTTGGATCCGTTTCTCGTTTATGTGGCCCAAACGACAATGCCAAAGAAAAGTCTGATTCGTGTCATTTGATTTGAATCTCTTGGTGTTAATGTTATAGATTGGTGCAGTTTGGTTTAAAACATAAAGCCCATTCTCTAATGGGCTGCTACCATAAAATATATCATTGTAATCAAAAGAACAACATTTATTCTTTATTGAAAACTGATATCCTTCCACATCCAAAATAGGAATGGAAATAATATTTCTGCTTATATCAGGTACATAGTAGCAATTATTAAGCTTTAAAACCAAACCAGAAGGTAAAGACAAGTTATATGTTCCTACGGCTAATGCAGCAACTCTTGCTCCATTCCCCACGCGCAGGTCCACTTGTCCCCTTTCCAACTTCCTACTGTTGCTTAGGCCCTGCATATTTGTACAAATATGAGCACCACAGCCGGTATCCAATACCCAAGAAGTAGAACCAGAAGTAGTAACATTTACTTCTATAACATAAATACCTGAAGATGAAGTCTCGAAAGTCTTCTTCTTCTTCTTCTTCTCTTCCAAGAATTTATTGCAATTTCTCTTCCAATGCCCAGGCTCTTTATAGTAATGGCACTTATCAGTCTCAGATGGGCCCGGCTTGGGCTTTGGGGCCGGCGCCGGCGTGTCCTGGTTCTCAACCGGGACTGCCTTGCCCTTTCCCTTACCTTTGCCAAGTTTCTTAAACTTCTTACCTCCTTGTACCATAAGTACATTAGGAGTGCCCTTCTTGATATTTGGCTCAGCTGTCTTGAGCATGCCATGCAGCTCAGTCAATGTCTTTGTCAAGTTATTCATGTTATAGTTCATAACAAACTGATCATAACTTGACGGCAGTGACTGCAGAATGATGTCAGTAGCCAACTCTTGGCTAATGGGACAATCCAGCTTCCCCAGGTTATCAATATAACCCATCATCTTAATGACATGAGGACTGACTGGACTGTCTTTTGGTAGCTTGCATTCAATGAGAGATTTAACCGTCTGGTATCTCTCAGTTCGTGCTTGCTCCTGAAACATACTTTTCAGGCTAGTGATCATCTCCACGGGCGACTCCACGTTCTCGTATTGCTTCTGCAAATCCGAGTTCTTGGTAGCCAACATGAGACAATTCACATCGACCACATCATTGGAATGCTTATCCCAAGCATTCCTTTCTGCATGTGGAGCATTGGCTCTCGGTTTTTCAGGGAGAACATTTTCAAGGACATAGTCCCGCTTCTCCTGCTTGAGAACAATTCTCAAGTTCCGATACCATTCGAGAAAATTCGATCCATTTAACTTGTCCTTCTCAAGGACGGATCGCAGGGAGAAAGAATTATTATGGGTAGTAGTCATAGTTGAGAACATAGAAAAGAAAAAGGTTTAGTTATGATGTTCAAGAAATGAGAAATCTTAACTTTTAAGAAAACTCGCATTATATTCAATCAATGCTTCCTCAGATGAATATAATGATCCAAGACCCATATTTTACTAAATTCAAGTGAGCCACTGGCTATCACTCAACTTTAGCTATTTAGGTAAGCAACAACCTTGCTAGTTATATCCAATATAACTCTTGGTTGTGGATCGACATCTTATGTCCAATCCACCTGATGTCTCTGAGCCCAAAACGATTTTGATGGCCCAGTCAAGTAAACCAATCTCTTCAGTCATGTAATTGTTGATGCCTTGCACTGCAAGCCCATTAACACGATTACTTCCTGCCTTACTCATGTAATTGTTGATACCTTGCACTGCAAGCCTATCGTACAATGAAATGAGTCTTGACAGTTGACAAGATTGGAAAGACATCAAGTATCACTTGATATTTGGTTGAGGAACGGAACCATTTAAAACGTTCAGTTTTACTATGTTTTAATTCTTATAATTAATTAATCCGCGATAACCGATCAATCCAATTGATCCGGTTTTGAATACCGGTAAGCATCGATCGATGCTACGTTAGCATCGGTCGATGCCAACCTAATCAAAACAATCGCCATCAAACCATTCACAGTGTTCGACCATTATTAACCAAGCTCGATAACCGGTCCAATCCAATTGAACCGATCCAACAATCTCGCGAGGCTGTGTCGATCGATGCAACAATTGCATCGATCGACACTAGGCAAAAACTAGGTTTATTCGGGTTTTCGCCCTGCATCGATCGTTGCCGGATTGGCAACGATCGACACCATGCGAAAAACCCTAAATTGATTCGGGTTTTCGCTCTGCGTCGATCGATGCCCGATTGGCAACGATCGACACTATGCGAAAAACCTTAAAACGTTTTCGAACAAAAAACCCTAAACTAGGTTACTTTGATCAAACGATTTTTAGCATGCTTGTATCAATTATACAAAAATCTAGATTCAACTAATCTAATCATCATGCTACAGATTCAATGGAACCCTAAAGCTCTGATACCACTGAAGGAATTTCTAGCAGTTCTAATCAGGATTAGCAACCCTAGTCTGAATTCCGAGCCTAGGATCTAAGGTTCATATAATTGAATCTATCAGATCTCGAGATTACCTGATGAATATGCAGCGGAAGTGTTTGCAGATAATCGAGATCACGAAGCGCCTCAAATGTTGCGCCTCTACTGGCATCCACACGCACACAAACTGGACCGCAGGGATGCTAGTGCCTTACAGAGATCTAATCTCCAGAGAGGTTTCTATCTGTGTTCTAGTGGCTGTGAATTAGGTTAGGGACGAGTTTAGGTCGACCATATATCTTATATATGTCGGCTTAAACCACAACGGAATTAACCAACGATTAAACCGAATTAATCTGATTAATCCGCGAGTGCATCGATCGATGCACTACTGCAACGATCGACGCTTCCCCAGAACATTGATATCGAATGCATATCACATATGCATTCATTGGATCATTACATTAATGATCAACCTCGTCTTTAACGCCCAGTTTGCTTAGGTGTGTGACCCTGTAGGATCATATAACACTAGCAATGAGTTCTCAACTCATTGATCATAAGTGGCTTCTAGCAAAGCGTTATGACTACCTAGTGTTATGTGATTGTCTCATCTCGACTATACGACTTTCACTTAGAGCAAGTACAATAGATTTGAGGACATTCCCAACAACACATACGACATGCAGTTTTGTTTAGTGAACCTGTAAGGAAATGAGAATCATCAGTTACTTTAGAGAGCGATGTAATGGTCTTCCTGTGACCCACTTCCTCATCTGATTCCTTGAACAATTTCCCAGTCTAGCAACAATGGCTGAATCACCAGACATAAGTTTAAAGCTAATCATATTGACTTAGGTGAAATTGATACACAAAGAAAGCCACCTTATAAGTCTACCTCAGCATCCCATATTCTAATTACGGCATCTTCACCACCGCTAACAATATTTGAAAATCTGAAACACCAAAAGCTTTATGTCATGTTATATTAAGTAGATAGATTGTTTTAGTAAAATAATAAAAACCAATAAGAACAACAAAAAACGCATCATATTAAAATTTCAATAAAAAAATTTGTGGTAACACATCAATAAATAAATTAAAAACTAAAAAAAAACTTGAGTACACATCAAAACTTTAATGTGAATAAGTGATTGGGTTTAGGATTGGTTTGGCAAGATATTCAACTATTCGGTTTGTTTGGGTTTTTGGTATCTCAGATTTAGAAAATAGATCTATTTGTAATCACTATAATTCGGTTTGATTCAGATTTTAGGGTCGCAGATTTTCCAGGTTTTAAAAAATAAGTCTCATTGAAAATCAAATTATATTTTGTTTTGGTTTGATTCAATTCAAGATCGTAGAACATAAATTTTAATTCATTCGAGTAATTTATAATTTAGTTTTGTTTGGGTTTGTAAAATTCGGCTAGGGAAGTTTTAGAGGTTTATAAATATATCACATTCATGATCAAAATATAATTTTGTTCATTTAGGTTCATATTTCTTGGGTTTCAGATTTTTCAGGTTATAAAAATAAGTCTCATTCGAGATCAAAATATAATTTGTTTTTAACAAAAAAATAAGAAAGCGTATAATTTACTAATTTTATTAATAATGAATATTTTAATATATTTTCCATATTTATAATTCAAGTTTAATTTTAAATGAATTTTGGTCAATTCAGTTTTGATACAATTCGTTCAATTTTGAAATTGATTAGTCTAGTATATAAACTTTTATCATTTTGGTTATTTTATAATTCAATTTGATTTACGTTTGAGAAATTCGGTTTGAATTCAGAAATATTGTCTCAGTTCATAAAATTTCCCAGCCCTAGTTAGGTTTATGAAATATTGATTTTGTTTTGAAAATCGAAGAAATTGAGATATGCAGCAATGGTATTAACTAAAATCTTCAATTAGTTAGGATAACAACAACTGGAAAAAAAAATAAAAGAAAGAAAATAAATGACCGAATATGAGATACATTGCATTGTCATATCTTAGAAGTATAAATAACATTATTAGATGTAAAATTTAAAGAAGAATAAAAAAGTATAATAAGAATTTGCATTAGACCGAGGTTGAGACGATAGACAAAATACCTGAGAAGTTATCTAAAATTATTTTGCACTAAATGTCAGCCCAAAATAAACAAATTATATAGCATTTTAGATTAGGGACAATTAGCTAAACAACCAAAAATGGGATGTAAATTAGGTGAATGGGAAATGGTTTTGCGAAACCAATTTCATGCATGAAAATTAAAGAAAATACCCCTATTTCTTTCCCATGTGAAGCTACACCTCTGTGTCGGAACAAGTATAGGGGGGTGGAGGACGAGTCAGTGTCGCGTGATTGCGGAAGTCGAATCAGAGTGGGAAGTCAGAATATCGGTTAAGGAGATCGTCAGATGGCATATATGGAGTCAAGAGTCAGACTGGAGCATTAAGACAGAACCAATGGTCCGAAATCGGAAATGAGTCGGAAGTCCAATGGAGATGGAGAATCAGGAAGCGATCAGGAATCAAACAATTCGGTGTCGGGAATTCAAAGCGACAACGTGTTAGGGTTGTGCACAATTTCATAGCAGGAAGTCATCTGGACATCGGAAGTATGAGTATGGAAACTAGAAACAGAATCAACGAAGTAATCAAATGGAGAAGCCGAGATTGATTGAGAGTCAAGCCATTTCGCGTGGGAAGTTCACAGATGTCAATATGCTGAGAATGGGCGCAAAACCATGGTTCAAGAATCAGTTGAAGCATTGGGAGTGTAGCTACAGATTCAAAGTTCAAGCAGTATCATATGGCACAGATGGGAACAAGTGTCAGGATGGAGTCGTACCGTTAAGAGAAATGAATATGTAATCAGAGAGAAGGACGGTGTAGAGAAGTTATGTGAAAACCGATGGTCCGAAAGTCAACATAGGTCATAAGCGTGGGTTCACCTTGAGATCAGAGTGTAAGAATCAAAGCAGAATTAATTGAGAATCAAGATCGGAGTCTGTAAAGCGAGAAGATGAGAAACCAGAAAAGATCGTGAGTTAGGTTTTTGGTATGGGAAGTTAGAGATGTCAGTATATTGAAGGCATGAGCAAGACGGGGTTTCAGAAGTCAGTAAGCATCGAGGGTATAGTCCAGTTGATTCAGCGTTCGGGTGTTGGAGCAGACATATCGGTTACAGGAGTAGTAACTTATGGGGTTCAGTTCCGATTCGAAGTTTGTTGGTAACGGAGAATTCGGGGACCGAATTCCTGTAAGTGGGGAAGAATGTAATACCCTGTATCAAGAAATGGTCAACGGGCAGCGGAAAAGTCAACGGAGGGCATTTTCGTAATTTTGAGAAGTTAAGGGGCATTTTGGTAATTTTACCAAAATACGAGCCGGAAGCTAAGACGGGCCAAATGTTATTCTTTTTAAATAAAAAAAATATTTATAAGATCAAGAATGGTGGAAACGGACCGTAGGTGAGTTTATCGGACTATCAGGAAAGGAAACCGATAGAACCGATAAAACTTGTAAAATTCATTACGGCAGCTACGGCTGTCGTATTGAGGTAAAACAAATTTCTAAATTCATATAAGAGCATCTGGAATCTGAAAATGAGGCTTGGTGGATTTATAGAAGCCGCTAAAGAGTTTTTAAAATATTAAACATAAAACCGGGTTTTTCCGAGAAACTGATACAATGTTCGGGCGAGCGAGAAGACCCTCTAAAAGCCACCAAAAATTATGGAATTTTGACCACAGCTCCATTAGACGATGTAGAATCTATGGTTAAAAGGATTCAGCAATAATTGATGCCTAGATGAAGTTATAAATTTTAGATCATTAATGGGTGATTAATGACTAAAACTCCAAAATAAATTCAAGGGAGCTTGGGCTTGGTTTGGGATGATTAGAGCTGATGTATGAAGTCACTATGTACCCAATGCAAGCCCATTTACAAGCTTGTGCCACGAAATTATGCAAGAGAAAAATAAAAGGGTCTTTGTAAGCTAGATTCAATGGATCTCCAAAGGTTGGTGGCCCAAACTCAAGAGGCTTCTTCATGGGCCTTCCAGGTGTAAGAAGAAGGCTAAAGAAGAGTGTTTTTTGGCCAAAAGCTGGAGGGAAGTCTTGGCTTTGTTTGGGGGAAGAGAAGAGACAAGTGGAGGAAGGAGATTAACTCCCTTTTGCTATAAAAAGGACTTCTCCCCCTCCCTTTTCTTCACAACTCAAAAACTCACAATAATATAGGAGAGGAAGAGGAGAGAAAGAAGATAAGAAGCGTGAGGGAGAGGAAGGAAGAGAGAAGAAGAAGAAGAAGAAGAAGAAGAAGAAGAAGAAGAAGAAGAAGAAGAAGAAGAAGAAGAAGAAGAAGAAGAAGAAGAAGAAGAAGAAGAAGAAGAAGAAGAAGAAGAAGAAGAAGAAGAAGAAGAAGAAGAAGAAGAAGAAGAAGAAGAAGAAGAAGGAGGAGGAGGAGGAGGAGGAGGAGGAGGAGGAGGAGGAGAAGGAGGAGGAGGAGGAGGAGGAGGAGGAGGAGGAGGAGGAGGAGGAGGAGGAGGAGGAGGAGGAGGAGGAGGAGGAGGAGGAGGAGGAGGAGGAGGAGGAGGAGGAGGAGGAGGAGGAGACCGGAGGAGGAAGACCGGAGGAAGAGGAAGAGAGAGAGAAATAGGAGAGAGAAAGAATAAATAGAAAGTAGAGAGAAAAAGAAGAAAGAGAAAGAAGAGAGAGAAAGTGGAGAAGAGAGAAAACCGGAGGAAAGAGAAATAGAACCGGAGGAGAGAGAGAAGATGGTCTGGAGACTCGATCAGAATCATTCGGTCAACTTTACGGTCAAGTGCGGGGCCAAAGTCGGGTCAAAGCAACGGAGGTTCGGGGAAGGTTCGGGTTAGCTTCGGGTTCGTGCCGGGTCTCGTTGTTCCGCTAGTCCATCAATCCGCCTGTCCGTCGTCATAATAACAATGTGAGTCGGCTCAAACACCGTAGAGTAGTATTGCATATAGATCGGGAAACGAGAAACCGTAGATTAAGTAATTTCATACCCGGATATGAATTGATGACGTTTGAGAATTGAATTAACGGATTAACGATAAACCGATTAGGGTTTCGAGACGCATGCTAGGATCGTAATATTAAACGGATTAAACTTGTTGTGTGCCGTTAGGTTGGTAGTAATGTTGTGTGATGCATACATATAGTCGTTGTATGATAGGGCCGTATATGCATATATATCTATGTAAGAGAAGAATGATCTCGAATGAATCTAAGTACGGGAATTAAGACGCTATAAAAGATGGAAGTAAACTTAACAAACGTATAGCATATGGAATGATACCCGGTTGAGGTTTAATGGTAAAGAAATGAATGAAATAAATAAACGGTGAGATGTCGGGGAGTTTAGTAAGCTACTAGCTCTAAACCGACGGATCGGGGAGTTGATAAAAGATACCTAAGAAAGGTTAAGAAAAGAAAAGTGTTGAGATTGGGAGCCGTCTACGGGTTAGCAATCCGCTAATCCAAAGTAGCGGACGATAATGAAATGTGAGCCGTCTACGGATTAGCATTCCGCTAATCCAGTGTAGCGGACGTGAATGAGTTAAAAGACATTAGAAATCCTAATAGGCTTGCTTGTGTGATGATTGTTTGTATTGTGTGA
Source organism: Orychophragmus violaceus (assembly GCA_030180135.1). Classification (NCBI taxonomy): domain Eukaryota; kingdom Viridiplantae; phylum Streptophyta; class Magnoliopsida; order Brassicales; family Brassicaceae; genus Orychophragmus; species Orychophragmus violaceus. The sequence goes on along the minus strand of CM058237.1, from coordinate 103,990,630 downwards.
TTGCGAGGTTGTGGCTGTGTATCCTTGTTGTGCAGGCCTATTAGATTGTCTCGGTGTTAGGCCGAGCGATTCGTGTGTGTACTTAACCCGGTCACGGGGCCGGTTAAGTTAGTAGATGCTGACTCGGATGGTGCAGAGTCAGGGCGGTGGTGCGGGTGTGTGTGTAGACTTGCGGGGTGCGGTGATGAGATTGTGGTTGATTGTTCATCGAGTCTGATTGATTGCTAGAGTCTGAGCGTGTTTACCTTTCTGCACTAGGACTCTAGGGTGCGTTAGATCCCGCAAGTCTAGGTGATTGGATACGTTATGGTACTTCCGACCCGATTGGATCCTCGGGAATTGAGAACCTGGTCAGTTCACGAACCTTCGGTAGTGGTTCTGGCAGGTGCGAACCTATGGAGTGACGTCCGTAGGTGTCTAGTCCGGAGAATACGGGGTCGCATCCTAGGGCCGGACTGCATGGAAGCTCGGGTTGCCGGGGGTAACCGGAGTCACTGCGTATCGATGGACTGAGAACAGTGCCCTGGATCGTGAGACTTTGTGTTACCGTCTGGGAGTCGCGGGGGTTTGTTACCATGTCGGTAACGGTGGAAACCCGTGGAAGTTACCAAGAAGCGTAAGGGCCCAGTGGTGTGTTGGTGATGATGATGAGGTTGCGTGATAGATAGATAGAGTTTCAGTCGAGAGCATGTGCCGCAGTGCTTTCGATTCCCTTCGTTATTATGTTATGATATTATTGAATTGCTTGTGTGTTGTGGGTTCGACACGACGTGGTAGTGCGTGATCAACCGTTTTCTCTGTAGCTTGTTATTTTGGGGTTTTGGGCAGGAGATTGTAGATGCTAGATAGCATAGAAGCCATAGTGGGGAGCCGTCTCACTGGGTAATCTTAGATTACTCATTAGACTCTTTTGTGTTTTTCATGTTTGGCGTAGCTCGGCGGATGCGTAGGACTCTCAGAGTAGTCTCGGGTTGGCATTGGGTATCAGTTATTACGCATTTTGACTGTACTTTCGGTTTCGGATCTTGTTGGGACGTCCCGCTAAACATTTTGTATTGAACCGTATTGTTATGAATAAGATTTACTCTTTTTAAGTAATAAAAACGGAATAATTCCATGATATATGGTTTGGTCCGAACCGAACACAACTCGTGGAAGCGGTACAGGTTGCAAAGCCTCGTATTGTGGAAACGAGGTAAACGGAGTCAAAGATGGTTTGGTTCGAGCCTTTGTCTCAAACCGGACAGTCTATGGCTTTCGTATTGTGACAAACTCTTCTTGTATGACTGCTCGGGTTTGATCGGTCATGTTCTTGTTTGATTGTTGGCCGGTCAGCTCGTCGGTCAGCGGAAAACGGGAAGGGGGCGTTACAAAAGGTGGAATCAGAGCATGGTTCATCATGGGTTCGAATATTCTGGTTTTTCAAAGTTTTCAATGTTTTATCGAGTCAAATATGTCGCCAATGCAGCCATTAGGAATCCGAGTCGCGTCCGTCAGTCCGGGAAAATGGGTATTTTATTAAGATTGTGCTAATCATTTGGTATTTTGTTGCAGTCACGCAGCAGAGTTGTCCTAGGAGGATTGGTGTGCGTGTGTGTGGTTTGCGACGGCGAGATAAGGGACATCACTATGGATGACCGTAAGTCCGGTGGATCTACCCTAGCTAGTCGAGGTCCGTACTCCCAGCATGCGGAATGTTCCCGTAAATTGCAGCCTACTTCGGAGTATGTGATTACCGGTACCGAGCCCGTTATCGTTCCACCCATTCCATAGCCGCCTTATGATACGATTACATCCGGAGTACCACCGTCAGTAGCGCGCACCGTCGATATTCATCCCCGATGACATGGCGATCAAGTACATCCTCGGGATATGGGAGCTATCACCGCCTACTATCCGACCACCAGTTTGACGCATTGGACTCTTTGTTCCTTGCCTGCGGTGACACGTGTCTTTCATTTCCATTCGGTGTGGGTAGTTTGGCCGAGCATATCGGTCACCGCCGCATTGACGCCGATTCCGACTTATCACATTTGCGGCCGAGATGAACATTGTGCTCCTTTCCGTCATGACCGAGACCGCGTTTCTCCACCACTACCATCACACTCATTCTATCCTCCTGGCACACCTGTCGGTTAGGATCCACATGAGTTTTACCGCTCATGGTGGAAATGTTAGGAAGTAGATTAGGCCCGAGTAAGTAAGGGCTCTAACTCACTTTTTGATGTGTGTGTATATCGGTTTGCGTTCGTCTCTGACAATTCGGTTGTGTGTAGTGGTGTTTCGTTTGGGACGGATGAGTAACCGCGAGAATGTAGACTCCAACGGACCTACGTATTTGAAACTCTATGTGGTGAATAGATGTTTTATTTGCGGAGTGGATGTGGAGTATTCGGTATTCGTCATTTAAGTAACAAAGTGATCTTATTGCATGTGTTGGGATAATAAATGCAATACAGTTATAACGTGAAAGCAAATGATGATCCGAGCAGACGGTTACTACGACCCTAAGAGACGACCGTATTTCCCAATTTTCTTGATTGATTGATTGAGTGTGATTGATTGCCTTGCTAGTCTGGTAGAATGTTGAATTGATTGATGCATTTATTGCTCGCTAGGTTGGTAGTCGATGATTTTGAATCATTGCATTGATTTGATCGTTAAGATATTTGTTTGGTGGTAGAGCGGAATTATAAGATATTGTTTATTAGCCACGTGTGACCGTTGGGTCCGTGACTAAATACCAATATCTCTATAAGGAAGCGATATCGGGAGTATGTTATAAAGGTCTAACCGTGTCGGTGTTGTTGAGGTTGTTGATGTTGGACGTGATGGACGATTTGACGAGGACACGAGACCGAACCCGAACCCGAGAGACGAGATGTTATTTCAGGAAGCGGCTTGACCCGATTTGGCTGCGAAGAGCTAGTCAGTGTGGATTCATGAAAGCATTAGGGTATCAGTGGTAGAAGGGATTAAGACGAATGCATTCGATGAGTTAGCGGAGAGATTCCGAAACATCAAAGTCAATGGAAGAGTCCGTTCGAGGATATCAGTGGGAAGAGCAGTTTTGGGAATCGGTGAAGTGTGGAGATCAATAATCGAGGAATTTCAAGGCATACATGAGTATGGCGGTTTCATTGGAAGGAGGAACATCAATTCTATCAGAACATTAATGGGAAGCGATAAGTAGTAAAGGCGGAACAAGTATAGGGGGGTGGAGGACGAGTCAGTTTCGCGTGATTGCGGAAGTCGAATCAGAGTGGGAAGTCAGAATATCGGTTAAGGAGATCGTCAGATGGCATAGATGGAGTCAAGAGTCAGACTGGAGCATTAAGACAAAACCAATGGTCCGAAATCGGAAATGAGTCAGAAGTCCAATGGAGATGGAGAATCAGGAAGCGATCAGTAATCAAACAATTCGGTGTCGGGAATTCAAAGCGACAACGTGTTAGGGTTGCGCACAATTGCATAGCAGGAAGTCATCTGGACATCGGAAGTATGATTATGGAAACTAGAAACAGAATCAACGAAGTAATGAAATGGAGAAGCCGAGATTGATTGAGAGTCAAGCCATTTCACGTGGGAAGTTCAAAGATGTCAATATGCTAAGAATGGGCGCAAAACCATGGTTCAAGAATCAGTTGAAGCATCGGGAGTGTAGCTACAGATTCAAAGTTCAAGCAGTATCATATGGCACAGATGGGAACAAGTCTCAGGATGGAGTCGTACCGTTAAGAGAAATGAATATGTAATCAGAGAGAAGGACGGTGTAGATAAGTTATGTGAAAACCGATGGTCCGAAAGTCAACATAGGTCATAAGCGTGGGTTCACCTTGAGATCAGAGTGTAAGCATCAAAGCAGAATTAATTGAGAATCAAGATCGGAGTCTGTAAAGCGAGAAGATGAGAAACCAGAAATGATCGTGAGTTAGGTTTTTGGTATGGGAAGTTAGAGATGTCAGTATATTGAAGGCATGAGCAAGACGGGTTTCAGAAGTCAGTAAGCATCGAGGGTATAGTCCAGTTGATTCAGCGTTCGGGTGTTGGAGCAGACATATCGGTTACAGGAGTAGTAACTTATGGGGTTCAGTTCCGATTCGAAGTTTGTTGGTAACGGAGAATTCGGGGACCAAATTCCTGTAAGTGGGGAAGAATGTAATACCCTGTATCAAGAAATGGTCAACGGGCAGCGGAAAAGTCAACGGAGGGCATTTTCGTAATTTTGAGAAGTTAAGAGGCATTTTGGTAATTTTACCAAAATACGAGCCGGAAGCTAAGACGGGCCAAATGTTATTCTTTTTAAATAAAAAAACATTTATAAGATCAAGAATGGTGGAAACGGACCGTAGGTGAGTTTATCGGACGAGTAAGTAATAACGAAGGCCCTTAAGATTGTTGGCCTCCCATGCACCATTCAATTGATTCATTATTTTATAAATATCATTTCCTTTTACAAAATAATTTGATGACGTACCTATGAGTGGTCGACTTGAACCGATAAAACTTGTAAAATTCATTACGGGAGCTACGGCTGTCGTATTGAGGTAAAACGAATTTCTAAATTCATATAAGAGCATCTGGAATCTGAAAATGAGGCTTGGTGGATTTATAGAAGCCGCTAAAGAGTTTTTAAAATATTAAACATAAAACTGGGTTTTTCCGAGAAACCGATACAATGTTCGGGCGAGCGAGAAGACCCTCTAAAAGCCACCAAAAATTATGGAATTTTGATCACATCTCCATTAGAAGATGTAGAAGCTATGGTTAAAAGGATTCAGCAAGAATTGATGCCTAGATCAAGTTATAAATTTTAGATCATTAATGGGTGATTAATGACTAAAACTCCAAAATAAAATAAAGGGAGCTTGGGCTTGGTTTGGGATGATTAGAGCTGATGTATGAAGTCACTATGGACCCAATGCAAGCCCATTTACAAGCTTGTGCCACGAAATTATGCAAGAGAAAAATAAAAGGGGCTTTGTGAGCTAGATTCAATGGATCTCCAAAGGTTGGTGGCCCAAACTCAAGAGGCTTCTTCTTGGGCCTTCCAGGTGTAAGAAGAAGGCTAAAGAAGAGTGTTTTTTGGCAAACAGCTGGAGGGAAGTCGTGGCTTTTTTGGGGGGAAGAGAAGAGACAAGTGGAGGAAGGAGATTAACTCCCTTTTGCTATAAAAAGGACTTCTCCCCCTCCCTTTTCTTCAGAACTCAAAAACTCACAAGAATAAAGGAGAGGAAGAGGAGAGAAAGAAGATAAGAAGCGTGAGGGAGAGGAAGGAAGAGAGAAGAAGAAGAAGAAGAGAAAAAGAAGAAGAAGAAGAAGAGGAAGAGGAAGAAGAAGAAGAAGAAGAAGAAGAAGAAGAAGAAGAAGAAGAAGAAGAAGAAGAAGAAGAAGAAGAAGAAGAAGAAGAAGAAGAAGAAGAAGAAGAAGGAGGAGGAGGAGGAGGAGGAGGAGGAGGAGGAGGAGGAGGAGGAGGAGGAGGAGGAGGAGGAGGAGGAGGAGGAGGAGGAGGAGGAGGAGGAGGAGGAGGAGGAGGAGGAGGAGGAGGAGGAGGAGGAGGAGGAGGAGGAGGAGGAGGAGGAGGAGGAGGAGGAGGAGGAGGAGGAGGAAGAGAGAGAGAAATAGGAGAGAGAAAGTAGAGAGAGAAATAAGAAAGAGAAAGTAGAGAGAGAAAGAAGAGAGAGAAAGTGGAGAAGAGAGAGAGCCGGAAGAGAGAGAACCGGAGGAAAGAGAAATAGAACCGGAGGAGAGAGAGAAGATGGTCTGGAGACTCGATCAGAATCATTCGGTCAACTTTACGGTCAAGTGCGGGGTCAAAGTCGGGTCAAAGCAACAGAGGTTTGGGGAAAGTTCGGGTTAGCGTCGCGTTCGTGCCGGGTCTCGTTGTTCCGCTAGTCCATCAATCCGTCTGTCCGTCGTCATAATAACAATGTGAGTCGGCTCAAACACCATAGAGTAGTATTGCATATAGATCGGGAAACGAGAAACCGTAGATTAAGTAATTGCATACCCGGATATGAATTGATGACGTATGAGAATTGAATTAACGGATTAACGATAAACCGATTAGGGTTTCGAGACGCATGCTAGGATCGTAAGATTAAACGGATTAAACTTGTTGTGTGCCGTTAGGTTGGTAGTAATGTTGTGTGATGCATACATATAGTCGTTGTATGATAGGGCTGTATATGCATATATATCTATGTATGATAAGAATGATCTCGAATGAATCTAAGTACGGGAATTACGACGCTATAAAGGACGGAAGTAAACTTAAAAAACGTATAGCATATGGAATGATACCCGGTTGAGGTTTAATGGTAAAGAAATGAATGAAATAAATAAACGGTGAGATGTCGGGGAGTTTAGTAAGCTACTAGCTCTAAACCGACGGATCGGGAGTTGATAAAAGATACCTAAGAAAGGTTAAGAAAAGAAAAGTGTTGAGATTGGGAGCCGTCTAGGGTTAGCAATCCGCTAATCCAAGGTAGCGGACGATAATGATATGTGAGCCGTCTACGGGTTAGCAATCCGCTAATCCAGTGTAGCGGACCTGAATGAGTTAAAAGACATTAGAAATCCTAATAGGCTTGCTTGTGTGATGATTGTTTGTATTGTGTGATTGCGTGGTTGTGGCTGTGTAGCCTTGTTGTGCAGGCCTATTAGATTGTCTCGGTGTTGGGCCGAGCGATCCGTGTGTGTTCTTAACCCGGTCACGGGGCCGGTTAAGTTAGTAGATGCTGACTCGGATGGTGCCGAGTCAGGGTGGTGGTGCGGGTGTGTGTGTAGACTTGCGGGGTGCGGTGATGAGATTGTGGTTGATTGTTGATCGAGTCTGATTGATTGCTAGAGTCCGAGCGAGTCTGCGTGTTTACTTTTCTGCACTAGGACTCTAGGGTGTGTTGGATCCCGCAAGTCTAGGTGATTGGATACGTTATGGTACTTCCGACCCGATTGGATCCTCGGGAATTGAGAACCTAGACAGTTCACGTACCTTCGGTAGTGGTTCTGGCAGGTGCGAACCTATGGAGTGACGTCCGTAGGTGTCTAGTCCGGAGAATACAGGGTCGCGTCCTAGGGCCGGACTGCATGGAAGCTCGGGTTGCCGGGGGTAACCGTGTTGGGATAGTGTCCTGAAATCACACTTGTACTCACTCCTGATGATAGTTGTGTGTCGAGATCAGACATTCGTATAATACTGGGCGGTTGCAATGTTTTGCTAGAAGCCTCTTGCAATCTGTAAGTTGTAGACTTACTGCCAGTATTATATGATCCTATAGGGTCACACACCTAAGCAAACTGGAAGCATAAATATGGGAATGATCATTATGGTAATGATCATGTTGATGTGTATTGGATACACATTAATATTGAATTTAGAGTGGTGTGTCGATCGACACAGTATGTGTGTCGATCGACACAGATCGGGTTTCGAAACTGACGTTTCGATTTTATGACTTAAACGAATTGGATTAACCAAAGATCGGTTTAAGTCATTCCAGGTCTTTATATAAACATATAGTTTCGACCTGGAACCCTAGCCGTTCACTTTTTCTTGACAGAGAAAGCAGAAACACCAGAAACTTAGAAATCCCAAGATCCGGCACTAGCATCCCAGCTTTCCAGGTTTGTGTGCGTGTGTATCTGGTAGAGGCGAAGCATTTGAGTCGCTACTGATCTCGTTTCACCAAACATTCCGCTGCCAGTACAAGGTAAGAACGAGGTTAGTGATTCAATATAACGAACCCTAGATCCTAGGCTTTCTAACAGTGGTATCAGAGCTATTAGGGTTTAATCTATTGAATCTAAGGCATTTAAATCGAATACTGATGAATTTGATTAGTTTAGTGCCTGTTAAATCGTGTTTTGAAGAATTTAATCTCGGATTAAGTCCCTGTTGAAAAAACGATGAACCTGTGTTTTCGCACAGTGTCGATCGACACAGATCTTGTGTCGGTCGACACACCGCGAAAACGCGTAAAAGTTTTTAGGGTTTCGATTAGTGATCGAATATCCGTATCCATGCTGTGTCGGTCGATACACTGGGTATGTCGGTCGACACAGGCAATGAGAAAGGATAGATCAGTTCAATTGGATTGAACCGGTTATCTCGCTCGGTTAAGTTAATTAACCAATTTGGTTCTGGTTGGATAATGTCGATCGACACAGTGTTGTGTGGCTATCGACATGGACCATTAAACCGGACCGGTTCAATTAGATTGAATCGGTTAATGAAATTCAATCCGGTTTGACCGGCTATCGAAGTCCGGTTTAAATTGGGTTGTGTCGACCGACGCCAATGGTTGGTGTCGATCGACACACCAATCGCAGACTTGATGGTTGGACCTCAAATTTGCAAATACCAGACCAAATTTACTCCTAAAGTTCTAGATTAACCTAAACTTAATAAATCTAGATGTTTTAAACAACTTAAAAACTTCTTGGATGCATATTGGATATGCATCAAGATTAAATAGTTCTTTTCCTCAACTAAATATCAAGTGATCTTGATGTCTTGCCCGATCTTGTCTACTGTCAAGACTCGTTTCGTTGTTGGATAGCCTTGGAGTCCTTGGTATCCACAACTACACGAGTAAGGCAGGTGATCATTGATAGACTTGCAGTGCGACTGTCAATGATCACAAGACTGAAGAGATTGGTTTACTTGACTGGGCTATCAGAAGTTTTGGGCCCAGAGACATCAGAGTGGATAAGACATGGATTGTCTTATCTGCGACCAAGAGTTGTACTGGGTACAATTAGCAATGATTTGCTTACCTAGATAACTAAAGTTTGGGTGATGGCGAGTCGCCCACTCAAATTTTGGTGAGCTGAGGATCTTGGTTCATTGTATTCATCTGAGGAAACATAGTTTTTGAATACAATGCGAGTTTTCTTATTAGATAAGAATTCTCATTTTCTTGAGCATCATAACTAAAACCTCTACCTCTTTTAATTACAGCTATGTCTGTCCCAACTCACATCAACACTTTCTCGCTAAGATCCGTCCTTGAGAAGGACAAGCTTAATGGATCAAATTTCTTGGAATGGTATCGGAACCTGAGAATAGTTCTCAGGCAGGAGAACAAGGAATATGTCCTTACAAGAGTTCTCCCCGAGAGGCCACGTTCCAATGCCACGCAGGCAGATAAGAATGCTTGGGATAAGCATTCAGCTGATGTCAAAGACGTTAATTGTCTAATGCTGGTGACTATGAACTCTGAGCTGCAGAAGCAATATGAGAACGTGATGTCACCGATTGAGATGATTAACAGCCTGAAAGCTTTATTTCAGGAGCAAACTCGCACAGAGAGATACCAGACGGTTAAATCTCTCATGGATTGCAAGCTGGCTAAGGACAGTCCAGTAAGTCCTCATGTCCTTAAAATGATGGGTTACATTGATAACCTGGGGAAACTGGACTGTGCCATTAGCCAGGAGCTAGCCACTGACATGATTCTGCAGTCTTTGTTGTCGTGTTTTGATCAGTTCATCATGAACTACAACATGCAAAACATGACTAAGACATTGACTGAGTTGCACGGCATGCTTAAGACAGCAGAGCCGAATCTCAAGAAGGCAACTCCTAGTGTACTGATGGTACAAGGGGGTAAAAGGTTTAAGAAACCTAGTAAGGATAAGGGAAAAGCTAAAGCTGTCCAGACTGAGAGTCAAGACAAGCCCAAGCCCAAGCCCAAATCCGGGTCTTCTCCTGAGGACAAATGCAACTACTGCAAGCAGCTAGGGCATTGGAAGAGAGACTGCAAGAAGTTCATGGAAGATTACAAGAAGCTGAAGAAGACGTATGATGCGTCTGACTCAGGTATTTATGTTATCGAACTTAATGTTACGTCTTCTAGTTCTACTTCATGGGTATTGGATACCGGCTGCGGTGCTCATATTTTTACTAATGTGCAGGCACTAAGAAACATTAGAACGCTGAAGAAAGGACAAGTGGAGCTACGGGTCGGGAATGGAGCTAAGGTTGCTGCACTGGCCGTAGGCACTTATGATTTGTCTTTACCTTCTGGCATGGTTTTAGAATTGAATAATTGCTACTTTGTACCTGCGATTAGCAGAAACATAATTTCAGTTTCCGTTTTGGATTTGGAAGGTTTTGATTTTGCTGTTAAGAATAAAGTTTGTTCTTTTAATCGTGATGGTACGTTTTATGGTAGCGCCCCATTAGATAATGGGTTATATGTCTTGAACCAAGAAATGCCTGTCTTAACATAAATACAAAGCGGTTTAAGTCAAATGACGAAAACCCGACTTTCTTATGGCATTGTCGTTTGGGCCATATCAATGAGAAACGCATTCAGAGACTCCATCGAAATGGGCTTCTGGGCTCATTTGATTTTGAATCATGTGAGAAATGCGAATCTTGCTTGATGGGCAAAATGGCTAGGGCCCCTTTCAACAAACCGAATGAAAGGGCCAGTGACTTATTGGGCCTTATTCATACTGATGTATGTGGGCCGATGAGCACTGTTGCCAGAGGAAATCACAAGTACTTCATTACCTTTACTGATGACTTCAGTAGGTATGGCTACGTCTATTTGATGAGACACAAGTCATAATCCTTTGATAGATTCAAGGAGTTCAAGAATGAAGTACAGAACCAACTTGGAAAAAGTATCAAAGTTCTGCGGTAGGATCGCGGAGGAGAATACTTGAGTCAAGAGTTCAGTGACTATCTGAGCGAGTGTGGAATTGTTTCACAACTCACTCCTCCTGGAACACCCCAATGGAATGGAGTGTCAGAGAGGAGGAATCGAACTTTATTGGATATGGTTCGGTCTATGATGAGTCATTCAGATCTTCCATTATCCTTTTGGGGATACGCTCTAGAAACGTCTGCGTTTACACTAAATAGGGTTCCATCTAAATCAGTGGAAAAGACACCACATGAATTGTGGACTGGGAATATTCCAAGTCTGTCTTTCCTGGAGATTTGGGGTTGTGAGGCTTATGTCAAACGTTTAATCTCTGACAAGCTCGCACCCAAATCAGATAAATGTTACTTCGTTGGTTATCCTAGGAAAACCAAGGCGTACTACTTTTACAACCGATCTGAGAACAAAGTCTTTGTTGCTCGGGACTGTTCTTTTCTTGAGAGGGAGTTTCTCTCTAAGAAAAACAGTGGGAGTAAAGTACATCTCGCAGAAATTCAAGATGCACAGGAGACTGCTCAACCTGTTGAGGAAGAGCAGCAGTTGGATCCACAAAGTTCTGTGGAGTCCACACCTGTGGAGCCTGAAGTTCGCAGATCCGGAAGGATCCGTCACGAACCCGAGAGATATTATGGATTTCTCGTGACTAATTGCAATGATCTGATGTTCATTGAAAGTGACGAACCGGCGACCTTCGCGGAAGCAATGATGGGCCCGGACTCCGAAAAGTGGCTTGGAGCCTCTAAATCCGAAATGGGATCCATGTCAGAAAACCAAGTATGGTCCTTGGTTGATTTACCTAATGGTGCAAAAGCCATTGAGTGTAAATGGATCTTCAAGAAGAAGATTGATGTGGATGGCAATGTCCAAATTTATAAAGCTAGGTTGGTGGCTAAAGATTTCAAACAGATTCATGGTATTGAATATGATGAAATCTATTCCCCAGTCGCTATGCTTAAGTCCATTCAGATTCTTCTAGCAACTGCCGCTTATTATGATTATGAGATTTGGCAGATGGATGTCAAAACCGCCTTCCTGAATGGTATTTTGGAAGAGGATGTGTATATGACACAACCTGAGGGTTTTGTAGATCCTAAGAATGTTGGGAAGGTATGCAAGCTTCTTAAATCCATTTATGGATTGAAGCAAGCATCACGGAGTTGGAATCTTCGTTTTGATGAAGCAGTAAAACAATTTGGTTTCATCAAGAACGAAGAAGAACCATGTGTATACAAGAAGACTAGTGGGAGCGGAATTGCGTTTCTTGTACTGTATGTCGATGACATACTTCTTCTCGGTAATGACGTTCTGTTGCTTCAGTCTGTTAAGACTTGGCTCGGAAGTTGTTTTTCCATGAAAGACATGGGAGAAGCCGTGTACATCCTTGGAATCAGAATCTACAGAGATAGAGCGAACAGGCTGATTGGATTGTGCCAGGACACTTATATTGATAAGGTGTTGCACGGATTCAAGATGCATGATTCCAAGAAGGGCTTCATACCGATGTATCATGGCATTAGTCTCAGCAAGAAGCAGTGTCCGGCGACACATGCTGAGCGAGAACGCATGGATAGGATTCCTTATGCTTCTGCAATAGGATCTATCATGTATGCCATGCTCTGCACTCGTTCAGATGTAGCTTACGCATTAAGCATGACGAGTAGATACCAATCTGATCCAGGTGAAGATCACTGGACGGCTGTCAAGAATATTCTCAAATATTTGAGACATACCAAAGATAAGTTCTTGGTATATGGAGGAAGTGAAGAGCTTGTAGTGAATGGATTCACTGATGCGAGTTTTCAGACGGACAGAGACGATTTCTGATCACAGTCTGGATATGTCTTCTGTCTAAATGGCGGTGCAGTGAGCTGGAAGAGCTCTAAGCAGAATACCGTAGCTGATTCCACGACGGAAGCTGAATATATTGCTGCTTCAGAAGCGGCAAAGGAAGCTGTTTGGATCAAGAAGTTCATGACTGAACTTGGTGTGGTTCCTAGTATCTTGGAGCCAGTGGCTTTGTTTTGTGATAAAAATGGAGTTATTGCTCAGGCGAAAGAACCAAGGTCACACCAGAAGTCCAACGCATAGAGAGGAGATATCACCTGATTCGTGATATCGTTAATAGAGGAGAAGTGAAGATCAGTCGAGTTCCGACGGACGAGAATATCGCTGATCCTCTGACTAAGCCGCTCCCAAGGCCTAAGCATGAATATCACACTACGGCTGTAGGCATTAGAGATCTTAAGATGTAATCTTGATTCTAGTGGGAGTTCTCGTGGTTTCATTTTAGTTATATTAAGATGTTCTTATAAACATACTTTTGGATATGTTTAATGAAATTTGATTTCAGCATTATTTATTGTGATCTAAATAATGGTCCCAAAATAAGTTTATGCCATATTATAGGTCATCAAGTTGAGGACTTGATCATGAAACCCTATAAGTTATAGATGTCATAAATTATGATATGTCGAGGTTGTCAATGTGGGACACTGACAACCGCGAGAGACTAGCTTGTGAGGTGACTGTTGACTAAGTTTCATGGAGTCAGTGATATGAGTATCACAGTCAGTCACATAGATATATGTTGATGAATATATGATCGGACATGACCCGCTAATGAGAAGTCTCCAAGATAGTTATATCTGTGTCATTAGAGATTCTCATTACGACTATAGAGTATAGTCCTTAGACATGAGTTCATCATGTTTTCTTACATATGAATTGGTGCACTTTGACCTTGTCAAACAGCGACCCGTAATTGGCGGCTATAACGGCACTGCTCAGGTGTATCATGAAGTGTGTGTTGAAATAGGGATGGAACAAGAAGGGATTTGTCCCTCCTGAATAACGGGAGATAAATATCTCAGGGCCTATCGAAGATTTTATACTGAGAAAATGTGTGGCCACACTCAAACGAACTGTAGTCCAGTTGTTTGTCTTGTTCAGTATAAGATCAGGAGTTCGATAAACACGATGTTGGCTTAATAAGGATGACACTAATCTTGCCTTATGCCAAATCGAGATATAGAGACAAAAGGATTATAGGAATTGATGATTCCAGTACAAGTGGGAGATTGTTGGCATAGTGTCCTGAAATCACACTTGTACTCACTCTTGATGATAGTTGTGTGTCGAGATCAGACATTCGTATAATACTGGGCGGTTGCAATGTTTTGCTAGAAGCCTCTTGCAATCTGTAAGTTGTAGACTTACTGCCAGTATTATATGATCCTATAGGGTCACACACCTAAGCAAACTGGAAGCATAAATATGGAAATGATTATTATGGTAATGATCATGTTGATGTGTATTGGATACACATTAATATTGAGTATAGAGTGGTGTGTCGATCGACACAGATCGGGTTTCGAAACTGACGTTTTGATTTTCTGACTTAAACGAATTGGATTAACCAAAGCTCGGTTTAAGTCATTCCAGGTCTTTATGTAAACATATAGTTTCGACCTGGAACCCTAGCCGAGAAATCCCAAGATCCGGCACTAGCATCCCGGCTTTCCAGGTTTGTGTGCGTGTGTATCTGGTAGAGGCGAAGCATTTGAGTCGCTACTGATCTCATTTCACCAAACATTCCGCTGCCAGTACAAGGTAAGAACGAGGTTAGTGATTCAATATAATGAACCCTAGATCCTAGGCTTTCTAACAAACCGGAGTCACTGCGTATCGATGGACTGAGAACAGTGTCCTGGATCGTGAGACTTTGTGTTAACGTCTGGGAGTCGCGGGGGTTTGTTACCATGTCGGTAACGGTGGAAACCCGTGGAAGTTACCAAGAAGCGTAGGGCCCAGTGGTGTGTTGGTGGTGATGATGGTGTTGCGCGATAGATAGATAGAGTTTCAGTCGAGAGCATGTGCCGCAGTGCTTTCGATTCCCTTCGTTATTATGTGATAATATTATTGAATTGCTTGTGTGTTGTGGGTTCGACACGACGTGGTAGTGCGTGATCAACCGTTTTCTCTGTTGCTTGTTATTTTGGGGTTTTGGGCGGGAGATTGTAGATGCTAGATAGCATAGAAGCCATAGTGGGGAGCCGTCTCACTGGGTAATCTTAGATTACTCATTAGACTCTTTTGTATTTTTCAGGTTTGGCGTAGCTCGGCGGACGCGTAGGACTCTCTGAGTAGTCTCGGGTTGGCATTGGGTATCGGTTATTACGCATTTTGACTGTACTTTCGGTTGCGGATCTTGTTGGGACGTCCCGCTAAACATTTTGTATTGAACCGTCTTGTTATGAATAAGATTTACTCTTTTTAAGTAATAAAAACGGAATAATTCCCTGATATACGGTTTGGTCCGAATCGAACACAACTCGTGGAAGCGGTACAGGTTGCAAAGCCTCGTATTGTGGAAACGAGGTAAACGGAGTCAAAGATGGTTTGGTTCGAGCCTTTGTCTCAAACCGGACAGTCTATGGCTTTCGTATTGTGACAAACTCTTCTCGTATGACTGCTCGGGTCCGATCGGTCATGTTCTTGTTTGATTGTTGGCCGGTCAGCTCGTCGGTCAGCGGAAAACGGGAAGGGGGCGTTACACTCTCTCTCTCTCTCTCTCTCTCTCTCTCTCTCTCTCTCTCTCTCTCTCTCTCTCTCTCTCTCTCTCTCTCTCTCTCTCTCTCTCTCTCTCTCTCTCTCTCTCTCTCTCTCTCTCTCTCTCTCTCTCTCTCTCTCTCTCTCTCTCTCTCTCTCTCTCTCTCTCTCTCTCTCTCTCTCTCTCTCTCTCTCTCTCTCTCTCTCTCTCTCTCTCTCTCTCTCTCTCAACAATCGAAGAAGATGATGCTGCTAACATTTAGTTAGTGTTGTTAACATTTTAGATACAAATGATATTTTGGATTTGTTTCGGTAGTATTTTATTTGGGGGTTAATAGTTTATTTGGTGCTTCTAACATTTTGAATACATAAACTGTATGCACACTATTTTGGATTTGTATGAATGATGTAATGTATTATAAAAACCAGTCTTTATACAAAATGATAGTATATTCATTATATTAATATTGATAAGATCTTATTTAGATTCGCTAACATTTTTATTGATCCTGCTAACACTTTAGATACATACATTATTTTAGACTTATATGCTAATAATTAACTTTATGAATAACATTTTTGTTTTGCCTACAAACAAAATTGTTAGTTTGGATAACTAAATATTTAGTAATTATTAACTAACTGCAGCTTTTCGTTTTCTGGGTCTTTCGTTGGACTTCTCTTATTTTTCTTCTTCTTTTACTCCTCCTTTGTTCATCATCATCTTCTTGCCATTACAATCCTAAGTAATCAGTTTTCTTTTCACTTGTAGAATTCAAAATTTAGTTTTGATTTAAGCTACGGAACAGAGCTACAAACGAACCTTAGTCTCTGTAACAACGTTACCAAACTTCCTATTCTTGAAATTTTCAGGCCCAATCGTCACAGAAGCTGCTATATTTTTCGGTGAAATTGAGAGTCTCGCGCCACTCTCCATCTTCGTCTCCCTGTAAATCGCTGGAATATCTGAACTGACCGTTGCACATATCACATACCCCTTGTTCAATCCTTGGTAACTCTTGTACCAGCTTCTTAAGCTCGCCCATCTCGTGAAGCAGCTTCGGTGTCGTCGTCTGGCTCTGCTACTTCTTCTTTTCGCCGAAGATCTGCTCTAGCTCGGTTGCGAAAGACTCGTCCATTGATAGATCTCGCTCTTTGATTCGCACGGGGAAGATACGGAGGATTGTTGTGATGGCTCGACAATCCTAGAACGTAGGACGAACCACGCGAAGGCTAGTGAAGTAGACAACGATGTTGTTCTCCGCGCCAGGGATCGAAATTCGTAAAACATCTGGTTCAGCTTGGGATGGCTTCGAATCTGATTCCGGACTCCGGATTAGATTGACAGGCTCGGACTCTGCGCGGATAAAGAGGCGGTGGTGGTCTTTGAAGGAGAAAGAAGAGGCGGTGGGAGGGGATTAACTTTAGGGTTCAGGTGAATTTGGCTTTGGATTTGCAGAGAGATAGAGAGATGGAGAGAAGGGACGGCTGGTTAAAAAAAGTGGTTGGAAGGAAGATGGAATTGTTAAAGAGAGATTTAAACATACTTTCAGAATTGGTGAAGAACCATAGTCGGTGAAATCGGAAAGATTTGGAGATGACGGAGATTTTCATAGAGAGAGAGAAATTGAAAAATCAATTAAATGAAAAGCAACCGAGAATTAAGTAAAAGCTATTTTTAGGGGACATATGTGAGTAGGGATAATTTTGGTATATCGAAATTGAAAATATAGTCATGGTCATAGATTTAATTATCTATGGATTATGGTCATTGGGCCTAATTTCTCTTTAGATTATAAGAAAATCATGAGTTATGATGCGGTCATCAGAACCAGACTAGACCAGGCGCTCGCTGACTCAATCGCTAGCTCAACCACTACGTCAGTCAGTACGTCAGTCAGCACGCTGACTAACTCAACCACTACGTCAGTCAGCGCAACCAGACCCGATGGAGACCAACAGTCAGAAAATGAAGCACTCCGACCAATCCAGGAGGAACCAATCAACAAATCCAATTGTTCTGGATTCCCATCTCATCAGAGGACCAAGGAGAATTGGATTGAAACCAAAAGGAGTAATGGTTTGAACGATATTCAACTTCCAAATCAGGAGATGCTACACTTGCCTTATTTGGAAGATCATGAGTTCAAACATTGCCAAACTCAAACTTGGCGACCAGGAGACTTATTATCACTTCTAGAAGCACTTTACAACACCTTCAGAAGCACCAGCCCACACAGGATCAGTCGGATCCTATTGGAACATAAACCAACTCAATCAGAGCTATTTATGGAAGCTATGAAGACCAATTGGTTTACCACTTCTCAAACCAAGATTTGGCGACCAGGAGACATTTACCACAAGCCAAAGAAGATAGAAGACGTCCCCAACTCAGCCAGAATGCACAGAATTAATTGGAGGTTCACATTTGTCAACTTTCCTTATTCAGACATAAGCACATTCAAGGAGAAGAATCCAACGGCTATATTATCTTTGGAATCACGACCAGAAGCTTTATGCACTGAATATAGACACTCCAAGGAATCATCAGTACATGGTAAAGTTGTCAAGACTCAAAGAATCCACAGAATTCCATCTTTGGAAGAGGATCCCTTTGAATCAGCCCCAACGGCTAGTTTTCATTAAGTGTCGATTTGTTTCTTGTTCAAGGTCAATATGACCGTTTGTAAAGAGCCTATAAAGGCATAGTTTAGCTCATTGTATTATTCACCCTTTCAATCAACTAAGTTTATACAAAAGAATTCGTTTTCTTCTTTTCAAAGAGTGTCTTTGTAAGTTTCTCGTCTTAGGATTCATTTGTGTGATTCAAGTGTCTCCAAAGATTATTGGATTAGGATTGCTTGTGTGACTCAAGCAGAACTAGTTCACCACCGATTGAGAGAGTCAATCATCTTCCATCCATTGATTGCTTCTGAGAGAGCTCTTAAGCCAGCAGGATCAATCCCATCTCTATTCACAATCCACCCATCTCGGTCAAGTAAGAGAGCTTTTAAGCCGGTGCTTGTCCTCCATCAATCCATCGCTCAAGCTTCCGCCTCCGGGGCTGCATCATCTGGTATCAGAGCTTCAAAAGCTCCTATCAATCAGGTTGTGTTCATCCAACCCTTATCTTTTATTTTTGTTGTTGTTTCTTTTCTTTTAAAACCAAAAATCCATAAAAATTGTGTTTCTGTTTTCAATTTTGTTTTCTCTCTTTGCATCTTAAATCAAAAAAAAAATATTGTTTTGTGTTCTTTTGTTTTAGTTCTTATACTTGCATTCATAAAAAAAAAAAAAAAAAAAAGTGTCCAATTCTTTTGTTTCTGTTGATTTTTATTCATAGTTTTTTTAGTTGTTTCCAAAAAGTTTTAAAAAAAAAAAGAGTTTTCATTGCTTTGATTTCTTAAACCCCAAAAAAGTGTTATTTCCTATTTCCAACCTTTACAAATTCGTTTTTGTTTAAAAAAAAAAAAAATCTTTTGTTTATTTCATTGTTATTGCTTGCATATTTTGTTTCCATTTGTGCAACAATCTCTTTTCGAATTTCAAAAAAAAAAAAAGACAAAAAAAAAGGTTTCCTTAATTCTTTGTGTCACAAATTTTGCTTCCATTTCTTTTGTGCAGAATTTCATTTCCATATTAGCACCAAATCGTGTGGAATCTCTCTAACTAAAGAAAGTTTAAAATTTTCTGAATTTTACTTCTTTGTGTTAGAATCCATTGATACACTTTGAGTTTATTGTGTCAGGTACTGAATCAGTGACATGGAGGAAGAAGAATCAGATAATTGGAGTGAGAATGAAGAGAGCTTACTCTGCTCAGATGAGGAGACAGAGTATGAGACACCACCATGGCCAGGAGATGAAGCCTCTGAATATGGGTATGATTCAGATGGTGACTCAGGCTGTGATCCTGAGCCGCAGCACAAGGAGCTGCCCACTACAACTTCATCTTGGAGTCAGCTGTGCATGGAAATCAATGAGGAAAGTGAAGACTCAGAAGCAGGCATGTATGGAGAGTACCACCCACCTAGGCACAAGAGTGCATTCCAGAACCATGGAGTTACTTCATACCGTGTACCAGCTCAACGTCAGCTCACTGGTACAAAGAAAGCTACAGTCCAACAAACCAGCACGAGGCAGCCAACCACCAGAGCAAGAGGCTCCCTAATATTTTCAGGTTGTAGCCAAAAACCTGAAGATTATCTCCAGTGGGAGACCAACATGAAGCAATGGTTGAAATCCAACAATATTCCTAAGGAAGAGAAGCTATCATATGCTATTGACGTACTCACCGGAGAAGCATATAAGTGGTGGCTAAGAGAGTGTACTCCAGGCTTCTACAACAAGCCAGTACTAGATTGGGGAGACCTTAAAGCAAGGATGTACAGAGAGTTTGCGAAGAAGCATCAGACACACAAGAACATCATTTCAAAACCCCAATGCCAAGCAACACCAAGAAGAGTGAAGGTTTCACCAGTTTTGCAGTCTACTTCCATGCCTAAGAATGCTTACTGTCCTGAGCCCAAGAAAGTGTTTTCAAATACTTGGACAAGTCCAGCAGAAGCTAAGAAGACTGCTCACGCAAAAGTGGATCAGCAAAGGCCAACCTCCACACTCCCACCTGAACCTCCAAGCATACAAGAGCAGTGGCAAAAGATAAAAGAGATGCTGCAACTAAAGGAGAAGAAAACCGAGCTGAAGCAGAGTCATAAAGCCTTTATGAACCTAGAAGAATCAAGAGGTTCTCCCAAGAAAACCGCATCCAGCTCCAACACTCTACCTAAGCTACAAGACACGTCAAGTAAAGGTAAGTCTTCTAACTTTGTGAATATCAAAGTTCAGACATGCTATAGATGTCATAAGAGAGGTCATTTTGCTGTTGCATGCCCGAAAAGACTAGTTACTGATTTAGCATCACTTGAACTGAAATTGAATTCACCAAGGTCAAGAGATTGCTTATCACAGCCTTGTTTTGAAACTTCCAATTCAAGATTAATGTGCTTGTCTTTGCCAAAGGTTAAAAATGCAGGTCATGTTCATAACAAGGAAGAGCTCAGTACCAACAACATTCTGACCCAAGAGGATCCACCAGCCCACACCTTAATTTCACAGACCATGTCATCAAAGGAGGCAGAAAAAAATCAGAATTTTGGTCAGAGTTTTGATCCAGGAATAAGACAAGAAGAAGAGTACACAAACCAAGAAGACATCAACCGTAAGGTGCAAGCAAACAAGGAAAGTATCATGTGCCAACTCACCAATGCAATCACTGTGAGTTTAAGCTTCACCAAATCTGTTCCTATAATACTAAACTCAGATATAATGCACTTGTTCTTGTCTTTGGGAATTGATTTTGGTACAGGAAAAACCATGACGCATAAGGCAAAGGAAGCCTTAGTAAAGGGGCCAGAGCAAAGCTACTTGTGTCTACAAGAGCCACAAGTAAATCCGAGACTTGGAAGAAACCTAGTCCCAACCAAATGCAAGGTTGTCTCTGAACTTAAAGTGTCTAACTCTAACTCTCATGCTACTGGTATAATGCACTTGTCCCTAGATTCAAGTGATGAAGCAGGTAGAGCTAAGAGTGTTGAGACCAAAGGAGGAATCAAGGAGAAACCACCAGATCCGACATTCAGACATCTTACCATGATATCCAAGCTGAATCACAACACTAAAGGTGTGCATCAGGTAAGTAATTCTTATAATCAGTTTGTTCTTGATAGCTCAATGAACTTGTCAAATGAGGAATCAGTGTTCTGTCCACGAGAAGAGCAAAGGCATTTTGTCATAAGTATTTTGAGAGCAAGTTTATCTCGTCATGAGAAACCCATAATCCACTTGCTTCTTTGCCAAAGTGTTGAGCATATTTCAGGTCTTAAGGAGAGCAGGAGCAAGATCAGCAAAGTAGGCGTCACACCAGCTCAAGGAAGAGGAGCATTGCTGTTCTATCTACTCAAAGAAGAGCCACCGGATGCTCCACAACTCAACCGGAATCAAAATGATTCCCAAGGTAATCTTCTAAACCCCCATTCACTTCACTGTACTAACTTGACTTATCTATGTGCAGGTGATCAAGTTTTGAGGACAAAACTTCTTGAAGAGGGAGTGTATGATGCGGTCATCAGAACCAGACTAGACCAGGCGCTCGCTGACTCAATCGCTAGCTCAACCACTACGTCAGTCAGTACGTCAGTCAGCACGCTGACTAACTCAACCACTACGTCAGTCAGCGCAACCAGACCCGATGGAGACCAACAGTCAGAAAATGAAGCACTCCGACCAATCCAGGAGGAACCAATCAACAAATCCAATTGTTCTGGATTCCCATCTCATCAGAGGACCAAGGAGAATTGGATTGAAACCAAAAGCAGTAATGGTTTGAAAGATATTCAACTTCCAAATCAGGAGATGCTACACTTGCCTTATTTGGAAGATCATGAGTTCAAACATTGCCAAACTCGAACTTGGCGACCAGGAGACTTATTATCACTTCTAGAAACACTTTACAACACCTTCAGAAGCACCAGCCCACACAGGATCAGGCGGATCCTATTGGAACATAAACCAACTCAATCGGAGCTATTTATGGAAGCTATGAAGACCAATTGGTTTACCACTTCTCAAACCAAGATTTGGCGACCAGTAGACATTTACCACAAGCCAAAGAAGATAGAAGACGTCCCCAACTCAGCCAGAATGCACAGAATTAATTGGAGGTTCACATTTGTCAACTTTCCTTATTCAGACATAAGCACATTCAAGGAGAAGATCATTCAACGGCTATATTATCTTTGGAATCACGACCAGAAGCTTTATGCACTGAATATAGACACTCCAAGGAATCATCAGTACATGGTAAAGTTGTCAAGACTCAAAGAATCCACAGAATTCCATCTTTGGAAGAGGATCCCTTTGAATCAGCCCCAACGGCTAGTTTTCATTAAGTGTCGATTTGTTTCTTGTTCAAGGTCAATATGACCATTTGTAAAGAGCCTATAAAGGCATAGTTTAGCTCATTGTATTATTCACCCTTTCAATCAACTAAGTTTATACAAAAGAATTCGTTTTCTTCTTTTCAAAGAGTGTCTTTGAAGTTTCTCGTCTTAGGATTCATTTGTGTGATTCAAGTGTCTCCAAAGATTATTGGATTAGGATTGCTTGTGTGACTCAAGCAGAACTAGTTCACCACCGATTGAGAGAGTCAATCATCTTCCATCCATTGATTGCTTCTGAGAGAGCTCTTAAGCCAGCAGGATCAATCCCATCTCTATTCACAATCCACCCATCTCGGTCAAGTAAGAGAGCTTTTAAGCCGGTGCTTGTCCTCCATCAATCCATCGCTCAAGCTTCCGCTTCCGGGGCTGCATCAAGTTATGAAAAGATATTGAACTATTTATCATACATAGATATGAAGATTAAAAAAGAGAAGTTGTGTTTGAATGGGTGGTGAGAAAATTTAATTTTTATTTATTTATTAGTCAGATGGAACTTTGGAGAATTTAAATTAGTAAGAGAATATAGATAAAATAAATTAAAAACATATTTAAAAGAATAAATTCAGATGGGGTATTTCAATTCCTTATAATAAATATATAAACATGACATAATATACCTGAAATGATTTTAAAATTAATGTGACATATAGATTGCAAAACTTGAAAGTAAAACAACAATATTGTTTTATTTTGAAAGATATGAGTTATAAGTGAATTAAAATAATTATAAAATTTGAGACAATATGAAAATAACACAAACATGTACTTGGTCGTGTTGTGAAACACATATTTACTTTTATTTATGTTTTGGTTTTATCCATTTTTAGATATTTATTTTCACAAATAAATACCACATTAGAAATACTTATTTATATCGATTTTGTTTTATCAAAACATGACATCAAAATAATAATTAAAAATAAATAAAATATCAATTTTATCTTAAAATATGTTATATCCTAAAATAATTTTTAATAAAAACAGAAAACGAAACATATGAAATGAAAGCCAGATGGAGCTCGAAGAGTGATATAAACGGGTAATGTAGAGCACATAGAGGAAAAGAAAGCGGAAAAACCGAATAAATCAGAAATACATACATTTAAATTTGATTTTTCTTCTATTTTTTATTAATATTGTAAATAATATTGCTTTAATGTATCTTCTTGGTGTTTCTACTATAAAACAAAAATATCATAAGCCAAAAAATGATTTTAGAAAATCTTTAAAAAACATATTTTGAATAAATATGCTGCTTAACGCGGACGCATACCTAGTATATCTCAAATTTACATAAAAACTTTACTCTTTATAAATTAAAAACTATTTCAATTTACTAATTCAGCAATCAGTCAATCATTAGCGAGTAGTCTATCGTTCTTTTTTATCCAATCATATAAGAAAAATTCTTAGGTTCACCCCTAGAGGTGAACCTATTTGTTCACTTCCTTTTTTTAGCCAATAAGAATATGTCGTATAGTATTATATTTAAATAAAATTACAAAATTAAAATTAAAAAATTAAACACATTCAAATATTTTATAAAATAGATAATAATATATATCAATATTTATATATATTTTAGAGTTTGCAAATTAGATTTTAGGGTTTAAGGGTTAGGGTTTAAGACCTTTAGGGTTTAGGGTTTAAGGGTTAGGGTTTAAGCCATTTGGGGTTTAGAGTTTAGGGATTAGGGGCCCTTTGGGGTTTAGGGTTTAGGGATTATGATTTACGTCCTTTGGGGTTGAGGGTTTAGGGATTAGGGTTTAAACCCTTTAGAGTTTATTTTTATTTTTAAGGTTTACATATTAGGGTTTATGGATTAGAGTTTAGTTTTTATTTTACTTTGTTTTAGGTTTTTAAATTAGGGTTTATGGGTTTAGGATTTATGTTTTTATTTTTTAAGATTTACATGTTAGATTTAGGGATTAGGGTCTAGTTTTAGTTTTTATTTTTCAGGTTTTGAAATTATAGTTTGGGGTTTAGGTTTTAGAATTTAAGGTTTAGAAATTAAGATTTAAGTTTTAGTTTTTTTTTTATTTTTTATCTAAAATAAAATATAGTTTCCTTTATTTTCGTTTTTTTTTCTAACGTCATGTTATATTATTATAGAATATAATGTGAACAGTCACAAAAACATAAACAATACATAAAATTATAAAAACAACAAAGAACAAAATTAAACTGAGAAAGCAACAACATATCAAATGAAATAAAATATGAAAATGTTGTTTCTTGAGAGGTCTTCATTCTTAACATAATATCAACTTTATTAATTGTCTTGCGAACTTGGAATCCTCGTCGCATTAGAACTATTTGTTCTCTTTGTTGTATTACATCGATTCTATCCCAATTTAGAGCTATAGTTATTCTTCGGTTTAGAATCCAATATATTCATTCAACCGCAAGAAATAAAAATTGGGATGACCAATTTTCAGTGATTATACGAACATCGCCATACAACAAAGAGATTACATCTTCCACTCGAGATTGTCTTCTGATCCATGGTGGTTTCCGTGCCGGTCTTTGTTTACGCATCAAATCCAATAGGATTTGTTTCAAAGTTCGAGACGCCATCAAATAACAACGCCCGAAGAAAATCACAAAACTAACAACGTATGTCAGTTTTGACAAACACTCAACAACCGCCGCCGAAGTAACGTCGACATAATTCCTGGGAAAAATAATCGTGTGAAGAGGATCATAGACACCATGGATACATAACCGATTTTGAGATCGGGAGAACCATATACCTCTTTTCTCTTCATTGGATAGTAATGATGACGAAGTTTCAGTCATCACATCGGACGGGATTGTTGCCAAAAAAGGAATCGGATATAGAGATGATAACAACAAACCCAATTTCACCATTGTTATAAATTGAAAGGCAAGAAGATGAAGAACTATAATTTTCATGTGTAAATCTAAAAAGCTGTAGAATAGAATAGAAGGATAGTAAAGAAGTATGAAGAACGTAGAGAAGGGCCGACCAGCGCCGGAGGAGCCAGCGCCGGCCGGAGAAAACAAACGGTGACGAGTTTAGTTTGTTAATGAATCACTCGTTTTGTCGCCTTATGAGAGCGTTACTCACAATATTTCTATCTCTAGTTATTTTCGTTTTTATATATATATATTTTAAAAACTTTTTTATTTTTAATTATTTTTAATAATAAGTTATGTGTAATTATTTGATTGGTGAAAAAAGAGGAGGTGAACAAATGGGTTCATCTGTAGGAGTGAACTCAAGTATTACTCATCACTAGAGTCTGACCCGCACTAAGCGTGCGGGTATTTTTTCATTTTAATTCACATTGAAGAATTGTTTGATTTTTTTATTTATGTTAATAGACGATTTTTCTTATTGATATATGGTAGTTGAATAATTATTTTTAGTTATATTTTAGATGTTAAAAGGAGATGTTTTTTTATTTCTGGGTTTATTTTTTAATTAGTTTTGGACAACATTTGATTTTGTTTTATTCGTTTTTAAAGCATTTATAATTCATTATGTTTACTCCCAATTGTTACTCCCAATTAAAATAAATATTAAATGCGTTGAGCGCGGAGTATTAGTTCGATGATTCTTTCCAATTTGTTTTTTTCTCGATTTGTTATTCGAGATCGTTATATTTTTTATATTACTATTTATTTTAATTATTTATGTTTTCTAAAATAAATAATTTTTATATAATTTTCAGATCTACACAGTAATCTTTTTAGATTGGTGTTGATATATTCTTGATCCGCGTTAAACGAGAATTAGTTTGATGATTTTTTTTATTCGAGATCGTCATGTTAAGTTTAGGATAGAATATATTATAGTTAAGAGGTTATTGGGAAAATATTTATCAAAAATCTAAAATAATCAAATGCATAGTTATGTGTAGTTAGTTAGAATGCACCACATGATTTGTTTTAAAAAAAATACATTTTTTCTTTATTTAGTTTGCAATTAAATATTGTAACGTGGAACTTAAATGTTTTCAAGTAATATAGACAATGAAATAAAAATAATATAAAACATTAATGTGGAACAAACTAATATTATTTTCTCGACAAAAAACTAATATTATTTTTCAAATAAAATAATGTTAGTAATAATAAATAAATATTATTTTTGTAAAACTAATATTATATTCGAAATAGTTTCTATAAATTTGGGATTATGTGATATTTATGAAGATTTTAAAGGATATATTCATCAAGATTACATATTTCAGTTTTCTAAAATATAGGCTACGAAAATAAATATAAATGGTAAGTTTGTTGAAAAAATAAATATATGGTAGAAATAATATATTTAATTATATAAAATCAAATATTGTATACAAACAAAGATGACATTATAAAAAATATTAAAGACATAAATTTTGAAATCAACAAATATTTTTTATACTAAATATTAAATCAAATTATACATATTGTAAACGTACAAATATTTTTTATACTAAATATTAAATCAAATCAAGATTACATATTTCAGTTTCCTAAAATATAGGCTACGAAAATAAATATAAATGGTAAGTTGTTGAAAAAATAAATTAAAAATTAAATAAATGTCAGAAATAATATATTTAATTATATAAAATAAAATATTGTATACAAAAAAATAATACATTATAAAAATATTTAAGACTTATAAATTTTGAAATCCACAAATATTTTTTATACTAAACATTAAATCAAATATACATAATTAAATAATTTAATATAACAATTAATTTTATAAATAATAAAAATAAATGTGTGGTAATATACACATATTAACATAAATAAATATATTTTTAATATATTTTGACTAGTAAAAAATAAAACTTGAAAATTTACCTTGGTATATCTCCTCTTTTTCTGTATGGGATGTATTCCAATAAACGATTTAAGTTGCTCGGTTTGTCTTTAAATCCGTTGGTATTTCTGTTCTATTAAACTAAAGAAGTATCAAATAGGAGAGAAGCCAAAGAAACCATGTGTAGATCTTCTGGAAAAAAACAAAGTGAAATGATCTAAGAAATTGACTAAAGATTCTCATTCCATGAAAGAAACTTTTAAAGTCATTTAATGACAAAACTCCAATTCATATTTCACTAATGATATTAAAGGAACTGGTTGAAACAGATTTCGCTCGCTTTCGGGACAACATGTATAGGACTGATTAAAACAAATACGCTGAAAAAATAAGAGGAACACATAAACAAAGAAATTGGGACAAATAAATAATGAAAACCACACAAAAACAAAAACGAACAAAAAACAAATAACACTAAATACGATATAATCCAAACTATTTAAAAAACAGAGAAAAAAATAATAAAAAAACACGAAGTGTCGTCAATTTTTCAGAGTAGCAATGATGAGCGATTGAAGTTTGTGAATGAGAAGAGATGACCAATGGCCATTGATTTATATAGAGAACTAGGTGATCGACCCGCACGAATGTGCGAGCATTTTTCTTTTGTTAGTTAATTTATGTGTATTTCTCGATTAGCGTCAAGGTAAAACGTGACTTTAGTTTTTTCTGGTCGGGATTGGTTAGAGATTTAAGTAATCGTTTTGTATGCCATGGTTACATTCGGATGCATATAATATTAATCATATACAGTATCGAAACAACTTATAGCAGTGAATGTAAATAAAAGTTAGAAATAAGCATTTTGATAACATCCAGGACAGCTTAATACAGAACGCATGTAATAAAACAATAAGCATGGATAATACATTCTAGCACGTTAATTGCCGTGTTTGAATTTATTTCTTAAAAAGAGTAGAAACGACATAGTAAATAATCAACAGAACCAACCATAATTGTTTTTTCAAATATATGGACGAATAAAAGATTGCTCGAATATAAAAGAACTACTTAATGTTATTGAACACTTCGCTGAAAACAACATTATTTGTTCTCTTCAATGGTTTTCCTTCTTTATCTGTGATCAGTATCTTTAGACCGGTTCTGGAAGTTACTCTTGAAACGGCAACATACAACTGGCCATGAGTAAAAACAGGTCTTGGAAGATACAAACCAACTTTGTCCAGTGTTTGTCCTTGACTTTTGTTTATAGTCATTGCAAAGGCAAGAGCAACGGGAAACTGCCTACGCCGCATTCGGAAAGGAAATCTTCCCTCAGGCGGGGTGACAAACATCTTATGGAGTGCAACTTTACGACCAATATTAGATCCAGTTAGCCTCCATTGCTTGATTGCCCAACTGAGTAACTTGTAACCTAGTTCCATTGCACAAACCATTTCTCTGATCAATATTCCTAAGTAACATAATGGGAGCACCAACCTTTAATTTCAAATCATGTGAGTAATTCCTGTGAGTAAACCATATCATTGTTTTCCGTGTATCGGAAGTATCAATGGTGTCAAAACTGAGGTACGTTTTTTCTTCACCTGTTAAAAACAAACATATATGTCAATGTCAATATATTACAATATTAACATTCCAAAATATAAATATGTATAGATTTAAGAAAACATTATAATAAAAAAATAAACAAAATACCTTGTAATGATTCGAGCATATAGTCATTAACATTACCAACATCTTCGTTGGTTGGACTCAAAATTGCTCTTCCTTGAAAATACTTTGGATCGGACTGAACCGCATAAGAATCTCCATATACTTCTTTAACAATTGCTTTGATAGGTTCGGAAGAATCTAATATGCGCAAATCTTCAGGAATATCTATCTCAAAATCTTCATCATCTCCACCGTTGATCTTTCCGTCTCCTATATCCAGAATCCAGTTGGAGAACTCCCTTAGAGCACGAGCTTGATCAATACTAAGACCATCAGCTAGAAGCCGCATGTTTTTGATTAGCTTCATTACTTTGCATTTGTTCCACAGTACCGACAAATTCAAAGCAGCCATTACAGTCTGCTCTCTTCCACCATCAGTTATAACCGGCAAAATCTGTCTAAAATCACC
Organism: Orychophragmus violaceus; assembly: GCA_030180135.1. NCBI lineage: Eukaryota > Viridiplantae > Streptophyta > Magnoliopsida > Brassicales > Brassicaceae > Orychophragmus > Orychophragmus violaceus. The sequence continues at coordinate 103,961,477 of CM058237.1, read as the reverse complement.
ACCAAAAACAATAGGCTTACCCCCAAATGGAACATCTTTTCCCAAAATATCGCGCATGCTCCGATCCAGAGTCTCAAAAAAGTGTTTACTCATCATTGGCGCTTCGTCCCATATAATTAGTTTAGCTAACTTGACCAACTCTGTTTGATTTGTTCCAGGTTTTACAGTAGAACACATCGTCCCTTCATTTACTTGAACAGGGATCCCAAATCTAGAATGAGACGTTCGACCACCTTTTAGTAACAAAGCAGCAATACCACCGGATGCAACATTGAATAATATATCACCCTTGGATCGAATAGTGGCCCCAAGAACACTCCACAGAAACGTTTTCCCTGTCCCTCCAAATCCATAAACAAAAAACATACCACCAGTTCCATTATCAACTGCGGTCATAATCTCATTATAAAAACCCCTTTCTTCCGTAAGTTTGGGCAGATCTCTGTTGAAGTCAGCTTTCAGCTCATCACGATCGTATGATAACTCTTCTGTTATCAACGTGATCTTATCCTGAGCCACAACGCTCATATCGGGTTTGGGCATTTTATCAATCTGAAACAGTGAAATCCCACTTCTACGCATGAGCATTTCTATCTCCACTAATGCATGATTCTTGATCCGCTGTTCGGTCATGGTATAATCTAAAATATACAAAATAAAAGTATAAGACATTAAATACATTTATATGAAAAAATTATTTTCGATAATGCTCCTTAATATAGTTTTACTTACATATATCTTTTCTTATGGCTCTTTGTCTGATTAATATGTCGTCTGATAAGTATTCCCATGTTTTATTGCAAAGTTCTGGTCATTCTGAACAGTGTTGGTTAGAATCATGAGAACAAACGATTCCCGCACATACGTACCGCTACCCCATTGAGCTGCTTCTTTTATAGTTTCAACATATATAGTATCATCATCAAGAAAACCCAAAGCTTCGCAAGCCAATTTGTACTCAGGATAAACAACACCATCAACCGTTTTGATACCATCATAACATGATGGACCTGGTACGATGTTAAGCAAAACCCTCAGATAGTATGCATCTTCTTTTACTCGGGGGACGTATGTTAGACTTCCAATTGCAAAACCTTTTTGCCGATCTTTCTATTCTCTAGTCTTTAAAACCCAAACATGTTCGGTTGGAAAATCAGCGTCAATCATCTTCTTCGCTTTGGGATTCTTTTTGTAATAGCCCATGAAATCCAGAAACTTTGATCTACCAGCCGAATGGTCGATTAAAAATGTCATCCACATAGTCATCTTCCTCGTATAGCAACGGTTGTTCACCCTCGAGATGAAACGAAAGTTTCTCTACTAGCGTAGTTCGGAAATTAGTATTGAACGCAAGAATTCTCCATGTAGCCTCGTAGGAAGATATATACCTGTATAAAATATAATTATTTTCAACTGAAATGTTGTATATATTACACAATCATATTAACAAAACAAACAACACTAGTTTTATTGGGTTCACATACCGACAACTGGTATACTCTTTAATTTCATCTTTGACTTGATCTTTATCTGCAACGTTACCATCACCAGCTTCGTTTCCTAAAGATGCTCTTACGTAGTCAGGACCCTTGTGGATATACTTGAAGAGGTATTTGACAGCTCGGGTTTGGCAACACCACTCAATGTTGATATGAGCTCGATAATGCTTGGATAGAGTTCTATTGTAAGGTATCATGTATGAATTGTCAAAATTAAACCCTCTTTTTGATACAAACCTTATACTGTCCTCTCTACGTCTGTAAATAGGAAACCCTCCTACATCAACATGAGTTGTTTCACTAAAAGGTTTTGGAAAGTACTTTGTACACTTCCCATCTTGCATGCATGGGCTATCTTTATTGTGAAGGCCACATGGACCATGCATCATCATATCTGCAACAACCTCGTACAAATGAAGATCGTCCTCTTTATCAGGAATTTCCGCACTGATGAACTTCTCTATATCATCACCAGTTGGTAGCTTAGAATCAGGATGTAAAAAAAACAATCAGATGAGCATGTGGAAGTCCTCTCTTTTGCCACTCTATTGTGTACATAGCTGAAAAATAGATATATACTTGATTTAAACTTTCAGAATAATAATTTGGAACAATTCTAAATTATGTTTATAACATATAAAGATACTAAAAGAAAAATATGATTTAATCCATATTGAAGCAAGGATTTATTTATGTTTTACTTGAATTGACGTTACCAAACGTCTTATTCTTTGTCAAATCTTCAACAAAATTGTCGAGTTTCAATTTGAATATTCTGCAACATGCTTCAGGTCTATCTTCTGGTTTTAAACCATTCTTCTCAAGTAATCTTGTAATTTCAGGCCACTTTGGGGTGCATGTAATCGTTATGAAAAGATCTGGAAAACCAAAATACTTACATGTAGCCATTGCATCTAGATAATTTTGCATCATATACCTTGGAGCACCAACAAATGAAGATGGCAAATGTACTTTTGTTCCCTGGTCAGACAGATTCGCATCTCCTTTCGACGAAGCATCTTTTAATTTATCGTAACTTTCAACTCTAAGTTTTTTTCTGGTTCTGCCATAGAAAAGACAATCGGCTTGTCTCAATCATGGTGTAAACATCAACCATAAAATGCTGAAATAATTTTCCAGACATGAGAATAGTCGGAGATTCATTACGCCTTTCGAGAATTCGAAATGCAAAAAATTCTCGCATGGTGGTCTTTGTTCTAGTTCTTCCGTTTATGTCAACATAGCCAATGTCTATACCTAGCCTGAATTTTTTTAAAAAAAAAATTAAATTAATAAAGCAAAGAATAAACCATGAGAATCATATAATTTTTTCAAACCATTGAGCCAAATTACTAACCTAAAACCATCCTCACCGTATGGAAATAGCAAAGGATATTGCAATGGCAAATATGCTGGATGCAATTCACTTATTCTCTGCATTTTCCCTGATTTACTCTGACTAATAACATCACGCGCTTCCATGTCCATTCAAAAATCCCCAGGTATTAATCCAGCCACCTCGTTTGTCGTAGGTAAATTATAGGTCCTACCATCTCTATCTCTTCTGCTTGGAATTCTAAGTTTTATACTTTCCATATTCTTTGTCAAGTCCATTCGATCTCTTGCTGATCTTAATGCACCAACGTGAGGATTATGTTTATCCAACATTTTCTTGATCAAATCCACTATTTTTGGTCGAATTTTTCAACCGACCCAGTCTTCCTGAAAATTTGAAAACCATATAATCAGAAATAAAATAAAATAATAGATGTTTAAATAAATAATTATGTTACCCGTAAGCCTTTATCGGATTATTTTCTCATTATGGAAATCGTGAATATAGAGTTGCAAAAAAAGCTGGATCTTGATCAGGATCTGGTAACATATCTCCTATTCTATGGTAGTTTTCACCTTGTAGCTGAAACTGATACGGTCTTTTCCATTGTTCAATTTGTGGTTCACTTTCCCACCAAGCGACGTGAATGAAAACATCATATTATATGCCCTAATAATCTCCCGAAAATTCTTGCTATCATCATCACCATTATGCAACAATGCAAGCAATATAGATGGAGGTGTTTTAAGAAGAGGAATCTCAACTTTTCCATGTTTACAACACATTGAGAAAACCGGTCATGCTTTCGATCCTCTTTTGTTTATACGTTCATCAAACCACATATAAGCACCGCAATGGGTACACCTGTATGAAGGATCTCCATGGTCCTTGTATCCTAATGCCATATACTTCAAAGCTTAGTCAAACTATAGTTAGATTGAAAAGAGTTGTTGATAAATAATTTGAAAAAAATAAAATAATACCATTTTCCGCAATTCCGGGCTTAACACTCCCTGATGCCAGATTCATATTATTAAACCTTTCTAAAGCTTTTTTATTAATTGAACTCATTTTCCTTTCTTGTAGGATATGATCCGCTACGTGATAATTTCGAACAGTGTAATCATGATTGAAAGTCGTAATACTGGGATCAAACTGATCGTCAAAATCTCTACATATAAAGAGTATCAATAATTGATTTATTTGATCATATACATATAAACAGCTGGTAAAGTAATTCTATATATTCATAATTACTACCTTCATTGTCTGATTCTTCTTCGTGTTCTGAATCAGTGAATATGTTTTCGTAACATTTTTGTTTTTCGAATTGAGCACCTATTATAGCATCTATCATATGCTATATGAAAATATTAGCTAGCATTGTAAATTAACCTATTTCTGGGTCATTTTGTTCTATAATTTTATTAATTAGACGATTGAATTGCAATAATTATATACTAAGATAGTATTATTATTAAAAAAATAATTTATTCTAATTAAACAGATTTAGAAAGACAAAGTACAACCAAATCAAAAGCCATAGAATGTTAATTACAATGGATCCAAAGCAAAGAAAGTCATTACAAAGATAATGAACCGTGCAGCCGGATCCCACTTGGATACATTTGACAAAGAGAAAATAAGAAAAAATGGTCAAGTCTAGACATACGCACACCCAATAGACTGACAAAACAAACCCCAGAATTCACAAAATCTTCAAGATCTCTCTTACATTTCCAGAAGTAGCGAGTACTATGGCTTTCTTCATGACAAAACGCTTCTGGAAAAAGGCGGCATTCTACAAAACATAACACACCCAATAAAAATAAGATCTTTATAGTTCACAATTGATATAGAAAGAAAAAGACTTGACATAAAAACCCACCCCTTTGTCTCGTGTATCCTCACCAACTTAATCCTTTCAAAAGCTCCGTCTCTTTGAAAAGTCAAGCTGTTAATTTCTTGACCCTTCTTTGCTTCTTTATTTCCATGTCCATGGACTGGTGATGAAATAGTGCATGGTATCCATCAAGTGAGGAGATCAAATTCTCCATTGATGCAACCAGAGACAATCTCTCAGCCTACAACCAAAGACATGAAGGAACGTTTAGTTGATCCTGATTCAATTCTTAGATTCATATCAACCTAAACATGCGATCTAGGTTCTTCTCAGAATAGAAACAATAGATGATCTCACCTTATACCTGATTTGCAGCGGAAAGGGACGGTATGTCTGAGATCAGAGAGCCACCGAGAGATAACTCCTCCAGAGGTTCACACACGCACGCAAAAGGAAGCTGGCTGCTAGACCACGAGGAGGGAGGCGACAGACAGAGAGAGAGTTTACGGCTCGTTTTAGGGTTATCTTAGAAAGAACCAGACCCGAGTTTTTATTTATAAAACTCGCCTGGTTTCCTCTGCACTGTGTCGATCGACACACCTTGTGTATCGATCGACACACCGTGGCCAAAAACCTTTTATTCTCTTTAAGTACAGTAAATGCCTAGCACTTTTACCGTACTTCTGCTAAGCCGTTCCTATAACTTTCCTGTTAGCTTAGGCGTGTGACCCATATGGGATCATATAATAAAGGCAATAAGTCCAAGACTTATAGATCATGAGCGGACTCTAGCAAGCCATCATGACCCCCAGTATTATATGACTTATGTCTGATCATTGACATACTCTTACTTTCTAGAGACAGTACCGAGATTACTGGACACAATTCCAACAATCTCCCACTTGTACTGGAATCTCTGTATTCATAATCCTTTTGTCACAATATCTCGATAAGTCATAAGGCAAGATTGGTGTCATCCTTATAAAGCCTAATCTTGTTCATCGGACTCTGATTCGATACTGACAATCCAAACGACTCGGGACAGTCCGTTTGAGCATGGCCATGCATTTTCCAGTATTCAAATCTCCGATTGGCCTAGAGATATTCACTCCATTTATATTGGAGGGACAAATCCCGTCTTGTTCCATCACTGTAAACTACTCATTTCACAATGTACCCAAACAAGGTCCTTATAACTATCGCAGAACGATAGCGTTAGACAATGATCAAAGTACATCAGTCCATGTGCAGTTACATGCATGCGAACTCAGGTCTAAGGACTATACTCTATAGTCGTAGTAAGAATCTCTTATGACACATATATAAATATCCTGAAGAGTTCTTATAAGCGGGTCTTGTCCGGTCGTATGTTCCCAAACATACACCTATGTACTGACTTTGATGCCGCGCATCTATGACACACTGAGACTTTGTCATAAGTCACGTACCAATCCAGTCTCACACGGTTGTTGGTGTTCCAATTTCAACAACCTTCGACTAGGGACAGGATGATATAAAACATTTATCAAATATAGGGTCTCATGATCAAGCTAAATGACTTCGATGACTCAAGATCAAGTCATTTACTTCGATGACCTATAAAATGGTTTATATCACTTTGGAACGATTATTTCATCACAGTTAAAATAATCTTGAAATAATAATTTCATTAAACATCTTAAATGTTATTTCAAGAACATATCCAATAACTAAATAAAGCCCTTTAATAACTCCCACTGAAATTGAGACTTTATCTTAATTTCACTTATCCTACAGCAACAGTCCGCGACTCGCGCTTAGGCCTAAGGAGTGGCTTCGTTAATAGATTAGCAACGTTCTCATTCGTTGAAACTTGCTGATCTACTTAACATCTCTGTCATTTATCTCACGGAATAGGTTATACCTATCCTCAAGGTGTTTGGACATCTGATGTGCAGCTAGTCTCATCTATGCTGGAAATCACATCAAGTTCAGTGACGAACTCTTCTTTCCAAACAACCTCTTTCGCCACTTCCCAAGTTGCGAAATGTTCAGCTTAAGTCATGGAGTCAGCAACAGTGCCTTGCACCGCCAGATAGACACAAGATATAACCGTACTGTGATCGGAAATCATCTTTGTCTATTGGAAACTTGCCTTTCAGACTCTATCGACTTATAGCACCTCACTTTCTCCGTAAATCAAGAACTTTTCCTTAGTATTCCTCAAATACTTTAGGATATTCTTTACGGCAATCCAGTGTTTCTTTGCTGGATTTGACTGGTCTTTACTTGTCTTGCTTAACATTAAAGCAACATCAAACAAGTACGTTTCATGGCATACATGATAGATCCAATTGCCGACGCATATGGAATCTTATCCATGCATTTAAGCTCAGCAGTTATCGTAGGATACTGTATCTTGCTTAACTTAATGCCATGTGACATTGGCATAAAACCCTTCTTGGATTGCTCAAAATGTGTAGGACTTTGTCGATTTAAGAATCCTGACTTTGTCCTACCAGCTCTTTTGGATCTCTATCTTTAGATCCAAAATCCAAGAACTACGTGGCTTTACCCATGTCAATCATTAAACCAACTCCCAAGCTAGTCCTTTACTGACTACCGCGTTGGGACGTTATATCCGAGAATCAGTATGTCATCGACATACACTTTGAGAAATGCAATATCGCTCCCACTAATCTATTAGTAAACACACAGTTCCGCTTCGTTCCTGTTCAAGTCAAAACCTTGACTACTTCAACAGAACGAAGATTTCAACTCCGATATGTTTGCTTCCATCCATTAATGGATCGATGAAGCTAACTTACATAAAATGTAATTTTTCGGAGTCCGGGCTCACTTTCGCTTCTTTGAATTTCGCAGATTCGTCGCTTTCAATGATCATCAGATCATGCGAACTTTCAATGATTATCAGGTTCAACTAATGACGAGAAATCACTCTCGAATTAGTGACTGATTCTTTCATATCTGCGAACTTCAGGCTCCACAGGTGTAGATTCTACAGAAATCTGTAAATCCTTCCGCTGCTCTCCCTCAATAGGTTAAGCAGCCTCCTGTATTTCTCGAATTTCTTCGAGTTGTACTTTTACTCCCACTGTTCTTCTTGGAAAGTGACTTCCCTTCTTAGAAAACAGAATGGTCGTAAAAATACCTTTTACTCCCACTGTTCTTCTTGGAAAGTAATTTCCCTTCTTAGAAAACAGAATGGTCGTAAAAGTACCGAGCCTTGGTTTCCCTAAGAAAACTTCGAGTTATACTTTTACTCCCACTGTTCTTCTTGGAAAATAACTTTCTGTTCTTCTTGGAAAGTGACTTCCCTTCTTAGAAAACAGAATGGTCGTAAAAATACCTTTTACTCCCACTGTTCTTCTTGGAAAGTAATTTCCCTTCTTAGAAAACAGAATGGTCGTAAAAGTACCGAGCCTTGGTTTCCCTAAGAAAACTTCGAGTTATACTTTTACTCCCACTGTTCTTCTTGGAAAATAACTTCCCTTCTTAGAAAACAGATTGGACGTAAAAGTAACAAGCCTTAGTTTCTCTAGGACAACCAGCGAAGTAGCACAACTACAAATACTCAGTAAAGACAAATTTGGATCGATTCCAATCCACATTAACGTGGTGTCTTTCAACTGATATTCGTGGAACTATTTCAGCGTAAACTTAGATATTTTAGAGCGTCATTCTTAAATAATATCATGGAAGATTCGTGTGACTCATCTTTAATCATTTCTAATAAGATCTGATTCTTTCTCACAGAAACACCTTCAGGTTTTCAGGAGAAATGAGCTGTGAAACGATTTCACACTCATTCTGATGATCACATAATCAATGACTTAAGCATTCTCACTCGTGATTTTAATCCAGAGTCTTAATACTTTTGTCATTCAGATCCTATACTTCATTCTGGAACTCTTTCGACCATGTCAAAGAATTCCGACTTGTGTCTCATCAAATGAACACAGTCACACTCACTGAAGTAATCAGTAGAGACAATGAAGTACAGGAAAATTTTCTCTGGCATTACCGCTCATTGGGCCACATACATCAGTATGTTCCAGGTCCAATAAGCCTTTGGGCCTTTCTCTAGCTCGGCTAAGATAGGCCCTTTTTCCTTTTGGTCCAGTAAACAGAATTCAAGTCTCATAAGACATTTTATCAAATGAGCCCAAAAGTCCATGACTATGGGATTTCTGAATCCGACTTACTCTATGTGACCAAGACTTTATGCCAAGAAAAATCAGGTTTAATTCATCAGATTTAAACCAATTCGGTATTTATGTTACATTTAGGCACTCTTTGGTTTAAGATATAAAACCCATTCCATGAATAGGGTGCTACAATTAATATTTCATTAAGATCAAAAGAACAAGACTTGTCTTTTATCAAAATGAAAAACATTCAAATTCTTACAAGAAAATGAAAGACAATTCTGCTTAAAGCAGGTACATTGTAGCAATTACTTAATACAAAACCAAGCCTAAAAGGGATCTATAAGTGAAAACCCTACGGCTGAGGCAGCATCCCAAGCTCCTTCCAGACATGTAGTTTCACTTGCCCTTCCTTCAACGTTCTACTGTTGCTTAGGCTCTGCATATTATCACAAATATCAGTGCCACAACCAGTATCCAATACCTTTAAGGACGTTCTACTGTTGCTTAGGCTCTGCATATTATCACAAATATCAGTGCCACAACCAGTATTCAATACCTTTAAGGTAGAACTTGAAGTAATAACATGAATACCTGAGGAAGTAGTCTCATACATCGACTTTAACTCCTCATCATCTTCCATGAATTTAATGCAATCTCTTTTTCCAATGCCCTGTCTCCTTACAGTAGCAGCACTTACCAACGTAAGAGGTATCTGACTCGGGCTCAGAAGACACACGCTTGCCATGATTCAAAATCTGGACAACTTTGTCTTCACCCTTGTCAGCATTAGGTTTAGTAAGCCTACCCTTCTCATTCATGAGATTGTACAGGGTACTCTTCACGTTTGGCTCAACTGTCTTGAGCATATCATGCAGTTCAGTCAGCGTCTTCGTTAAGCCTTTCTTGATATAGTTCTTTCTGAACTTATCATAGCTTGACGGCAGTGACTGCAGAATGATTTCAGTTGCCAACTCTTGGCTAACTGGATAATCCAGTTTCCTCAGGTTATCAATGTAACCCATCATTTTACTGACATGAGGACTCACTGGATTATCATTTGGTAGCTTGCAGCTAGTGAGAGACTTAACCAACCGGTATCTCTCCACTCTTATCTGTTCCTGAAATTTCAATTTCAGGCTGCTGATCATCTCTATTGGCGACTCCATGTTCTCATATTGCTTTCGCAAATCTGAGTCCATGGTAGCCAATATCAGACCACGCACATCTACCGTATCATTATAATGCTTATTCCAAGCATTATATACTGCATGAGAAGCATTGGACCCGATCCTCACGGGGAGAGCTCTCTCAAGGACATAGTCCTTTCTCTCCTGTCTGAGGACTAGCCTCAGGTTCCGTGACCAAGTCAAGAAATTTGATCCGTTCAGCTTGTCCATCTTAAGGACAGACCGGATCGAGAAAGTGTTTTGATTGTTTGTGCTAGTCATAACTGAAATTAAGATAAAAGGATTTTAGTTAATATGTTCAATATGATTAATCTCGTATTAAATTTTAATATGATTAATCATGCATTATATTCAATAACATCAGTTACCCTCAATAGAATATAATGATTCCAAGATCCACATATAACTAAGATTAAAGTGGGCCACTGGCCGTCACCCAATATTAGCTTATATCGGTAAGCCCTATATCGGCTAATTATATCCGTGATATAACTCTTGGTTGTGAATCTGGGCCCGAGGCCCAATCCACTCTGATGTCTCAAGGCCCGGGACTCCCGATGGCCTAGTCAAGAAAACCAGACTATACAGTCATGTAATCATTAATGTCTGGGACTCCCAATGACATTTATGAATCACAAACCGTCTTATCCACGCAAAAGCAGACACCCTCACACTGTAAGGCCATGAATACAATTGAATGGGCTTCGACAGCTGACATAGAATGGACAAGACATCCAACGCTTGATATTATTTGAGGTTCGTAGGTTTATTTAAAATTCATTCCCAAAATAGAAGATTACTATTTCGGGAAACTTTCTATTTTTGGAAACCTACTATTTTAGGAAACTTTCTAAAATTGGAAACTTTCTAAAAACGGAAACTTTCTAACTTTAGAAATTTCTTTAAAATCCAAAACCCGCAAATCCAGAAACTTCTAATTTAAGAAACTTTCTAATTTCAAAATTTCGGAAACTTTAATTTAAAATCGACTTTATAATTCTATAAAATAAATTTTAAATTATTCTGAAGAAAGACTCAAATAATTGGCCCAATTGTTTTAACTTCTTGGCCCATGGCCCAAGAATTGGTCCATGTCCAAGACATGACCCATTTGTCCAATTAAATGACATAACCGGTCTGGTTCATTAAAATTGGTCTAACCAAATTTTAATTACTACGATGACCACAATTGTCAACCGGTTATTTACTAAACCGGATTTTCTCAATTTATTTGGTCCAACCAAATCAAATTAGAGAATCCTGGTTTAGGCACTAAATCCAATAATTCTTTCGACATTGGATTTCTTGTCCCGGTTTAACCAGACTTAATAAAATTATTAAATCTGTTTATTAAACCAGGACGAATTAATTTTAATCAAAATTAAACCGAGCCTTAAACCAACCATGTCGATCGATGGACCAACCGTGTCGATCGATCCATCAACCACATCGGTCGATGCTCTCAGCATCGATCCTGCATCGATCGTGCATCGATCCTGTATCGATCGATGCTCTTACGCATGCACGGATCCGAGCCAAAACCCTAACCGTGTCGATCGATGTGCACCAACCGCATCGGTCGATGCACCAATATCGAACCTGCATCGATCCTGCATCGATCGATGCTTTCACGCGTTAACAGGGTTATCCGATAGACTGTATCGACCGATCCATGCGATCGTATCGATCGATCCATGCGATCGCCGATTGTATCGACCGATCCATGCAATCGTATCGATCAATACATGCGATTCTGGCCAAAAATTAGGAGAGCGAAACATGTAACCGTGGAACCAAGCAAGCTCATCACCCTCCCACAGAGTATGTGAAGACGATAAAGCTCTCTTCTAAGTGCTACATCGCCAAAGCCGTGAAGACTGTAGACGACATTCTCGAGGGTGATGAGCTTGCTTGGTTCCATGAGCATCCTCGAGAATGTCGTCTACAGTCTTCACGGCTTTGGCGATGTAGCAGGGCGTGAACAGACAGATTGTTATAACACATTTATTTAAACAAGGATACTAAAATTATCATGCTTAGTTAATCCACGGTGCTCTGCTTGGAGGGACGTAAATGCCAATACACAGTACAGAAATCTGTTCAGCGTCTCACAGGATGGACCACTTCTCCTATGTCCCATCTATTGCCCTGGAATAAATAAAAAACAAGGAAGAGGGTGAGGCGTGGAGATAAAGCTAAAAAGAAGGAAGAGGATTACATGAAGCAAATAATTAGGCGATAGGCAACTTATCTAGGAAATGTCCAGCTCACTGAAGGTAAAAGGAGTGGCAGACACTCATGTTAAGGCCTGGTCTGTGTACATTAATGATGGATCTCACCTAGGTGAAAGATTTGAGCTAAGTACAGCTGAGTTGGTGACAGAACAAGAATTTTCGGATATTTGTGAAAAACTCTCGGGTGAAATCTGCTGCAGTGCGTCGATCGATGCAACATCTGTGCCGATCGATACACCAGTCGGGATGGCAACGATCGACACACCCTTAGTGTCGGTCGTTGCAGGGCGTGAACAGACAGAACTGTCGGATGATAGTGGCATAGATGCTGACTTGGAGCTTGATCGCCTATTCAATGGAGCCTCTGAGATTACTCAACAGGAGATCTACGAACAGATTTTTAGACAACACTCCTCAGTGTCTGAAGTAATTAGGCAAGAGATTGAAGAGCTTAAGAAGCTAGAGGAGATTGGTGAAGAATTGGAAGAAATTCCAACTTCTGATGATCCACCTTATCATCCATGTGTGCAAAGGTACCTGAACAAGATGTTGCCCCTGGACGATGATCTGAAAGATTGGGTGATAATAGTTCCTCAGCATATTAGTGATGTTCTGCTAACTAAGGTCCCAAAGAAGCTGCCTGATCCTGGAGTCTTTGTGCTGGATTGCTCTATCTTTGAGGATAGTTTTAGACGCTCTCTGTGTGATTTAGGAGCTGCTGGAAGTTTGATGCCTTACTCTGTGGCAGAGAAGATGGGTATGTTGGATATTACTCCTACTGTTGGGAATGTCCTGAAATCTATTTGTACTTACTCTGAGAGAAAGTCGTGTTGTCGAGATGAGACAATCATATGACACTAGGTACTCGTAATGCTTTGCTAGAAGCCACTTATGATCAATGAGTTTAGAACTCATTGCTAGTGTTATATGATCCGACAGGGTCACACACCTAAGCAAACTGGACATTGAATGTGAGGTTGATCATTAATGTAATGATCGGATGAATGCATATTTGATATGCATTCGATGTCATCTTTTCTGGGCAGTGTCGATCGACGCACTATGTGTGTCGGTCGACACGGATCGACTGTGTCGATGGACACAAAGAGTGTGTCGGTCGACACAACTCGCAGATTAGCAGATTAAATCGGTTTAATCATTAGTTAATCCCGTTGCGGTTTAAGTCGACATATATAAGATATATGGTCGACCTAAACTCAAGCTTAACCTAATTTACAGCCACCTGAAAAAGAAAAGAAACCTCTCTGGAGATTAGATCTCTGATAGGCACTAGCATCCCTGCTGTCCAGTTCTGTGTGTGTGTGGATACCAGTAGAGGTGCAGCACTTGAGGCGCTCTAGATCTCGATTACTTGTTAAGACTTCCGCTGCTAATCACCAGGTAATCTTCAGATCTGATAGATTCAATTACATGAACCTGTAGATTCTAGGCTCGGAATTCAGACTAGGATTGCCTAATTGGATTAGGAATCTGCTAGAAAGGTTACTGTATGCAACAACAGCAGACTTATTCAGGTACTATGGTGGTCATGGGACAGTCTCCGAGAGTGGATGACCTTCTGACCCAACGAATACATGAAATCGCAGATCCTTGCATACAGTAACCTTTCTAGCTAGATATCGGTTGAAGGAGAACCAATTTATCTAATTGTTCATGAACTAAATACACATCCAATGTATGATATATACTAGTCCCAAGATTTATATTACCAAAACCATATAACAAATGCTCAGGATGATATCCTCCCAATATCTACCAGGGACAGATAAGAGAATTAAAAGACTAAAAAGGGAATGGTTCGAACGGTCATGTTCTTGTTTTATTGTCAGTCGTCAGCTAGTCGGTCATTGGAGAAACGAGAAGGGGGTATTACAAAGAGGTGGTATCAAAGCATGGTTCGTTTATGGATTCAAAAATCCCGGTTTTTAATGATTTATCAAGTCAAAATTGTGTTGCAAATGCAACCATTAGGAATCCGAGCCGCGTCCATCTCATGGAGGGGGAAAGTTACAATTTTGTTTAGAATTGTAAGCTCGCCGTCTGTTTTTCAGTGCACTGTTGTAGAAGTGTGTGAGGTAGGTGGGTGTCTGTGTGTGCCAATTCCACACATCATGAGTGACAATTCATTTGTATACCAAGAGTTCTTCGCATCGGTTCCTGCCATTCCTCTCATTGGTGCACCTATTCAGCCGACCGCCTTGGGTGATTTCTCTCAAACTGCACGGGTTTCCTGTGGATGTTCCCTCGCGTCCATTAAACACTGCTATGTCGGGTGGATCCTACCTTGGGTACATTCCCATGCCGTACATCTTCCTATACCGAAAATTACACTAGAGACACACATCCCTACCATCGCTGCATATTCTTTCCCCTACCCTCGTAGTTCAATTTCCCAGTGGATCCTATCGACTCGGCTCAGCATAGATATTGGGAGGATATCATAGATGAGAATGCCCCCAGATAGCATAGCCGATTGGATTCCTATATGTTCCTCGGGAGTACACGGGGGATTAACTGCAGTATCCTCCGCCTCAAGCCATCATTCAGCCGTCTCCGCCCTTTTGACCAATCGTTTAAGGGGTGGATCAGTCATGTCTTGTATGTAAAGCCACATACTTCCATTTCACATGGTGCCAGTTCCGCGACATCCCCATTGTGTCCTTTCCACCACCACCACCACCACAACCGTAGTGTATTATTTGTGGCCGTACCAGATACACAGCGTCGTCATGCCCCGACAAACCTTTCTATCAGAGTCAGGCACACCACCCGCACACTCTCCCGTTGCACCTTTTATCCCTTGATCACAAGACGAGCGGTTCTGCACGCAATGTGAAGCGTTTCGTATGTGTTGAAATTTTTTAGGTTAGGACCAAGTAAGTAAGGGTGCTAATTCTGAATTTTTAGTGTATATAGTAGCGATTATAGTTTTTCGTTGATGATGATCAGATTTATTGTAGCGGTGATTCTTTTTGGTGAATTGTACGACCGCTCTATATGATGTAACAAACAATAGCTATGTATAAAATTCTCCTACGTACATATTTTGGTGTAACATTGTATGTTGGAAATTTCATTTACATGGTGAAGGTTGGTTATCTACAGGCATATCATTTCGAGTAACGATGCGGCTACATTGCATGCATATATATTGATAAGTTGTGTGATCATGCAATACGGTTACAATGTGAAAAGGGTGGTAGTTCAAATGGACTGTTAAACAAGACCTCATAAAGATTGTCATTGTTGTGCATTGCATATTGCATCATGGTAATATTAGGATTCACTCATATTATGTTGATTGGTTGATTAGCAAGTTAGTCATATTGCATTGGATGGGAGATAAGTGATTTTATTAGATCTTGAGTAGTATTGCATTAGTCGAGAGTTAATTGATTTAATTGGTGCTTTAGTAGCATTGCATTAGAAGATAAAATACCCTAGGATGATCAGCTTTAGTTCGAGATCGGTTTTTGGAAATTGGTTAGGGAAAAGATTTAAGTTAAAGTAAAAAAAATGGCTTTAGAAATTGATTATAGGTTCGTTAGTATATTTATGTACTGCTGGCATGGAATTATAGGTTATTGATAATTGGTCACACATGTTCTTATTTGATTGTTGTGTTACTACTTACCTATAACTATATAGGAAAGGTTACGTCGGTACATAAATCGAGTTTATAATGTCTAACCTTTAGTTTGGTAAGTTTAGGTGTGTGTGCATGACGTGATTGTGATCGCGGAATTTGAACTCGAGATCAAACCCGTACCCTCGAAATCATAATGATTTGGGAGTTGCCATCAGAAGAAGGAATCAGAATAAGTTTGCAGTTCATAACAGAAATGGGTAAGGTGAAGCTACTTCAGATTTGGTTAAGGGAAGGATTCAATATCAGTTGGTTGATAGAAAAAGGGCCAGATATACATTAGTTCGAGAAGAAAATCTATCGAGAGGACAATATAGATTTTGGCGGTTCATTCTGCGATTGATGTTTGGCATGAGATTTTTATCGGAGTTTGTGTGGATACATCATGGTGGAGAAAA
This sequence comes from Orychophragmus violaceus, assembly GCA_030180135.1. NCBI lineage: Eukaryota > Viridiplantae > Streptophyta > Magnoliopsida > Brassicales > Brassicaceae > Orychophragmus > Orychophragmus violaceus. The sequence continues at coordinate 103,945,162 of CM058237.1, read as the reverse complement.
AGATATCTGGGATCAAGGTAAAAGGATTCATAAGAGCAGCATCTTTGGTGAATCAAAGTTAAGAGGTTTGAAATGAAGAAGCAGATTTATGGAATCTGATTCAGAGGAGCAGCAGATTTGTGAAATCAGGGTTAAGGAGATTCAAAAAGGAGCAGCATGATCATGGGATCAGTTTCAGAATGAGGAATTATGTCAGCATAGAATTTGGGGACGAATTCGTGTAAGAAGGGGTTAATGTGATAACCCGTCTCAACATCAACATCGACTGGAAGTCATTTGATCAAAGAAAACAACGGAAACCTAAGATTATTTATTTTTTGGCGAAATGACGAATCCGGAAAACAATCGGAGCGCGAAATATTTTTCAAAAAGATTTGAGAATCATTTAGAAGACAAAAAAATAAAGACGGATTTATAGAAGAAAATTAGGGTTTATCGAGAAACATACCCGATTAGCCGTAAAAAATCAACTAAAAATACAAAAAACGTATTTTAGTGATTTTTAGTCGACAAATGAGCCAAGACGGAAGCTAAATTTTATGGAGAAATGTTTTTGGACGAAAAGGAATTTAAAATGGTGTTACAAATGTTTTTTTGTGAATTATCAGTTTGGTCGGAAATCGCGGAACATGATTTATTGGGAATCAAAGTGAGGTGGCGTGTGGCGATAGGAGAAAGGGACACTTTTATATCCATTTGCTGGATTTCATTTTCTGTAAACACATGTCTAACGTGTTGTCAAGATGCATGAATGGAAAACATGCAAAGTGATACTTAAGGGCGTTAAATGTTGGAGCTCGGGGAGTTTGCATATGTAAGCTCTTCCATTACATGTCAAGATTTTAATGCTAGGAAGGATATAGCTGTGTAGGAATCACTGATGTAGTTCAATCTCTGTCCATATTAAGAGGTGTAACAACAGCTGGTTGAATACACAGAAATACATAACTCATTTGATACAAAGAAATCTGTTTTAAGGTTTTTCCCTCTTTATTGGTTCTGGCAGCTTCAAGAGAACATAAGAAGCCCATATGATTTCATGTCTGTTCCAGAAAGAAGGACAGCAGTCAAGAATATTCTGAAGTGATCTTCGTAGGTCGTCATCTTGATTTTGACCGCAGAGATAGGATGCTCGAACTGGATATCCATGAGGCGCCGAGTGAACGGAGTGTTCTGAGTTTCTTCCAGTACACGGTCAATTTCGGGGGCCGAGCTGTCCTGTTCGAGCATCCTATCTCTGCGGTCAAAATCAAGATGACGAGCCATAAGGGGTATGTGAGGTGAGAGATCTCTGATCCTTGGACGGGGAGGCTCTTAACTGAGTTAGGATGTCACTAAGCCCCTCTCATAGAATATTAGGTTACCTTACAGAGACAAATGTCGGGTAAATGTTGCATACATGCATGTGGGATATTACAAAACCACATCATTCTCATATATCTGGAAGATATGATATATGTATGTTCTAGTTTTCACGAAATTGATTTCACCCCGGTTGACAATTGTGGTTTAGGCACTAAGGTTCTGGAGGGAGAATGATCCAAAAAACTGTAAAAGGAAAATTAATAGACCGAGAAAGAAAAAGCCAAAATAAGGGAGAAGAAGTTACCTTGCCGATTTGTAGTGTGAGCAGTAGTGGGAATCGTGCAAGGTAACTTCCATCTAAAGCCAACTGTGCTTGCTCTCCCTCAAGATCGACATGATCTTTTGCATCCTAAAATCTCAACCGTCGATCTCAAATTGATGGCTGAGATTGCGAAAATATGAAAGATCTTCGATATCTCGATCTCTTCTTAAGTGATAACAATCATTACGAATTTGAAATCGAACGGTTGAGATTTTAGGATGCAAAAGATCATGTCGATCTTGAGGGAGAGCAAGCACAGTTGGCTTTAGATGGAAGTTACCTTGCACGATTCCCACTACTGCTCACACTACAAATCGGCAAGGTAACTTCTTCTCCCTTATTTTGGCTTTTTCTTTCTCGGTCTATTAATTTTCCTTTTACAGTTTTTTGGATCATTCTCCCTCCAGAACCCTCTCTTTTCTCAGTTTTCTTTTCTTTCGGTTCCAACGTCGACTCTTATGGCCTCGAGGAATGCGATGGTGGTGAGTAATTCTCAGCCGGCGGAGCCGTTCGGCCCACATCCTAGATCTTCCCTGAATCTGGGACATCTAGAGAGGCTGAGAATTAACAAAGTATCGGATTCCGGTCAGAGTCAAGATGGTGATTCCGCTGTCTACGGAGTCGCCGGAGAACGTAAGGGAAGGCTACTGCTGTGCTTCCTGCACTTACTTTGATAAGTGTGGGATTTTCTTCCCAATTCCAAAGTTTGTTCGGTACGTCATCAGACTCGGGGCAGAGCCGCCGAAGAGGGGATAGAGTTTGGGGCCGAGGAACTCATGAGGATTTCTCGGTGAAGCATAACGTCTGTGCTCGGGGGACCTATTATGTTTCCCCCCGCTTCGGGACAGTTCCCGAGGAGATTCTAGCGAGAGACGTGCAGAGGGACTGATACTTCTTTTTCAAAATCAACAACCATTAGGTTAGAGACTTTTATTTCTTGGTTATTCCAACGCGATGGGCTGTCAACGTTGGTTAGATCCCAGGTATTTTACTTGCTTGCTTTAATTGTCGATACAACAAACTACTGCTAATCTCCTCTTCTATTTTCTTTGTAAGAGCTTCTGAGTCGCTCTCTCTGAATCCGATCACAAAGGGTTTGATAGATCGCCTGAGAGGAGGCAACGTCAACTGGAACATCTTCAAAAAAGCGTATACGAGTCACACTGAGACTCGAGCCCCAAGAAGCTCCGCGAGCTAGGACTCAAATTGCTCGGGGTACACCGACTCTAAAAGCTCCTCACCTTTCAGCTAGGTTAATTTTGATAAGTATGATTGCCCTTCAATGATGTACTCTCAGACACTACCAAAAGGTAGAATTATATGTTGCCATTTTGTCTCAGGCGTTTTTTTGAGTGTGCCTAACTATAACACTGGATATTCTCATTTGGTAGTGTCTTAATAGACAGATATCGTTGCTTATTTCACACGTGACCCTATTATGAGATGATTACTAAATGGATATAATTAAACCCTATTCTCAAACCGTCTCATCTTACAACCTATCCCGAATACGAAAGGGCTAAAAGACCGTATGAAGTAAACAAGGTCTATACTATGTTTAGTCGCGACAACCGGAGCCAAAGATCTCATAATGCTAGGTATAGAGAACATATGCAACCTCTTGACAAGTGGTGTTAAGTGTGGATTCATATTACTATCGTGGAACAATACGAGTTAGGTAACAAGGTTCCCATAATCGATTGTATATTACTCACTGATGACATGATCATATTAATCACGGTAGTATATAAATCGCTCATTTTAACTCACAAGCATTTGTCATCAGAAGTAAATAAATAATTTTTCCATAGATAAATAAACATTGTTCCTTCCAATTACTTGCTCCTTGCTCTTTTTTTTTTATTTGTGTTATGACTCTCTTTGCACTCAAATCAAAGTTGGTAGATGTTTTAGTGTGTCGATGGAGAATAAGAAATTGTTAAATCGTGTAGCGAGTATATTGCTAATCAGACCGTGTGAAATAGACATCAAACTGACAGTGTGCCTCTTAGAAAGAAGTTTTGATAGTTTTAGCTTCTGTTGTCACTCTACTTATCACCAATTTTGTAGATATATGTACATTCCCCTTTCTTTCATCTCAGCTATGACTAATTCTCATCACAATAATTTTTAAAATAAAAATCAATATATATTAGTTATTAGTAAGATATAGATACGCTTCTAGTTAGTGTTTATCTATAGTTAACAATATCGTCATATTATAGTTATCCTTAGGAATAGATAACTCCAAATCTTAGCTAAAGTTATACCCAAGTTATGTATATAAAGCACCGTTGTATACCTTGTGAAGAAAAGTCAACAAGAATATATTTTCAGTCCATCTTTACATGGTATCAGAGCACAAAATATCTGAGACCTAATTCAAGTTTTTTTTCTTTCGGTTTTCAAAACCTGTTTTCTTTCTTTCGTTCGAAGTTCGAACTTTCAATCGTTTGTTTTTCTTTTGATCTAGTTGATCTCAAATCTGTCATTCTTCGTTCAAAGTATGTCGAACGATGAAGATAACTCTTCTAAGACCGATGGTACTCAAAACACAGGGTCGACATAAAAGTTGTTAACTCCTTATTCTCTTTTTGCCTCGGATAACCCGGGAGCTTTAATAACTTCAGTTTTATTTACCGGAGACAACTATAATGAGTGGTCCACAGAATTACTCAACGCTTTGCGAGCAAAACGCAAGCTAGGATTCATCGATGGGTCCATAACAAAACCATCAGCAGATGATCCGAAACTTGAGATGTGGCTCTCGGTTAACTCCATGATCGTAGGATGGATTCGATCTTCGATTGAAGCCAAAGTACGATCAACAGTTACGTTTATCTCTGATTCTCACAAGTTGTGGGAAAGTTTGAAGAAACGGTTTTCAGTTGATAACAAAGTTCGTATCCATCTTTTAAAGGCTAATATTGCTTCTTGTCGTCAAGATGGTCAGTCGGTAATCGATTATTTTGGCCGATTATCAAAGATGTGGGAAGAACTTGACATGTATAAGCCGTTACCTGCTTGTACATGCAGTGCTTTCACAGATTATGAGAAGGACCGAGAAGATAAAAAGATCCATCAATTTGTTTTGGGCCTTGATGAATCTCGTTTCGGTGGTGTTTGTCAAGGGGTTATATCCAGTGATTTCTCTGGTGATCTCGGTGAGGTCTATGCAAAAGTCATCCGTGAAGAGCAACGTCTTAACTCTGCAAAAGAACGAGAAGCTCAGCAAACCGCAGTCGGGTTCGCCGCTAAGAAAGAGATAGCGGATGGGTCAAATCGCAGATCAAGTCAGTGCACACATTGCGGACGGAAAGGCCATGACAAAGCTAATTGTTGGCAGCTAGTGGGCTTTCCGGACTGGTGGGAAGACCGTGGTTCTAACAAGGATGACACACGTCCGGAGAACAAAGGACCACAAGGAGGTCGCGGTCGTGGAAAATCAAACCAAGATCGTAGCAAGAACAATGGTGGTCGGGTTCAGAACGCACATGCAACCACTTCCAACTCGTCCTCCTTCCCGAGCTTTGGTGAAGAGCAATGGAAAGCATTGACCCAGTTACTTGATGAAAAGGCTAAGGGATCTTCCGATCGACTGTCTGGTAAGATAAGATGCAGAGATTTAATCCTCGATACTGGTGCGTCGCACCACATGACGGGAGAGAGGAGTTTACTTGTTCACATGAAGAGTATTCCTCCATGTCCTATTGGTTTTGCAGATGGGAATCGCACGTTTGCGACTCATGTTGGAGAATTGCCACTTACAAACACTCTTACTCTTTCAAGGGTGTTGTTTGAGCCAAATCTCAACTACTCTCTTATCTCGGTTTCTAAGTTGCTGAAACAAACAAACTGCTTTGCTATTCTCACTGATACGTTATGTGTTTTACAGGATCGTTTCACGAGGACGCTGATTGGAGCAGGTGAAGAGAGAGATGGGGTCTATTTCTTCAGAGATGTTATGGCTGCTAGAGTTAATGTGGTTGGTTCAGATGTTAGATTATCGGATCAAGCTCGTTGGCACCAGCGTCTAGGGCATCCGTCCTTTTCAGTTTTGTCGTTTTTACCTATGTTTTCTGGTGTTAAAACTTCTGCTCCAAGTCCTTGTGACAGTTGTTTTCGAGCGAAGCAAACTAGAGAGGTCTTTCCTCAAAGTTTTAATATATCAAAAGAGTGTTTTAGTCTGATTCATTGTGACGTATGGGGTCCGTATCGCACTCATGCCTCCTGTGGAGCTGTTTATTTTCTTACAATCGTTGATGATTTCTCCAGAACAGTCTGGACATACCTTCTACTCGAGAAAACTGAAGTTCGAACGGTTCTTCGGAACTTCATTACAATGGCACTTACTCAGTTCGGGAAAACTGTACGAACCGTTCGGAGTGATAATGGTACAGAGTTTACTTGTTTAGCTCAGTGGTTTCGTGAAAAAGGCATTACACATCAGAAGTCTTGTGTTGCCACACCACAACAGAATGGCCGGGTTGAGCGTAAACACCGCCATATCCTTAACGTGTCTCGAGCACTTTTGTTTCAGGCCAATCTTCCCACACAGTTTTGGGGAGAAGCAGTTATGACAGCATCTCATTTAATAAATCGGACGCCGACAAAAGTGCTTGGCAATCGATCACCTTATCAAGTTCTTCATGGAGCCGCACCATCTTATGATCATTTGCGGGTCTTTGGGAGCTTATGTTATGTTCATACACGATCAAGGGACAAAGACAAATTCAGTTCCCGAAGTTGTCGTTGTATGTTCGTTGGATACCCCTATGGTCAAAAAGGGTGGAAAGTGTACGATCTTGCCAAGAAAGAATTCATCATCTCACGAGATGTTGTGTTTCACGAAACAGAATTTCCTTTCGCTGAAAGCACTCCGGTTACAGAATCTACTCACCGCATTCCGCTGTTACAAGCTATTGATGATGATTGGGAAGCTCCGTTACTCGATAGGGGGAGTTCACATGGTGTTGATACAGCACAGACTGTTGCTCTAGATTCTGAGCTGTCTGTTCCCGAGGAACTTGTTGTTCTAGACACCGTGGTATCAACGCCATCCTCACCAATAGTTCCGTCTACAGAGACCACTTCCTCTGTTCCTAATGTTGAGACTCAGGACTTAGGCCGCGGTCAAAGGGTTAAAAATCCACCTGCAAAACTACAAGACTACGTGATCTACAAGGCATCTTGCTCTGAAGTCCCATCTCTCACTCTCGCCTGCGCTCCATCTGCGTCTTCTGCAATGATCAACTGTAAGTTAACATATCCCTTGGATGATTACATATCTGATTTAAATTTTTCAGTACATCATCGAGCGTTCTTAACCGCCGTCACATCGGTTGTTGAACCTAAACGGTACTCTGTTGCGGTTAAGAACAAAGAATGGCGAGTTGCCATGCAAGATGAAGTAGAGGCACATGAACTCAGTGGTACATGGGAGCTTCAGTCACTTCCACCGGGTAAAGTAGCAATCGGTTCCAAGTGGGTTTACAAGGTCAAGTACAACTCCGATGGTACGATTGAACGTCATAAAGCTCGACTCGTTGCAATGGGTAACAACCAAGTAGAAGGAGATGATTACGAAGAAACATTCGCTCCGGTTGTTAAAATGACTACCGTTCGTGGTCTTCTGGCACTTGTTTCTGCTAAAAACTGGTTTGTTCACCAGATGGATGTTCACAACGCATTTCTACATGGTGATCTACATGAAGAAGTGTATATGGGTTTACCTCCTGGTTTTAGTCATTCCGATCCATCTAAAGTTTGTCGTATGAAGAAATCATTGTATGGCTTAAAGCAGGCTCCTCGGTGTTGGTTCGCAAAGCTCACAGATGCGCTACTGCAGTACGGTTTTCATCAATCTTACTCGGATTATTCATTGTTCACCTACACAAAAGGACAACACGAAGTTCGGGTCCTAATCTATGTGGATGATCTGATTCTTGCAAGTAATAACAAACCCCTGCTCTCGCAGTTCAAGGAGTACTTAGGGTCTTGTTTCCGTATGAAAGATTTAGGAAAGCTCAAATATTTCTTAGGCATCGAAGTTGCAAGAGCTCCTGAAGGAATATTTTTGTCTCAACGCAAGTACGTTCTTGATATTATCAATGAGTGTCGTCTTCAAGATGCAAGACCAGTCTTTACGCCCTTAGAACAGAACCACCAACTCGATGCGGATGAGGGTCCTCTGTTTCATGACCCATCCCAATACCGGCGGTTAGTTGGTCGTCTGGTTTATTTGGCCACTACTCGTCCCGAACTCTGTTACTCCATCCACTTGCTTTCCCAGTTCATGAAGTCTCCCCGCGAGGCTCATTGGCAAGCTGCCATCCGTGTGGTCCGTTTTCTTAAAAGCTGTCATGGCCAGGGAATATTGCTCCGGTCAGACACGAACCTAGCTCTGTCCGTTTTTGTTGATGCCGACTGGGGATCATGTCCGACGACCCGCCGCTCCTTAAGTGCATTTGTTGTGTTACTAGGTGGATCGCCTATCTCTTGGAAAACCAAGAAACAGAAAACAGTCTCTCACTCTTCCGCTGAAGCTGAGTATCGGGCGATGGCAGCTGCAACAAAAGAGATTAAGTGGATAGTACCGCTGATGCAAGATCTTGGCCTTCCCGTTACTTCTCCGGTTGCGTTCTTCTGTGATAATAAGGCAGCCATTCACATCGCGGCTAATCCCGTTTTCCATGAACGAACGAAGCATATTGAGCGTGATTGCCACAGTATTAGAGATGCAGTCAAGAGTGGTCTCATTTCAACGAAACATGTACGCACGAAGGATCAGATTGCGGATTTATTGACCAAGGCGTTAGGACGACCGCAATTTGATGCTTTAATGTCCAAGTTGGGTGTTACGGATCTCCACTCTCCAACTTGAGGGGGAGTAATAAGATATAGATACGCTTCTAGTTATTGTTTATCTATAGTTAACAATATCGTCATATTATAGTTATCCTTAGGAATAGATAACTCCAAATCTTAGCTAAAGATATACCCAAGTTATGTATATAAAGCACCGTCGTATACCTTGTGAAGAAAAGTCAACAAGAATATATTTTCAGTCCATCTTTACAGTTATGATCTACTTTTCTAACATTTATTAAATGTATAACGATATTGTTATCAGCAAGGTAATTTACAATTTTTTTTTTTTTTTTGAAATCATATGAATATGTTGCTAAAGAGTAATACGTGTTCAAACAATGTGTTCAAAATACACAGACAAATGTCAATAATTTATTGCCAAAATAATGTTCACTTAGTATAGATGCAAAAGCAATTAATAGTGAAATAAAATAAAATGGGCAATTTTAAGATTTTCCAAGACCACCATACCATATATAAGTGGACTATTTTCTTTAAGATCTAAAAAATTAACATCATTTTTAATCCACTTTATACAAACAAAAATATGATTAGGAATATATGTAATCGAAGAAATAATATATGGGGGAGGGATCCTAAGGACAAAGATTTTATACATGAAGATAGAGAGTACCGTCTTGCAGGTGTTTACGACAAGGTTATGTGAATCTTCAATACCGCTCGTTGATTATCGACCTACTGCTAGTTTGATATGTTCACAATTATCCTAAACCAAACTTCTTACCCCCTTGGTAGATCCTTACTTCTCGGAAATGTTTCTTACTCTCAGATCCTTTCGAATGCCCACCGGCGATCCAATGTTGGACTCTATCGACAATCCCCACTATTCCGGTTTTATTCTCGTGCTCATCACTTTTCTCGAACTTTGACTTCCTATTATGGAAAGCTCGCAATGACAAACTCTTCAACAATCTGGACGTATCAGCTGAGTTCACAGTCCAATTAGCAACTCATGAAGCCTTATCATGGAAACTTGCGCAAACTCTCCCGGACGCGGATAAAGAAGACCAGGACACGGGTAATCAGGCCACAGAACAACCCCGACCGATAGATCAGGAACGAAACCATCACAATTTTGGTCTAAAGTGCTAAGTTGATGCGGCCTGGCTGAGCAGAACATCGACGATGGGACTGGGTTTCGTACTGCTTTTTGACGATCAGGACAGGAAGTAGAGGATGCTCAAATATCCAATCCTTGATACATGCGGAACTAGAAGGGCTCATATGGGCAATGAAAGAAATGATCTCTGCACAACATCAGACGATGACGTTCGAGACGAACTGTAAACAGCTAGTCTCAATCATTGATCGGGAGGAAGAATGACCATCTTTAGAAGCAGAGTTATATGAATTTAAAGTCCTTCGTGGAAAATTTTTAGATTTCAAATTAATCTTTATTTATCGTAATTTAAATGTTCGTGCGGATGCTCTCGCTAAAAAGACACGATCACGCAAACACCTTTTCTCTTTTGTAGTTCTTGGAACTGGGCTGGTTGATACTAGCCTAGATGTCTATGTTGAATAAGAGATGTTACTTTGATGCCAAAAAAAACTACATGAGTTAACTTCATATGTTAATCAAATTGAAAAGAACGTGTTGTTTCACCTACTCCCTAGACTGTAGTCGATCACTGTGCCCAAGCTAACTGACTCCATAAATTCTCTTCCCACTGATACCCTTGAACTAATTCCTTCACTCACAATAATACCTTTAAATCTCTTTGCTATTCATCATACTCATTTGTCTTGATTTCATATGTAACTGATACCCACACTTGTTCTGAAACCACATTGTCTTGCTTGCAGGCTCGGGTCAAACCACTTTACCTCTTCCTGAAATATATCTTGCTTCTCGGGTTCGGGTTCGGCCTCGTGTTCGCATCAAATCGTCCATCATGTCATGCATCAACAACCTCAACAACACTGGAATGGTTGGACCTTTGAAATTATTTAACAATAACACATCAAGTGTCTATTCTTTCTCTCAGCCACACCATTTTGTTGTGGAGTGTATGGACAGCTTGTTTGGTGAATGATCCCATGTTTTGCTAGGCGTTGTTTGAAACTAGATTTGTTATATTAGTGGATAACCACGCTCTTTGTTGGAAGAGGACACAGGCTTATCCTGATTCACAATCTGGACGGCCTTGCCCTTTTCCTTGTCCTTGCCAAGTTTCTTAAACTTCTTACCCCCTTGTACCATAAGTACATTTGGAGTGCCCTTCTTGATATTAGGCTCAGCTGTTTTGAGCATGCCATGCAGTTCAGTCAACGTCTTCGTCAAGTTGTTCATGTTATAGTTCATATCAAATTGATCATAGCTTGACGGCAGTGACTACAGGATGATGTCAGTAGCCAACTCTTGGCTAATGGGACAATCCAGTTTCCCCAGGTTATCAATATAACCCATCATCTTTATGACATGAGGACTAACTGGACCGTCCTTTGGTAGCTTGCATTCAATGAGAGATTTAACCGTCTGGTATCCTACAAATTCATACATTTCTCTGTTTAAATAGGAGAGTGGACAAAATACACAGACATCGTCAGTTTAAGCTCAAAAATGATTTTTGGAGCCTAAATTTTTACAATTGAGCGCTAACATGTAGACTTTTTTTTGGTTTTGGCGAAACTTTTCCCAAAATTTCCAAAATTTCCCCCCTCCCTCTCTTCCAAAACAGATATTCATTTGTTAAAAAAAAAAGAAGAAAAAAACACAGATTCATTTTCCTCTCTTCTCTCTTTCCGACTGTGACCACTTTACCGGTCCTTCTCCTTCACCACGATCTCCGATCCTTATCCATCTTGTATTTCTTATCCTTCTCCTCCAATTCACACCAAAAAAACTCCCAAGCACCTCCTCTAAATCCCTAAAATCCCCAAAGCTCAAAACCCTAAGTTTGTGGACAAGGATGTGTTCGTGGACGACGAAGACGATGAATCCCTTATCCTTCGGGATATGGAAGAGCGTGAAGCCGTATCCGATGGAGCCTTCTCAGATCGACTGGAAGTGAATCGATTCTCGTCTCGATGCACATACATCGCCTGATTCTCACGATTCTGAAAATATGATATAAATCTGTTCGCTCTTTGAAGGTTTCTTCTGCTTGTACGATTAGATTGCGTTTCTTGATCTAGGGTTAACACTCACAGATCCGTTGATGTTTATGTTGTGTCTGTGTTTCTCGTTTATTCTGAAAATTGATCGTGGATGTCTTGTTCAGCCATTGCTAAATCCATTGAGCTCCCTGACACGATTGAGAATGCTGGAGAAACACTTATCCAAGAGGTTATTCATTCACAGTGCCTAAATGATTCCCTTTCTCTTTGTTAGTTTGTTGTTCCAGCTTGAGAAAATATGAAAATTAGTAAAACCTAAATCTTGCAAGCTCTATGTTTTGTATACAGGTTGCGATTAAAATGAATGAGTCAGCAGGTGATGGGACAACCACTGCAATCGTATTGGCTAGAGAAATGATTAAAGCTAGATCTTTGGCAATTGCTTTTGGAGCTAATGTTGTTTCCGTGAAGAATGGAATGTACAAGAACAGATTTGAGCGGCTGGAAAGAGGAAGAGAAGTAAGGATGAGGAGAGAAGTGATTAACCTATTTGATTAGGGAAACAAAATCGTAGCTGTGAAAAATAAACGATCCTACGGTTGTGATGTAGTATGTAATACAATCCGAGTGATCTTTTCCTATTGGTCCTCAGCTTATGGAAACTTATTCTTTTTAAATCACTTTTAAAAAGTTTTTTATATGCATTACTCATAAAAATATTATATATTAATAAGTTTATGATCAATTAATAAAATATAAACAATATACCTTAAATGATTTACAATTTTTTCGAGTTTAGGGTTTATGTTTAGGATTTTATAGAACAAGCATACATTCATTATATATAAAAACATAAAGTCTACTTTTGTATTTTCTAATGTTAAATGACAAAAAAAAATGTTTAAGTGTTTGGGATATTGGAATATAGGTTTAGGTTTAGGAATTTGGAATATATGTTTAGGGATTATGACATTATAATATATGTTTAGGGTTTAGGATATTAGAATATAAGGGTTATGTAGAGTTTATGAAAAGATTCTAAACCCTAAAACTATACTATAATGTCCTAAACCCTAAACCCTAAACTTATATTTTAAATCAAAAATTCAATACCCTAAACCATAAACAAATGTTTGTGAGATTTTAACTTTTACATTAGTTAACCCTAAATCCCATTTATATTAGTTTGTCAATGAAAATTTCCAAAGGTAAGCTAACAATTCTTACCCTAATTTTACAATACCCTAAACCCTAAATCAAGTGTGAATCATAAATCCTTAATATTAGTTAGATTTTTTTAATATAGATTTGTTATATTTAGATAATATTTTATGATTGATAATTTAAGGTTTAAAGTATGATTTATGAATTTGGGGTATAAGGTTAGGGTTTGATGTTTGGGGTATAGGTTAGGGTTGAAACCCTAAACCCTATTTATACCCTAAAATTATTTTTTTTTCCAAAAAATTTTATTTTATATTTTCTTTGTTTTTAGCCTTTAATATGTACAGTTTTTCTAACTTGTTTATAACAACAAAATACATGTTTTTATGACAAAAAAAACAATCAACTCCTTTTTTGGTAGTGTTAATAGATGAATTTTAAATATTAATGGTACAAGTAAAGAAATGGGCAAATTGTGCACTTGATAAAAGATGGAACTTGATATCAACCACACGTACAAAGTCTTTGCTCACAAGACTCTTCTTCTTTCAACAGACTAGAAACTACTGAGCATGTCTCAGGGCCTACGTGCAAGACCTTGCGCATCCCATCTCCATAAGCCTTTGTTCAGAAGTATCTTTCAAGATCGTCATTGATTTTTGGGAGTTAACATTGTATGCCTCCGATGACACGTTCTGAATCTTTGATACCTGCTCTTTGACAGAGGCAAGGGTTTGCTTCCATGCTTCCTGAGATGTATCATCATCATCACCATCCAAAACACTCTTCTCCTTCTCCACCTCAACACCTGATTGTTCCTGTTCCAAGGCTAATAATCGATCATCAAAAACACCCATAAACACATCTTCTCTACATCCCTACACAAACCAATAAATACATTCTCTGCTTTCTAAGGAATTGAAGAGGAAGGCCTAAAACCGAGGAACATACCTCTAGCAGTTCCTTGATACACAAATTGACAAGAGGCACCTCAAATCCAAATTCTTTCATGGCATCTCGTGCTGCATCCACTCGCATCAGTCCAGCCTGCTGCAAGAAGGGAACAAAATATACCAGTTTAAAGCCCCTAGACAACAGAGAGAAATCATAAAAGAGAAGAACACCCATCAAATTGATTTCTGCTTCTATTTCTCATTGAGAATCAAAAGTGAGAAACCTAAGAACATTAAAACTAATCAGAAACTAAGAAAGAATTCTACAGCATCTCCTACTCTCCCAAGTCCCAAACCACCATCTCATTGATCTGTTCAACCTCTTTGTAACATTAAACCTTACCTTTTTTCTTCCTCTAGGTGCCATTCTCTGTGATTTCTGAAGAAATCCAAAGACAAAAAATGTTATTTATAAGTCTGTGTTCTAAAATCAAACAAATGGAGGAAAACCAAAAGCGATCCGTTTTCAAAACCTATGCACAGATGACAGAACAACACTGCGGGAACAATACTGCAGGAACAATACTAAAATCGTCTAGAAAGGAAGAACAGAAATACAAAACAGAGAATTAAAGTGAAGAGAATCATAAGTAAATCTTCAAAATTAATGTATCAGTTTCACAAGTCACAAGAACCAAATCACAAACACTAATCTTCTATAGACGATCATCAAAAACGAATTTGAAACAAAGAATGAGTTAGATACATCTAAATACATAACATAGAAGAAGGAAGAAGAGATTTGGTACCAGAGAGTCGCTGACTTACCAGAGATTTAGCAGTGATTTCACAAGAATGTCCAAGCGCAGTTATACTCTGCACCAAAGAACACAAATTTAGAGCTGAGAGCAAAGAAATCTAATGCTAATGCTAAAGCCAAAGTTGAGCAAGACAGCATGAGTAACTTTCGTAGTTCCTTCAACGTTGATTTTGATTAAGTTATTGAGCAATTCTTCGTCAACCTCGTGAAAATACTTGGCGTAAGGGTACGAAATCCCAGCGTTGTTGATCAGAATCCCGATCTCCAAACCTTCGATCGTCTCTTTGATCCGCTTCACACCTTCATCGGTATCTCCGGAGAAATCCATCAACACGGTCTTGATATGGGTGTTACTGTACTTGGATTTAATCGAATCCGAGACATCTTTGAGCTTGCCGGGATAACGAGCGACGAGGACGAGGTTAAGCCCTTTATGGGCTAACTTAAAGGCGAAAGCTTGACCAATACCGTCGGTCGGTCCGGTGATGAGTGCCCAGGATCCGTATCGCCGGAGATTCTTGCTGGGTCGGAGGAAGTAGATGTAGAAAAATCTGAGCAGAGAGAAGTTGACCTTGAGGATGGAAACAGAGCCGAGAGCGAAGAGAATGAAATGAAAATCATGAAACAGACACCGAGTAAAATATAAAATAAGCAAGACATGACTATCAGCTTCCTAATCACAAGCAGATCTTAGGGTGAACATAGATCGAAAGAAAGATAATGCAGAGAGAAGAGGGATGATTTTTTTGGTCAAGAGGAGAAATTGATTTACACAAAAAAAAAAAAAAATTTGCCCAAATCCAAAACATTTCGGTGGCAAAACGTTTTTTGGCTAAGTGTTTTGCCTCCAAAATGATTTTTCAGCTATAATAGTGATTTTTGGGTTCCTGCTTAATGAAATTCTTTCTTAGCGCGGATTTAATGCTACTATAGAGTTTGGATCCGATTTTAGCACTTTCGGTAGCAGTTCATGAATTAGTGCTACAACGGCCTGCTACCAATGCCCATATTTCTTGTAGTGTCATGTGCATAGGAGATAAGATTATCTGTAAAAAATTAGATCAAACATTGAGTTGTATAAAATTGAAATTGATTCTATCAATAAAGCGTATAGAAATTATAGTAAACAAAATATCTTACTATCATTCGATAAATTAATATAGGGTTGAATCGACACAGAAATAATTTATATTTAAAGAACAAACTTTTAAAACGATAACGAACCTCCTTTTTTAGGTTTTTCCTGTGTTTTCCTTCCATATGGTCTAGGATTAATATTTACGGAATTCTGTGTAGGATATCCCCATGTATTATGTACTGTGCTTGACTCTGTAGATAAGAAAGCGAAAATTAAATTTATACATTTTTGCATAAACTAAAATTAATTAATAAAAACCTCCAAACTAATATTTTATAAACATATAAACGAACCTGAATCCTGAGAGAAAACACGGCCAAGTCGCTTCTGTCTTATAATGTTCATCCTAGACATCCGAGGACTCGATACATTTGTAACATTCATGAATTGAGTTTTTTGACTGGCCTTCCACCTGATAGATTCGAAAATGTGAGAAAGTAAAATATATGAACATATAAACAGATTATAAAATAACATAACTTACATTTTCTAATGGAGGTGGTGGAGGAGTGTTTGTAATAATGGAACCCTATTTTGAGATGCAGTCAAACAACTACTTGAAGGACTTCCAATTATGTAATTACTTTGTGTAATTGGCCTTCCAACTAAGAAATATAGGAGATTAAACTATATTTAGATGATATCAAAGACCAAATTGAACCAATCGTTATAATGATTCATTATATAAGAAAATTACATTTTCGTAATTGGGGTGGAGGAGGAATCTGTTCTTTTTCCAACCCATACAGTAATGGCTTCTTACGCTTCATTGCTAATCTCGACGTATAAAAAAAAGATTGTAACAGAAAATACTATATTGATACGGTGTTAGAGAAACAATTAATAAGTCGTATCATCAAAATATTGAAAGCTAGGTTCGATAAACCATACCGTAAGTATATGAGGACAACGATGATAAAATATAAATGTTAGACTTTCACATTGGCATAAAACCCTTCTTGGATTGCTCAAAATGTGTAGGACTTTGTCGATTTAAGAATCCTGACTTTGTCGATTTAAGAATCCTGACTTTGTCCTACCAGCTCTTTTGGATCTCTATCTTTAGATCCAAAATCCAAGAACTACGTGGCTTTACCCATGTCAATCATTAAACCAACTCCCAAGCTAGTCCTTTACTGACTACCGCGTTGGGACGTTATATCCGAGAATCAGTATGTCATCGACATACACTTTGAGAAATGCAATATCGCTCCCACTAATCTATTAGTAAACACACAGTTCCGCTTCGTTCCTGTTCAAGTCAAAACCTTGACTACTTCAACAGAACGAAGATTTCAACTCCGATATGTTTGCTTCCATCCATTAATGGATCGATGAAGCTAACTTACATAAAATGTAATTTTTCGGAGTCCGGGCTCACTTTCGCTTCTTTGAATTTCGCAGATTCGTCGCTTTCAATGATCATCAGATCATGCGAACTTTCAATGATTATCAGGTTCAACTAATGACGAGAAATCACTCTCGAATTAGTGACTGATTCTTTCATATCTGCGAACTTCAGGCTCCACAGGTGTAGATTCTACAGAAATCTGTAAATCCTTCCGCTGCTCTCCCTCAATAGGTTAAGCAGCCTCCTGTATTTCTCGAATTTCTTCGAGTTGTACTTTTACTCCCACTGTTCTTCTTGGAAAGTGACTTCCCTTCTTAGAAAACAGAATGGTCGTAAAAATACATTTTACTCCCACTGTTCTTCTTGGAAAGTAATTTCCCTTCTTAGAAAACAGAATGGTCGTAAAAGTACCGAGCCTTGGTTTCCCTAAGAAAACTTCGAGTTATACTTTTACTCCCACTGTTCTTCTTGGAAAATAACTTTCTGTTCTTCTTGGAAAGTGACTTCCCTTCTTAGAAAACAGAATGGTCGTAAAAATACCTTTTACTCCCACTGTTCTTCTTGGAAAGTAATTTCCCTTCTTAGAAAACAGAATGGTCGTAAAAGTACCGAGCCTTGGTTTCCCTAAGAAAACTTCGAGTTATACTTTTACTCCCACTGTTCTTCTTGGAAAATAACTTCCCTTCTTAGAAAACAGATTGGACGTAAAAGTAACAAGCCTTAGTTTCTCTAGGACAACCAGCGAAGTAGCACAACTACAAATACTCAGTAAAGACAAATTTGGATCGATTCCAATCCACATTAACGTGGTGTCTTTCAACTGATATTCGTGGAACTATTTCAGCGTAAACTTAGATATTTTAGAGCGTCATTCTTAAATAATATCATGGAAGATTCGTGTGACTCATCTTTAATCATTTCTAATAAGATCTGATTCTTTCTCACAGAAACACCTTCAGGTTTTCAGGAGAAATGAGCTGTGAAACGATTTCACACTCATTCTGATGATCACATAATCAATGACTTAAGCATTCTCACTCGTGATTTTAATCCAGAGTCTTAATACTTTTGTCATTCAGATCCTATACTTCATTCTGGAACTCTTTCGACCATGTCAAAGAATTCCGACTTGTGTCTCATCAAATGAACACAGTCACACTCACTGAAGTAATCAGTAGAGACAATGAAGTACAGGAAAATTTTCTCTGGCATTACCGCTCATTGGGCCACATACATCAGTATGTTCCAGGTCCAATAAGCCTTTGGGCCTTTCTCTAGCTCGGCTAAGATAGGCCCTTTTTCCTTTTGGTCCAGTAAACAGAATTCAAGTCTCATAAGACATTTTATCAAATGAGCCCAAAAGTCCATGACTATGGGATTTCTGAATCCGACTTACTCTATGTGACCAAGACTTTATGCCAAGAAAAATCAGGTTTAATTCATCAGATTTAAACCAATTCGGTATTTATGTTACATTTAGGCACTCTTTGGTTTAAGATATAAAACCCATTCCATGAATAGGGTGCTACAATTAATATTTCATTAAGATCAAAAGAACAAGACTTGTCTTTTATCAAAATGAAAAACATTCAAATTCTTACAAGAAAATGAAAGACAATTCTGCTTAAAGCAGGTACATTGTAGCAATTACTTAATACAAAACCAAGCCTAAAAGGGATCTATAAGTGAAAACCCTACGGCTGAGGCAGCATCCCAAGCTCCTTCCAGACATGTAGTTTCACTTGCCCTTCCTTCAACGTTCTACTGTTGCTTAGGCTCTGCATATTATCACAAATATCAGTGCCACAACCAGTATCCAATACCTTTAAGGACGTTCTACTGTTGCTTAGGCTCTGCATATTATCACAAATATCAGTGCCACAACCAGTATTCAATACCTTTAAGGTAGAACTTGAAGTAATAACATGAATACCTGAGGAAGTAGTCTCATACATCGACTTTAACTCCTCATCATCTTCCATGAATTTAATGCAATCTCTTTTTCCAATGCCCTGTCTCCTTACAGTAGCAGCACTTACCAACGTAAGAGGTATCTGACTCGGGCTCAGAAGACACACGCTTGCCATGATTCAAAATCTGGACAACTTTGTCTTCACCCTTGTCAGCATTAGGTTTAGTAAGCCTACCCTTCTCATTCATGAGATTGTACAGGGTACTCTTCACGTTTGGCTCAACTGTCTTGAGCATATCATGCAGTTCAGTCAGCGTCTTCGTTAAGCCTTTCTTGATATAGTTCTTTCTGAACTTATCATAGCTTGACGGCAGTGACTGCAGAATGATTTCAGTTGCCAACTCTTGGCTAACTGGATAATCCAGTTTCCTCAGGTTATCAATGTAACCCATCATTTTACTGACATGAGGACTCACTGGATTATCATTTGGTAGCTTGCAGCTAGTGAGAGACTTAACCAACCGGTATCTCTCCACTCTTATCTGTTCCTGAAATTTCAATTTCAGGCTGCTGATCATCTCTATTGGCGACTCGATGTTCTCATATTGCTTTCGCAAATCTGAGTCCATGGTAGCCAATATCAGACCACGCACATCTACCGTATCATTATAATGCTTATTCCAAGCATTATATACTGCATGAGAAGCATTGGACCCGATCCTCACGGGGAGAGCTCTCTCAAGGACATAGTCCTTTCTCTCCTGTCTGAGGACTAGCCTCAGGTTCCGTGACCAAGTCAAGAAATTTGATCCGTTCAGCTTGTCCATCTTAAGGACAGACCGGATCGAGAAAGTGTTTTGATTGTTTGTGCTAGTCATAACTGAAATTAAGATAAAAGGATTTTAGTTAATATGTTCAATATGATTAATCTCGTATTAAATTTTAATATGATTAATCATGCATTATATTCAATAACATCAGTTACCCTCAATAGAATATAATGATTCCAAGATCCACATATAACTAAGATTAAAGTGGGCCACTGGCCGTCACCCAATATTAGCTTATATCGGTAAGCCCTATATCGGCTAATTATATCCGTGATATAACTCTTGGTTGTGAATCTGGGCCCGAGGCCCAATCCACTCTGATGTCTCAAGGCCCGGGACTCCCGATGGCCTAGTCAAGAAAACCAGACTATACAGTCATGTAATCATTAATGTCTGGGACTCCCAATGACATTTATGAATCACAAACCGTCTTATCCACGCAAAAGCAGACACCCTCACACTGTAAGGCCATGAATACAATTGAATGGGCTTCGACAGCTGACATAGAATGGACAAGACATCCAACGCTTGATATTATTTGAGGTTCGTAGGTTTATTTAAAATTCATTCCCAAAATAGAAGATTACTATTTCGGGAAACTTTCTATTTTTGGAAACCTACTATTTTAGGAAACTTTCTAAAATTGGAAACTTTCTAAAAACGGAAACTTTCTAACTTTAGAAATTTCTTTAAAATCCAAAACCCGCAAATCCAGAAACTTCTAATTTAAGAAACTTTCTAATTTCAAAATTTCGGAAACTTTAATTTAAAATCGACTTTATAATTCTATAAAATAAATTTTAAATTATTCTGAAGAAAGACTCAAATAATTGGCCCAATTGTTTTAACTTCTTGGCCCATGGCCCAAGAATTGGTCCATGTCCAAGACATGACCCAATTGTCCAATTAAATGACATAACCGGTCTGGTTCATTAAAATTGGTCTAACCAAATTTTAATTACTACGATGACCACAATTGTCAACCGGTTATTTACTAAACCGGATTTTCTCAATTTATTTGGTCCAACCAAATCAAATTAGAAAATCCTGGTTTAGGCACTAAATCCAATAATTCTTTCGACATTGGATTTCTTGTCCCGGTTTAACCAGACTTAATAAAATTATTAAATTTGTTTATTAAACCAGGACGAATTAATTTTAATCAAAATTAAACCGAGCCTTAAACCAACCATGTCGATCGATGGACCAACCGTGTCGATCGATCCATCAACCACATCGGTCGATGCTCTCAGCATCGATCCTGCATCGATCGTGCATCGATCCTGTATCGATCGATGCTCTTACGCATGCACGGATCCGAGCCAAAACCCTAACCGTGTCGATCGATGTGCACCAACCGCATCGGTCGATGCACCAATATCGAACCTGCATCGATCCTGCATCGATCGATGCTTTCACGCGTTAACAGGGTTATCCGATAGACTGTATCGACCGATCCATGCGATCGTATCGATCGATCCATGCGATCGCCGATTGTATCGACCGATCCATGCAATCGTATCGATCGATACATGCGATTCTGGCCGATTCTCATTCTCTCGGATCAGATCGCACACCAAATCATATAGCTTGATCATGCGATTTTTCATATGTTTAGGGTTCAATTCTTGTTACTTAAGTGATTTATCTTATCAGTAGTTGATTCAAAACACTTCTAAACAAGAAAAACAATCCTAAACTTGAATCTAAACAAGAAAAACCAGAACCTAAAGCTCTGATACCACTGAAGGAACGTTTAGTTGATCCTGATTCAATTCTTAGATTCATATCAACCTAAACATGCGATCTAGGTTCTTCTCAGAATAGAAACAATAGATGATCTCACCTTATACCTGATTTGCAGCGGAAAGGGACGGTATGTCTGAGATCAGAGAGCCACCGAGAGATAACTCCTCCAGAGGTTCACACACGCACGCAAAAGGAAGCTGGCTGCTAGACCACGAGGAGGGAGGCGACAGACAGAGAGAGAGTTTACGGCTCGTTTTAGGGTTATCTTAGAAAGAACCAGACCCGAGTTTTTATTTATAAAACTCGCCTGGTTTCCTCTGCACTGTGTCGATCGACACACCTTGTGTATCGATCGACACACCGTGGCCAAAAACCTTTTATTCTCTTTAAGTACAGTAAATGCCTAGCACTTTTACCGTACTTCTGCTAAGCCGTTCCTATAACTTTCCTGTTAGCTTAGGCGTGTGACCCATATGGGATCATATAATAAAGGCAATAAGTCCAAGACTTATAGATCATGAGCGGACTCTAGCAAGCCATCATGACCCCCAGTATTATATGACTTATGTCTGATCATTGACATACTCTTACTTTCTAGAGACAGTACCGAGATTACTGGACACAATTCCAACAAGACACACCATTTACACACTTCTGATTAAAATGTTTAGATCAACAAAACTAAAAACGTTGAAGAACTCTTTAGTTTTTACCCTTTTCGCTTTCAATTTGTTAGCCATGTGAATCCGTTCGCGGTTACAATGATAAATTTCATTATCGGCTTCAACGATTTTAGCCTTAACGATTCTCTTCACACCACTCCTCCTCTTCCTCAGAGGCATCTCCGGGTGGGTAAGCTATCACCGTAAAACACTGCGTAGTCGTCTTCCTCGATGGTTTATCTCGTTGATAGATCTCAGTTTCACTTCTCGATTAAAGTTGCCGATCGAAGTCGGAGCACAGTAGAATCGGTCCACTCATTTGGTCCTGCACTGCGAAATCGCCAAAAAGACAACAAAGATCAGACCTTTATATTATACCGAGGAGGCCATGAACAATCAGCAAAATTTAACTCTTAATTACAAAAAGCAGAATCATGGAAATTTTCTCGGGATTTACCCAAAAGAGACGACATGGAAATCTATAGAGCGAGGCTCTGAAGAGTACGCTTGGATGTCTCGGTGGGATGAAGATGAGTTGAGAGTTTGAGCGGCTGGAAAGAGGAAGAGAAGTAAGGATGAGGAGAGAAGTGATTAACCTATTTGATTAGGGAAACAAAATCGTAGCTGTGAAAAATAAACGATCCTACGGTTGTGATGTAGTATGTAATACAATCCGAGTGATCTTTTCCTATTGGTCCTCAGCTTATGGAAACTTATTCTTTTTAAATCACTTTTAAAAAGTTTTTTATATGCATTACTCATAAAAATGTTATATATTAATAAGTTTATGATCAATTAATAAAATATAAACAATATACCTTAAATGATTTACAATTTTTTCGAGTTTAGGGTTTATGTTTAGGATTTTATAGAACAAGCATACATTCATTATATATAAAAACATAAAGTCTACTTTTGTATTTTCTAATGTTAAATGACAAAAAAAAAATGTTTAAGTGTTTGGGATATTGGAATATAGGTTTAGGTTTAGGAATTTGGAATATATGTTTAGGGATTATGACATTATAATATATGTTTAGGGTTTAGGATATTAGAATATAAGGGTTATGTAGAGTTTATGAAAAGATTCTAAACCCTAAAACTATACTATAATGTCCTAAACCCTAAACCCTAAACTTATATTTTAAATCAAAAATTCAATACCCTAAACCATAAACAAATGTTTGTGAGATTTTAACTTTTACATTAGTTAACCCTAAATCCCATTTATATTAGTTTGTCAATGAAAATTTCCAAAGGTAAGCTAACAATTCTTACCCTAATTTTACAATACCCTAAACCCTAAATCAAGTGTGAATCATAAATCCTTAATATTAGTTAGATTTTTTTAATATAGATTTGTTATATTTAGATAATATTTTATGATTGATAATTTAAGGTTTAAAGTATGATTTATGAATTTGGGGTATAAGGTTAGGGTTTGATGTTTGGGGTATAGGTTAGGGTTGAAACCCTAAACCCTATTTATACCCTAAAATTATTTTTTTTTCCAAAAAATTTTATTTTATATTTTCTTTGTTTTTAGCCTTTAATATGTACAGTTTTTCTAACTTGTTTATAACAACAAAATACATGTTTTTATGACAAAAAAAACAATCAACTCCTTTTTTGGTAGTGTTAATAGATGAATTTTAAATATTAATGGTACAAGTAAAGAAATGGGCAAATTGTGCACTTGATAAAAGATGGAACTTGATATCAACCACACGTACAAAGTCTTTGCTCACAAGACTCTTCTTCTTTCAACAGACTAGAAACTACTGAGCATGTCTCAGGGCCTACGTGCAAGACCTTGCGCATCCCATCTCCATAAGCCTTTGTTCAGAAGTATCTTTCAAGATCGTCATTGATTTTTGGGAGTTAACATTGTATGCCTCCGATGACACGTTCTGAATCTTTGATACCTGCTCTTTGACAGAGGCAAGGGTTTGCTTCCATGCTTCCTGAGATGTATCATCATCATCACCATCCAAAACACTCTTCTCCTTCTCCACCTCAACACCTGATTGTTCCTGTTCCAAGGCTAATAATCGATCATCAAAAACACCCATAAACACATCTTCTCTACATCCCTACACAAACCAATAAATACATTCTCTGCTTTCTAAGGAAGTGAAGAGGAAGGCCTAAAACCGAGGAACATACCTCTAGCAGTTCCTTGATACACAAATTGACAAGAGGCACCTCAAATCCAAATTCTTTCATGGCATCTCGTGCTGCATCCACTCGCATCAGTCCAGCCTGCTGCAAGAAGGGAACAAAATATACCAGTTTAAAGCCCCTAGACAACAGAGAGAAATCATAAAAGAGAAGAACACCCATCAGATTGATTTCTGCTTCTATTTCTAATTGAGAATCAAAAGTGAGAAACCTAAGAACATTAAAACTAATCAGAAACTAAGAAAGAATTCTACAGCATCTCCTACTCTCCCAAGTCCCAAACCACCATCTCATTGATCTGTTCAACCTCTTTGTAACATTAAACCTTACCTTTTTTCTTCCTCTAGGTGCCATTCTCTGTGATTTCTGAAGAAATCCAAAGACAAAAAATGTTATTTATAAGTCTGTGTTCTAAAATCAAACAAATGGAGGAAAACCAAAAGCGATCCGTTTTCAAAACCTATGCACAGATGACAGAACAACACTGCGGGAACAATACTGCAGGAACAATACTAAAATCGTCTAGAAAGGAAGAACAGAAATACAAAACAGAGAATTAAAGTGAAGAGAATCATAAGTAAATCTTCAAAATTAATGTATCAGTTTCACAAGTCACAAGAACCAAATCACAAACACTAATCTTCTATAGACGATCATCAAAAACGAATTTGAAACAAAGAATGAGTTAGATACATCTAAATACATAACATAGAAGAAGGAAGAAGAGATTTGGTACCAGAGAGTCGCTGACTTACCAGAGATTTAGCAGTGATTTCACAAGAATGTCCAAGCGCAGTTATACTCTGCACCAAAGAACACAAATTTAGAGCTGAGAGCAAAGAAATCTAATGCTAATGCTAAAGCCAAAGTTGAGCAAGACAGCATGAGTAACTTTCGTAGTTCCTTCAACGTTGATTTTGATTAAGTTATTGAGCAATTCTTCGTCAACCTCGTGAAAATACTTGGCGTAAGGGTACGAAATCCCAGCGTTGTTGATCAGAATCCCGATCTCCAAACCTTCGATCGTCTCTTTGGTCCGCTTCACACCTTCATCGGTATCTCCGGAGAAATCCATCAACACGGTCTTGATATGGGTGTTACTGTACTTGGATTTAATCGAATCCGAGACATCTTTGAGCTTGCCGGGATAACGAGCGACGAGGACGAGGTTAAGCCCTTTATGGGCTAACTTAAAGGCGAAAGCTTGACCAATACCGTCGGTCGGTCCGGTGATGAGTGCCCAGGATCCGTATCGCCGGAGATTCTTGCTGGGTCGGAGGAAGTAGATGTAGAAAAATCTGAGCAGAGAGAAGATGACCTTGAGGATGGAAACAGAGCCGAGAGCGAAGAGAATGAAATGAAAATCATGAAACAGACACCGAGTAAAATATAAAATAAGCAAGACATGACTATCAGCTTCCTAATCACAAGCAGATCTTAGGGTGAACATAGATCGAAAGAAAGATAATGCAGAGAGAAGAGGGATGATTTTTTTGGTCAAGAGGAGAAATTGATTTACACAAAAAAAAAAAAAAAATTTGCCCAAATCCAAAACATTTCGGTGGCAAAACGTTTTTTGGCTAAGTGTTTTGCCTCCAAAATGATTTTTCAGCTATAATAGTGATTTTTGGGTTCCTGCTTAATGAAATTCTTTCTTAGCGCGGATTTAATGCTACTATAGAGTTTGGATCCGATTTTAGCACTTTCGGTAGCAGTTCATGAATTAGTGCTACAACGGCCTGCTACCAATGCCCATATTTCTTGTAGTGTCATGTGCATAGGAGATAAGATTATCTGTAAAAAATTAGATCAAACATTGAGTTGTATAAAATTGAAATTGATTCTATCAATAAAGCGTATAGAAATTATAGTAAACAAAATATCTTACTATCATTCGATAAATTAATATAGGGTTGAATCGACACAGAAATAATTTATATTTAAAGAACAAACTTTTAAAACGATAACGAACCTCCTTTTTTAGGTTTTTCCTGTGTTTTCCTTCCATATGGTCTAGGATTAATATTTACGGAATTCTGTGTAGGATATCCCCATGTATTATGTACTGTGCTTGACTCTGTAGATAAGAAAGCGAAAATTAAATTTATACATTTTTGCATAAACTAAAATTAATTAATAAAAACCTCCAAACTAATATTTTATAAACATATAAACGAACCTGAATCCTGAGAGAAAACACGGCCAAGTCGCTTCTGTCTTATAATGTTCATCCTAGACATCCGAGGACTCGATACATTTGTAACATTCATGAATTGAGTTTTTTGACTGGCCTTCCACCTGATAGATTCGAAAATGTGAGAAAGTAAAATATATGAACATATAAACAGATTATAAAATAACATAACTTACATTTTCTAATGGAGGTGGTGGAGGAGTGTTTGTAATAATGGAACCCTATTTTGAGATGCAGTCAAACAACTACTTGAAGGACTTCCAATTATGTAATTACTTTGTGTAATTGGCCTTCCAACTAAGAAATATAGGAGATTAAACTATATTTAGATGATATCAAAGACCAAATTGAACCAATCGTTATAATGATTCATTATATAAGAAAATTACATTTTCGTAATTGGGGTGGAGGAGGAATCTGTTCTTTTTCCAACCCATACAGTAATGGCTTCTTACGCTTCATTGCTAATCTCGACGTATAAAAAAAAGATTGTAACAGAAAATACTATATTGATACGGTGTTAGAGAAACAATTAATAAGTCGTATCATCAAAATATTGAAAGCTAGGTTCGATAAACCATACCGTAAGTATATGAGGACAACGATGATAAAATATAAATGTTAGACTTTCACATAGAACTAATTAACCTGGTTTCAAAGAAAGCAAAAACTTATGATGATATGAAAAATAATAAATTCATTAGAAAACACCAATTCACGCAGAAACGGCGATATATTTTTATGTGAACAAAAAAAAAGAAGACATCGAATATAGTATGCGTATGGAAAATTGTTAGGGTTTTTCTTTTGTATATTTTGTTAGGTTAAAAGACCAGGGTTCGTAGATTTAGTATATATTGTGTAATATTCGTAGATTGTATTTAGATTTCATGATCTTATATTCCGATTCATGATGGTTTTACAAATAAACATTAATGTCGGTCTCCAAAAATTTAATTCGATAATCGTAGATGATAATTAATTAACATGGTTTTAGTCTAACACATAGTATTGTGTTCCACATTTTTATGCTTGGTGATTAGTCGTTTTTTAATAAGAACTATACATATCATAAGAATAACTATAATAAATAATTAAAAATAAAATTAAATATAGTTAAACAAATGTAAACAAAATAAATCCATCAACTCCAAACATTTATATATTAGCGATGTCAAGTCAATGTTCGAGACGAAGTACATCAGAAGAGATATTGAGGGTCTAAAATGTGATCCAATTGCTTTGGTGAACGGAGCCCTACACCAAAATAAATATCCCACAATTTAGTAAATAACAACAATTTGTTTAAAAACTAACATAATTTTGCTAATATACCACTGCTTATACTCCTTTACATCTTCAATATCTGGAATTGAAGTTGTGAAATCGCCCCAGAATCGTGGACATATGGAGCACTTAATTCATATACAAATAATTAAAATTAGTAAATTTAGTACATCTTGCAATTATGTTCTAAAATTATAACTAAGAAATTAAATTTACTACAAAACCAAGCTTTACATACCCTCATTATAGTTGACACGCCAAAACCTAAGCACGGCAACGGTTTCATAGTCACCAATTGAATGCCAGTAATCATGAAAATCGACTGTAGATTTGCCTAATGTTATGCATTTGATTGACGTCCCACTAAAGAAAAATAGAATTATAAGATAAGTATTTCAATAGGAATCTATACATATTAATATTAATAGTTCATATTGTATCAAGAAAATTTTCTACTTACTCCATCTCTCTGATACGAAAGTTAATTGTTTTGTCGTAATTGTTTCGGCCATGCCATGTACTTTGAATTTTCCTAACATGACAGATTACTCCAATCAAATCTAAAAAAACAATGAAACCAAAAGAAATTAAAATTCTGATATACAAATGTTTAGATAATATACCAAAAATCTAAACATCCATATGAAATCATATTACCAATGGTGTACGCTGGAGAATGTAAGTAGTCCCTTATACTCCACATGCCCACAAAATGTTAAAAATGATTCTGACTTATTGTATAGAAATTTGTAATGAGCGTGTTCTCGTTCATGACAATCTTTTTCCTATTGATATTGTTTCTAACATCACTTTTGATGTACATTTGAAAAACTTCAAAATTTTCTATATATTTCCAGTCGCCGACTTGAAAATGCCACAAATCTAATGTTTGGAATGTCTGATTGGATCTGATAACCCTACATATGAGAAGTTATGGTAATCAATAAAGAGAGTGCATATATGATAATAAAGAGAGTGCATATATGATACAATAATCTTACTAGTTCATCACATAAAATCACATGGCATGTTTCACCATGGAGAGAAGAATTTGTGAACCATCTTCTTACAGTTTTCACACGAACTCGCCAGTTATCTGTTGAGTCATCGACATGCCATAACAATGAAAAAGCTTCCATTTTTTTAGGATCTGAGAATATGGTAGATGTTTAAGAGAGAGATGATTTGGAATTTGCCAAAAGGGCATCAATATATATAAAGAGAAGACAAAAGGTTATATTTGGAAATCATTAATAGCGGAGAAATTGTTTAATTTCCAATATACAAATATAAAAATAAATAAAGGATTGTATAATAAAGGATTGTAGCATATATAAGTTTACAAATAACCATTATTGTATATTACAAAATCTTAGAATACATTGTACTCTTGATCTCATATGTAATAGTTTTATGTTTAAAGACGATTTGTATTATGGAGTTGGCTTAATGAATAGATGTTTTCGTTTTTAATCATGGCCATTGAAAAAAATTCTATAATGAACCGACAACGATTTAATATTTTCTTAAACTGTGTGCAAAACTGAACCTAAAAAGTAATCAGAAGTGGAGGCTAAGAATGGGGTCATGATGACCTATGTTTTCAAATCAAATCATAATTAATGTATAGAGGAAGTTGGAAATCCAAAAGATCTACATAAGATCACAGAAAGAGAAATTCATGCTTAAAAATATAGAAAAATGTGTTGGAAATGTTATTTATTATAAAATGTGTTCTTATATATTTGTCGTTTATGTAAAGCTTGATTTGTATCATTTCTATTAAAATAATTCCCAAAAATGTTTATAAAATCTTTAGATTGTTTAATTGTATTACTCCATTCTCCATTTTCTTGTTTCCATATTTTCTCTCATGTTGTCTAATTAATTTGTAGTTTTCATATTTTATTTGGTCTTTTTAGTGTATTTTTCATAAACAATACCTCAATGTCGAAATAACCCTAACAAACTTTAGGTTAATAAAATAAAGTTTATAAACACCAAAACAACCCTAATACATATTTGAAAAAGCAGACTAAAATAAGAAATAGTGACTATCTTCCAGGGACATCTCTCTGGTTCGCAAGGAAAGCTTCAATGGGTTCAAACTCATCCAGCATATCTTCAACTTCAGGTCAAGGAGGGTTCAGTAAAATATCAGACAATCCATCTCGTGTCTCTACTTCAACATCTGAAGTATCACCTGCAAGAAACTGATGTTTAGTAAATATCTAACGCTTCTAGTTAGAAAAAGATGATACATTTAAAACAATGAAAAATTACCTCCAAAACGTTTCATCTTCCAGAATCTCAAAACACAAATAACAACATCACGTTTAGAAGCATCTAATCTCTTTGTGAAGTCATGGGCGCGAGTACTTAAGCTATACATCTTAACTGGCTACCCCTACAAAATGTAAGCAAAAATAAATTACAAATATTATTTGCATGTTAGACAAAGAACAACTACTCTATAACCTAATAGTTGATATTACCGTGAGTCTTTGATATAAAATATTCTTTTTGATGATGATGGGTTGTCAACGTCTACAACCATGGGTCCTGAACTGCACAGCAGACCCATAACATCTGCAAAATACACGATTATGTTAAAACAGTAAATAATAAAATCACAAAAATTATACAAACAAAAATCTAACATACATACCAACAGCAACATTAGTAGGAGTTGAGTAATTTTGGACTTCTTTGATAGTTAAGAAATCAAAGCAATGTTTATCATTAATGGCATCTTTTATTCTCCGGATGCTAGATCCAGTACTTATACAGAGAATGTATTCAGACTTCGTTTTCCGAAATCTGGAAGAATCATAGGCAACCTTGACACATCGTATGTCAATCCACTTCCTTTCTTCTCTCTGCAAACCTTTATAGTCGGAAGAATAGTCTTGAGCAAGAACCAATTCCATCTTTGTACCCTAAACCAGCAATGATTGAAATAAGTTTATATATATCTAAATATATAAATTTAAAAAGTTAATATACAATACTTATAATTTTTAGAAAACAAAGTTTCTGTTTCCACTTACCATTTCATCAGTGATAACAAAATTCCTGTATAACCATTGCTCATGAACGTGATACTCATACGCCCTTAGCATTTTTACCTTAAAATGCCAATCTTCTGTTGATCGGTTAGCCTCTGAAAGAAGATTGTATCTCTCCATAGATTTCTTTTGTTAAATTTGTAAATTTTTAAAACGGTTTTGGATCTTTAGGAGAAGAGAAATGAGTTTTTTTCAATGAATATAGGAAATTCAAGAGACTATCTATACTTTTAAAGACACTTCTTTAAAAGAAACCGCCTAGAAAAAACCGCCATCAATAAACTTAGTTTAACGTTATATGCATTTAATAAATTAGTTTATCAGTAAGGTATTTCGGTCATTAATATTTTTTCCAGAATGATGATAAGAAAGTGATCATATAGACTAAATGATCATTTATTCCTATTAATTTGTACATACCAAAAAACATGCAAATAATAAATGATAAACACAATAATATATGAGCTTCATATCTTGGTCTACCCATAGTATTTAGAGTAACAATGCCAGACAAAAAAAAATTATCTAAAAAACAAATAACAGAATATAAAGGCAGTATTGATAAAGATAAAAAATGGTAATCAAATTTATTTATGTTTATGCTGCTCGTTTGCGCTTGCGTTCATTTTCTTCTTGTTTTTCATCTTCCACTCAATTGTATCACTATTAGGATACGAAATATTGTATAGCCGAAAGCAACACACTCCATGCGATGACTTTGTCTTTGGTGACTACAAATTTATAAAATATAAAAACAAGCAAGTCATGTTAGAATTATTTCGTAAAAACCATTAATTTGTAAAGTAAAAGAACATGTCTGAGTACTTACATTAAGGATTTTCCATTGTGGAATATTCCTTTTCCATACAAACTTGTTCCCTAAACGATTAATGGAATTGTTTGACCAAGAGGAATATTCTCCATCACTTAACTTCAAATTCGGAGACTACAAATTTAATAAAAATGCACATATGAAATTAATGCTAGAATTAACATGGAAAATAAATGTATTTTCAAAAAACAAAGCATTAATACTTAATGACTTTGCAAGTAATATTGTTCGTTCTTCATATGAGTATGTTAAACGTTTTTTTGGTTGGTGTTCGATAATAGTTTCGCTTAGGCCTCTCTGGATGTGGTAGAGGGTTTGGTCCTCTGTTTTTTTTCTTTCCTCTCTCTTTTTTTGAGTAGAGCTCCTTCAACCGGCATTCATTGCTACGGTCATAATTTTGGCATTCTGTCATCTTTTCTTTCCTCTTTTCTTCCGTAATATCATCACTTGCCTTTTCCTCCTCACGAATTACTCCAACAGTGAAGAAATATGGCAAGTCAGGGGATCCTCTCCAAATTTTATGCGCAAATCTCTATCAATCTCTGCTCTCCACTGATTGATCCCCTTCCAAAA
Source organism: Orychophragmus violaceus (assembly GCA_030180135.1). Taxonomy (NCBI): domain Eukaryota; kingdom Viridiplantae; phylum Streptophyta; class Magnoliopsida; order Brassicales; family Brassicaceae; genus Orychophragmus; species Orychophragmus violaceus. The sequence continues at coordinate 103,912,930 of CM058237.1, read as the reverse complement.
AAAATCTTTTGCTCGTCGTTTCTGTCTGTCAACGTTCTCAACTCCGGCGACGTCCATGGCTGACTTTCTGCAGAACGCCCGTAACGCAATGAAGATCATTGACGATGAACCGATCACCCTTCCCGATGACCCACGTTTCAGAGTTTTTAAATAAAACAAATGCAGTTTACTGGGTAGATTGTTAAACCCAGAGGCTCAATCCATGTCACGGATGATCGAAGTCATGCCTGGCCATTGGAAGGTGTATGGACGAGTTCGCGGAATTGCTTTATCACGAGATAAGTTCCAGTTTATCTTCGATAGAGAAGAAGACCTCCAAATGGTTCCAGATGAACGTCCTGTTTCTTTCAGTCATTGGACTATGCTTTTGGAACGTTGGGAAGAGTCACCTCCTAATGATTATCTGACAAAGTTCGAGGTTTGGGTCCGAATAAGAAACATCCCTGCAAATTCTACACCATAGAAACCATGGAAACTCTGGCCAAGGCGGTAGGGAAAGTAATCGAAGTAGCCTATGATCAAAAGGCCTCGCAGAAAACTGATTTTATCAGAGCAAAGGTCCTCTTCGACGTCGCTAAACCTGCCTTGGAAGAGAAGAAGCTAAACCTTCCAACAGGGGACTCGGTTATCATCTCTTACGAGTTTGAGAAGCTACGGAAAAAGTGTTATCACTGTTACTGGCTTACTCACGACAAAACCCATTGCCCCTTGTTGAGAAAACAAGCTCCTGCTCCATCTGCTCATCCTCTTTGCTCTCAGGGTACGCTTGTTTCTGAAGGAAGATCAATGATGGTGGAGAGGGAGAAACAAAGGTCAGTGCTCGACGGTCCTTCAGGATTTCCCCCTCTGTTTCCATATGTGATACCCCGTATCCAAAAATATGGCCAACGGGCAGAAGAAAAGTCAACAGGGGCAAAATTGTAATTTTTGCCAAACCCAGGGGGAAAATGGTAATTTTGCCAAAGTTCGAGACGGAAGCCGAGACGGGCCAAATGTTCTCTTTCTAAACCATAAAGAACATTTAGAAGACCAGACGTGGAAGAAACGGAGATTAAACGAGTTTTACGGACTATCGAGAAAGGAAACCGATAGAACCGATAAAACTTGTAAAATCCATAACAGGAGCTACGGGTGTCCGTTTGAGGCGATTCAAATTTATAAATTCATCTAAGAGCATCTGGAATCTGAAAATGAGACTTGGTGGATTTATAGAAGCATCTAAAGGGTTTTTAAAATATTCAACGTAAAACCGGTTTTTCCGAGAAATCGATACAATGTTCGGGCAAGCGAGAAGATCCTCTAAAGGCCACAAAAAATCATGAAATCTTTACCACAGCTTAATGAGAAGATATAGAAGAAATGGTTGAAAGGATTCATCAAGATTCAATGCCTATATTAAGTTATATATTTTAGATCATTAATATGACTAAAATTCCAAAATAAATTCAAGGGAGCTTGGACTTGGTTTGGGATGATTAGAGCTGATCTCTGAAGTCATTATGGACCTAATGCAAGCCCATTTACAAGCTTGTGCCACGAAATTATGCAAGAGAGAAGAAGAGCCTTTGTGAAGTCATGATTCAATGAATCTACAAGAAGGTTTTAAGTCCAAATCCAAAGGGCTTCTAAGTGGGCTTTCTATACATGAGATGGATGATAAAAAGAGTTGTTTCTGGCCCTGCATGGAGTGGTTTCGTGGCTAAGAGAGAGGAGGAAGAGCTGTCAAGATTTTGTGTCAACAACTCACATGATGTGGTGTCATTTAGAGAAGAGGAGGCTTGCTCTCCAAGGTTTTTCACATGCATGGGTGTTGATGTGTCAAGAAGGGGAAGAGATGTGTCATGAGACACTTGTCTCCATTTTGTTGAAGAAGAAGAAGAAGAAGAAGAAGAAGAAGAAGAAGAAGAAGAAGAAGAAGAAGAAGAAGAAGAAGAAGAAGAAGAAGAAGAAGACCGGAGGAGGGAATCTGGAGGAGGAGAAGCCGGCGGAGGAGGAAGACCGGAGGAAGGAGAAGAAGATCCGGAGGAGAGAGAAAGCTGGAATAGAGAGAGAGAGGCGTGGAGAAGAGAGAAGTGTGAAGAAGAGGAAGAGAGAGAGAGAGATTCTTGAAGGAGAGAGAGAGCCGGAAGAGAGAGAACCGGAAGAAGAGAAAATGAGGAGAGAGAGAAGATGGTTCGGAGAAGTCGCCGGAGAAGCTTCCTCGCCGCCGTGTCTTCAGCCGGTTCTTCAAGGAGTTGGTTCAGATGGGTTATTGCAAGATTGACGTTGGTTTGGGTGGTTTTGGATCGGTTTAGGTTAACCGGTCAACTCTCGGTCAATGGATGATTTTGACCCGGTTTACCTAAACCGGTCAATTGGGTTATTGATTCATTGGTCAACCGGTTCAGCTGGGTCAACGGTCAGTGGTCAACGGTCAACGCCGCGGTCAACGCCGGTCAACGCGTTGACTCTGGCCGGTTTTGGTGTTGCGGTTCGTGTGCGGGTGTACGTGACATTTCGGAGTTCGTGTTCGTGTGTTCGGGAGGTTCGGGTTTTGTTCGGGGTCTCGGGAAGCCGTATCTGCATCCGTGCCGTTCGTTCCGTCATAAATCACTGTGAGTCGGCTCAAACACCATAGTTATGCATATAGATCGATAAATGGGAAACCGTAGAATTAGGATTGCATACCCGTGTGTGTTGAATTGAATTGTGAATTGATTGATTGAATTAACATTAAACCGGCTAGGGGTAAAGATGCATGCTAGACTTAAACGGATTAAACCTGTTGAGTGCCGTTAGGTGAAGGAATGTTTAGATGAATCCTGATTCAATTCTCTGATTCAGATTATCCTAAACATGCGGATCTAGGTTCTCTTGATTAGAAACAATTATTGATCTCACCTTATACCTGTTTATGCAGCGGAAAGGGATGGTATGGTCAGAGATCAGAGAGCCACCAAGGGATGGATCCTCCAAAGGTTCACACACGCACGCAAAAGAATCTGGCTGCTAGACCACGAGGAGGAGGCGTCGCAGGAGAGAGAGAGAGTTGGCGGCTGGGTTAGGGTTGAAGAGGAAAACAGACTCGAGTTTTATTTATAAAACTCGTCCGGTTCCTCTTGGGCCATTTGGCCGTTCGCGCACTGTGTCGATCGATACATCATGTGCATCGATCGACACACAGTGGTTAAACCCTTTTATTCTCTCTAAGTACAGTAAATGCCTGGCACTTTTACCGTACTTCTGCTAAGCCATTCCTACACATTTTCCTGTTAGCTTAGGCGTGTGACCCATATGGGATCATATAATAGAGGCAATAAGTCCAAGACTTACAGATCATGAGCGGACTCTAGCAAGCCATCATGACCCCCAGTATTATATGACTTATGTCTGATCATTGACATACTCTTACTTTCTAGAGACAGTACCGAGATTACTGGACACAATTCCAACAATCTCCCACTTGTACTGGAATCTCTGTATTCATAATCCTTTTGTCTCAATATCTCGATTAGTCATAAGGCAAGATTAGTGTCATCCTTATAAAGCCTAATCTTGTTCATCGGACTCTGATTCGATACTGACAATCCAAACGACTCGGGACAGTCCGTTTGAGCATGGCCATGCATTTTCCAGTATTCAAATCTCCGATTGGCCTAGAGATATTCACTCCATTTATATTGGAGGGACAAATTCCGTCTTATTCCATCACTGTAAACTACTCATTTCATAATGTACCCAAACAAGGTCCTTATAACTATCGCAGAACGATAGCGTTAGACAATGATCAAAGTGCATCAGTCCATGTGTAGTCACATGCATGCGAACTCAGGTCTAAGGACTATACTCTATAGTCGTAGTGAGAATCTCTTATGACACAGATATAAATATCCTGAAGAGTTCTCATAATCGGGTCTTGTCCGGTCGTATGTTCCCAACATACACCTATGTATTGACTTCGATGCCGCGCATCTATGACACACTGAGACTTTGTCATAAGTCACATACCAATCCAGTCTCTCACGGTTGTTGGTGTTCCAATTTCAACAACCTTCGACTAGGGACATGATGATTTAATCCATCTATCAAATATAGGGTCTGATGATCAAGCTAAATGACTTCGATGACTCAAGATCAAGTCACTTACTTCGATGACCTATAAAATGGTTTATATCACTTTGGAACGATTATTTCATCACAGCTAAAATAATCTTGAAATAATAATTTCATTAAACATAAGAATGTTTTACAAGAACATATCAAATAACTAAATAAAAGCCCTCAAACTCCCACTCAAATTTAGATTACATTTCAATGTCTCTAATGCCTACAGCTTCAGTCAGAAACTCGAGCTTAGGCCTTGGGAGTGGCTTTGTCAACGGATCAGCGACGTTATCATCTGTCTGAACTCGGCTGATCTTGACTTCCTTTCTATTAATGATGTCACGTATCAAGTGAAATCTTCTTAGAACATGCTTGGATTTCTGGTGTGATCTTGGTTACTTTGCCTGAGCTATAGCACCATTGTTGTCACAAAACAGTGCCAGATGAAGGATTGTTTAGTTGATCCTGATTCAATTCTTAGATTCATATCAACCTAAACATGCGATCTAGGTTCTTCTCAGAATAGAAACAAATGATGATCTCACCTTATACCTGTTTGCAGCGGAAAGAGATGGTATGTCTGAGATCAGAGAAACACCGAGGGATGAATCCTCCAAAGGTTCACACACGCGATCACAGAAAACGGCTGCTAGACCACAAGGAACTCGGCGCAGAGAGAGAGAGAGTTTTCGGCTGTGGGATTAGGGTTAATTGCTCAGAAACTCGAGTTTTACCTTATAAAACTTGTCTGATTCCGTTTGGGCCATTTGGCCCAAACACCAATTAACTAGACGGCATTCGCGCACTGTGTCGACCGATACCCCTTGTGTATCGATCGACACACAGTGCCTAAACCGTTTTATTCTCTCTAAGTACAGTAAATGCCTAGCACTTTTACCGTACTTCTGCTAAACCGTTCCTACACATTTTCCTGTTAGCTTAGGCGTGTGACCCATATGGGATCATATAATAAAGGCAATAAGTCCAAGACTTATAGATCATGAGCGGACTCTAGCAAGCCATCATGACCCCCAGTATTATATGACTTATGTCTGATCATTGACATACTCTTACTTTCTAGAGACAGTACCGAGATTACTGGACACAATTCCAACAATCTCCCACTTGTACTGGAATCTCTGTATTCATAATCCTTTTGTCACAATATCTCGATTAGTCATAAGGCAAGATTGGTGTCATCCTTATAAAGCCTAATCTTGTTCATCGGACTCTGATTTGATACTGACAATCCAAACGACTCGGGACAGTCCGTTTGAGCATGGCCATGCATTTTCAGTATTCAAATCTCCGATTGGCCTAGAGATATTCACTCCATTTATATTGGAGGGACAAATTCCGTCTTGTTCCATCACTGTAAACTATTCATTTCATAATGTACCCAAACAAGGTCCTTATAACTATCGCAGAACGATAGCATTAGACAATGATCAAAGTGCATCAGTCCATGTGCAGTCACATGCATGCGAACTCAGGTCTAAGGACTATACTCTATAGTCGTAGTAAGAATCTCTTATGACACAGATATAAATATCCTGAAGAGTTCTTATAAGCGGGTCTTGTCCGGTCGTATGTTCCCAAACATACACCTATGTACTGACTTTGATGCCGCGCATCTATGACACACTGAGACTTTGTCATAAGTCACGTACCAATCCAGTCTCACACGGTTGTTGGTGTTCCAATTTCAACAACCTTCGACTAGGGACGGGATGATATAAACATCTATCAAATATAGGGTCTCATGATCAAGTTAAATGACTTCGATGACTCAAGATCAAGTCATTTACTTCGATGACCTATAAAATGGTTCATATCACTTTGGAACGATTATTTCATCACAGTTAAAATAATCTTGAAATAATAATTTCATTAAACATAAGAATGTTTTACAAGAACATATCAAATAACTAAATAAAAGCCCTCAAAACTCCCACTCAAATTTAGATTACATTTCTATGTCTCTAATGCCTACAGCTTCAGTCAGAAACTCGAGCTTAGGCCTTGGGAGTGGCTTTGTCAACGGATCAGCGACGTTATCATCTGTCTGAACTCGGCTGATCTTGACTTCCTTTCTATTAATGATGTCACGTATCAAGTGAAATCTTCTTAGAACATGCTTGGATTTCTGGTGTGATCTTGGTTCCTTTGCCTGAGCTATAGCACCATTGTTGTCACAAAACAGTGCCAGAGGCTCAGCCACATCTGGTATCACACCTAGTTCAATAATGAACTTTCGTATCCAAACAGCTTCCTTCGCAGCTTCTGAGGCGGCGATATATTCAGCTTCTGTAGTGGAATCAGCAACGGTGTCTTGCTTGGAGCTTCTCCAACTGATTGCACCGCCATTCAGACAAAAGATATAACCGGACTGTGACCGGAAATCATCTTGGTCTGTCTGGAAACTTGCGTCCGTGAATCCACTGACTTTAAGCACATCACTTCCACCGTACACTAAGAACTTATCCTTAGTATGTCTTAGATACTTCAAGATATTCTTTACGGCAATCCAATGGTTTTCACCTAGATTTGACTGGTATCTACTCGTCATGCTTAATGCATAAGCAACATCAGGACGAGTACAGATCATGGCATACATGACAGATCCTATTGCAGATGCATAAGGAATATTCTTCATGCGCTCAAGCTCAGCAGCCGTCGTAGGGCTCTGCTTCTTGCTTAGCGTTGTGCCATGTACCATTGGCGTGAAGCCCTTCTTGGAATCCTTCATGCTGAATCTTTGTAGGACTTTGTCAATGTATGAATCTTGACACAAGCCTATCAGCCTTCTAGATCTATCCCGGTAGATCCTGATTCCAAGAACGTATGCGGCTTCACCCATGTCTTTCATGGAAAAACAACTTCCAAGCCAGTCCTTTACGGACTTCAGCATTGGAACGTCGTTTCCGAGAAGCAGTATGTCATCGACATACAGAATAAGAAATACAATCTTGCTCCCACTAGATTTCTTATACACGCATTGTTCTTCTTCGTTTCTGATGAAGTCAAATTGCTTGATCGCTTCATCAAAACGAAGATTCCAGCTCCTCGATGCTTGCTTCAATCCATAAATGGATTTATGAAGCTTGCATACTTTTCCAGCATTCTTTGGATCTATGTAACCGTCAGGTTGTGTCATATACACATCCTCTTCCAGAATACCATTCAGGAAGGCGGTTTTCACGTCCATCTGCCAAATTTCATCATAGCCACTGGTGAATAGGTTTCATCGTAATCCACACCGTGAACTTGTCTGAAACCTTTTGCCACCAACCTGGCTTTATAAATCTGGACATTCCCATCCACGTCAATCTTCTTCTTGAAGATCCATTTGCACTCGATGGCTTTTACACCAGCGGGTAAGTCAACCAACGAAAACACTTGGTTGACCGACATGGAGTCCATTTCGGAATCAGTGGCCTTGCGCCACTTAGAGGAATCTGGGCCCATCATGGCTTGATTGAAGTTCGATGGTTCATCACCATCAATGATCAAAAGATCATGACAGTCAGTCACGAGGAATCCTTGATATCTCTCAGGTTCGTGACGGATCCTCCCGGATCTTCGAACTTCAGGTACTACAGGTTCAGGCTCTACAATTTCTTGTAGGTCCTCCTGCTGCTCTTCCTCATTAGGTTGAGCAGTATCCTGTTCATCTTGAATTTCTTCAAGCAGTACCTTACTCCCACTGTCTTTCTTAGAGAGAAACTCCCTCTCAAGAAAGTTACAATCCCGGGCAACAAAGATCTTGTTCTCGGAACGTAGATAGAAGTAATAAGCTTTGGTTTCCCGTGGATAACCAATGAAGTAGCATTTGTCAGATTTTGGTGTAAGCTTGTCTGAGATCAATCTCTTGACATAGGCTTCACAACCCCAAATTCTGAGATAAGACAGCACTGGAGCTTCTCCAGTCCATAATTCATATGGTGTCTTTGCTACTGCTTTCGATGGCGCTCTGTTTAGAGTGAACACTGCTGTTAGCAGAGCATATCCCCAAAGGGATATTGGAAGGTCTGTGTGACTCATCATAGATCGAACCATATCCAATAAGGTCCGATTTCTCCTTTCAGACACACCATTCCATTGAGGTGTTCCAGGAGGAGTGAGTTGGGATACGATCCCACACTCTCTCAGATGATCACTGAATTCTTGGCTTAAGTATTCTCCTCCTCGGTCGGACCGAAGAGCCTTAATGCTTTTGCCAAGTTGGTTCTGTACTTCATTTTGGAATTCTCTGAACTTCTCAAAAGATTCAGACTTATGTTTCATCAAATAAACATATCCATACCTACTGAAATCATCAGTAAAGGTAATGAAGTACTGATAGTTTCCTCTTGCATTTGTGGACATTGGGCCACACACATCAGTGTGTATCAGGCCCAATACGTCACTGGCCCTCTCGTTAGGTTTATTAAAGGGGGCCCGTGTCATTTTGCCCATCATGCAGGATTCGCATTTCTCACATGACTCAAAGTCAAATGAGCCAAGAAGTCCATTCGAATGGAGCCTCTTGATGCGTTTATCGCTGATGTGCCCTAAACGACAATGCCATAGAAACGTTCGGTTCTCCTCATTAGGTTTGAACCGTTTGGTATTAATGTTATAAATTGGCGCGGATTGATCGAGTATGTAAAGCCCATTCATAAGAGGGGCAGAACCATAGAACAAATTGTTGCGATTGAAGGAACATAATTTATTCTTAACTGAAAAATCATAACCTTCCAAATCCAACAAAGAAATTGAAATAATATTTCTGCTTATAGCAGGTACAAAATAACAATTATTCAGTTCTAAAATCAATCCCGAAGGTAAAGACAACAAGTAAGTGCCTACAGCTAGTGCTGGAACTTTCGCTCCATTCCCAACTCGTAGCTCCACTTGTCCTTGCTTCAGCCTTCTACTGTTGCTGAGTGCCTGCATATTAGTACAAATATGAGCCCCACAACCAGTATCCATAACCCATGAGGTATTATCAGAAGTAGTTGTATTAACTTCTATAACAAAAATACCTGTTGAAGAAGTCTCAAAAGTCTTCTTCTTCAATTCCTTTAGACCTTCCTGGAATTTCTTACATTCTCTCCTCCAATGCCCTGGTTCTTTACAGAACCTGCATATGTCAGTTGGCCCAGCCTTGGACTTGGGCTTGGGCTTTGGCGTGTCCTTGTCCGCGACTTGGACAGCCTTGGCCTTTCCCTTATCCTTAGCAGAGGATTTCTTAAACCCCTTGCCCTTCTGCACCATAAGCACATTTGGGTCCTTGGCGGTTTTCCTCAAATTGGGCTCCGCAGTCTTGAGCATTCCGTGAAGCTCAGGCAATGTCTTACTCAAGCCATGCATGTTAAAGTTCAGAATGAACTGATCATAGCTTGCAGGTAATGACTGCAGAATGATGTCGCAGGCAAGTTCCTGGCTGATTGGGCAGTCGAGTTTCTGAAGATGATCGAGATAACCCATCATCTTCAAGACATGAGGACTCACTGCCGCATTCGCAGCCAACTTGCAGTCCAAGAGGTTCTTAACTGTTTGAAACCTCTCAGTCCTAGCCTGCTCCTGAAAAAGCGATTTCAGGCTTGCCATTATCTCGATGGGTGACAATACACTCTCGAACTGTTTTTGCAGCTCCGGAGTCATTGTCACCAACATCAGGCAATAGGCATCATTTTCATCTGACGAATGCTTTTCCCAAGCATTATGCAGAGTCCTGGCGGCATTGGCAGGAGGCCTCTCGGGGAGAGGATCACGAAGGACATAATCCTTCTTCTCCTGCTTGAGGACTAGCCTCAAGTTCCTTGACCACGTCAGGAAGTTCGTTCCAGTCAGCTTCTCCTTTTCGAGAACAGACCGGATCGAGAATGAGTTTTGTGTGCTTGTAGTAGTCATAGCTGAAATATATAGATAAAAAGGTTATTAGTTAAAATGTTCAATATGATTAATCTCGTATTAAATTTAATATGATTAATCACGCATTATATTCAATAACATAAGTTACCCTCAATAGAATATAATGATTCCAAGATCCACATATAACTAAGATTAAAGTGGGCCACTGGCCGTCACCAAACCTTAGCTTATATCGGTAAGCCCTATATCGGCTAATTATATCCGTGATATAACTCTTGGTTGTGAATCTGGGCCCGAGGCCCAATTCACTCTGATGTCTCAAGGCCCGGGACTCCCGATGGCCCAGTCAAGAAAACCAGACTATACAGTCATGTAATCATTAATGTCTGGGACTCCCAATGACATTTATGAATCACAAACCGTCTTATCCACGCAAAAGCAGACACCCTCACACTGTAAGGCCATGAATACAATTGAATGGGCTTCGACAGCTGACATAGAATGGACAAGACATCCAACGCTTGATATTATTTGAGGTTCGTAGGTTTATTTAAAAAATTCATTCCCAAAATAGAAGATTACTATTTCGGGAAACTTTCCATTTTTGGAAACCTACTATTTTTGGAAACTTTCTAAAATTGGAAACTTTCTAAAAACGGAAACTTTCTAACTTTAAAAATTTCTTAAAATCCGAATCATGCAAATCTAGAAACTTCTATAAATTAAGAAACTTTCTAATTTCAAAATATCGGAAACTTTAATTTAAAATCGATTTATATTCTTTATAAAATAAATTTTAAATTAATCTGAAGAAAGACTCAAATAATTGGCCCAATTGTTTTAACTTCTTGGCCCGAGGCCCAAGAATTGGTCCATGTCCAAGACATGACCCAATTGTCCAATTAAATGACATAACCGGTCTGGTTCATTAAAATTGGTCTAACCAAATTTTAATTACTACGATGACCACAATTGTCAACCGGTTATTTACTAAACCGGATTTTCTCAATTTATTTGGTCCAACCAAATCAAATTAGAAAATCCTGGTTTAGGCACTAAATCCAATAATTCTTTCGACATTGGATTTCTTGTCCCGGTTTAACCAGACTTAATAAAATTATTAAATCTGTTTATTAAACCAGGACGAATTAATTTTAATCAAAATTAAACCGAGCCTTAAACCAACCATGTCGATCGATGGACCAACCGTGTCGATCGATCCATCAACCACATCGGTCGATGCTCTCAGCATCGATCCTGCATCGATCGTGCATCGATCCTGTATCGATCGATGCTCTTACGCATGCACGGATCCGAGCCAAAACCCTAACCGTGTCGATCGATGTGCACCAACCGCATCGGTCGATGCACCAATATCGAACCTGCATCGATCCTGTATCGATCGATGCTTTCACGCGTTAACAGGGTTAGCCGATAGACTGTATCGACCGATCCATGCGATCATATCGATCGATCCATGCGATCGCAGTCGATACAGACCTCTTGAAATCGCATTCTACCAAATCATATAGCTTGGTTTCTGCAATTTTATGTGTGTTTAGATTTCAATTCTTGTTGCTTAAATGGTTTCTCTTATCAGTAGTTGATTCAAAACACTTTTAAACAAGAAAACAATCCTAAACATTGAATCTAAACAAGAAAAACCAGAACCATTGGCTCTGATACCACTGAAGGATTGTTTAGTTGATCCTGATTCAATTCTTAGATTCATATCAACCTAAACATGCGATCTAGGTTCTTCTCAGAATAGAAACAAATGATGATCTCACCTTATACCTGTTTGCAGCGGAAAGAGATGGTATGTCTGAGATCAGAGAAACACCGAGGGATGAATCCTCCAAAGGTTCACACACGCGATCACAGAAAACGGCTGCTAGACCACAAGGAACTCGGCGCAGAGAGAGAGAGAGTTTTCGGCTGTGGGATTAGGGTTAATTGCTCAGAAACTCGAGTTTTACCTTATAAAACTTGTCTGATTCCGTTTGGGCCATTTGGCCCAAACACCAATTAACTAGACGGCATTCGCGCACTGTGTCGACCGATACCCCTTGTGTATCGATCGACACACAGTGCCTAAACCGTTTTATTCTCTCTAAGTACAGTAAATGCCTAGCACTTTTACCGTACTTCTGCTAAACCGTTCCTACACATTTTCCTGTTAGCTTAGGCGTGTGACCCATATAGGATCATATAATAAAGGCAATAAGTCCAAGACTTATAGATCATGAGCGGACTCTAGCAAGCCATCATGACCCCCAGTATTATATGACTTATGTCTGATCATTGACATACTCTTACTTTCTAGAGACAGTACCGAGATTACTGGACACAATTCCAATACCAGAGGCTCAGCCGCATCTGGTATCACACCTAGTTCAACAATGAACTTTCGTATCCAAACAGCTTCCTTCGCAGCTTCTGAGGCGGCGATATATTCAGCTTCTGTAGTGGAATCAGCAACGGTGTCTTGCTTGGAGCTTCTCCAACTGATTGCACCGCCATTCAGACAAAAGATATAACCGGACTGTGACCGGAAATCATCTTGGTCTGTCTGGAAACTTGCGTCCGTGAATCCACTGACTTTAAGCACATCACTTCCACCGTACACTAAGAACTTATCCTTAGTATGTCTTAGATACTTCAAGATATTCTTTACGGCAATCCAATGGTTTTCACCTGGATTTGACTGGTATCTACTCGTCATGCTCAATGCATAAGCAACATCAGGACGAGTACAGATCATGGCATACATGATAGATCCTATTGCAGATGCATAAGGAATATTCTTCATGTGCTCAAGCTCAGCAGCCGTCGTAGGGCTCTGCTTCTTGCTTAGCGTTGTGCCATGTACCATTGGCGTGAAGCCCTTCTTGGAATCCTTCATGCTGAATCTTTGCAGGACTTTGTCAATGTATGAATCTTGACACAAGCCTATCAGCCTTCTAGATCTATCCCGGTAGATCCTGATTCCAAGAACGTATGCGGCTTCACCCATGTCTTTCATGGAAAAACAACTTCCAAGCCAGTCCTTTACGGACTTCAGCATTGGAATGTCGTTTCCGAGAAGCAGTATGTCATCGACATACAGAATAAGAAATACTATCTTGCTCCCACTAGTTTTCTTATACACGCATTGTTCTTCTTCGTTTCTGATGAAGTCAAATTGCTTGATCGCTTCATCAAAACGAAGATTCCAGCTCCTCGATGCTTGCTTCAATCCATAAATGGATTTATGAAGCTTGCATACTTTCCCAGCATTCTTTGGATCTATGTAACCGTCAGGTTGTGTCATATACACATCCTCTTCCAGAATACCATTCAGGAAGGCGGTTTTCACGTCCATCTGCCAAATTTCATAATCATGAAAAGCCGCAGTTGCTAGTAGAATCCGAATAGATTTCATCATAGCCACTGGTGAATAGGTTTCATCGTAATCCACACCGTGAACTTGTCTGAAACCTTTTGCCACCAACCTGGCTTTATAAATCTGGACATTTCCATCCACGTCAATCTTCTTCTTGAAGATCCATTTGCACTCGATGGCTTTTACACCAGCGGGTAAGTCAACCAACGAAAACACTTGGTTGACCGACATGGAGTCCATTTCGGAATCAGTGGCCTTGCGCCACTTTGAGGAATCTGGGCCCATCATGGCTTGATTGAAGTTCGATGGTTCATCACCATCAATGATCAGAAGATCATGACAGTCAGTCACGAGGAATCCTTGATATCTCTCGGGTTCGTGACGGATCCTCCCGGATCTTCGAACTTCAGGTACTACAGGTTCAGGCTCTACAATTTCTTGTAGGTCCTCCTGCTGCTCTTCCTCATTAGGTTGAGCAGTATCCTGTTCATCTTGAATTTCTTCAAGCAGTACCTTACTCCCACTGTCTTTCTTAGAGAGAAACTCCCTCTCAAGAAAGTTACAATCCCGGGCAACAAAGATCTTGTTCTCGGAACGTAGATAGAAGTAATAAGCCTTGGTTTCCTTCGGATAACCAATGAAGTAGCATTTATCAGACTTTGGTGTAAGCTTGTCTGAGATTAATCTCTTGACATAGGCTTCACAACCCTAAATTCTAAGATAAGACAGCACTGGAGCCACTCCAGTCCATAATTCATATGGTGTCTTTGCTACTGCTTTCGATGGCGCTCTATTTAGAGTGAACACTGCTGTTAGCAGAGCATATCCCCAAAGGGATATTGGAAGGTCTGTGTGACTCATCATAGATCGAACCATATCCAATAAGGTCCGATTTCTCCTCTCAGACACACCGTTCCATTGAGGTGTTCCGGGAGGAGTGAGTTGGGATACGATCCCACACTCCCTTAGATGATCACTGAATTCTTGGCTTAAGTATTCTCCTCCTCGGTCGGACCGAAGAGCCTTAATGCTTTTGCCAAGTTGGTTCTGTACTTCATTTTGGAATTCTCTGAACTTCTCAAAAGATTCAGACTTATGTTTCATTAAATAAACATATCCATACCTACTGAAATCATCAGTGAAGGTAATGAAGTACTGATAGTTTCCTCTTGCATTTGTGGACATTGGGCCACACACGTCAGTGTGTATCAGGCCCAATAAGTCACTGGCCCTCTCGTTAGATTTATTAAAGGGGGCCCGCGTCATTTTGCCCATTATGCAGGATTCGCATTTCTCACATGACTCAAAGTCAAATGAGCCAAGAAGTCCATTCGAATGGAGCCTCTTGATGCGTTTCTCGCTGATGTGCCCTAAACGACAATGCCATAGAAACGTTCGGTTCTCCTCATTAGGTTTGAACCGTTTGGTATTAATGTTATAAACTGGCGCGGATTGATCGAGTATGTAAAGCCCATTCGTAAGAGGGGCAGAACCATAGAACAAATTGTTGCGATTGAAGGAACATAATTTATTCTTAACTGAAAAATCATAACCTTCCAAATCCAACAAAGAAATTGAAATAATATTCCTGCTTATAGCAGGTACAAAATAACAATTATTAAGTTCTAAAACCAATCCCGAAGGTAAAGACAACAAGTATGTGCCTACAGCTAGTGCTGGAACTTTCGCTCCATTCCCAACTCGTAGCTCCACTTGTCCTTGCTTCAGCCTTCTACTGTTGCTGAGTGCATGCATATTAGTACAAATATGAGCCCCACAACCAGTATCCATAACCCATGAGGTATTATCAGAAGTAGTTGTATTAACTTCTATAACAAAAATACCTGTCGAAGAAGTCTCGAGAGTCTTCTTCTTCAATTCCTTTAGACCTTCTTGGAATTTCTTACATTCTCTCCTCCAATGCCCTGGTTCTTTACAGAACCTGCATATGTCAGTTGGCCCAGCCTTGGACTTGGGCTTGGGCTTTGGCGTGTCCTTGTCCGCGACTTGGACAGCCTTGGCCTTTCCCTTATCCTTAGCAGAGGATTTCTTAAACCCCTTGCCCTTTTGCACCATAAGCACATTGGGGTCCTTGGCGGTTTTCCTCAAGTTGGGCTCTGCAGTCTTGAGCATTCCGTGAAGCTCAGGCAATGTCTTACTCAAGCCATGCATGTTAAAGTTCAGAATGAACTGATCATAGCTTGCAGGTAATGACTGCAGAATGATGTCGCAGGCAAGTTCTTGGCTGATAGGACAGTCGAGTTTCTGAAGATGATCGAGATAACCCATCATCTTTAAGACATGAGGACTCACTGCCGCATTCGCAGCCAACTTACAGTCTAAGAGGTTCTTAACAGTCTGAAACCTCTCAGTCCTTGCTTGCTCCTGAAAAAGCGATTTCAGGCTTGCCATTATCTCAATTGGTGACAACACACTCTCGAACTGCATTTGCAGCTCACTAGTCATTGTCGCCAACATAAGGCAATACACATAATCCTTCTTCTCCTGCTTGAGGACCAGCCTCAAGTTCCTTGACCACGTCAGGAAGTTTGTTCCAGTCAGCTTCTCCTTCTCGAGAACAGACCGGATTGAGAATGTGTTTTGTGTGCTTGTAGTAGTCATAGCTGAAATATATAAGATAAAAAGGTTATTAGTTATTATGTTCAATATGATTAATCTCGTATTATGTTTAATATGATTAATCACGCATTATATTCAATAACATAAGTTACCCTCAATAGAATATAATGATTCCAAGATCCACATATAACTAAGATTAAAGTGGGCCACTGGCCGTCACCAAACCTCAGCTTATATCGGTAAGCCCTATGTCGGCTAATTATATCCGTGATATAACTCTTGGTTGTGAATCTGGGCCCGAGGCCCAATCCACTCTGATGTCTCAAGGCCCGGGACTCCCGATGGCCTAGTCAAGAAAACCAGACTATACAGTCATGTAATCATTAATGTCTGGGACTCCCAATGACATTTATGAATCACAAACCGTCTTATCCACGCAAAAGTAGACACCCTCACACTGTAAGGCCATGAATACAATTGAGTGGGCTTCGACAGCTGACATAGCCTGGACAAGACATCCAACGCTTGATATTATTTGAGGTTCGTAGGTTTATTAAAATTTCATTCCCAAAATAGAAGATTACTATTTCGGGAAACTTTCTATTTTTGGAAACCTACTATTTTAGGAAACTTTCTAAAATTGGAAACTTTCTAAAACCGGAAACTTTCTAACTTTAGAAATTTTGTTTAAAATCCAAAACCCGCAAATCTAGAAACTTCTATTTTAAGAAACTTTCTAATTTTTAAAATTTCGGAAACTTTAATTTAAAATCGACTTTATAATTTTATAAAATAAATTTTAAATTAATCTGAAGAAAGACTCAAATAATTGGCCCAATTGTTTTAACTTCTTGGCCCGAGGCCCAAGAATTTGTCCATGTCCAAGACATGACCCAATTGTCCAATTAAATGACATAACCGGTCTGGTTCATTAAAATTTGTCTAACCAAATTTTAATTACTACGATGACCACAATTGTCAACCGGTTATTTACTAAACCGGATTTTCTCAATTTATTTGGTCCAACCAAATCAAATTAGAAAATCCTGGTTTAGGCACAAAATCCAATTTTCGACTTTGGATTTCTTATCCCGGTTTAACCAGAACTTAATAAATTTATTAAGTCTGTTTATTAAACCGTGACGTTTTTAGGTTTTAATTAAATTAAACCGAGCCAAAACCCTAACCGCATCGATCGACGCTCTCAGCATCGATCCTGCATCGATCGTGCATCGATCCTGCATCGATCGATGCTCTCACGCGTGCACGAACGGTTAACAGATTTGGCCGAGAGATTCTCGCGAGATCCATGCGATCGTTTGATCGATCCATGCGATCGTGGTCAATCTCTCGCGGTTGCAACGATCGATCCATGCATTACATCGATCGATGCAATGCGATCTCAGTCGATGCAAAATCAGTTTAGGTCGCATACCAAATCAATATAGCTTGGTCATGCGATTTTTCAACTGTTTGTTTAGGATTCAATTCTTGTTTCTTAAGTGTTTTAATCTTATCAGTAGATTGATTCAAAAACACCTCTTTAAACAATCCTAAACATGAATCTAAACAAGAAAAACCAGAACCAATAGCTCTGATACCACTGAAGGAATGTTTAGATGAATCCTGATTCAATTCTCTGATTCAGATTATCCTAAACATGCGGATCTAGGTTCTCTTGATTAGAAACAATTATTGATCTCACCTTATACCTGTTTATGCAGCGGAAAGGGATGGTATGGTCAGAGATCAGAGAGCCACCAAGGGATGGATCCTCCAAAGGTTCACACACGCACGCAAAAGAATCTGGCTGCTAGACCACGAGGAGGAGGCGTCGCAGGAGAGAGAGAGAGTTGGCGGCTGGGTTAGGGTTGAAGAGGAAAACAGACTCGAGTTTTATTTATAAAACTCGTCCGGTTCCTCTTGGGCCATTTGGCCGTTCGCGCACTGTGTCGATCGATACATCATGTGCATCGATCGACACACAGTGGTTAAACCCTTTTATTCTCTCTAAGTACAGTAAATGCCTGGCACTTTTACCGTACTTCTGCTAAGCCATTCCTACACATTTTCCTGTTAGCTTAGGCGTGTGACCCATATGGGATCATATAATAGAGGCAATAAGTCCAAGACTTATAGATCATGAGCGGACTCTAGCAAGCCATCATGACCCCCAGTATTATATGACTTATGTCTGATCATTGACATACTCTTACTTTCTAGAGACAGTACCGAGATTACTGGACACAATTCCAACATTAGGTTGGTAGTAACATTGCGTGATGCATTCATATAGTTGTTGCATGATTAGGGCCGTATATGCATATATATATATATATATATATATATATATATATATATATATATATATATATATATATATATATATGTAAGTAAATAACGGTATGAAATGAATCTATATACGGGAATTAAGACGAGTTAAAATACGGAAGTTAAACCTGAACAAACGTATAGAATATGGAATGGTATCGGGGTTCCCGAGGTTAAATGAATTAAGTAATGAAAGATGAGACGTCGGGAGTTTAGTAAGCTTCTAGCTCTAAACCGACGGATCATGGACTGTTAAAAGATACTTAGGAAAGATTAAGAAATGAGAAGTGTTGTGGTTGGTGAACCGTCTACGGGTTAGCAAGCTGCTAATCCAAGGTAGCGGGTGTAAATTGGTTAAAAGACGTTAGAAACCCTAATAGGCCTGGTTGTGTGATTGTGTGTCTACTTCGGTGTTGGGCCGAGTAGACTGTTGATTGTGTGATTGTGTTGTTGTGTGGTTGTTGTTGAGCTTTCTGTGCAGGCCTATTAGATCGTCTCGGTGTTGGGCCGAGCGATCCATGTTGTTACTTAACTCGGTCAGGGGACCGGTTAAGTTGTGGTGCTGACTCGGTACGGTGCCGAGTCAGAGCGGTGGTGTGCGTGAGTAGACTTGCGGGATGCGGGGTTGAGTTGATTGTTGTTATTGATTGAGATTGATTGTTAGAGTCCAAGCGAGTTTGCGTGTTTACATTTCTGCACTAGGACTCTAGGGTGCGTTAGATCCCGCAAGTCTAGGTGTTTGTATACGTCCGGTATTTCCGACCCGATTGGATCCTCGGGTAGTTGCCTAACCGGGCCGTGGTGATTTCGGTTATGGCGTTAACCTACTGAGTGACGCCGGTAGGTGTGTGGTCCGGAGAATACGGGGTCATGTCCTAGGGCCGGACTGCATGGAAGCTTGGGTTATCTAGGGGTAGCTTGAATCACCGCGTATCGATGGACAGAGAACGGTGTCCTAGCCGTTGGACTTGGTGTCGACGTCTAGGAGTCGTGGGTTAGTTACTATATCGGTAACAGTGGAAACCCGTGGAAGTTACCGAGATCGTAGGGTCCCAGTGGTGTGTTGGTGTAGTTGGTAGTGCACGGTAGATAGATCGAGTCTCAATCAGGGACATGTGCCGCAGTGCTCCCGATTTCCTCTAATCGCCTTCTTATTCTTTTTGGCAATTGATTGTGTGTGGGCTCTGTTGGATCTCCTAGGATCTAGGGTTTGATATATTGAAATTCAACCAACCTCGTTCTTACCTTGAACTGGCAGCGGAATAAAATGGTGAACGAGATCAGTGGAGCAACGCAGGTGCCTTGCCTCTACCAGATACACACGCACACAAGCTGGAAACGGGATGCTAGTTCCGGATCAATGGGAATCCTCTGTTTCTGGTGTTTCTGCTCTTCTCACTGAGAAAAACTCGACGGCTTATTGTTCTAGGTTGAAAACTATCAAGTTTTATTCGACCTAAAACATAATTAACGGGCCAGACTTGATTAAGTCTTAATTTCGAAAAGCCCTTTCGAAAACCGAATTGTGTCGACCGACACACAAGCTGTGTCGATCGACACAACACCATTTTGTCGATAATAATGTGTATCCAATACGCATTAATATGATCATTACCATAATGATCATTCCCATGTCGTAGCTTCCAGTTTGCTTAGGTGTGTGACCCTATAGGATCATATAATACTGGCAGTAAGTCTACAACTTACAGATTGCAAGAGGCTTCTAGCAAAACATTGCAACCGCCCAGTATTATACGAATGTCTGATCTCGACACACAACTATCATCAGGAGTGAGTACAAGTGTGATTTTAGGACACTATCCCAACAATCTCCCACTTGTACTGGAATCATCAATTCCTATAATCCTTTTGTCTCTATATCTCGATTTGGCATAAGGCAAGATTAGTGTCATCCTTATTAAGCCAACATCGTGTTTATCGAACTCCTGATCTCATACTGAACATTACAAACAACTGAACTACAGTTCGTTTGAGTGCGGCCACACATTTTTCTCAGTATTAAATCTTCGATAGGCCCTTAGATATTTATCTCCTGTTAATCAGGAGGGACAAATCCCATCTTGTTCCATCCCTATTTCAACGCACACTTCATGATATACTTGAACAGTGCCGTTATAGTCGCCAGTTACGGGTCGACGTTTGACAAAGTCAAAGTGTACCAATTCATATGCAAGAAAGCATGATGAACTCAGGTCTGAGGACTATACTCTATAGTCGTAATGAGAACCTCTTATGACACAGATATAACTATCTTGTAGACTTCTCATCAGCGGGTCATGTCCGATCATATGTTCACCAACATATATCTATGTGACTGACTGCGATAATCATATCATTGGCTCCATGAAACTTAGCCAACAGTCACCTCACAATCTAGTCTCTCGCGGTTGCCATTGTCCCACTTTGACAACCTCGACTAGGGATAAAACATAATTTATATCATCTATGATTTATAGGGTTTCATGATCAAGTCCTCAACTTGATGACCTATAATATGACATAAACTTATTTTGGGACCATTATTTAGATCACAATAAATAATGCTGAAATCAAATTTCATTAAACATATCCAAAAGAATGTTTTACAAGAGCATCTTATTATAACTAAAATAAAACTAAAACTCCCACTAGAATCAAGATTACATCTTAAGATCTCTAATGCCTACAGCAGTCGTATGAATCTCATGCTTAGGCCTTGGGAGTGACTTAGTCAGAGGATCAGCTACATTCGCGTCCGTCGGAACTCGGCTGATCTTCACATCACCTCTATTGACGATATCACGAATCAGGTGATATCTCCTCTCTACGTGTTTGGACTTCTGGTGTGACCTGGGTTCTTTCGCCTGAGCAATGGCTCCATTGTTGTCACAAAACAAAGCCACTGGCTCCAAGATACTAGGAACCACACCAAGTTCAGTCATGAACTTCTTGATCCAAACAGCTTCTTTTGCCGCTTCTGAAGCAGCAACATATTCAGCTTCCGTCATGGAATCAGCTACGGTATTCTGCTTAGAGCTCTTCCAGCTCACTGCACCGCCATTTAGACAGAAGACATATCCAGATTGTGATTGGAAATCTTCTCTGTCCGTCTGAAAACTCGCATCGGTGAATCCATTCACCACAAGTTCTTCACTTCCTCCATACACAAGGAATTTATCCTTAGTATGTCTCAAATAATTGAGAATATTCTTGACAGCTGTCCAGTGAACTTCACCTGGATCAGATTGGTATCTACTCGTCATGCTTAACGCGTAAGCTACATCTGGACGAGTGCAGAGCATGGCATACATAATAGATCCTATTGCAGAGGCATAAGGAATCCTATTCATGCGCTCCCACTCAGCATGTGTCACCGGACACTGCTTCTTGCTGAGACTAATGCCATGAGACATCGGTATGAAGCCCTTCTTGGAATCATGCATCCTGAATCTGTGCAACACCTTATCAATATAAGTGTCCTGGCACAATCCAATCAGCCAATTCATTCTATCTCTGTAGATTCTGATTCCAAGAATGTACGCGGCTTCTCCCATGTCTTTCATGGAAAAACAACTTCTGAGCCAAGTCTTGACTGACTGAAGCAACGGAACGTCATTACCGAGGAGGAGTATGTCATCGACATACAGTACAAGAAACGCAATTCTGCTCCCACTAGTATTCTTGTAAACACATGGTTCCTCTTCGTTCTTGATAAAACCAAATTGTTTTACTGCTTCATCAAAACAAAGATTCCAACTCCGTGATGCTTGCTTCGATCCATAAATGGATTTATGAAGCTTGCATACCTTTCCAGCGTTCTTAGGATCAACAAAACCCTCAGGCTGTGTCATATACACATCCTCTTCCAGAATACCATTCAGGAAAGCGGTTTTGACATCCATCTGCCAAATCTCATAGTCATAATGAGCTGCAATCGCTAGAAGAATCCGAATGGATTTAAGCATAGCGACTGGGGAATAGGTTTCATCATAGTCAATACCATGATTTTCTTGAAACCTTTAGCCACCAACCTCGCTTTGTAAATCTGTACATTGCCATCCACGTCAATCTTCTTCTTGAAGATCCATTTACACTCAATGGCTTTTGCACCATTAGGTAAATCGACCAAGGACCATACTTGGTTTTCTGACATGGATCCCATTTCGGATTTAGAGGCTCCAAGCCATTTTTCGGAGTCCGGGCCCATCATTTCTTCCGCGAAGGTCGCTGGTTCGTCACTAACAATGATCATCAGATCATTAGAATTGGTCACGAGAAATCCATAGTATCTCTCGGGTTCGTGACGGATTCTTCCGGATCTGCGAACTTCAGGCTCCACAGGCGCCGGTTCCACAGAACTTTGTGGATCCAACTGCTGCTCTTCCTCAGTAGGTTGAGCAGTCTCCTGTGCATCTCGAATTTCTTCAAGATGTACTTTACTCCCACTGTTTTTCTTAGAGAGAAACTCCCTCTCAAGAAAAGAACAGTCCCGAGCAACAAATACTTTGTTCTCAGATTGGTTGTAAAAGTAGTATGCCTTGGTTTCCCTAGGATAACCAACGAAGTAGCATTTATCTGATTTGGGTGCGAGCTTGTCAGAGATTAAACGTTTGACAAAAGCCTCACATCCCCAAATCCTCAGGAAAGACAGACTAGGAATGTTCCCAGTCCACATTTCATGTGGTGTCTTTTCCACTGATTTAGATGGCACCCTATTTAGTGTAAACGCAGACGTTTCTAGAGCGTATCCCCAAAAGGATAATGGAAGATTTGAATGACTCATCATAGACCGAACCATATCCAATAAGGTTCGATTCCTCCTCTCTGACACTCCATTCCATTGGGGTGTTCCAGGAGGAGTGAGTTGTGAAATAATTCCACACTCGCTCAGATAGTCGCTGAACTCTTGACTCAAGTATTCTCCTCCGCGATCCGATCGCAGAACTTTAATACTTTTGCCAAGTTGGTTCTGTACTTCATTCTTGAATTCCTTGAATCTATCAAAGGATTCTGACTTGTGTCTCATCAAATAGACATAGCCATATCTACTGAAATCATCAGTAAAGGTAATGAAATACTTGTAATTTCCTCTGGCAACAGTACTCATCGGCCCACATACACCAGTATGAACAAGGCCCAATAAGTCACCGGCCCTTTCATTCGGTTTGTTGAAAGGGGCTCTAGCCATTTTGCCCATCAAACAAGATTCGCATTTCTCACATGATTCAAAATCAAATGAGCCCAGAAGCCCATTTCGATGGAGCCTTTGGATGCGTTTCTCATTGATATGGCCCAAACGACAATGCCATAAGAAAGTCGGGTTTTCGTCATTTGACTTAAACCGCTTTGTATTTATGTTAAAGTTAGGCATTTCTTGGTTTAAAACATATAACCCATTATCTAATGGGGCGCTACCATAAAATGTACCATCACGATTAAAAGAACAAACTTTATTCTTAACAGCAAAATCAAAACCTTCCAAATCCAATACAGAAACTGAAATTATGTTTCTGCCAATCGCAGGTACAAAGTAGCAATTATTCAAAGTTAAAACCATGCCCGAAGGTAAGGACAAATCGCAGGTGCCTACGGCCAGTGCAGCAACCTTAGCTCCATTCCCGACTCGTAGCTCCACTTGTCCTTTCTTCAGCGTTCTACTGTTTCTTAGTGCTTGCATATTAGTACAAATATGAGCACCGCAGCCGGTATCCAATACCCACGAAGTAGAACTAGAAGATATAACATTAAGTTCGATAACATAAATACCTGAGTCAGACGCATCATACGTCTTCTTCAGCTTCTTGTAATCTTCCATGAACTTCTTGTAGTCTCTCTTCCAATGCCCTAATTGCTTGCAGTAGTTGCACTTATCCTCAGGAGAAGGCCCGGATTTGGGCTTCGGCTTGGGCTTGTCCTGACTCTCAGTCTGGACAACTTGGGCCTTTCCCTTATCCTTCTTAGGTTTCTTAAACCTTTTACCCCCTTGTACCATCAGTACACTGGGAGTTGCCTTCTTGAGATTCGGCTCTGCTGTCTTCAGCATGCCGTGCAACTCAGTCAATGTCTTAGTCATGTTTTGCATGTTGTAGTTCATGATGAACTGATCAAAACACGACGACAAAGACTGCAGAATCATGTCAGTGGCTAGCTCCTGGCTAATGGCACAGTCCAGTTTCCCCAGGTTATCAATGTAACCCATCATTTTAAGGACATGAGGACTTACTGGACTGTCCTTAGCCAGCTTGCAATCCATGAGAGATTTAACCGTCTGGTATCTCTCTGTGCGAGCTTGCTCTTGAAACAAAGCTTTCAGGCTGTTAATCATCTCAATGGGTGACATCACGTTCTCATATTGCTTCTGCAGCTCAGAGTTCATAGTCACCAGCATTAGACAATTAACATCTTTGACATCAGCTGAATGCTTATCCCAAGCATTTTTTTCTGTCTGCGGGGCATTGGAACGTGGCCTCTCGGTGAGAACTCTTTCAAGGACATATTCCTTGTTATCCTGCCTGAGAACTATTCTCAGGTTCCGATACCATTCCAATAAATTAGATCCATTTAACTTGTCCTTCTCAAGAACGGATCTTAGTGAGAAAGTGTTGATGTGAGTTGAGACAGACATAGCTGTAATTAAGAGAGGTAGAGGTTTTAGTTATAATGCTCAAGGAAATGAGAATTCTTATCTAATAAGAAAACTCGCATTGTATTCAAAACTATGTTTCCTCAGATAAATACAATGAGCCAAGATCCTCAGATCACCAAAATTCGAGTGGGCGACTCGCCGTTACTCAAAATTTAGTCATCTAGGTAAGCAAATCACTGCTAATTGTACCTAGTACAACTCTTGGTCGTAGATAAGACAAACTTTGTCTAATCTACTTTGATGTCTCTGGGCCCAGAACTTCTGACAGCCCAGTCAAGTAAAACCAATCTCTTCTGTCTTGTGATCACTAATAGTTGCACTGGAAATCTATCAATGATCACCTGCATTACTCATGTTGATGTGGATACCAAGGACTCTAAGGATATCCAACAACAACACGAGTCTTGACAGTAGACAAGATCGGGCAAGACATCAAGATCACTTGATATTTGGTTGAGGAAAAGAATTATTTAATCTTGATGTATATCCAATATACATTCAAGAAGTTATTAATTTAATTAAAACATTCAGTTTTATTAATTTTAGGTTCAACTAGAACTTTAAGATTAAATTTGGTCTGGTATATGCAAATTTATGGTCCAACCAATAATTCTGCGAATGGTGTGTCGATCGACGCCAACCATTGGCATCGGTCGATACAACATAATTTAAACCGGTCTTCGATAACCGGTCAAACCGGATCGAATTTCATTAACCGATTCAATCTAATTGAACCGGTTCGGTTTAACGGTCCATGTCGATCGTCACACAACTTTGTGTCGATCGACATTACCAAACCAGAACCAATTGGTTAATTAAAATTAACCAAGCGAGATAACCGGTTTAATCCAATTGAACCGATCTATCTAATCGCATTGCCTGTGTCGATCGACACACCCAGTGTATCGATCGACACAGTAGGATTACGGGTACTCGATCTCAGATCGAAACCCTAAAATTATTTACGAGTTTTCGCTTTGGGTCGACCGACACACGCTTTGTGTCGATCGACACTCTGTGACAAACCCTAAAACAATTTACGCGTTATTTCGCGGCGTGTCGACCGACACACGCTTTGTGTCGATCGACACAGTGCGATTTCAACAGTTTCATCGTTTTCAATAGGCACATAATCCGAGATTAACACTTTGAAAACATGATTTAGCATGCAATATTCAGTTCAACAACATTATTTTTCGAATTAATTGCATCTGATTCAATAGTCTAAACCCTAACAACGCTCTGATACCACTGTTGGATCTCCTAGGATCTAGGGTTTGATATATTGAAATTCAACCAACCTCGTTCTTACCTTGAACTGGCAGCGGAATGAAATGGTGAACGAGATCAGTGGAGCAACGCAGGTGCCTTGCCTCTACCAGATACACACGCACACAAGCTGGAAACGGGATGCTAGTGCCGGATCAATGGGAATCCTCTCTTTCTGGTGTATCTGCTCTTCTCACTGAGAAAAACTCGACGGCTTATTGTTCTAGGTCGAAAACTATCAAGTTTTATTCGACCTAAAACATAATTAACGGGCCTGACTTGATTAAGTCTTAATTTCGAAAAGCCCTTTCGAAACCCGAACTGTGTCGACCGACACACAATCTGTGTCGATCGACACAACACCATTTTGTCGATAATAATGTGTATCCAATACGCATTAATATGATCATTACCATAATGATCATTCCCATGTCGTAGCTTCCAGTTTGCTTAGGTGTGTGACCCTATAGGATTATATAATACTGGCAGTAAGTCTACAACTTACAGATTGCAAGAGGCTTCTAGCAAAACATTGCAACCGCCCAGTATTATACGAATGTCTGATCTCGACACACAACTATCATCACGAGTGAGTACAAGTGTGATTTCAGGACACTATCCCAACAGGCTCGACACGACGTGGTAGTGCGTGATCGGCTGTTTGTTTTGATTGCTTTTTATTTTGGGGTTTCGGGCCGGAATCTATAGATGATAGATAGATTAGAAGCCTTAGTGGGGAGCCGACTCGCTGGGGGATCTTAGATCACTCATTAGACTCTTTTTGTGTTTTTCAGGTTTAGCAGTGACGGGCGCGGGAGGACCTCGGTGTAGTTTCGGGATGGCTTGTGGCGGGATTTTGATTCAATGTTTTCGGGATTTTTCTCTCGGTTCGGCTTGTCGCCAATTTTGTATTGAGCTTTGAGTGTTGTTTGTTGATTGGCGAAATGATTTGTAAAAATGACGATTAAACGTTGTGCTGAACGTTTATTTACTCAGAAATGAATATGCTTTCCTGATATTGTGTTTAGTCCGAACCGACACAACTCACGGAAGTGGTGCAAGGCGTACGACTTGTACTATGGAAGTGAGGATAGCGGAGTCAAGGACGGTTTAGTGCGAGCCTTTGTCTCAAACCGATCTGTCTCTGGCTTCGTCCTGTGACGAACTTTTCCTGTTCGACTTGCTCGGGTTCGATCGGTCATGTTCTTGTTTGATTGTTGGCCTGTCAGCTCGACAGTCAGCGGAGAATGGGAAAGGGGCGTTACAGAAAGGTGGTATCAGAGCATGGTTCTGCATGGTTTTCGAAGCTGTTCATTTCTGAGTGTTTTCCGTGTTTTATCGAGTCAAAATTGTGTCTTACCCAAGTATCCATTAGGAAACCGAGCCGCGTCCGTAAATCCAGGGTTGGGATGGGATAGGAAATTGTGTTATTTGTACTGATGTTTATTTGTGTTTTGATTGCAGTCAGCAACAGAGTGTCCCTGGACGGATTGTGTATGGGTGTGTGCATCGTGTGAGAGATTGCAGTGAGCAGTATGAGTCATCGACGGATGACAGGGGCAGAGTATCGAGCTCTGTTAGAGCAGTACCAGGCAGGTCACAGGCCGGACAGTCACAGGGTTCCCGGATATCTGATCGACCACCAGTTGTTTCACGAGTGCAGCAGGGAGCGAGAGCCGCAGCTGTAGATTGGAGGCCGTTGTCTGATCCATTACCTCCAGCTCTACAGGACGACGCAGTTGGAGGCGTCTATGGTACCACCAGTGATTCAGCCACCAATGCTCGAGACGCATGATGTGCCGTTACCCTCTAGCCTACATGAGTCAGATTTCGTCCCGCTCAGTGGAGTGGACTTGATGGTGGACTCGTTACATGCAGCAGTCGATGTGGATATGGAGCCGATAGACCCGGAGCAGCATTTGTATTGGGAGCAGCACGTTGATGGGCAGATGGCGATACTCGGAGACGTTCTGGAGCAGCAAATTGGACCGCAACATCAGCTAGGATCGCCTCAGAGGTCAGGATCATCATCACTCGGCTTCACCGAGCCATTCTGAGCGATGGAGTCAGCCACAGAAGTTGAGCCGATGTCGACGACAGGGTCGGATGCGCAGTTTAAGTCAGTTACATCACCAGAGGTACCACCGGACGAGCCAGTCGCATCGCCAGAGATTCCACCAGCAGACACGCCAGATTCAGTGCCGCCTATGCCTATATACAGCACGTGTAGCGCCTGCGGAGTTCAGTATTTCCATCTGTATTGGTGTCCACGACCAGTCGATCCGCGTTATCGTGAGACGTATCAGCCGGTGCCGGTCCCTTACTGTTGTCAGGTGTGTGGTATGGACGGTCATCTTGCACCGACTTGTCCGATCACGAGGCCCGGACCGCGTATGTATGATAGCAGAGCCGCAACACGTTGTAGCGCCGACTAGAGATGCACACCCACCACACCCTCCCGGCGCACCTGCCAGTGGTTACCACCGTGAACCGCGATGCCGTTTGTGTTGGGCATTCCGGTCGTGTTGGGGCTGTTAGGACTAGGATAGTTAGGCAAGGTGAGTTTGGGAACTAACTATGTTACTTTTGTGTGTATCTAGATCGGCGATCTTCACATGTTGTTGTCGACATCTCCGGGGTATGATGGTGCAGTTTGGGGGTTAGGGTATGGATGGCGGACGTCTTGTGGTTGTACTTCTGTTTTATCTATGTATGTAAAAACCTCGAAACATGTGTGTGTTGTCGTTTTATGTATGTATGTGATGCAGGATTTTGTACTTATCATTATGGCTTGCATAGTAATTTTTTGCATGCGTGTGATGGTTTTGGGATGCAAATGAATTACCATGTGAAGTCTAATGATGAGCGGAACTGACGACCGTTCTGAAGGATGTTTTGGTTGTTAATCCTGATTCAATTCTCAGATTCAACAGTTCCTAAACATGCGGATCTAGGTTCTCTTGAATAGAAACTTTATTGATCTCACCTTTTACCTGTTTATGCAGCGGAAAGAGAGAACAGGTCAGAGATCAGAGAGCCACCGAGTGATAACTCCTCCAGAGGTTCACACACGCACACCAAGCAGGATGAGAGGCTGCTAGATTGCACCGCCATATATTCAGCTTCTGTAGTGGAATCAGCAACGGTGTCTTGCTTGGAGCTTCTCCAACTGATTGCACCGCCATTCAGACAAAAGATATAACCGGACTGTGACCGGAAATCATCTTGGTCTGTCTGGAAACTTGCGTCCGTGAATCCACTGACTTTAAGCACATCACTTCCACCGTACACCAAGAACTTATCCTTAGTATGTCTTAGATACTTCAAGATATTCTTTACGGCAATCCAATGGTTTTCACCTGGATTTGACTGGTATCTACTCGTCATGCTTAATGCGTAAGCAACATCAGGACGAGTACAGATCATGGCATACATGACAGATCCTATTGCAGATGCATAAGGAATATTCTTCATGCGCTCAAGCTCAGCAGCCGTCGTAGGGCTCTGCTTCTTGCTTAGCGTTGTGCCATGTACCATTGGCGTGAAGCCTTTCTTGGAATCCTTCATGCTGAATCTTTGTAGGACTTTGTCAATGTATGAATCTTGACACAAGCCTATCAGCCTTCTTGATCTATCCCGGTAGATCCTGATTCCAAGAACGTATGCGGCTTCACCCATGTCTTTCATGGAAAAACAACTTCCAAGCCAGTCCTTTACGGACTTCAGCATTGGAACGTCGTTTCCGAGAAGCAGTATGTCATCGACATACAGAATAAGAAATACTACCTTGCTCCCACTAGTTTTCTTATACACGAATTGTTCTTCTTCGTTTCTGATGAAGTCAAATTGCTTGATCGCTTCATCAAAACGAAGATTCCAGCTCCTCGATGCTTGCTTCAATCCATAAATGGATTTATGAAGCTTGCATACTTTCCCAGCATTCTTTGGATCTATGTAACCGTCAGGTTGCGTCATATACACATCCTCTTCCAGAATACCATTCAGGAAGGCGGTTTTCACGTCCATCTGCCAAATTTCATAATCATGAAAAGCTGCAGTTGCTAGAAGAATCCGAATAGATTTCATCATAGCCACTGGTGAATAGGTTTCATCGTAATCCACACTGTGAACTTGTCTGAAACCT
Organism: Orychophragmus violaceus; assembly: GCA_030180135.1. Lineage (NCBI taxonomy): Eukaryota > Viridiplantae > Streptophyta > Magnoliopsida > Brassicales > Brassicaceae > Orychophragmus > Orychophragmus violaceus. The sequence continues at coordinate 103,882,633 of CM058237.1, read as the reverse complement.
TTTGCCACCAACCTGGCTTTATAAATCTGGACATTTCCATCCACGTCAATCTTCTTCTTGAAGATCCATTTGCACTCGATGGCTTTTACACCAGCGGGTAAGTCAACCAACGAAAACACTTGGTTGACCGACATGGAGTCCATTTCGGAATCAGTGGCCTTGCGCCACTTCGAGGAATCTGGGCCCATCATGGCTTGATTGAAGTTCGATGGTTCATCACCATCAATGATCAAAAGATCATGACAGTTAGTCACGAGGAATCCTTGATATCTCTCGGGTTCGTGACGGATCCTCCCGGATCTTCGAACTTCAGGTACTACAGGTTCAGGCTCTACAATTTCTTGTAGGTCCTCCTGCTGCTCTTCCTCATTAGGTTGAGCAGTATCCTGTTCATCTTGAATTTCTTCAAGCAGTACCTTACTCCCACTGTCTTTCTTAGAGAGAAACTCTCTCTCAAGAAAGTTACAATCCCGGGCAACAAAGATCTTGTTCTCGGAACGTAGATAGAAGTAATAAGCCTTGGTTTCCTTCGGATAACCAATGAAGTAGCATTTATCAGACTTTGGTGTAAGCTTGTCTGAGATTAATTTCTTGACATAGGCTTCACAACTCCAAATTCTAAGATAAGACAACACTGGAGCCAATCCAGTCCATAATTCATATGGTGTCTTTGCTACTGCTTTCGATGGCGCTCTATTTAGAGTGAACACTGCTGTTAGCAGAGCATATCCCCAAAGGGATATTGGAAGGTCTGTGTGACTCATCATAGATCGAACCATATCCAATAAGGTCCGATTTCTCCTCTCAGACACACCATTCCATTGAGGTGTTCCAGGAGGAGTGAGTTGGGACACGATCCCACACTCTCTTAGATGATCACTGAATTCTTGGCTTAAGTATTCTCCTCCTCGGTCGGACCGAAGAGCCTTAATGCTTTTGCCAAGTTGGTTCTGTACTTCATTTTGGAATTCTCTGAACTTCTCAAAAGATTCAGACTTATGTTTCATTAAATAAACATATCCATACCTACTGAAATCATCAGTGAAGGTAATGAAGTACTGATAGTTTCCTCTTGCATTTGTGGACATTGGGCCACACACGTCAGTGTGTATCAGGCCCAATAAGTCACTGGCCCTCTCGTTAGGTTTATTAAAGGAGGCCCGTGTCATTTTGCCCATCATGCAGGATTCGCATTTCTCACATGACTCAAAGTCAAATGAGCCAAGAAGTCCATTCGAATGGAGCCTCTTGATGCGTTTCTCGCTGATGTGCCCTAAACGACAATGCCATAGAAACGTTCGGTTCTCCTCATTAGGTTTGAACCGTTTGGTATTAATGTTATAAATTGGCGCGGATTGATCGAGTATGTAAAGCCCATTCGTAAGAGGGGCAGAACCATAGAACAAATTGTTGCGATTGAAGGAACATAATTTATTCTTAACTGAAAAATCATAACCTTCCAAATCCAACAAAGAAATTGAAATAATATTTCTGCTTATAGCAGGTACAAAATAACAATTATTGAGTTCTAAAATCAATCTCGAAGGTAAAGACAACAAGTATGTGCCTACAGCTAGTGCTGGAACTTTCGCTCCATTCCCAACTCGTAGCTCCACTTGTCCTTGCTTCAGCCTTCTACTGTTGTTGAGTGCCTGCATATTCGTACAAATATGAGCCCCACAACCAGTATCCATAACCCATGAGGTATTATCAGAAGTAGTCGTATTAACTTCTATAACAAAAATACCTGTCGAAGAAGTCTCGAGAGTCTTCTTCTTCAATTCCTTTAGACCTTCTTGGAATTTCTTACATTCTCTCCTCCAATGCCCTGGTTCTTTACAGAACCTGCATATGTCAGTTGGCCCAGCCTTGGACTTGGGCTTGGGCTTTGGCGTGTCCTTGTCCGCGACTTGGACAGCCTTGGCCTTTCCCTTATCCTTAGCAGAGGATTTCTTAAACCCCTTGCCCTTTTGCACCATAAGCACATTGGGGTCCTTGGCGGTTTTCCTCAAGTTGGGCTCTGCAGTCTTGAGCATTCCGTGAAGCTCAGGCAATGTCTTACTCAAGCCATGCATGTTAAAGTTCAGAATGAACTGATCATAGCTTGCAGGTAATGACTGCAGAATGATGTCGCAGGCAAGTTCCTGGCTGATTGGGCAGTCGAGTTTCTGAAGATGATCGAGATAACCCATCATCTTCAAGACATGAGGACTCACTGCCGCATTCGCAGCCAACTTGCAGTCCAAGAGGTTCTTAACTGTCTGGAACCTCTCAGTCCTAGCCTGCTCCTGAAAAAGCGATTTCAGGCTTGCCATTATCTCAATTGGTGACAATACACTCTCGAACTGCATTTGCAGCTCAGCAGTCATTGTCGCCAACATAAGGCAATACACATCATTTTCATCTGACGAATGCTTTTCCCAAGCATTATGCAGAGTCCTGGCGGCATTGTTAGCAGGCCTCTCGGGGAGAGGATCACGAAGGACATAATCCTTCTTCTCCTGCTTGAGGACCAGCCTCAAGTTCCTTGACCACGTCAGGAAGTTCGTTCCAGTCAGCTTCTCCTTCTCGAGAACAGACCGGATTGAGAATGTGTTTTGTGTGCTTGTAGTAGTCATAGCTGAAATATAATATAAAAAAGGTTATTAGTTAATATGTTCAATATGATTAATCTTATATTATACTTTAATATGATTAATCTTATATTATACTTTAATATGATCAATCATGCATTATATTCAATAACCTAAGTTACCCTCAATAGAATATAATGATTCCAAGATCCACATATAACTAAGATCAAAGTGGGCCACTGGCCGTCACCCAACCTTAGCTTATATCGGTAAGCCCTATATCGGCTAATTATATCCGTGATATAACTCTTGGTTGTGAATCTGGGCCCGAGGCCCAATCCACTCTGATGTCTCAAGGCCCGGGACTCCCGATGGCCTAGTCAAGAAAACCAGACTATACAGTCATGTAATCATTAATGTCTGGGACTCCCAATGACATTTATGAATCACAAACCGTCTTATCCACGCAAAAGTAGACACCCTCACACTGTAAGGCCATGAATACAATTGAATGGGCTTCGACAGCTGACATAGCCTGGACAAGACATCCAACGCTTGATATTATTTGAGGTTCGTAGGTTTATTAAAATTTCATTCCCAAAATAGAAGATTACTATTTCGGGAAACTTTCTATTTTTGGAAACCTACTAATTTTGGAAACTTTCTAAAATTGGAAACTTTCTAAAACCGGAAACTTTCTAACTTTAGAAATTTCTTAAAATCCAAAACCCGCAAATCTAGAAACTTCTATTTTAAGAAACTTTCTAATTTCAAAATTTCGGAAACTTTAATTTAAAATCGACTTTATAATTTTATAAAATAAATTTTAAATTAATCTGAAGAAAAGACTCAAATAATTGGCCCAATTGTTTTAACTTCTTGGCCCGAGGCCCAAGAATTGGTCCATGTCCAAGACATGACCCAATTGTCCAATTAAATGACATAACCGGTCTGGATCATTAAAATTGGTCTTAACCAAAATTAATTACTACGATGACCACAATTGTCAACCGGTTATTTACTAAACCGGATTTTCTCAATTTATTTGGTCCAACCAAATCAAATTAGAAAATCCTGGTTTAGGCACAAAATCCAATTTTTCGACTTTGGATTTCTTATCCCGGTTTAACCAGAATTTAATAAAATTATTAAATCTGTTTATTAAACCGAGACGTTTGATTTTAATCAAGTTTTAAACCGAACCTTAAACCGAACCGAAACTGACCTAGCCGTGAGCATCACGCAATCACGACAGCCGCAAGCCAGCCGCGTTTGATCCACGATCGGGACGGCTGCTTGGACGGGACGATCGTTCGGGACGATGCTCGGGACAGTCGGGCCGTGAGATCGGGACGAGACAGCCGGGCCATCTCTCGTGATCGGACGGGACGAGGGACGGGCAAGGCGCGATGCAAGCATCAGTCTTGCGCCTCACGGTCGAGCGATCCAACCGGCACGACGCGATCCATGCGATCCTTGCGGATCCATGCGATGCTCGCTTCACGGTCGATCGATCCGATCGGGCAACGATCGATCCATGCTATCGATCAACGATCGATACATGCGATCGGTCTTGGCCGATCGGTTCAACACTCGGCCGATCGCCTAACCAAGTCATATAGCTTGGTTTGCGATTTCAAATATGTTTAGGTTTCAATTCCTTGTTGCTTAAGTGATTTCTCTTATCAGTAGTTGATTCAAAACACTTTTAAACAAGCAAAACAATCCTAAACGAGATTCTAAACAAGAAAAACCAGAACCAATAGCTCTGATACCACTGAAGGATGTTTTGGTTGTTAATCCTGATTCAATTCTCAGATTCAACAGTTCCTAAACATGCGGATCTAGGTTCTCTTGAATAGAAACAATCCTAAACGAGATTCTAAACATGCGGACCTAGATTCAACAGTTCCTAAACATTGTGGTTGTACTTCTGTTTTATCTATGTATGTAAAAACCTCGAAACATGTGTGTGTTGTCGTTTTATGTATGTATGTGATGCAGGATTTTGTACTTATCATTATGGCTTGCATAGTAATTTTTTGCATGCGTGTGATGGTTTTGGGATGCAAATGAATTACCATGTGAAGTCTAATGATGAGCGGAACTGACGACCGTTCTGAAGGATGTTTTGGTTGTTAATCCTGATTCAATTCTCAGATTCAACAGTTCCTAAACATGCGGATCTAGGTTCTCTTGAATAGAAACTTTATTGATCTCACCTTTTACCTGTTTATGCAGCGGAAAGAGAGAACAGGTCAGAGATCAGAGAGCCACCGAGTGATAACTCCTCCAGAGGTTCACACACGCACACCAAGCAGGATGAGAGGCTGCTAGACCGAGCTGTGGGAGGCGCAGGAAGAGAGAGAGATCGCGGCTAGGGGGCTAGGGTTGGAGGAGAAAGAGATTTGGGTTTTAGTTAATAAAACCCTTCTCTTTCCCTTTTGGGCTTTTTGGGCCCAAATACCAATCTGATTAAATCCCTTGGATTTAATCAGACCCATTAATCTCTCTCTAAGTACGACAAATGCTTGGCACTTTTACCGTACTTCTGCTAAGCCGTTCCTACACATTTTCCTGTTAGCTTAGGCGTGTGACCCATATGGGATCATATAATAAAGGCAATAAGTCCAAGACTTATAGATCATGAGCGGACTCTAGCAAGCCATCATGACCCCCAGTATTATATGACTTATGTCTGATCGTTGACATACTCTTACTTTCTAGAGACAGTACCGAGATTACTGGACACAATTCCAACACGTTCATCATAACCTAAACCCAGACTGACGACATATCCGGAGCGATCTGGTGATTGCTTGGTTGTGTGTGGTAATTGCTTGCTTTTGTGTTTATTTCTTGCGTGTTTTATCTAATGCTTGAGTGGTGCATTGGGTAGTTAGGGTTGTGTTTCGTTTGTGGTGTAGCACTGTGAAAGTGCTAGTGTTATGGCATGCTTAGCATGTGCGGAGTGTGAGTAGCGTGGTAAGGTATTTGGTTGAGTAGTTTAATTTTTATCGCAATCGTTAAGTTGTTAGAAATGAAAGTGTTAGAACCTTTTTGTTTAAGGTGTTGAGCTAACTTGAGAATGGTTGTATTCGACTGTCGATTCACGAGAGAGCGGATTATAGAATATTGTTACTTAATCATGGGTAACCGTTGGGTACATGATTAACTAACTATATCTCTATGAGGAAGTGATATCGAAGGATGGATTGGTTTGAATTTCACCACTCCAGTGAAAGTTGTTATGTTGAATGTAGGACGGAATGGACGATGCGATACGAATACGAGACCGAACCCGAACCCGAAAGCGAGGTGGAATGTAAAGAGACAGCGAGACAGGTTGACCCGGGAAGTGAAGCAGTTGCAAAAGGATCGTCAGTGGGGAATGTGTCAGTACAGGGCAACCAGAAGAGCGAAGCGGTTATTATGATGAGTTAGTGAAAAGATTTGAAGTAATGTCAGCGACAGTGTGGAAACTAGAGAAAAGCGGACAGTGTGAATGGAATGGAGGTTTAGTCACGTCAGAATCAGAAATCAAAATTTTTGAAGAGTGTTCAAAATCGGAGTGGAGTTATCAGTGTGGAAGGAGTTAGAGTCATAAGAGTGCCAGGTATGAAATACAGATTCTTGAAGAGTGTCTCGTGGAGACAAACCAGTACCGTGAAAGACGTGGAAGCCAAAGCGAAGTGGGGAAGTCAGAGTGGGGAAAGCAAGCAAAGAAGCTAGCAACGAGTGAGTCTGAAGTTCAAGACAGATGGAGTCGGTTAAGAGTAAAGCAAAGCAAGATGGACAAGACTAAGAGCCTGGACAAGGAGTGGTCGTTGGGGAATCAGTACCAAGATCAGTTAGATGAGAGAATTTGGAAAGAGCACAGGAAGATAAGAAGTCAGAGATGCGCAATAGTGTTCGAGTAAGGAAGTGTTGGAATCGAGTGTCGAAGCAACTTGCAGGATTTGGTTCCGATTCAAAGTTTGGTAGTGACGGAGAATTCGGGGACCGAATTCCTGTAAGTGGGGAAGAATGTGATACCCCGTATCCAAAAATATGGTCAACGGGCAGAAGAAAAGTCAACAGGGGCAAAATTGTAATTTTTGCCAAACCCAGGGGCAAAATGGTAATTTTGTCAAAGTTCGAGACGGAAGCCGAGACGGGCCAAATGTTCTCTTTCTAAACCATAAAGAACATTTAGAAGACCAGACGTGGAAGAAACGGAGATTAAACGAGTTTTACGGACTATCGGGAAAGGAAACCGATAGAACCGATAAAACTTGTAAAATCCATAACAGGAGCTACGGGTGTCCGTTTGAGGCGATTCAAATTTCTAAATTCATATAAGAGCATCTGGAATCTGAAAGTGAGACTTGGTGGATTTATAGAAGCAGATAAAGGGTTTTTAAAATATTCAACGTAAAACCGGTTTTTCCGAGAAATCGATACAATGTTCGGGCAAGCGAGAAGACCATCTAAAGGCCACCAAAAATCATGAAATGTTTACCACAGCTTCATGAGAAGATATAGAAGACATGGTTGAAAGGAATCATCAAGATTCAATGCCTATATTAAGTTATATATTTTAGATCATTAATATGACTAAAATTCCAAAATAAATTCAAGGGAGCTTGGACTTGGTTTGGGATGATTAGAGCTGATGTCTGAAGTCATTATGGACCTAATGCAAGCCCATTTACAAGCTTGTGCCACGAAATTATGCAAGAGAGAAGAAGAGCCTTTGTGAAGTCATGATTCAATGAATCTACAAGAAAGTTTTAAGTCCAAATCCAAAGGGCTTCTAAGTGGGCTTTCTATACATGAGATGGATGATAAAAAGAGTTGTTTCTGGCCCTGCATGGAGTGGTTTCGTGTCTAAGAGAGAGGAGGAAGATCTGTCAAGATTTTGTGTCAACAACTCACATGATGTGGTGTCATTTAGAGAAGAGGAGGCTTGCTCTCCAAGGTTTTTAACATGCATGGGTGTTGATGTGTCAAGAAGGGGAAGAGATGTGTCATGAGACACTTGTCTCCATTTTGTTAACCCAAGGTGACTATATAAGAAGTGCTTAGCTCTTCATTTTTATTCATCACACAAAGAAAGAGGAAGAGAAGAAGAAGAAGAAGAAGAAGAAGAAGAAGAAGAAGAAGAAGAAGAAGAAGAAGAAGAAGAAGAAGAAGAAGAAGAAGAAGAAGAAGAAGAAGAAGAAGAAGAAGAAGAAGGAGAAGGAGAAGGAGAAGGAGAAGGAGGAGGAGGAGGAGGAGGAGGAGGAGGAGGAGGAGGAGGAGGAGAAGGAGGAGGAGGATGAGGAGGAGGAGGAGGAGGAGGAGGAGGAGGAGGAGGAGGAGGAGGAGGAGGAGGAGGAGGAGGAGGAGGAGGAGGAGGAGGAGGAGGAGGAGGAGGAGGAGGAGGAGGAGGAGGAGGAGGAGGAGGAGGAGGAGGAGGAGGAGGAGGAGGAGGAGAAACCGGCGGAGGAGGAAGACCGGAGGAGGGAGAAGAAGATCCGGAGGAGAGAGAAAGCCGAAATAGAGAGAGAGAGAGAGAGGCGTGGAGAAGAGAGAGAAGTGTGAAGAAGAGGAAGAGAGAGAGAGATTCTTGAAGGAGAGAGAGCCGGAATAGAGAGAGAGAGAGGCGTGGAGAAGAGAGAGAAGTGTGAAGAAGAGGAAGAGAGAGAGAGATTCTTGAAGGAGAGAGAGAGCTGGAAGAGAGAGAACCGGAAGAAGAGAAAATGAGGAGAGAGAGAAGATGGTCCAGAGAAGTCGCCGGAGAAGCTTCCTCGCCGCCGTGTCTTCAGCCGGTTCTTCAAGGAGTTGGTTCAGATGGGTTATTGCAAGATTGACGTTGGTTTGGGTGGTTTTGGATCGGTTTAGGTTAACCGGTCAACTCTCGGTCAATGGATGATTTTGACCCGGTTTACCTAAACCGGTCAATTGGGTTATTGATTCATTGGTCAACCGGTTCAGTTGGGTCAATGGTCAGTGGTCAACGGTCAACGCCGGTCAACGCGTTGACTCCGGCCGGTTTTGGTGTTGCGGTTCATGTTCGGGTGTACGTGACGTTTCGGAGTTCGTGTTTGTGTGTTCGGGAGGTTTGGGTTTAGTTCGGGGTCTCGGGAAGCCGTATCTGCATCCGTGCAGTTCGTTCCGTCATAAATCACTGTGAGTCGGCTCAAACACCATAGTTATGCATATAGATCGATAAATGGGAAACCGTAGAATTAGGATTGCATACCCGTGTGTGTTGAATTGAATTGTGAATTGATTGATTGAATTAACAGTAAACCGTCCATGCTAGACTTAAACGGATTAAACCTGTTGAGTGACGTTAGGTTGGTAGTAACATTGTGTGATGTATTCATATAGTCGTTGCATGATTAGGGCCGGAAGTGCATATATATATATAAGTAAAGAACGGTATGAAATGAATCTATATACGGGAATTAAGACGAGTTAAAATACGGAAGTTAAACCTGAACAAACGTATAGAATATGGAATGGTATCGGGGTTCCCGAGGTTAAATGAATTAAGTAATGAAAGATGAGACGTCGGGAGTTTAGTAAGCTTCTAGCTCTAAACCGACAGATCGGGGACTGTTAAAAGATACTTAGGAAAGATTAAGAAATGAGAAGTGTTGTGGTTGGTGAACCGTCTATGGGTTAGCAAGCTGCTAATCCAAGGTAGCGGGCATAAATTGGTTAAAAGACGTTAGAAACCCTAATAGGTCTGATTGTGTGATTGTGTGTCTACTTCGGTGTTGGGCCGAGTAGACTGTTGATTGTGTGATTGTGTTGTTGTGTGGTTGTTGTTGAGCTTTCTGTGCAGGCATGTTAGATCGTCTCGGTGTTGGGCCGAGCGATCCATGTTGTTACTTAACTCGGTCAGGGGACGGTTAAGTTGTGGTGCTGACTCGGTACGGTGCCGCGTCAGAGCGGTGGTGTGCGTGAGTAGACTTGCGGGATGCGGGGTTGAGTTGATTGTTGTTATTGATTGAGATTGATTGTTAGAGTCCAAGCGAGTCTGCGTGTTTACATTTCTGCACTAGGACTCTAGGGTGCATTAGATCCCGCAAGTCTAGGTGTTTGTATACGTCCGGTACTTCCGACCCGATTGGATCCTCGGGTAGTTGCCTAACCGGGACGTGGTGATTCCGGTTATGGCGTTAACCTACTGAGTGACGCCGGTAGGTGTGTGGTCCGGAGAATACGGGGTCATGTCCTAGGGCCGGACTGCATGGAAAATTGGGCTATCTAGGGGTATCCTGAGTCACCGCGTATCGATGGACAGAGAACGGTGTCCTAGCCGTTGGACTTGGTGTCGATGTCTAGGAGTCGTGGGTTAGTTACTATATCGGTAACAGTGGAAACCCGTGGAAGTTACCGAGATCGTAGGGGCCCAGTGGTGTGTTGGTGTAGTTGGTAGTGCGCGGTAGATAGATCGAGTCTCAATCGGGGACATGTGTCGCAGTGCTCCCAATTTCCTCTAATCGCCTTCTTATTCATTTTGGCAATTGATTGTGTGTGGGCTCGACACAACGTGGTAGTGCGTGATCGGCTATTTGTTTTGATTGCTTGTTATTTTGGGGTTTCGGGCGGGAATCTATAGATGATAGATAGATTAGAAGCCTTAGTGGGGAGCCGACTCGCTGGGTGATCTTAGATCACTCATTAGACTCTTTTTGTGTTTTTCTAGTTTAGCAGTGACGGGCGCGGGAGGACCTCGGTGTAGTTTCGGGATGGCTTGTGGCGGGATTTTGATTCGATGTTTTCGGGATTTGTCGCCAATTTTGTATTGAGCTTTGAGTGTTGTTTGTTGATTGGCGAAATGATTTGTAAAAATGATGATTAAACGTTGTGTTGAACGTTTAGTTACTCAGAAATGAATATGCTTTCCTGATATTGTGTTTAGTCCGAACCGACACAACTCACGGAAGTGGTGCAAGGCGTATGACTTGTACTATGGAAGTGAGGATAGCGGAGTCAAGGACGGTTTAGTGCGAGCCTTTGTCTCAAACCGATATTTCTCTGGCTTCGTCTTGTGACGAACTTTTCCTGTTCGACTTGCTCGGGTTCGATCGGTCATGTTCTTGTTTGATTGTTGGCCGGCCAGCTCGACGGTCAGCGGAGAATGGGAAAGGGGCGTTACACCAGAACTCTCTGGTGAAAAAAGGAACATGGCGTTACAATATATTTCGCATGTTGATGAGTCGGAAAGAAGAGTCCGTATCCAAAGAATTCAACAGGCGATTGAAGATGAGAAGAGTGCTGAAGCCAACCATGTTCCTCGTTTCACTACTGATTTGCATAAGGAAAAATGTATGGTCTTTGGCTATGGAGAAAAATAGAATGGTCTCATATCGATCAAAAGCAAGCTTCCCACTGAGATAGTATCGGCTCCTCTGAGAAACAATGGCAAAGACCTTGAAGAAGTCTCCTCGGATCACAGCTCCTCCTCGCCATTGAGTACCAAGAGTACAACGGTATTCCATGTTGGATCCTCTGACTATGGTTTAGACTCCGGTACTTCTGGTGCCTAATGTAAGTTTAGAGGTCGACCTCCATCTTGGCAACGCAGGCTTCGCAACAAGCTTCCAACACACCAAGATAAGGACGGCATGTCTGGATCAACAACTCCTGCTGATGGAAGTTCTAAACGCAAAGCAGAAATATCAAGCATTGGTTTCACTAAGAAAGCAAACACCTCCAACCTTAATCTTCCGGTGGCTTCCGTATTGAAGCCGTTGCCTCCCCAATGAGCATCTTGAGCTGGAACTGTCAAGGGTTGGGAAACCCCGAGACAGTTCGTTATTTAAGGGGAATGCGTAGGAAGTATTTCCCTGATTTTTTGTTTCTCATGGAGACTAAGAAAAAGTTTTGTTTTTTGGATAATTTGAAATCAAGTTTGTGTTATGATGAATTGATTACTGTTGAACCCATTGGCCTCAGTGGAGGTTTAGCAGTAATGTGGAAGAGTTGGTACAATGTGGAAGTGTTATCCCGCGACAAAAGAATCATTGATCTCAAAGTGTCGTTGGGCACGCTTTCTTTCTTTCTTACGTTTGTTTATGGAGATCCTGTAAGAGCTAGATGACAAAGAGTTTGGAATCGTTTGGCTGACATTGGCCTCAGTAGGGATGAGGCATGGATCCTCGCTGGTGACTTTAATGAACTGTTATCACATAATGAAAAGCTCGGAGGCTCTACCCGAGAAGAATCTACGTTTTGGGGTTTTAGAAACATGGCTCAGAATTGCAAAATCAGAGAGATTAGATGTTATGGTAATCACTTTTCCTGGCTGGTTGGCATGACAGCGTCTGGCTACAATGCCGTTTGGACCGCTCTTTCGGTAATGATGGCTGGTTTAATCTGTTTCCTCGAGCCAGTATGGATTACCTTGAGATGTGGGCCTCGGATCTGTTGGGATAGTGTCCTGAAATCACACTTGTACTCACTCCTGATGATAGTTGTGTGTCGAGATCAGACATTCGTATAATACTGGGCGGTTGCAATGTTTTGCTAGAAGCCTCTTGCAATCTGTAAGTTGTAGACTTACTGCCAGTATTATATGATCCTATAGGGGTCACACACCTAAGCAAACTGGTAGCTTAAATATGGGAATGATCATTATGGTAATGATCATGTTAATGTGTATTGGATACACATTAATATCGAGAAAATGGTGTTGTGTCGATCGACACAGTCTGTGTGTCGGTCGACACAGATCGGGCTTTTGAAAAAGTCGTTTCGATTTGTGACTTAAACGAGTTGGCCCGTTAAGTATGATTCCAAAACTCAGAGATCCCAAAGATCCGGCACTAGCATCCCGGTTTCCAGGTTTGTGTGCGTGTGTATCTGGTAGAGGCGAAGCATCTGAGTTGCTTACTGAACTCGTTCACCAATCATTCCGCTGCCAGTTCGAGGTATGAAGAGGTTGGTAAATTCAATATAATGAACCCTAGATCCTAGGCGATCCAACAGTGGTATCAGAGCGTGTTAGGGTTTAGTCTATTAAATCTAAGGCATTTAAATCGAATACTGATGAATTTGATTAGTTAATTGCCTGTTAAATCGTGTTTTATAGAAATTAATCTCGGATTGAATCTCTGTTGAAAACGACAAACTACTGTTGTCGCACTGTGTCGATCGACACTAAGCTTGTGTCGGTCGACACGCCGCGAAACGTATAATAAAATTTTAGGGTTTGTCGCATGATGTCGATCGACACTAATCTTGTGTCGGTCGACACACCGCGAAAACTCGTAAAAGATTTTGAGGTTTGTCGCATAGTGTCGATCGACACTAATCTTGTGTCGGTCGACACACCGCGAAAACGCTCACTCGGTCTTGGAGATCGTTCTGTGTCGGTCGATACACTGGGTGTGTCGGTCGACACAGACTATGCGAATGAATAGATCGGTTCAATTGGATTGAACCGGTTATCTCACTTGGTTAATTTTAATCAACCAATTTGGTTCTGGCTGGGTAATGTCGATCGACACAGAGTTGTGTGACGATCGATATGTACCATTAAACCTGACCGGTTCAATTAGATTGAAACGGTTAAGGTAATTCGATCTGGTTTGACCGGTTATCGAAAAACCGGTTTAAATTGGGTTGTGTCGACAGATGCAAATGGTTGGCGTCGATCGACACACCAATCGCAAACTTGATGGTTGGACCTCAAATTTGTAAATACCAGACCAAATTTAACCCTAAAGTTCTAAATGAACCTAAACTTAATAAAACTGAATGTTTTAATTAACTTAATAACGTCTTGGATGTATATTGTCTACTGTCAAGACTTGTTTCGTTGTTGGATAGCCTTGGAGTCCTTGGTATCCACAGCTACATGAGTAAGGCAGGTGATCATTGATAGACTTGCAGTGCGACTGTTAATGATCACAAGACTGAAGAGATTGGTTTACTTGACTGGGCCATCAGAAGTTCTGGGCCCAGAGACATCAGAGTGGATAAGACATGGATTGCCTTATCTACGACCAAGAATTGTACTGGGTACAATTAGCAATGATTTGCTTACTTAGATAACTAAAGTTTGGGTGATGGCGAGTCGCCCGCTCAAATTTTGGTGATCTGAGGATCTTGGTTCATTGTATTCATCTGAGGAAACATAGTTTTGAATACAATGCGAGTTTTCTTATTAGATAAGAATTCTCATTTCTTGAGCATCATAACTAAAACCTCTACCTCTTTTAATTACAGCTATGTCTGTCTCAACTCACATCAACACTTTCTCGCTAAGATCCGTCCTTGAGAAGGACAAGCTAAATGGATCTAATTTCTTGGAATGGTATCGGAACCTGAGAATAGTTCTCAGGCAGAAGAACAAGGAATATGTCCTTACAAGAGTTCTCCCCGAGAGGCCACGTTCCAATGCCCCGCAGACAGAAAAGAATGCTTGGAATAAGCATTCAGCTGATGTCAAAGACGTTAATTGTCTAATGCTGGTGACTATGAATTCTGAGCTGCAGAAGCAATATGAGAACGTACTGTCACCCATTGAGATGATTAACAGCCTGAAAGCTTTGTTTCAGGAGCAAGCTCGCACAGAGAGATACCAGACGGTTAAATCTCTCATGCATTGCAAGCTGGCTAAGGACAGTCCAGTAAGTCCTCATGTCCTTAAAATGATGGGTTACATTGATAACCTGGGGAAACTGGACTGTGCCATTAGCCAGGAGCTAGCCACTGACATGATTCTGCAGTCTTTGCCGTCGTGTTTTGATCAGTTCATTATGAACTACAACATGCAAAACATGACTAAGACATTGACTGAGTTGCACGGCATGCTGAAGACAGCAGAGCCGAATCTCAAGAAGGCAACTCCCAGTGTACTGATGGTATAAGGGGGTAAAAGGTTTAAGAAACCTAAGAAGGATAAGGGAAAGGCCCAAGTTGTCCAGACTGGGAGTCAGGACAAGCCGAAGCCTAAGCCCAAATCCGGGCCTTCTCCTGAGGACAAATGCAACTACTGCAAGCAGTTAGGGCATTGGAAGAGAGACTGCAAGAAGTTCATGGAAGATTACAAGAAGCTGAAGAAGACGTATGATGCGTCTGACTCAGGTATTTATGTTATCGAACTTAATGTTATGTCTTCTAGTTCTACTTCGTGGGTATTGGATAGGCTGCGGTGCTCATATTTGTACTAATATGCAGGCACTAAGAAACAGTAGAACGCTGAAGAAAGGACAAGTGGAGCTACGGGTCAGGAATGGAGCTAAGGTTGTTGCACTGGCCGTAGGCACTTACGATTTTTCTTTACCTTCGGGCATGGTTTTAGCTTTGAATAATTGCTACTTTGTACTTGCGATTAGCAGAAACATAATTTCAGTTTCCATTTTGGATTTGGAAGGTTTTGATTTTGCTGTTAAGAATAAAGTTTGTTCTTTTAATCGTGATGGTACATTTTATGGTAGCGCCCCATTAGATAATGGGTTATATATCTTAAACCAAGAAACGCCTATCTTTAACATAAATACAAAGCGGTTTAAGTCAAACGACGAAAACCCGACTTTCTTATGGCATTGCCGTTTGGGCCATATCAATGAGAAACGCATTCAGAGACTCCATCGAAATGGGCTTCTGGGCTCATTTGATTTTGAATCATGTGAGAAATGCGAATCTTCCTTGATGGGCAAAATGGCTAGGGCCCCTTTCAACAAACCGAATGAAAGGGCCAATGACTTATTGGACCTTATTCATACTGATGTATGTGGGCCAATGTGAAGGAATTTCTAGCAGATTCCTAATCCAATTAGGCAATCCTAGTCTGAATTCCGAGCCTAGGATCTACAGGTTCATGTAAATGAATCTATCAGATCTGGAGATTACCTGATGATTAGCAGCGGAAGTTATTTGCAGATAATCGATATCTAGAGCGCCTCAAATGCTGCGCCTCTACTGGTATCCACACGCACACAAGCTGAACAGAAGGGATGCTAGTGCCTATAGAGATCAGATCTCTTAAGAGGTTTCTCTCTAGTTTCTGGTGGCTGTGAATTAGGTTAGAAACGAGTTTAGGTCGACCATATATCTTATATATGTCGACTTAAACCGCCCCGGGATTAACTAATGATTAAACCAATTTAATCCGTCAATCCGCGAGTCGTGTCGACCGATACACTCTATGTGTCGATCGACACGGCCAATCTATGTCGACCGATACTCTTAGTGCATCGATCGACATCGCCCAGAAATGTCGATATTGAATGCATATCAAATATGCATTCACCCGATCATTACATTAATGATCATCCTCTCATACAATGTCCAGTTTGCTTAGGTGTGTGACCCTGTAGGATCATATAACACTAGCAATGAGTTCTCAACTCATTGATCATAAGTGGCTTCTAGCAAAGCATTATGACTACCCAGTGTCACATGACTGTCTCATCTCGACAACACGACTCTCTCTCAGAGTAAGTACAAATAGATTTCAGGACATTCCCAACAATCTCCCACTTGTACTGGAATCGTCTATTCCCTTTCAATCCCTTTGTATCCATATCTCAATCTAGCATAAGGCAAGAACTGTGTCATCCTTATTAAGCTAGATCACGTTTATCGAATCCCGATTTGTACTGATGAAAAACAAACAACTGACAATCAGTTCGTTTGAGCGCGGCCACGCATTTCCAGTATCAAATCTTCGATAGACCCAGAGATATTTAACTCCTGTTATATAGGAGGTACAAATTCCATCTTGTTCCATCCATGTCTCTTTTATACTTCATGATACGCCTAATCAGTGTCTTTATGATCACTAGTTACGGCTGACGTTTGACAAAGTCAAGACGAACCAATCCATATAAGAGAGGACATGATGAACTCAGGTCTAAGGACTATACTCTTTAGTCGTAATGAGAAACTCTTATGACACTCATATAACATCTTGTAGAGTTCTCATTAACGGGTCAAGTCCGATCATGTGTTCTCTAACACATATCTATGTGATTGACTTTAATACACTTATTAATGACTCCATGAAACATGGTCATCAGTCACCTCACATACTAGTCTCACGTGGTTGTTAATGTCCCACGTTAACAACCTCGACCAGGGACCATTCTAATTTATGTCATTTATTGCTTATAGGGTTTCATGATCAAGTCACATACTTGATGACCTACAAAATGTCATAAATTACTTTGGGACAATATATATATTTAATTAACACAATTAAATAATGCTGAAACAATTTCATTAAAATAACATAACTATTATGTCTTTGTGAACATCATGTCATAACTAAAACAAATACAACTCCCACTGAAATCAAGATCATATCTTAAGATATCTAATGCCTACAGCAGTTGTATGAAACTCATGCTTAGGCCTTGGGAGAGGCTTGGTCAGTGGATCAGCAACATTCTCATCCGTCGGGACTCTGCTGATCTTCACATCTCCTCTATTCACAATATCACGGATAAGGTGATATCGCCTTTCTATGTGTTTGGATTTCTGGTGTGATCTAGGTTCCTTTGCTTGCGCAATGGCTCCATTGTTGTCACAATACAAAGCCACTGGCTCAGAAATGCTAGGAATCACACCAAGTTCAGTGATGAACTTCTTGATCCAAACAGCCTCCTTTGCCGCTTCAGAAGCAGCAAGGTACTCAGCTTCAGTTGTGGAATCTGCTACAGTGTCCTGCTTGGAACTCTTCCAGCTTACATCACCGCCATTCAGGCAGAAGATGTAACCAGATTGCGATCGGAAATCATCTTGGTCTGTCTGAAAACTTGCGTCTGTGTAACCACTTACTACCAGCTCATCACTTCCTCCATACACCAAGAATTTATCCTTAGTATTTCTCAAATACTTCAGAATATTCTTGACTGCTGTCCAGTGACTTTCACCTGGATCCGATTGGTATCTACTCGTCATGCTTAAAGCACAAGCAACATCTGGACGAGTACAGAGCATGGCATACATGATGGATCCCAACGCCGAGGCATAGGGAATCCGACTCATGCGATCTCGCTCAGCAGGTGTCTCAGGACACTGCTTCTTGCTGAGACTTATGCCATAAGACATTGGTATGAAGCCCTTCTTGGAATCTTGCATTATGAACCTGTGTAAGACCTTATCGATATAAGTGTCTTGACACAGTCCAATCAACTTGTTTGATCTATCTCTATAGATTCTTATTCCAAGAATATACGCGGCTTCTCCCATGTCTTTCATTGAAAAACAACTTCCGAGCCAAGTCTTAACAGACTTTAACAACGGAACGTCATTTCCGAGAAGAAGTATGTCATCTACATACAACACGAGGAATGCAACTGCGCTCCCACTAGTCTTCTTGTAAACACATGGTTCTTCTTCGCTTCTGATGAAATCAAACTTTTTGACTGCTTCATCAAAACGAAGATTCCAACTCCGAGATGCTTGCTTCAATCCATAAATGGATCGATGAAGCTTGCATACTTTCCTAGCAGCATTAGGATCGATGAAACCTTCGGGCTGTGTCATGTACACATCCTCTTCCAGAATTCCATTAAGGAAAGCTGTTTTCACGTCCATTTGCCAGATCTCATAATCATAATGAGCAGCTGTTGCTAGGAGAATCCGAATGGATTTAAGCATGGCTACAGGTGAATAGGTTTCTTCATAGTCTATACCATGAATTTGTTTGAAACCTTTTGCCACCAGCCTTGCTTTATATATCTGAATATTTCCATCCACATCAATTTTCTTCTTGAAAATCCATTTACACTCAATGGGTCTTGCACCATCGGGTAAATCAACCAAAGTCCATACTCGGTTCTGTGACATGGATCCCATTTCGGATTCAGCGGCTTTCAGCCACTTTTCGGAGTCAGGGCTCATCATCGCTTCTTCGTAATTCGCGGGCTCGTCACTGTCAATGATCAATAAATCATGACAATTGGTTACGAGAAATCCATATCTCTCGGGTTCGTGACGGATCCTTTCGGATCTACGAATTTCTGACTCCACAGGCGTTGGGTCTACAACTCTTTGTAGATCCAACTGTTGATCTTCCTCTACGGGTTGAGCATTTTCCTGCGGTTCTCGAACTTCTTCGAGTTGTACTTTACTCCCACTGTTTCTCTTGGAAAGAAACTCTCTCTCAAGAAAAACGCAGTTCCGAGCAACAAACACTTTGTTCTCAGATTGGTTGTAAAAGTAGTATGCCTTGGTTTCCTTAGGATAACCAACGAAGTAGCACTTATCAGATTTGGGTTCGAGCTTATCTGTAATTAATCGCTTAACATAAGCTTCACAACCCCAAATCTTCAGGAAAGACACATTTGGAACATTTCCAGTCCACATCTCATGTGGTGTCTTTGCAACTGATTTTGACGGAACCCTATTAAGTGTAAACGCAGACGTTTCTAGAGCGTATCCCCAAAAGGATAATGGAAGAGTTGAGAGACTCATCATTGATCGAACCATATCTAATAAAGTCCGATTCCTCCTCTCAGACACGCCATTCCATTGTGGTGTTCCAGGAGGAGTGAGTTGTGAAACAATTCCACAATCTCTCAAATGATCACTGAATTCTTGGCTTAAGTATTCTCCTCCACGATCTGATCGAAGAGCCTTAATACTTTTGCCAAGTTGATTCTGTACTTCATTTTGGAACTCTTTGAACTTTTCAAAGGATTCCGACTTGTGTCTCATTAAATAGACATAGCCATACCTGCTGAGATCATCAGTGAATGGAATGAAGTATCGAAAATTTCCTCTGGCACTTGTGCTCATTGGGCCGCATACATCTGTATGTATAAGGCCCAATAGGTCACTGGCCCTTTCATTTTGTTTGTTGAAAGGCGCCTTTGCCATTTTGCCTAGTAAACAAGATTCACATTTCTCACATGATTCATAATCAAATGAGCCCAAAAGCCCATCACTATGGAGCTTTTGAATCCGTTTCTCGTTTATGTGGCCCAAACGACAATGCCATAGAAAAGTCTGATTCGTGTCATTTGATTTGAATCTCTTGGTGTTAATGTTATAGATTTTTGTGCTTTGATTCAGAACATAAAGCCCATTCTCTAATGGGCTGCTACCATAATACATATCATTGTAATCAAAAGAACAACATTTATTCTTAATTGAAAACTGATATCCTTCCAAATCCAAAACAGGAATAGAAATAATATTTCTGCTTATAGCAGGTACATAGTAGCAATTATGAAGTTCTAAAACCAAACCAGAAGGTAAAGACAAGTTAAAAGTTCCTACGGCTAATGCAGCAACTCTTGCTCCATTCCCCACACGCAGGTCCACTTGTCCCCTTTCCAACGTCCTACTGTTGCTTAGGCCCTGCATATTTGTACAAATATGAGCACCACAGCCGGTATCCAATACCCAAGAAGTAGAACCAGAAGTAGTAACATTTACTTCTATAACATAAATACCTGAAGATGAAGTCTCGAAAGTCTTCTTCTTCTTCTTCTTCTCTTCCAAGAATTTGTTGCAATTTCTCTTCCAATGCCCAGGCTCTTTACAGTAATGGCACTTATAGTCTCAGATGGGCCCGGCTTGGGCTTCGGGGCTGGCGCAGGCGTGTCCTGGTTCTCAACCGGGACTGCCTTGCCCTTTCCCTTGCCTTTGCCAAGTTTCTTAAACTTCTTACCCCCTTGTACCATAAGTACATTAGGAGTGCCCTTCTTGATATTTGGCTCAGCTGTCTTGAGCATGCCATGCAGCTCAGTCAATGTCTTTGTCAAGTTATTCATGTTATAGTTCATAACAAACTGATCATAACTTGACGGCAGTGACTGCATAATGATGTCAGTAGCCAACTCTTGGCTAATGGGACAATCCAGCCTCCCCAGGTTATCAATATCATCTTAATGACATGAGGACTTACTGGACTGTCCTTTGGTAGCTTGCATTCAATGAGAGATTTAACCGTCTGGTATCTCTCAGTTCGTGCCTGCTCCTGAAACATATTTTTCAGGCTAGTAATCATCTTCACTGGCGACTCCACGTTCTCGTATTGCTTCTGCAAGTCCGAGTTCATGGTAGCCAACATGAGACAATTCACATCGACCACATCATTGGAATGCTTGTCCCAAGCACTCCATTCTGCATGTGCAGCATTGGATCTCGGTTTTTCAGGGAGAACATTTTCAAGGACATAGTCCCGCTTCTCCTGCTTGAGAACAATTCTCAAGTTCCGATACCATTCGAGAAAATTCGATCCATTTAACTTGTCCTTCTCAAGGACGGATCGCAGGGAGAAAGAATTATTATGAGTAGTAGTCATAGCTGATAACATAGAAAAGAAAAAGGTTTAGTTATGATGTTCAAGAAATGAGAAATCTTAACTTTTAAGAAAACTCGCATTATATTCAAACAATGTTTCCTCAGATGAATATAATGATCCAAGACCCATACTTCACTAAACTTGAGTGAGCCACTGGCTGTCATCCAAATTCAGCTATCTAGGTAAGCAACAACCTTGCTAGTTGTATCCAATACAACTCTTGGTTGTGGACTGACATCTTATGTCAAATCCACCTGATGTCTCTGAGCCCAAAACGATTTTGATGGCCCAGTCAAGTAAACCAATCTTTTCAGTCATGTAATTGTTGACGCCTTGCACTGCAAGCCCATCAACACGATTACTTCCTGTCTTACTCATGTAATTGTGGACACCTTGCACTGCAAGCCTATCACTCAATGAAACGAGTCTTGACAGTCGACAAGATTGGAAAGACATCAAGTATCACTTGATATTTGATTGAGTAACGGAATCATTAAAACGTTCAGTTTTATTATGTTTTAATTCTTATAATTAATTGATTTATCATGCTTTGGTTCTGTGATTGCAGGCTCCAAACCCAATCATCGAATCTGATGTCGACCGACACTACTATAGTGTCGATCGATACAGAATAACCAAAAGCAATCCGCGATAACCGATCAATCCAATTGATCCGGTTTCGAATACCAGTCGGTGTCGATCGATGCTACACTAGCATCGGTCGATACCAACCTAATCAAACCAATCGCAATTTAAACCATTTAACCAAGCTCGATAACCGGTCCAATCCAATTGAACCGGTTCATCAATCTCGCGAGGTTTGTGTCGACCGATACAACTCTTGTGTCGATCGACACTAGGCGAAAAGTTTTATTCGGGTTATCCTTCTGTGTCGACCGATACCCGCTTGGTGTCGATCGACACAGGGTGATAATCCCTAATCGTTTTTCAAGTTAAAACCCTAAAACTAGATTTTAATCAAAAACGAATTTCAGCATGCTAGTATCAACTATACAGAGATCCAGATTCAACTAATCTAATCAACATGCCACAGATTCAATGGAACCCTAAAGCTCTGATACCACTGAAGGAGTTTCTAGCAGATTCCTAATCCAATTAGGCAATCCTAGTCTGAATTCCGAGCCTAGGATCTACAGGTTCATGTAAATGAATCTATCAGATCTGGAGATTACCTGATGATTAGCAGCGGAAGTTATTTGCAGATAATCGAGATCTAGAGCGCCTCAAATGCTGCGCCTCTACTGGTATCCACACGCACACAAGCTGAACAGAAGGGATGCTAGTGCCTATAGAGATCAGATCTCTCAAGAGGTTTCTCTCTAGTTTCTGGTGGCTGTGAATTAGGTTAGAAACGAGTTTAGGTCGACCATATATCTTATATATGTCGACTTAAACCGCCCCGGGATTAACTAATGATTAAACCAATTTAATCCGTCAATCCGCGAGTCGTGTCGACCGATACACTCTATGTGTCGATCGACACGGCCAATCTATGTCGACCGATACTCTTAGTGCATCGATCGACATCGCCCAGAAATGTCGATATTGAATGCATATCAAATATGCATTCACCCGATCATTACATTAATGATCATCCTCTCATACAATGTCCAGTTTGCTTAGGTGTGTGACCCTGTAGGATCATATAACACTAGCAATGAGTTCTCAACTCATTGATCATAAGTGGCTTCTAGCAAAGCATTATGACTACCCAGTGTCACATGACTGTCTCATCTCGACAACACGACTCTCTCTCAGAGTAAGTACAAATAGATTTCAGGACATTCCCAACACAATGAGCACTGTTGCCAGAGGAAATTACAAGTACTTCATTACCTTCACTGATGACTTCAGTAGATATGGCTATGTCTATTTGATGAGACACAAGTCAGAATCCTTTGATAGATTCAAAGAGTTCAAGAATGAAGTGCAGAACCAACTTGGCAAAAGTATCAAAGTTCTGCGGTTGGATCGCGGAGGAGAATACTTGAGTCAAGAGTTCAACGACCATCTGAGCGAGTGTGGAATTGTTTCACAACTCACTCCTCCTGGAACACCCCAATGGAATGGAGTGTCAGAGAGGAGGAATCGAACCTTATTGGATATGGTTCGGTCTATGATGAGTCATTCAGATCTTCCATTATCCTTTTGGGGATACGCTCTAGAAACGTCTGCGTTTACACTAAATAGGGTGCCATCTAAATCAGTGGAAAAGACACCACATGAATTGTGGACTGGGAACATTCCAAGTCTGTCTTTCCTGAAGATTTGGGGTTGTGAGGCTTATGTCAAACGTTTAATTTCTGAAAAGCTCACACCCAAATCAGATAAATGCTACTTCGTTGGTTATCCTAGGGATACCAAGGCATGCTACTTTTACAACCGATCTGAGAACAAAGTTTTTGTTGCTTGGGACTGTTCTTTTCTTGAGTGAGAATTTCTTTCTAAGAAAAACAGTGGGAGTAAAGTACATCTCGAAGAAATTCAAGATGCACAGGAAGCTGCTCAACCTGCGGAGGAAGAGCAGCAGCTGGATCCACAAAGTTCTGTGGAACCCGCGCCTGTGGAGCCTGAAGTTCGCAGATCCGGAAGGATCCGTCACGAACCCGAGAGATACTATGGATTTCTCGTGACCAATTGCAATGATCTGAAGATCATTGAAAGTGACGAACCAGCGACCTACGCGGAAGCAATGATGGGCCCGGACTCCGAAAAGTGGCTTGGAGCCTCTAAATTTGAAATGGGATCCATGTCAGAAAACCAAGTATGGTCCTTGGTCGATTTACCTAATGGTGCAAAAGCCACTGAGTGTAAATGGATCTTCAAGAAGAAGATAGATGTGGATGGCAATGTTCAAATTTATAAAGCTAGGTTGGTGGCAAAAGGTTTCAAGCAGATTCATGGTATTGACTATGATGAAACCTATTCCCCAGTCGCTATGCTTAAATCCATTCGGATTCTTCTAGCAACTGCCGCTCATTATAACTATGAGATTTGGCAGATGGATGTCAAAACCGCTTTCCTGAATGGTATTCTGGAAGAGGATGTGTATATGACACAGCCTGAAGGTTTTGTAGATCCTAAGAATGCTGGGAAGGTATGCAAGCTTCATAAATTCATTTATGGATTGAAGCAAGCATCACGGAGTTGGAATCTTCGTTTTGATGAAGCAGTAAAACAATTTGGTTTCATCAAGAACGAAGAAGAACCATGTGTATACAAGAAGACTAGTGGGAGCGGAATTGCGTTTCTTGTACTGTATGTCGATGACATACTCCTTCTCGGTAATGACGTTCTGTTGCTTCAGTCTGTTAAGACTTGGCTCAGAAGTTTTTTTTCCATGAAAGACATGGGAGAAGCCGCGTACATCCTTGGAATCAGAATCTACAGAGATAGAGTGAACAGGCTGATTGTATTGTGCCAGGACACTTATATTGATAAGGTGTTGCACAAATTCAAGATGCATGATTCCAAGAAGGGCTTCATACCGATGTCTCATGGCATTAGTCTCAGCAAGAAGCAGTGTCCGGCGACACATGCTGACTGAGAGCGCAGGAATAGGATTCCTTATGCTTCTGTAATAGGATCTATCATGTATGTGTTGGAATTCCTAGCAGTTCCTAATCCGATTAGGCAACCCTAAGTCTGAATTCCGAGCCTAGGATATCAGGGTTTAAGTAATTGAATCATGGATCTCGCGTTTACCTTGTTCTGGCAGCGGAAGATGAATCAGGTAAGACAAGATCAGGAGCGATTCAGATGCCTCGCCTCTATCGTAGTCCACACGCGCACAAGCTGGAATCCGCCGAGATGCTAGCGCCGGGAATCTGATCTCTTGGGATTTCTGTGTTTTCTAGAGGAAGAGGATCAGCTCTTCTGTCAAGGAAAACTGTCTGCGACGGCTACCCTCCCGAGGTTGAAACACATAAGCGTTTATATATTGTCCTCGATGTAAACCGAAACATCAGTTTCGGTTTCGGCCTTGTGTCGACCGACGCACACAATGGTGTCGATCGACACACATCTTGTATCGATCGACGCACCCAATGGTGTCGATCGATACACCTCCTAAAACACGATATCAATGTGTATCCAATACACATTGATCGGACCATATGCCAATGATCAAACCCATACCAAGTGCATCCAACTTGCTTAGGTGTGTGACCCTGTAGGCTCACACGATACCAGAAATGAGTTACAACTCATTTGTCATAAGCGGTTTCTAGCAAAACATTATGACTACCCAGTATCACATGAATTGTCCGATCTCGACAATACAACTATCTTTAGAGTAAGTACAATGTGATTTCAGGACACAATCCCAACAATCTCCCACTTGTACTGGAATCGCCTATTCCTATAATCCCTTCGTCGCTATATCTCGATATGGCATAAGGCAAGAAACTGTGTCATCCTTATTATAGCCAATATCATGTTCATCGAACTCCTGATCTATACTGATAAAACAAACGACTGACAATCACCTCGTTTGAGCACGGCCATGCATTTTTTTTTCAGTATCAAATCTTCGATGGGCCCTGAGATATTTATCTCCCGTTATATGGGAGGGAAAAACCCCAACTTGTTCCATCCCTGTTTCTACACATACTTCATGATACGCTTAAGCAATGCCGTTATAGCCGCCAGTTACGGAACGACGTTTGACAAGGTCAAAGCGCACCAATTCATATGCTAGAAAGCATGATGAACTCAGGTCTAAGGACTATACTCTATAGTCGTAATGAGAAACTCTCATGACACATATATAACTATCTTGTAGAGTTCTCATTAGCGGGTCATGTCCGATCATATGTTCACCAACATATATCTATGTGACTGACTGTGATACTCATATCATTGACTCCATGAAACTTAGTTAACAGTCACCTCACAAGCTAGTCTCTCGCGGTTGTCAGTGTCCCACTTTGACAATCTCGACTAGGGACAATCATAATTTATGTCATCTTTTACTTATAGGGTTTCATGATCAAGTCCTCAACTTGATGACCTATAAAATGAACATAAAATACTTTGGGACCATTACTTAATTATCCAATAATTAAATAATACCGATGTCAGTTTTAACTTACACAAACATTGCCATAGCATGTTTATATAAAGATTATAACATAACTAAAATAACTCCCACTGGAATCAAGATCATCTGTTCAGATATCTTTATACCTACAGCAACAGAATAAATCTCGTGCTTAGGTTGTGGGAGAGACTGCGGTGTTTTTGGTTGAAACAATTCCAACAAACCACACCGCCATTCAGATGAAAGCACTATTCTACGGTCCACTGCTTGGAGCCCTTCCAACAGATAGCACCGTTATTCAGACAAAGAGACATAACCAAGTGGGAACCAGATATCGTCTTTGTCCATCTAACTACTCTCAACTGGTTCGTCACTTTCTCAGTTCACCACGAACCTATCCTTGGTGTTCCTCAAACACTAGGGATATTTCTGGCAACTGTTCAGTGATTTTTACCGGAACATATTGGTATTTTCTCGTCTTGCTTTATGCGTAAACTGCATCTAGACGAGCGCAAAATATGGCATTCATGATGGATTCTATTGCAACAGCATAAGCAATCACACTCATTAATAATAGCTCAGTACGTGTTCAAAACACTTCATCTTGCTAAGATTTATACTAGCTCAGCCAGTGTCCAAGACACTTCATCTTGCTGAGATTATTGCCATAAGACCTTTGGTGTGAAGCCATTCTTGCAATCATGCATATTGGAACTGTCCAACACCTTATCTATATATAAGGATTCCGACACGATCCAATTAGCCTATCCAATCTATATCAATAGATTCTTATTCCAATAATTCACGAGGCTCCTCCCATGTCTTTCGAAAAATTGACTTCCAACCCAAGTCTCACAAGACTTAAGCGACGGAACGTCGTTCATGAGATTAAGTACATTATGTACATACGGTGTGAGAATTGCAATTACGCTCCCACTAGTCTTCTTGTAAACGCATGGTTTCATCTCTTGACTGATCAAGTCAAAACTTTTGACCACATTATCAGAATGTTGATTCCAACTCCAAGATGATTGCTTCAATCCAGAAATGGATCGGTGAAGCTAACATGCATACCCAGCCAATTTTTCGGAGTTGGGGCTCACCATCGCTTCTTGAATTTTGCATGCTCATCACTTTTCAATGATCAACAGATCACGACAATCGGCTACGAGAAATCACTCTCGAGTTAGTGACGGATCCTTTCGGATCTACGAATTTCAGGCTCCACAGGTGTAGGTCCTACAGCAGTTTGTAGATCTCATCGCTGCTCTCCCTCAACAGGTTGAGCAGCCTCATGTGTTTATCGAATTTCTTCGATGTGTATTTTTACTCCCACTGTTTCTTTTGGAAAGTATGATCTTTCTCAAAAGACACAGTTCCGGACAACAAAACTTTGTTCTCGGATTGGTTATAAAAGTAGTAAGCCTCGGTTTCCCTAGGACAACCCGCGAGGTAGAACTTATCAGATTTGGGTTCAAGCTTGTTAGCTTTCATCCCCAAATGATCAGAAACAACATGCTTGAAAAACTTTCAGTCTACATCCAATGTGGTGTCTTTCAATTGATTCTGATTGAAACCCTTTTCTGCGCAAACACAGACATTTCTAGAGCGTATTTCTTAAAGGATTATGGAAGATTCCTGTGACTCATCATTAATCGGAGCATATCTAATAAGATCCGATTCGTTCTCTCAGAAACACCATTTAGGTTTTCCAGGAGTAAAGAGCTGTGATATGACTTCACACTCACCTAGATGATCACCCAAATCTTGACTCAAGTATTTTCCTCCGCGATCTAATCGAGGATCTCAATGCTTCTGTCAAATCGGTTCTATACTTCATGTTGGAACTCCTCAAGGGACTCCTGCTCGTGTCTCATAAAAGAACACATCCATACTTATTGATGTCATCAATAAGGTAATGAAGTACTGAAGATTTCCTTTGGCACTAATGCTCATTGGGCCGCATACATCAGTATGTGTAAGGCTCAATAAGCCTCTGGCCCGTTTACTTTTAGCTCTGCTAAAAAGGGCCTTAGTCATTTGGTCCAGTGAGCAGAATTCATATCTCACATGATTAATTATCAAATGAGCCCAAAACTATGGAACTTCTGAATCCGCTTCACTTTATGTGGTCAAAACAACTTTGCTAAGGAAAAATTGAGTTCAAGTCATGAGACTTAAACCGTTTGGTATTTATGTTATATGTACAATCGTACATTGGTTTAAGATATAAAACCCATTCTAAACGGGGAGCTACCAAATAATATTTCATTAAGATCTAAAGAACAAAACTTGTCTTTTATCAAAATGAAAAACATCCAAATTCTTACAAGAAAATGAAAGACATCTCTGCACAAGGCAGATACATAGTAGCAATTACTTAATTTCTAAAACCAAGTATGAAAGGCTCCTACAAGTGGAGAATCTCTACGGCTCATGCAGCAACCATTGCTTCATACCAGACACGCAGTTCCACTTGTCCTTTCTTCAACGTTCTACTGTCGCTTAGGTCCTGCATATTTCAAAAAATATCAGTACCACAACTAGTATACAATACTCATGTAGAACTTGAAACAATAACACAATACCTGAAGAAGAAGTACCATACATCTTCTCCATCTCTTGTGAATCTTCCAAGAATTTAATGCAATTTCTCTTTCAATGCCCAAACTCTTTACAGTAGCAACATTTATCAACATCAGATGGGCCTGACTTGGGCTTAAAAGATGACACGGGTTTATCCCGATTCCAAATCTGAACGTGAAGGAATTTCTAGCAGTTCTAATCAGGATTAGCAACCCTAGTCTGAATTCCGAGCCTAGGATCTACAGGTTCATGTAATCGAATCTATCAGATCTAGTGATTACCTGGTGATTAGCAGCGGAAGTTATTTGCAAGTAATCAAGATCTAGAGCGCCTCAGATGCTGCGCCTCTACTGGTATCCACACGCACACGAACTGAACAGGAAGGGATGCTAGTGCCTTATGAGATCGAATCTCCAGAGAGGTTTGTTTTCTGTTTCTGGTGGCTGTGAATTAGGTTTTTTGGATCGAGTTTAGGTCGACCATATATCTTATATATGTCGACTTAAACCGCCCCGGGATCAACTAATAATTAAACCAGTTTAATCTGTCAATCCGCGAGTCGTGTCGACCGACACACTCTATGTGTCGATCGACACGGCCAATTTATGTCGACCGACACTCTTAGTGTGTCGATCGACATCGCCCAGAAATGTCGATATTGAATGCATATCAAATATGCATTCACCCGATCATTACATTAATGATCATCCTCTCATGCAACGTCCAGTTTGCTTAGGTGTGTGACCCTGTAGGATCATATAACACTAGCAATGAGTTCTCAACTCATTGATCATTAGTGGCTTCTAGCAAAGCGTTATGACTACCTAGTGTCATATGATTGTCTCATCTCGACAACACGACTTTCTCTCAGAGTAAGTACAAATAGATTTCAGGACATTCCCAACAATCTCCCACTTGTACTGGAATCGTCTATTCCCTTTTAATCCCTTTGTATCCATATCTCAATCTAGCATAAGGCAAGAACTGTGTCATCCTTATTAAGCTAGATCACGTTTATCGAATCCCGATTTGTACTGATGAAAAACAAACAACTGACAATCAGTTCGTTTGAGCGCGGCCACGCATTTCCAGTATCAAATCTTCGATAGGCCCAGAGATATTTAACTCCTGTTATATAGGAGGTACAAATCCCATCTTGTTCAATCCATGTCTCTTTTATATTTCATGATACGCCTAATCAGTGTCTTTATGATCACCAGTTACGGCTGACGTTTGACAAAGTCAAGACGAACCAATCCATATAAGAGAGGACATGATGAACTCAGGTCTAAGGACTACTCTCTTTTGTCGTAATGAGAAACTCTTATGACACTCATATAACATCTTGTAGAGTTCTCATTAACGGGTCAAGTCCGATCATGTGTTCTCTAACACATATCTATGTGATTGACTTTAATACACTTATTAATGACTCCATGAAACATGGTCATCAGTCACCTCACATACTAGTCTCACGTGGTTGTTAATGTCCCACGTTAACAACCTCGACCAGGGACCATTCTAATTTATGTCATTTATTGCTTATAGGGTTTCATGATCAAGTCACATACTTGATGGCCTATAAAATGTCATAAATTACTTTGGGACAATATATATATATATATATATATATATATATATATTTAATTAACACAATTAAATAATGCTGAAACAATTTCATTAAAATAACATAACTATTATGTCTTTGTGAACATCATGTCATAACTAAAACAAATACAACTCCCACTGAAATCAAGATCATATCTTAAGATATCTAATGCCTACAGCAGTTGTATGAAACTCATGCTTAGGCCTTGGGAGAGGCTTGGTCAGTGGATCAGCAACATTCTCATCCGTCGGGACTCTGCTGATCTTCACATCTCCTCTATTCACAATATCACGGATAAGGTGATATCGCCTTTCTATGTGTTTGGATTTCTGGTGTGATCTAGGTTCCTTTGCTTGCGCAATGGCTCCATTGTTGTCACAATACAAAGCCACTGGCTCAGAAATGCTAGGAATCACACCAAGTTCAGTGATGAACTTCTTGATCCAAACAGCCTCCTTTGCCGCTTCAGAAGCAGCGAGGTACTCAGCTTCAGTTGTGGAATCTGCTACAGTGTCCTGCTTGGAACTCTTCCAGCTTACTGCACCGCCATTCAGGCAGAAGATGTAACCAGATTGCGATCGGAAATCATCTTGGTCTGTCTGAAAACTTGCGTCTGTGTAACCACTTACTACCAGCTCATCACTTCCTCCATACACCAAGAATTTATCCTTAGTATTTCTCAAATACTTCAGAATATTCTTGACTGCTGTCCAGTGACTTTCACCTGGATCCGATTGGTATCTACTCGTCATGCTTAAAGCACAAGCAACATCTGGACGAGTACAGAGCATGGCATACATGATGGATCCCAACGCCGAGGCATAGGGAATCCGACTCATGCGATCTCGCTCATCAGGTGTCTCAGGACACTGCTTCTTGCTGAGACTTATGCCATAAGACATTGGTATGAAGCCCTTCTTGGAATCTTGCATTCTGAACCTGTGTAAGACCTTATCGATATAAGTGTCTTGACACAGTCCAATCAACTTGTTTGATCTATCTCTATAGATTCTTATTCCAAGAATATACGCGGCTTCTCCCATGTCTTTCAATGAAAAACAACTTCCGAGCCAAGTCTTAACAGACTATAACAACGGAACGTCATTTCCGAGAAGAAGTATGTCATCTACATACAACACGAGAAATGCAACAGCGCTCCCACTAGTCTTCTTGTAAACACATGGTTCTTCTTCGCTTCTGATGAAATCAAACTCTTTGACTGCTTCATCAAAACGAAGATTCCAACTCCGAGATGCTTGCTTCAATCCATAAATGGATCGATGAAGCTTGCATACTTTCCTAGCAGCATTAGGATCGATGAAACCTTCGGGCTGTGTCATGTACACATCCTCTTCCAGAATTCCATTAAGGAAAGCTGTTTTCACGTCCATTTGCCAGATCTCATAATCATAATGAGCAGCTGTTGCTAGGAGAATCCGAATGGATTTAAGCATGGCTACAGGTGAATAGGTTTCTTCATAGTCTATACCATGAATTTGTTTGAAACCTTTTGCCACCAGCCTTGCTTTATATATCTGAATATTTCCATCCACATCAATTTTCTTCTTGAAAATCCATTTACATTCAATGGGTCTTGCACCATCGGGTAAGTCAACCAAAGTCCATACTTGGTTCTGTGACATGGATCCCATTTCGGATTCAGCGGCTTTCAGCCACTTTTCAGAGTCAGGGCTCATCATCGCTTCTTCGTAATTCGCGGGCTCATCACTGTCAATGATCAATAAATCATGACAATTGGTTACGAGAAATCCATATCTCTCGGGTTCGTGACGGATCCTTTCGGATCTACGAATTTCTGGCTCCACAGGCGTTGGGTCTACAACTCTTTGTAGATCCAACTGTTGCTCTTCCTCTACGGGTTGAGCATTTTCCTGCGGTTCTCGAACTTCTTCGAGTTGTACTTTACTCCCACTGTTTCTCTTGGAAAGAAACTCTCTCTCAAGAAAAACGCAGTTCCGAGCAACAAACACTTTGTTCTCGGATTGGTTGTAAAAGTAGTATGCCTTGGTTTCCTTAGGATAACCAACGAAGTAGCACTTATCAGATTTGGGTTCGAGCTTATCTGTAATTAATCGCTTAACATAAGCTTCACAACCCCAAATCTTCAGGAAAGACACATTTGGAACATTTCCAGTCCACATCTCATGTGGTGTCTTTGCAACTGATTTTGACGGAACCCTATTAAGTGTAAACGCAGACGTTTCTAGAGCGTATCCCCAAAAGGATAATGGAAGAGTTGAGAGACTCATCATTGATCGAACCATATCTAATAAAGTCCGATTCCTCCTCTCAGACACGCCATTCCATTGTGGTGTTCCAGGAGGAGTGAGTTGTGAAACAATTCCACAATCTCTCAAATGATCACTGAATTCTTGGCTTAAGTATTCTCCTCCACGATCTGATCGAAGAGCCTTAATACTTTTGCCAAGTTGATTCTGTACTTCATTTTGGAACTCTTTGAACTTTTCAAAGGATTCCGACTTGTGTCTCATTAAATAGACATAGCCATACCTGCTGAAATCATCAGTGAAGGTAATGAAGTATCGAAAATTTCCTCTGGCACTTGTGCTCATTGGGCCGCATACATCTGTATGTATAAGGCCCAATAGGTCACTGGCCCTTTCATTTTGTTTGTTGAAAGGCGCCTTTGCCATTTTGCCTAGTAAACAAGATTCACATTTCTCACATGATTCATAATCAAATGAGCCCAAAAGCCCATCACTATGGAGCTTTTGAATCCGTTTCTCGTTTATGTGGCCCAAACGACAATGCCATAGAAAAGTCTGATTCGTGTCATTTGATTTGAATCTCTTGGTGTTAATGTTATAGATTTCTGTGGTTTGGTTCAGAACATAAAGCCCATTCTCTAATGGGCTGCTACCATAATACATATCATTGTAATCAAAAGAACAACATTTATTCTTAATTGAAAACTGATATCCTTCCAAATCCAAAACAGGAATAGAAATAATATTTCTGCTTATAGCAGGTACATAGTAGCAATTATGAAGTTCTAAAACCAAACCAGAAGGTAAAGACAAGTTAAATGTTCCTACGGCTAATGCAGCAACTCTTGCTCCATTCCCCACACGCAGGTCCACTTGTCCCCTTTCCAACGTCCTACTGTTGCTTAGGCCCTGCATATTTGTACAAATATGAGCACCACAGCCGGTATCCAATACCCAAGAAGTAGAACCAGAAGTAGTAACATTTACTTCTATAACATAAATACCTGAAGATGAAGTCTCGAAAGTCTTCTTCTTCTTCTTCTTCTCTTCCAAGAATTTGTTGCAATTTCTCTTCCAATGCCCAGGCTCTTTACAGTAATGGCACTTATCAGTCTCATATGGGCCCGGCTTGGGCTTCGGGGCTGGCGCAGGCGTGTCCTGGTTCTCAACCGGGACTGCCTTGCCCTTTCCCTTGCCTTTGCCAAGTTTCTTAAACTTCTTACCCCCTTGTACCATAAGTACATTAGGAGTGCCCTTCTTGATATTTGGCTCAGCTGTCTTGAGCATGCCATGCAGCTCAGTCAACGTCTTTGTCAAGTTATTCATGTTATATTTCATAACAAACTGATCATAACTTGACGGCAGTGACTGCAGAATGATGTCAGTAGCCAACTCTTGGCTAATGGGACAATCCAGCCTCCCCAGGTTATCAATATAACCCATCATCTTAATGACATGAGGACTTACTGGACTGTCCTTTGGTAGCTTGCATTCAATGAGAGATTTAACCGTCTGGTATCTCTCAGTTCGTGCCTGCTCCTGAAATATGCTTTTCAGGCTAGTAATCATCTCCACTGGCGACTCCACGTTCTCGTATTGCTTCTGCAAGTCCGAGTTCATGGTAGCCAACATGAGACAATTTACATCGACCACATCATTGGAATGCTTGTCCCAAGCACTCCTTTCTGCATGTGCAGCATTGGATCTCGGTTTTTCAGGGAGAACATTTTCAAGGACATAGTCCCGCTTCTCCTGCTTGAGAACAATTCTCAAGTTCCGATACCATTTGAGAAAATTCGATCCATTTAACTTGTCCTTCTCAAGGACGGATCGCAGGGAGAAAGAATTATTATGAGTAGTAGTCATAGCTGAGAACATAGAAAACAAAAGGTTTAGTTATGATGTTCAAGAAATGAGAAATCTTAACTTTTAAGAAAACTCGCATTATATTCAAACAATGTTTCCTCAGATGAATATAATGATCCAAGACCCATACTTCACTAAACTTGAGTGAGCCACTGGCTGTCACCCAAATTCAGCTATCTAGGTAAGCAACAACCTTGCTAGTTGTATCCAATACAACTCTTGGTTGTGGACTGACATCTTATGTCAAATCCACCTGATGTCTCTGAGCCCAAAACGATTTTGATGGCCCAGTCAAGTAAACCAATCTTTTCAGTCATGTAATTGTTGACGCCTTGCACTGCAAGCTCATCAACACGATTACTTCCTGCCTTACTCATGTAATTGTGGACACCTTGCACTGCAAGCCTATCACTCAATGAAACGAGTCTTGACAGTCGACAAGATTGGAAAGACATCAAGTATCACTTAATATTTGATTGAGGAACGGAATCATTAAAACGTTCAGTTTTATTATGTTTTAATTCTTATAATTAATTGATTTATCATGCTTTGGTTCTGTGATTGCAGGCTCCAAAAC
This sequence comes from Orychophragmus violaceus, assembly GCA_030180135.1. Lineage (NCBI taxonomy): Eukaryota > Viridiplantae > Streptophyta > Magnoliopsida > Brassicales > Brassicaceae > Orychophragmus > Orychophragmus violaceus. Next base: position 103,847,864 of record CM058237.1, on the reverse strand, counting down.
CCAATCATCGAATCTGATGTCGACCGACACTACTATAGTGTCGATCGATACAGAATAACCAAAAGCAATCCGCGATAACCGATCAATCCAATTGATCCGGTTTCGAATACCAGTCGGTGTCGATCGATGCTACACTAGCATCGGTCGATACCAACCTAATCAAACCAATCGCAATTCAAACCATTTAACCAAGCTCGATAACCGGTCCAATCCAATTGAACCGGTTCATCAATCTCGCGAGGTTTGTGTCGACCGATACAACTCTTGTGTCGATCGACACTAGGCGAAAAGTTTTATTCGGGTTATCCTTCTGTGTCGACCGATACCCGCTTGGTGTCGATCGACACAGGGTGATAAGCCCTAATCGTTTTCAAGTTAAAACCCTAAAACTAGATTTTAATCAAAAACGAATTTCAGCATGCTTGTATCAACTATACAGAGATCCAGATTCAACTAATCTAATCAACATGCCACAGATTCAATGGAACCCTAAAGCTCTGATACCATTCGAAGGAATTTCTAGCAGTTCTAATCAGGATTAGCAACCCTAGTCTGAATTCCGAGCCTAGGATCTACAGGTTCATGTAATCAAATCTATCAGATCTAGTGATTACCTGTTGATTAGCAGCGGAAGTTATTTGCAAGTAATCAAGATCTAGAGCGCCTCAGATGCTGCACCTCTACTGGTATCCACACGCACACGAACTGAACAGGAAGGGATGCTAGTGCCTTATGAGATCGAATCTCCAGAGAGGTTTGTTTTCTGTTTCTAGTGGCTGTGAATTAGGTTTTTTGGATCGAGTTTAGGTCGACCATATATCTTATATATGTCGACTTAAACCGCCCCGGGATCAACTAATAATTACACCAGTTTAATCTGTCAATCCGCGAGTCGTGTCGACCGACACACTCTATGTGTCGATCGACACGGCCAATTTATGTCGACCGACACTCTTAGTGTGTCGATCGACATCGCCCAGAAATGTCGATATTGAATGCATATCAAATATGCATTCACCCGATCATTACATTAATGATCATCCTCTCATGCAACGTCCAGTTTGCTTAGGTGTGTGACCTTGTAGGATCATATAACACTAGCAATGAGTTCTCAACTCATTGATCATAAGTGGCTTCTAGCAAAGCGTTATGACTACCTAGTGTCATATGATTGTCTCATCTCGACAACACGACTTTCTCTCAGAGTAAGTACAAATAGATTTCAGGACATTCCCAACAGAACGGCCTTGCCATCACCCTTTTTTAAACAAGATTTCTCAAATCTTTTACCCTTTTTGATGTTTTGCTCTGCTGTCTTGAGCATGCCATGCAGCTCAGTCAACGTCTTCGTCAAGCCTTTCTTGATATAGTTCCTTATGAACTTATCATAACTTGACGGCAGTGACTGCATAATGATGTCAGTAGCCAACTCCAAGCTGACAGGACAATCCAGTCTCCCCAGGTTATCAATGTAACCCATCATTTTAATGACATGAGAACTTACTGGACCATCCTCTGGTAGCTTGCACCCAGTGAGAGACTTCACCATCTGGAATCTCTCAACTCGTGTCAGATCCTGAAACTTCAGTTTCAGGCTGGTGATCATCTCTATTGGCGACTCCATGTTCTCGTATTGACTTTTCAAGTCTGAGTTCATGGTAGCCAACATCAGACCATGCACATCTACCACATTAATATAATGCTTATTCCAAGCATCATATACTGCATTCGAGCGATTGGTCCCAAGCCTTTCTGGAAGAGCTTTCTCAAGGACATAGTCCTTGCTCTCCTGCTTGAGGATTAATCTCAAATTCCGATACCAATCCAGAAAGTTGGATCCATTTAACTTGTCCTTCTCAAGGACGGACCGCAACGAGAAAGTAGTCTTAGACATAATCTGAAATCCAAGAAAAACCAAGATTTAGTTATGCATTCCATGAGAAATCTTATCAAATAAGAAAACTCGCATTATATTCATACAATGTTTCCTCAATGAATATAATGATCCAAGACCCATACTTCACCAAAATCTGAGTGGACGACTCGTTATCACCCAAAATTTAGTTATCTAGGTAAGCAAATCATTGCTAATTGTACCCAGTACAACTCTTGGTCGTTGATAAGACAATCCATGTCTCATCTACTCTGACGTCTCTGGGCCCAGAACTTCTGATGGCCCAGTCAAGTAAACCAATCTCTTTAGTCTTGTGATCATTGAAAGTCGCACTGCAAGTCTATCAATGATCACCTGCCTTACTCATGTAGTAGTGGATACCAAGGACTCCAAGGCTATCCAACAAACGACACAAGTCTTGACAGTAGACAAGATTTGGGCAAGACATCAAGGTTACTTGATATTTTGTTGAGGAAACTAAACCCTGAAAGGTTAGCATATCAATCTCTTAGGTCATGTAATTGTTGATGTCAAGCACTGCAAGTCCATCAACATAATTACCTGCCTTACTCACGTAATTGTGGACACCAAGCTCTTGGCTAGACCATCACACAATGAAATGAGTCTTGACAGTTGACCATATTGAAGCTAAGCTTTGATCAAGGTTTAAGTCTAATTTGGTTTCTGCAAATTCAAGGTTCAATAACCATAATTGCGAGCACTGTGTCGGTCGACGCAGACCATGTATGTCGATCGACACCACCAAATGAAACCGGACTTCAATAACCGGTTAATCCAATTAACCCGGTTCATTGAACCGGTCATGTCGATCGACACAACCCATGTGTGACGGTCGACATAGACCTAAACCGAAGACAGTTTTGATAACCGGTCCAATCCAATTAAACCGACTTATCAGATCAAACTGATCTTAACCATTCAAATCGGTTTATACTAATTGCGATAACTGGTTCAATCCAATTGAATCAATTCATCCAATTTAAACCGTTTTAGCCAGTTTTAACTGATTGCGATAACCGGTCCAATTCAATTGAACCGTTTTATCCAATCAAACTGATTTAACCCATCGGTTCATGCTAATTGAGACAATCAGTTCAATCCAATTGAACCAATTCATCCAATTTAAACCGATCTGTTCGGACTTAACCAAGCATGATAACCGGTCCAATCCAATTGAACCGATTAACCAATCGCAAGGTCTGTGTCGACCGACACTCAACCTGTGTCGATCGACACAATCGTTTTCGATCTGAATCGATCTAACCTGTTCTTATTCATACTATCTTATGAACGAATTTAAATCATCAAATTCTACTAAACATGCTGATTCAATGATAAAACCCTAAGGCTCTGATACCACTGTTGGAATTCCTAGCAGTTCCTAATCCGATTAGGCAACCCTAAGTCTGAATTCCAAGCCTAGGATCTCAGGGTTTAAGTAATTGAATCATGGATCTCGCGTTTACCTTGTTCTGGCAGCGGAAGATGAATCAGGTAAGACAAGATCAGGAGCGATTCAGATGCCTCGCCTCTATCGTAGTCCACACGCGCACAAGCTGGAATCCGCCGAGATGCTAGCGCCGGGAATCGGATCTCTTGGGATTTCTGTGTTTTCTAGAGGAAGAGGATCAGTTCTTCTGTCAAGGAAAACTGTCTGCGACGGCTACCCTCCCGAGGTCGAAACACATAAGCGTTTATATATTGTCCTCTATGTAAACCAAAACATCAGTTTCGGTTTCGGCCTTGTGTCGACCGACGCACACAATGGTATCGATCGACACACATCTTGTATCGATCGACGCACCCAATGGTGTCGATCGATACACCTCCTAAAACACGATATCAATGTGTATCCAATACACATTGATCGGACCATATGCCAATGATCAAACCCATACCAAGTGCATCCAACTTGCTTAGGTGTGTGACCCTGTAGGTTCACACGATACCAGAAATGAGTTACAACTCATTTGTCATAAGCGGTTTCTAGCAAAACATTATGACTACCCAGTATCACATGAATTGTCCGATCTCGACAATACAACTATCTTTAGAGTAAGTACAATGTGATTTCAGGACACAATCCCAACAGTATGCCATGCTCTGCACTCGTCCAGATGTAGCTTACGCGTTAAGCATAATGAGTAGATACCAATCTGATCCAGGTGAAGATCACTGGACAGCTGTCAAGAATATTCTCGAGTATTTGAGACATACCAAGGATAAGTTCCTGGTGTATGGAGGAAGTGAAGAGCTTGTAGTGAATGGATTCACTGATGCGAGTTTTCAGACGGACAGAGACGATTTCCGATCACAGTCTGGATATGTCTTCTGTCTAAATGGCGGTGCAGTGAGCTGGAAGAGCTCTAAGCAGAATACCGTAGCTGATTCCACAACGGAAGCTGAATATGTTGCTGCTTCAGAAGCGGCAAAGGAAGCTGTTTGGATCAAGAAGTTCATAACTGAACTTGGTGTGGTTCCTAGTATCTTGGAGCCAGTGGCTTTGTTTTGTGATAACAATGGAGCCATTGCTCAGGCGAAAGAACCCAGGTCACACCAGAAATCGAAACACGTAGAGAGGAGATATCACCTGATTCGTGATATCGTCAATAGAGGTGATGTGAATATCAGCCGAGTTCCGACGGACGAGAATGTCGCTGATCCTCTAACTAAGCCACTCCCAAGGCCTAAGCATGAGAGTCATACGACTTCTGTAGGCATTAGAGATCTTAAGATGTAATCTTGATTCTAGTGGGAGTTTTAGTTTTATTTTAGTTATAATAAGACGCTCTTGTAAACATACTTTTGGATATGTTTAATGAAATTTGATTTCAACATTGTTTTTTGTGATCAAAATAATGGTCCCAAAATAAGTTTATGTCATATTATAGGTCATCAAGTTGAGGACTTGATCATGAAACCCTATAAGTTATAGATGACATAAATTATGATGTGTCCCTAGTCGAGGTTGTCAAAGTGGGACACTGACAACTGCGAGAGACTAGCTTGTGAGGTGACTGTTGACTAAGTTTCATGGAGTCAATGATATGAGTATCACAGTCAGTCACATAGATATATGTTGGTGAACATATGATCAGACATGACCCGCTAATGAGAAGTCTCCAGGATAGTTATATCTGTGTCATGAGAGGTTCTCATTACGACTATAGAGTATAGTCCTTAGACCTGAGTTCATCATGCTTTCTTGCATATGAATTGGTACACTTTGACCTTGTCAAACGTCGACCCGTGACTGGCGGCTATAACGGCACTGCTTAGGTGTATCATGAAGTGTGCGTTGAAATAGGGATGGAACAAGATGGGATTTGTCCCTCCTGAATAACGGGAGACAAATATCTCAGGGCCTATCGAAGATTTTATACTGAGAAAATGTGTGGCCGCACTCAAACGAACTGTAGTTCAGTAGTTTGTCTAGTTCAGTATAGATCAGGAGTTCGATAAACACGATATTGGCTTAATAAGGATGACACCAATCTTGCCTTATGCCAAATCGAGATATAGAGACAAAAGGATTATAGGAATTGATGATTCCAGTACAAGTGGGAGATTGTTGGGATAGTGTCCTGAAATCACACTTGTACTCACTCCTGATGATAGTTGTGTGTCGAGATCAGACATTCGTATAATACTGGGCGGTTGCAATGTTTTGCTAGAAGCCTCTTGCAATCTGTAAGTTGTAGACTTACTGCCAGTATTATATGATCATATAGGGTCACACACCTAAGAAAACGGGTAGCTTAAATATGGGAATGATCATTATGGTAATGATCATGTTAATGTGTATTGGATACACATTAATATCGAGAAAATGGTGTTGTGTCGATCGACACAGTCTGTGTGTCGGTCGACACAGATCGGGCTTTCGAAACAGTCGTTTCGATTTGTGACTTAAATGAGTTGGCCCGTTAAGTATGATTCCAGGTCTGAATAAAACCTGAGAGTTTCGACCTGGATCAGTAGCCATCGTCTTTTTCTTGACAGAGAAAGAAGAAAACACCAAAACTCAGAGATCCCAAAGATCCGGCACTAGCATCCCGGTTTCCAGTTTTGTGTGCGTGTGTATCTAGTAGAGGCGAAGCATCTGAGTTGCTTACTGATCTCGTTCACCAATCATTCCGCTGCTAGTTCGAGGTAAGAACGAGGTTGGTAAATTCAATATAACGAACCCTAGATCCTAGGTGATCCAACAGGATCATCGACCGATTAGGATCACATTCGCCTCTGAGGGAGAAGCAGAGAGGAAAGGTCGCTTCTATTTCGATAAAAGGATGGTGAAAAAGCTTGGATTTGTAGAGATCGTTAAACAAGGTTGGTCTGGTGTTGGCTCTGAAGGTCTGAGCATGATGGACAGAATCAGTAGATGCAGAAAAGAGATTTCGAAATGGAAAAGGCGCGCAGGCATGAACTCTAAGGACCGCATCTCTCGCCTTAAAAAATGCACTGGAATTGGAGGTGGCGAAATTAACACCGAACCTTTCGCATATGCAGAGCTTGAAGAGAGAGCTTACTAATGCATACCGAGAAGAAGAAGTGTTCTGGAGACAAAAGTGTAGACAGCAATGGTTGAAGGCAGGGGATATGAACACCAAGTACTTCTTTAATTGCACGAAGGGTAGGAAGCTTCAAAACAGGGTATTGATGCTCCTGGATAATCACGGTCAGGAAAACTTCTCCGAAGGAGCAAAGGGGCACATTGCAATGGAATATTTCAGAGAACTCTTCATGAGCTCGAACCCCACATACCTTGACACGCTTTTCCAGGGCTTCAACCCAAGGGTTTCAGCGGAGATGAATAATGTTCTTACAGCAAGAGTTTCTGATGAGGAAATCAAACTAGCAGCCTTCGCGGTAAAGGGTAACAGTGCGCCTGGTGAAGACGGTTTTACTGGTTTCTTCTACCAGAAACACTGGCCGGTTGTTGGACAGGCCCTCACTGCCAAGATCCGTAGTTTCTTTGACTCGGCTATTCTCCCTGAAGGTTGGAACCACCCATCTGTGCTTGCTACCAAAGATCTCGAAGCCGACGAGTATGAAATACATGAGACCCATTAGTCTTTGTTCGGTGTAATACAAGATTGTATAGAAGATTTTGTGTGATCGGCTCAAACGGTTTCTTCCGGAAATTATCTCGGATACTCAAGGAGCCTTTGTCTCAGGTAGACTTATCTCGGATAACATTATTATTGCTCATGAGATGGTACATGGGCTGCGTACTAATGATCTTGTCTCCGACGAGTATATGGCGATTAAAACCGATATGTCCAAAGCTTACGATCGGGTCGACTGGAATTTTTTGGAGACACTCCTGGAGAAACAGGGTTTTGAACATGTCTGGATTCGGTGGATCATGGGCTGTGTCAGCACGGTTTCATACTCGGTGCTACTTAATGGTTCTGCTCATGGATTTATTAAACCCGAAAGGGGTCTACGGCAAGGGGATCCGTTGTCTCCCTTCTTGTTTATCCTTTGTGCTGACTCGTTGGTTAATTCTCTTAATGAGTCTGAGGCTGCTGGTCGTATACATGGCATTAAACTCAGTCGTTCGGGCCCCTCTGTGCATCACTTACTTTTTGCCGACGATAGTCTTCTCATGTGTAGGGCTTCCGGTTCTGATGCGACAGAAATTGGCAAGTGCTTGAAACTGTATGGTGACGCCTCGGGTCAGGAAATTAATAAGCTCAAATCTTTGATCATATTTGGTGATAAAGTCTCTGAAGATGCTAAAGTGGAGGTCAAACAGTCCCTTAGAATAGTCACAGAGGGTGGTGAAGGCAACTACCTAGGCTTGTCGGAATGCTTTAGTGGATCTAAGAGGAAGCTCTTGAGTTTTCTCAAAGAGAAGCTAAATGGCAGGTTGATAGGTCAAGAATTATCCCTATTCTAACTGCAAGTGCACAGTGATGTAGTTGTAGTACTTAGGGTATCGAATCCACAAGGACTCTGGTCACACGATAGATTATAAGTAATTTGGATTAAACTAAGCGAAGCAAATTGTGAATCAATAAACAAAATAGCAAGTAAATAAATCAAGCGAGGTAGTTGTAAGCAATCAAACGAAGGTGTCAGGTTTCGGGAGTTCTCAGGATATCAGGAAATCAAATAATCAAACAATCAGATTCAATCTATAGCGTTCTTGAACTAGAATCACGAAGGTAAAACTAACCAGCTGTCGCTGCGATAATTATCTATGTCTAGCAACCTAGCAGACCAACTTTCGTTGCGAATCCTAGAGTTCTAAACATGCATTAATTCCAAGTTCGTTCGTTCATAATTTCTCTAAACCAAATTCCTTTGCGGATAGATAAATTGCTCACCTAATCAGATCTAGTTAAATAAACCAACTGTCATTGCGTAAATCAACCTAGAATCAGTGATCTAAATGGCCAGTTCAGATTAAGCATTAAGAATAGATTAGATGAAGAACTAGATGATGAATCTAATAAATTAGTTATTCTAACATTCCATCAAATCCCTAATGAAAATCCCTAACCTAACAAGAGATCTACTCAGACATAGCAATCATAACATAAAACATGGTCAGAATAGATATCATAAAATAATCTGAGAATAAGAACAGGGGTTCGAAATCAAGTCTCTTTCGAGAACAAAACCAGCCCCTAAAACTCTCTCTGAATAAATCCTAGAATGAAACTTAGCCTAACAAGTGGCTGTAAAACCTAATTATGAACTAAAACACGAATTGGGGCTTTCTTGCAAATATGAGAAACTTCTGGGCAATTGTGAAAATCTCCAAAGTCTTCATAATCTGCTGTCGCAGGGCTGCAACGATCGACACCAAGAGTGCATCGATCGATGCAGAGGTCGTCCAGACTTGGTGAAATCAGCTCTCTCGGCTTAATGCTCCATACTTGCCCAAAATGCTCCATTATCTCCAATTCCGCTCCAAAAGTGCATGTACCTAATAAACACCTGAAAAGGACTCTAAAAGAACACCAAAAGACACTAAAACAGACTTATACCATGGCATAACACCGGTAAAAATCATGATATATCACAGGTTGGATGATTGGCATTCTAAATCACTTTCTCAACGTGGTAAAGAAATACTTTTGAAGTCAGTTGGCTTAGCGCTTCCGGTCTTTGCTATGTTATGTTTTAAACTACCGAAAGAAGTGTGTGAGAAGTTAACGAGTGCAATGATAGAGTTTTGGTGGAGCAGTAAAACCTCAAAGAAGAAGATACCATGGGTGGCTTGGAAGAAACTTTGTAAACTGAAAGATCAAGGTAGTCTTGGTTTCCATGATATAGCTAACTTTAATCAAGCTCTTCTTGGAAAACAGGCTTGGAGGATCTTAACCCAACCGGAATCTCTAATGGCTCGAGTCCTAAAGCACATGTACTTTAAGAATTCATCCTTTCTACAATGTGGCACGGGTACGAGACCATCATACGCCTGGAGGAGTATTATTCACGGACAAGAACTCTTGAAAAAGGCCCGATATGGGACATTGGCAATGGGAAGGCCACAAAGGTTTGGACAGACAATTGGATATGGGATGGTTCTGCTTGTACGCCTCAGTACAACGAAAATACAGTAATCCAGCTTTCTCAGAATGTCTCGGACCTTCTCAGCGCCAACTCGGGACAATGGAACATGCGTCTGGTCCAAGAAACCTTCACAGCCGAGGACGTATCGTTCATACTAAGCCTTAATCCACAGTACCAGGAGGAAGATAAACTGATATGGGGAGGGGACAAGTCAGGCGTATACTCATCCAAAAGTGGGTATAAACTCCTGGAAACCCTAACGTATATGCAGACCCCCAGTAACCATCGCACTCCACCAATTAAGCAGAAGCTGTGGAGGGACATGTGGAAAACAAAAACTACGCCGAAGCTTAGGCATTTTCTATGGAAATCGGTGGCTGGTGCTTTACCGGTCAAGGAAAGACTTCGTAGCCGCGGTATAGCGTTAGATACATCATGTTCGTCATGCAACACACCGAGACTGGAAACCATTTGTCAAACTCTTTTCATTTGCGAGGTTGCTCAGGAGACCTGGCGACTCTCCAACATTCCACCTCCCACTGGTGGCTTTTCTCCAAACTCAGTCTTCCTCAACCTGCACTATCTCCCGTCTTGGTCGAAAAAGCAGAGCAACTTCGAGTCTTGGAAGCTCCTCTCCCCTTGGATTCTGTGGCACTTGTGGAAGGCCAAGAATGCGGTAGTTTTTGAAAACACTAAATATGCCCCTGGTTCGATACTATCCAAAGCTCAGGACGACCTTGGCGAATGGTTAGAGGCCAATGCAGTTGAATCAGGCGAGAATGAGGGCCAATCATCTCTTCATCGTCCTCCTCAACCTGATCATACTACGTGGAAATGCCCCGAGGTTGGCTCCTTAAAGTGCAATGTTGGGTCGGCATGGAATGAATCATTAAAGACTGCAGGGGTATCTTGGATCAGCCGTGACCATGCTGGGATGGTGCTTCTTCACGGACGTCACTCCTTTGCTCATGTTCATTCAAGCCTAGAAGCGGACATACAGGGGATGACATGGGAAATATCTTCTTTAGCTTCACTAAGATTTACAGACATGTCCTTTGAAGCTAGCTCGATCTCACTGCAAAATGCGTTGCTCAACACCTACAGGTATCCTATGCTCCAACAACAAGTGATCAACATATACGGACTGCTCCAATCCTTCACATCGTGGAAACTGTTCCATACGCACGTCCCCTGCAATCCCCCAGCTCTTGCTATTGTGGAAAGCGGTATCATAGCCTCTAGACGACATTCCTACATTGCTCGCTCTGGCCCTTCTTGGCTGGATCCATTGCTGTCCGCTGAAGCTCCTACTCGCTCCCAAAATGTGCCTTAGTCGCCGGTGTCACGTGTGCGACTTGCAGCATGTTGCATTCCTTACCTTCTCTATTTCCTTTGAGAGGGGCTCTGCTTGGAATGGTTGTACTCTTTTCTCCCAAGCCTACTGGTGGTGGTTGTTTCTCTGTTTTTCCCTTTCTTTCTATTCTTTGTAAACCCATTGGGGGAAACTCAAGTTATAATGCAATAGCAATTTTCAGTGTTAAAAAAAAAAGCATTAATACTTACAGTAAGGAGATTCCCTTCTCCAAAGTTTGAGAGTGTAATCTTGTCTAGTACGTGTTGGAAGTCCTGAGATTCTACCTTCTAAGCAGAATTTGCATGATCATGGAGATTCAAATACAAAATGTATTATTTAACCATGTTAGGAATAAGAAATCATTACCTTAAGATTAAGAAATCTTTGTGATAACCGAACTTCTTCTTTCATGGGACCAAACGAATAAAACAGAACAAAAAACTAAAAACATAGAAATCTTTTGAAAACCGGCAAGAAGAAGAAACCAATAGAAATGAAAACATATCATTTGACCAAAGTTTTGATGATCTGGAAGAAGAAAGCAATACAAATGAGACAGAAAGGTTCTTGAAATTTTGGAAGATGCAGACGATTTGTGTTGCTAAGCCACCCCAAGCTCACCTTATAATATCCCTATAATATCTTTTTTCAAACTCGAAATAATAGGATATTCAGTAAGATATTATGATTTTTTTTAAGGAATTGAATTAATTGCTTAACTTTAAATCGAGCTAATGGCATTCCTGTAAATAAATCGAACCTCAACCCATTTGTTTATTTTTGGCCTTGCCATGTCACACTTCCACGTCATCATTATCCGCCTCTAGAGCCCTCTCGTGATGACACATCGGCATTCGCCCCAAAATTACTTCTCATTTAAATGTATAGATGTTGGAGTAGCGAACAAGCTTTAAAAATTATATAATTCCTAATCTAGGGGCATTTTTTTAAAGGAATATTGAATATCTTCCACTAATAGCTAACAAATAAGATATGTTTTTCTTGGCAACTTCTTCACACGTTTAAAGTCAAAATCAGTTAATAAAGTTTTTAATTTAAAATTTAATAATATATGTGGGCCATACACCACATTATGATATCATAGGGGTTGATTGGAAAAGCTGTGGCTTTTATTTTTTTGCTGTATAAATTATGATGTAGATTTTTTTGCTTTGGCTTTAAATTTAATTGATGTAGGTTTTTGGCTGTGAAAATATTTTCATTTTTCACAGCTCAATTTTTTTGCTCTGCATATTTAGCTTTGTACAACCAAAACAAAAAATAAAAAGCTTTGGACAGAAAAAATATTTACAAAGCATGATTGGATTAGATTGTGTGCTTTGGAGAGAAATTAGGCTTTAAAGAGATTCTAAAGCCATTACCAATCACCCCCATAATCTAGTGGCATTTTTAAGGATAATTGAATATCTTCTATTAATAGCTAACAAATATTAATATAATCTTTATTAGAAGATATTTTTTTCTTGGCAACTTCTTCACACGTTTTAAAGTCAAAATCAATTAATAAAGTTTTTTAATTTTAAATTAATAGTATATGTGGGTCAGTCACCACATTATTTGTCCAACATTTTATATAAATCATTGATTTATGCTTTTGTTCTAATAGAAACGATGATTATTGAGCAAAATAATATTGATAATTTAATAAAATTAAGACTTTGTGAAAGTAAATAAGATATTCTTTTAAGTGGTTACTAGATGACTCGCCCGCACCTTGTGCGGATTTAATTTTTTGGGTCGACGTTTGTTTATTTTTTGGATTAAGAGAAAAGTTTCATTTTAATATATAAATGGTTAGTTATATAGATTAGAAGATGTGAGTTAGTGGATATAATATATAATAATTTTCGCAACGAATTAATTTATGGAGAATTAATTAATAGAAATTGTAGATGAAGCATGAATTTATAGAAAGAGAAACTTACAATAAAAATGAAAATCAAGAACGATGAATTATTTATTATTTAAAAGAAACACAATCATTATTTGAATAGATAATTAAATAGATGATTAAGATAATCGAACATAAATTATGGACCTTCAATATTTTGAAGGGCAAACCATGCATCTCGGAATGTGTCATAAACAACATTGTCAATCGTCCTTAGATCCAAATAGTCACATGGTCCCCTTATTACATCCAATAGACGGCGTAAATAATATAGTTCTCCAATTTCTTTTGGATATACTTGTAAACGACATAAACGCGGTTTACCTTGTATGTGGGGTTTCCACTGTAGGATTTTTTTATCCCAAACAAATTCACTTGTTATTTGTGAATATAAAAGACGTCTTGCTTGAAGATGAACTTGATTGCATTTCATCCATGCCCGAAATTTATCTTCTTTTTCTTAAGAAGCCAAACTGACATCTTCGAGGAAAACAAATTGTGGAGACGGAAGAACAATAGGTAAAATTCCATAGAATCAGTAGAACGTCTGGAAGAATCTGTAAAACATTTAGAATTGTTAATAAAAATAGTAAAACTTGTTCAACAGAAACCAAAAAAGTATGGAGTATAAAGAGTTCTCAAATATACCTATAGCTTCCATTAGCAACCCGGGTAAGAAACTGATAGTAATGAGTAGAGGATATCAAATATATAGTACTGTGATATTAGGGTTTTTTAGTGATAATATTTTTTTTTGAAGATTTAGTTTACTAATATCGGCCACATAAATTATACACAAAATAAAACAGTTTAGATATGAGAAAAGAATATAGTATCTTCAATTTAATGGCAAGAATATCTCATTTTCTTATTAGGTAATATTGTATAATTTCTTCACTTATTTTTACATTCGGGAAGTAATTCCAAATTTGAAACGTAGGAGATTTTCATATTTTCCTTAGTGAATAAATTTTCTTGTTAAACAAAGATATTCCTTAAAAATCGGTAGAAATTCTATAAAAGTAAATAGTAGAATGGGAATGGTACTAGTTACAATTGTAAGTAAAATATATAAAGAGTATTTATCTAAGATTCTTCTAAATCGTTTGCTAACTTAGAATAGTAATTTAATTACTTACCATTGAAAGATGTACTAACACAAACCTGAATATAATTATAATTAAACAAACTTACAAAACCATAAAATATCCACTAAACATAAGTTTTGTCAAAAAGCAAAGGAAATTACAACATAGGATGGATCGTGAATTAGACCAATTCAATCATTTTTAAAGGAGAGTTTCAGAATCGGAGCATTTGAACTTTCCCAGAAAAGTTGAAGCATGATTGTTTGGTTGGCTTTGACATTGTTTGCCAACAAAAACTCTCTTAAGCCGAAGCTCAAAAGTATACGTCGCATGTCGCTATAGGAATGGAATGCAAGCTCAACATACCATATTTCTTCTGCATCATTGACCATTAATATGGTGCTCCCTGCAACATCCTTTAAATTGTTTGCATCCACAAAGGACTTTGGAAGATACTGAAAAATGAAGAAAATAAATGGATCATGTAACAATATTTAAAAACAAAATACAAAAGGTATAACTTACGATTCTGCTTCGTTTGAGGCCGTCACTGGTGACCTTTAAGGTAACAAACTTCTTCTCATTTCCTTCAAATATAATTTCTTTATTAGTAAATATATTAGAAAGAGTGAAGAACATGTCTCCAAAATAAGTGAAAAACACTTACTCGAGCTAGGTTCTCCAGTCTTCATTTGAGGTGCTGTATTTTCATATGTGATTTCACAACAGTTTGGTCCAAACTGGTGTATCATATGGAAATCAACACCTCCACGATACTCAAAAATAAGAAGATCTAAATCATCTAATGCATGAGCCTTGAAGAACCGTCTCCAACCTTCCGTAAGCCTATCACCAACACGTTTGATTGGAAAATCTTCTCGTCTTAAATCAGATGAGTACACCGATTGTAACATTGGTCACTCCAAGTATATGCCTCTTATAGAACACGTTTGGGATAGTCTGCAGCACACAGTTTAAACAATGATTGGCAAAAAATAAAATCCTTATAAAAAATAAACGTTAATGAGACAAAGATTCAGTATATACATACCAGACTCTTTCTACATTTGCTTGGAACCATAGGCACAAAAAATATTGGGTTTTTCATCTTCCGAGCTAGTTTGAGAAGAATATAGGAAATCATATAAATCATTAATCCTTACATGCATTTATCAAAAACAATATCACAACATTCATTGGGAATAAGATGTTTAAAAAGCAAGGGTTTGAGATTATATGATGTTATCCGCAAAGATAATATATATTCAGATAAAACCCAAATCATAACATACATAAACCAAGACAATCGAAAATCTACTATTTTGAAGTTGAATAGACAGCAGCTAAAAATAGGGAACATCCAAGTAGTTGACTAATCCTTAAAGTATAGTTGCAATTTGAAAGTTTGAATTTTTAATAGAAATCAATGAGTAAAAAATAGAAATTTTCATGATTAAGATATAGTAAACCCCTCTTTTTGGTCATCGACAGTTTTTTTTCTTTCTCAAAATAACGATTTCTAACCCTAGGTATATGACAAATCTTCATGAAATAATCGATTACCTTGTTTTCCGAGTTGTTGAATGAAATTGATTTTCTCGTAAAACAATCTCTGCCTACCGCACCTTACTTGTGTTGGTTTATCTTCAAGATCGAGTTTTTGCTTTGAATTTTTGTTCTGATTGTAGTGAATGGCGAATTTGGGATCGAGTAGATGTAGGAGTACGTATGTTTGAGTGGGCCAAAGTAGTTTGGGCTTAATCCTAATCTCTTAATGGATTTGTGATTATTAACTATTACATTTTTTAATTAAAAGTTAGATTATAATATCGGGACCAATAAAGTTAGTCATTTGAGCAATTTATTCACTGCATATTATACTTCCACTAAAAACCTCTTTTATCATGAAGATGTCTTTATTTTGGTTAAAGAGATCTACATATAGCTATTTATTTCACATGTTTTGTTTTACCACTGTTTACGTAATATGTATAATATATTTAAGACCTTAGTAAGGCTCTTATAATTTGACATATTATACTTCCACTTAAAACCTCTTTTATCATGAAGATCTATTTATTTTGGTTTGAATCCAACATTAGAAAATCTTGTTTAGATGAGATTCTATATGAAATTTAAATTATGTAGTCAAAATAGTTGATTATACTGGACATACGTGTTGTAACCCTTAACGATACATATGTTTTTAACAGAAACATACATATTAACAACAGATCATATACCCAAAAAAACAACAAAGTTAAGTCTTTGACAACAGGAACATAATTTACCACGGCTTGAACCAGAGAGGGATGTTATCTTCAGGATATTTGTCAGGTACAAGATTTGGAAAACTACAAAAGAAGAAAAAATGTATGAATTAAAGAAAAAATATAAAGCATAGTACATAAGGAGTTGCATTAGAGTTACTAAGAAAACCTTTGGCGAAATCCATTATAGTCAGAATTCATTGTTTGATCGTACATAATCGTAGAAATCCCTTCTTCTGCTTTGAGCCAAGTTATACCATATGCTAAATTTCAAACACAAACAATATTAACATTGTAAACAATAGAGAAATCAAAAGTGTCATCAATCATAACGACAAACATGTAATAGCCAAGGAATTCATTGTAAAAAGATACAAAACTTAGTTTAGAAACACACCCTTTAGTGGATTGATGTAGAAGCAACGTAGAATAACAAATAGATGTCTATCAGCCTCCTTTCAAAACCTTTTACTTAGTTCCTTAGCATCTTCCCCATATATTAAACACTCAACACTCCGGAGGCTAGAAATATAATGATTTTAAAAAATTTATTATAGACGGACAACAAAACATATATGAAAAATATTATAGTCATCTATTTAACTAACCTTAGATCGCGAATAGTAAACCGCAGTTTCTGTCTTTTGTAATCTTCTTCAAGTTTTCCAACATGTGTAACTACACCAAGGACATCTATAATAGAGAAAACAAAATCATTAAGAGCTATATACCTTCATTCTCTATTTAGTTAAAAATATAATGTAAACCAGAGATTCGAATAACAGCATTAATAAAATCCGATAAAGGAAATATATTTATTCATTAAAAGTTATCAATAGGGTACTCATCAGAGACTCTTCCATCCACTATATCCGGAATTGATTTATATTGCATAAAATGTCCTTCCGGAATATTATCATAAGTAAGGCAGAAAGATGTGTTTAACCAGAATATGAGTTTGAAATCGGGAGGGGTCAACGACCCATATATCGGTGCTTGTATAACTCGAGCATCCGAAAATTTAAACCAACGACCCTCACACCATGTTGTGTAACGAAATTTCTCAATAAGAGGTTCAAGAACAGTAGCTTCTATTGCAGTACCCTAAAACAACAAAAGAATTCAGTAACAAAACATGCAATAGCAAATAAACATAAGAAATTATAGAGTAAAAGAGAGGTTACCTTTTCATCCACCAAAATCATTCAGATGGTTGGTTCAGAAAACCTAAAACACAGCCAAACACGGAGAAGCATCACTTTTAGGTCCCAAAAGCAAGGAACAAAGTTGTTTATGCGAGAAATTTGTCTGAACATTTGAGGAGCCATTGTTTAGATTCTGACAAAAGTTTGAAAAACAAAAGTTAGTCAAAATTAGTTGTTTTATCTCAGTAAATGGTGAGAAAACGAAGCGTTTAGGGTTTTAAATTAAATAGTTTACAAATTTGGGAGTAAATGGTGTCAACTGTCAAGTGGTAAAAGATGTAAAAATTAGAAGTCACAACCATTTGTTTAGAAAAACTAATTGGGCCGGAACCGCTAATAATCTTTTTAAGCCTTAGCCCACATAAATAATCCATTTTTCATTTGAAATTAGAAAGCTTCGTAAGTTTATGAAGGTTTAATCATTTCATATTGTCCATAAACACAATCAAGGTTAAATTACAATAAGCGGCTACAATATTAGGACTTTTGATGACAATCAAAGTATCTATATAAACCAAACATTGTATTAATCATATATATACCTTACCACATTTTTAAATATCACAATTCTATAAACTTATTTAATTAACAGAAGTTGTTATTAATGAGGTTAATTACCATATATTTGTTATAATGATAAATTAGAAGCAAAACTAATCGAACAAAAAGATAATTCAATTAAACAACAACAATTGTTTTGATAAATCAACCAAAAATAAAAACCAAATGCAACACAAAAGAAGATACGCCACAAAAAGTCTATAGTATCCTTCTTGCCATAGTTTCCTTGACTTCCTGCTTAATCTTTTTTGTAACTGATGAATTTTCACTAAAACTGCTTAAAGAGATGCAATCTTCTGATCTTTTTGTTGTTGATGGTGTAAGTGGTAGGGCCATTGATGCATCAGAATCAGTCTCCATACCCGAGGTAAGCATAAGAGGTCCATAATCAAATTTAAATATTAGCAAAGTTTTATCCAGCGGTGAACATAATGTTTAACATCATGTTTTAAAATGAGGCAAATATATTACGTACCTGAGTCGAGTTAGTTAAATTTTCAAATTCATTAATTGCAGACTCATCATCCCAAAATAAGTCCACGACATATGGACTCTTTGACACCTTCTGAATATTGTCCTTAGGAATGGTAACTTTGAATAGACACTTGCGGCCAATCAAATCGAATAATTCAGCATAGAGATAATATGGATCATCCTAAAAAAAAGTAGAAAAAAATGAATTCTAATTCGAAAATGTTTTATAGTTCAAAAGAAACTCATAATTCAAATACCTCAATTTTCTTTTGGTTTTCTTTGTAGATATTGTCTGTAGATCTCTTCACAAGCTTATCTCCAATTTCATCAAATGTGAAAATTTTTGCTTCACCCTCAGAATGATCAGACACACGAAAGATCAAATAATATCTAGAGCATGCATAAAAATATATAAACCAAATTAGTCGAGATATATAAATTAAATAACACAACATACTTATAAAGAATTTACCATGGAAGATTACTTATAAACAAATTACCTTGCAAAGACATTTTTGACATCGCCACATGTTTTACAATTATATAAGGGTTGGGAATCTTCTTCATCTTCAGAATTTGATCCATACTGAAGAACTTTCAATTTGCAAACTTTGCAAGCTTTAAAAAACCATTATTTGAAGAGTCAATTGACATGATTGAGGCACACGTAACCACCTTACCATGCTAATCAACAATAAAATCATAAAGTAAATATTAAATTAATTTCAAATAAATAAAAATACATTAATAATATATTTAAAGTAAATAGAGATAACAAACCCTTTCCGATTGCAGAATACCAAGTAGAGTCATTCTATTATTCTTGATAAAAAAACTCAGTACGCAAATCCAAAAGAAACCATGCTTTTGTTGAACTTGATAATTAGAGCTTGAGATTCTTTTGGTATACTGTAAAATAGATTTTGAATGAATAGATGTACTCTAAAATTCAAATATTTTAAACAGTTCTATTAAACATAATGTATCACATTACCCATCCAACCACTTTGAAATCTCAGGGTTATTTTCATCTCCGAATGAGAGTTGGGTTGAGTTGTAAGCATTCGAGATGTACAGCTTCTCTATATTAATGAAAATTCAAATGAAACAATTACTGTTACAAAAAACAGATTATACATTACAATTAACAGAGTAGTTACCTCCATATTTTTTGATCCATGCCAACCGGATAATAACCACGACAGGAGCATCCCTATTGGTGGAAGTATAGTCAATCACTTGTTTGGCGTAATTTCCCCACAATGTGCAAGGCAATGTTTCATCTCTGTATTCAAATAGATGATTAAAAATCATATAAAATTATTAATTTATTTAGAAATTATAACGATTAATATTCTAACCTATTATCTTTCAAGTATAATTCAAGCTTGGTGCTGTTTCCAGACTTGCTCTTGGTCTTGACATCTTCGATAGCACCCATGTGGACAATGACTCTCATAACATCTTATATCGGTGAAACAATAATTAAAAACTATTTATTGAAAAGTATAATATAAGGGACAGTATGTATATTATAAATAACAACTTACCAATCAAAACTCTTTTGTCAAGAGATCCCTTGAGAATTTGAGAAATAGTATAACAATACTTATCGGGATTCTCAATCACAAAATCTTCCAAAGGTTTTGTTCTTGTAGTACGGGTGATTGCTAACTTGTAAGTAAGATTACTTGGTCGAAAGTCGCCAACATACTCCTTGGAAGAAATGAGTTAACCATAACATGTTTACCTATCTGAAGACACGCTTTATGTTTGTTGAATAAGACCTCCTCACATGATGCTTGAACTCTTGTTCCCTAAAGAAAGTGTCAAGAAAATCTATAAGTATACGGACATCACAACTTTATACCGAAGTTAAACCAAAACACATGACTTTCTCGTACCTTTATGTCGGCCCAAATCATTTCTATCAAGTTTCCAGACTTAGAGTTAAACAAAATCCATTGTGCTAATACCCTAACCTGGACCTTCTCGGTTTCAAGGCCAGTGTATATGTTTTCCAGCATAACATAGGTTGAATGTCGTCTGCGTTGGAGGTTCTTACTGGTGTCAACTAATTCTGCCAGTTCTTTAAATCTCGATATAGTGTTTAAAGTGAATGATAAATAAGTTAAATACCGATGAATATATATAGTAGTTCGGAGACCTAATGGATCAGCGCACACTATAATATAATGAATATTTTGTTACAACTAATTTGGAGATTTAAAGATTTGCATTTACACATTCTAAGATATTTGCTATATATGTTTTTAGGTATTGGTTAAAATGAAAATCAGTGAATTAAAACCAATTTTATTAGTTTTCTAATTTTCGATATAGTGTTAATTTGCATTTGAAATTTACGGGAATCACTGAGGGAGAAAATATTTGATGTAATCTATAATTTAGGGAAGAAGTTAAGATTACAAATCAGAATTTTAGGTAAGAATGTTCATTAATTTTATTGGAAATATCATTTTTTTGATTGCGACGTATTAATGTATTTTGTTTACTTATACATAATCTTCCTAATATTAATAGTAACCAAAAAATATTGCGTCTCGAGTAAATTAGAATATTAACCATTAATTAGATTTTGGATTATATTATAGAAAGTTGCATACGATTGAGTCGTAATTGCGTAAAGTAAATTTTATTAATAGTATAGATTGTTAATAGTTAAGATATTATGATGTGCGTGATATTTAATATTTGATAAATAAGGAAATCAATGACTCACAAAATCTTATAAAGCTTCACCAGCAAGGCATTTATATGTACAAATTCAATATATGGATATACTCAATATTTAAACACAAATCTCCCCAATATCTTAATATAAGACTGTTGGGAATGTCCTGAAATCTATTTGTACTTACTCTGAGAGAAAGTCGTGTTGTCGAGATGAGACAATCATATGACACTAGGTAGTCATAACGCTTTTCTAGAAGCCACTTATGATCAATGAGTTGAGAACTCATTGCTAGTGTTATATGATCCTACAGGGTCACACACCTAAGCAAACTGGACATTGCATGAGAGGATGATCATTAATGTAATGATCGGGTGAATGCATATTTGATATGCATTCAATATCGACATTTCTGGGCGATGTCGATCGACACACTAAGAGTGTCGGTCGACATAAATTGGCCGTGTCGATCGACACATAGAGTGTGTCGGTCGACACGACTCGCGGATTGATAGATTAAATTGGTTTAATTATTAGTTAATCCCGGGGCGGTTTAAGTCGACATATATAAGATATATGGTCGACCTAAACTCGCACCTAACCTAATTCACAGCCACCAGAAACAGAAAACAAACCTCTCTGGAGATTCGATCTCATAAGGCACTAGCATCCCTTCCTGTTCAGTTCGTGTGCGTGTGGATACCAGTAGAGGCGTAGCATCTGAGGCGCTCAAGATCTTGATTACTTGCAAATAACTTCCGCTGCTAATCACCAGGTAATCACTAGATCTGATAGATTCAATTACATGAACCTGTAGATCCTAGGCTCGGAATTCAGACTAGGGTTGCTAATCCTGATTAGAACTGCTAGAAATTCCTTCAGTGGTATCAGAGCTTTAGGGTTCCATTGAATCTGTGGCATGTTGATTAGATTAATTGAATCTGGATCTCTGTATAGTTGATACAAGCATGCTGAAATTCGTTTTTGATTAAAATCTAGTTTTAGGGTTTTAACTTGAAAAACGATTAGGGATTATCACCCTGTGTCGATCGACACCAAGCGGGTATCGGTCGACACAGAAGGATAACCCGAATAAAACTTTTCGCCTAGTGTCGATCGACACAAGAGTTGTATCGGTCGACACAAACCTCGCGAGATTGATGAACCGGTTCAATTGGATTGGACCGGTTATCGAGCTTGGTTAAATGGTTTGAATTGCGATGGGTTTGATTAGGTTGGTATCGACCGATTCTAGTGTAGCATCGATCGACACCGACTGGTATTCGAAACCGGATCAATTGGATTGATCGGTTATTGCGGATTGCTTTTGGTTATTTTGTATCGATCGACACTATAGTAGTGTCGGTCGACATCAGATTCGATGATTGGGTTTTGGAGCCTGCAATCACAGAACCAAAGCATGATAAATCAATTAATTATAAGAATTAAAACATAATAAAACTGAACGTTTTAATGATTCCGTTCCTCAATCAAATATCAAGTGATACTTGATGTCTGTCCAATCTTGTCGACTGTCAAGACTCGTTTCATTGAGTGATAGGCTTGCAGTGCAAGGTGTCCACAATTACATGAGTAAGGCAGGAAGTAATCGTGTCGATGGGCTTGCAGTGCAAGGCGTCAACAATTACATGACTGAAAAGATTGGTTTACTTGACTGGGCCATCAAAATCGTTTTGGGCTCAGAGACATCAGGTGGATTTGACATAAGATGTCAGTCCACAACCAAGAGTTATATTGGATATAACTAGCAAGGTTGTTGCTTACCTAAATAGCTAAAGTTGAGTGATAGCCAGTGGCTCACTTGAATTTAGTAAAATATGGGTCTTGGATCATTATATTCATCTGAGGAAGCATTGATTGAATATAGTGCGAGTTTTCTTAAAAGTTAAGATTTCTCATTTCTTGAACATCATAACTAAACCTTTTTTTTTCTTTTCTATGTTCTCAGCTATGACTACTACTCATAATAATTCTTTCTCCCTGCGATCCGTCCTTGAGAAGGACAAGTTAAATGGATCGAATTTTCTCGAATGGTATCGGAACTTGAGAATTGTTCTCAAGCAGGAGAAGCGGGACTATGTCCTTGAAAATGTTCTCCCTGAAAAACCGAGATCCAATGCTGCACATGCAGAAAGAAGTGCTTGGGACAAGCATTCCAATGATGTGGTCGATGTGAATTGTCTCATGTTGGCTACCATGAACTCGGACTTGCAGAAGCAATACGAGAACGTGGAGTCGCCAGTGGAGATGATTACTAGCCTGAAAAGCATGTTTCAGGAGCAAGCACGAACTGAGAGATACCAGACGGTTAAATCTCTCATTGAATGCAAGCTACCAAAGGACAGTCCGGTCAGTCCTCATGTCATTAAGATGATGGGTTATATTGATAACCTGGGGAGACTGTATTGTCCCATTAGCCAAGAGTTGGCTACTGACATCATTCTGCAGTCACTGCCGTCAAGTTATGATCAGTTTGTTATGAACTATAACATGAACAACTTGACAAAGACGTTGACTGAGCTACATGGCATGCTCAAGACAGCTGAGCCAAATATCAAGAAGGGCACTCCTAATGTACTTATGGTACAAGGGGGTAAGAAGTTTAAGAAACTTGGCAAAGGCAAGGGAAAGGGCAAGGCAGTCCCGGTTGAGAACCAGGACACGCCTGCGCCAGCCCCGAATCCCAAGCCGGGCCCATCTGAGACTGATAAGTGCCATTACTGTAAAGAGCCTGGGCATTGGAAGAGAAATTGCAACAAATTCTTGGAAGAGAAGAAGAAGAAGAAGAAGAAGACTTTCGAGACTTCATCTTCAGGTATTTATGTTATAGAAGTAAATGTTACTACTTCTGGTTCTACTTCTTGGGTATTGGATACCGGCTGTGGTGCTCATATTTGTACAAATATGCAGGGCCTAAGCAACAGTAGGACGTTGGAAAGGGGACAACTGGACCTGCGTGTGGGGGATGGAGCAAGAGTTGCTGCATTAGCCGTAGGAACATTTAACTTGTCTTTACCTTCTGGTTTGGTTTTAGAACTTCATAATTGCTACTATGTACCTGCTATAAGCAGAAATATTATTTCTATTCCTGTTTTGGATTTGGAAGGATATCAGTTTTCAATTAAGAATAAATGTTGTTCTTTTGATTACAATGATATGTATTATGGTAGCAGCCCATTAGAGAATGGGCTTTATGTTCTAAACCAAAGCACAGAAATCTATAACATTAACACCAAGAGATTCAAATCAAATGACACGAATCAGACTTTTCTATGGCATTGTCGTTTGGGCCACATAAACGAGAAACGGATTCAAAAGCTCCATAGTGATGGGCTTTTGGGCTCATTTGATTATGAATCATGTGAGAAATGTGAATCTTGTTTACTAGGCAAAATGGCAAAGGCGCCTTTCAACAAACAAAATGAAAGGGCCAGTGACCTATTGGGCCTTATACATACAGATGTATGCGGCCCAATGAGCACAAGTGCCAGAGGAAATTTTTGATACTTCATTACCTTCACTGATGATTTCAGCAGGTATGGCTATGTCTATTTAATGAGACACAAGTCGGAATCCTTTGAAAATTTCAAAGAGTTCCAAAATGAAGTACAGAATCAACTTGGCAAAAGTATTAAGGCTCTTCGATCAGATCGTGGAGGAGAATACTTAAGCCAAGAATTCAGTGATCATTTGAGAGATTGTGGAATTGTTTCACAACTCACTCTTCCTGGAACACCACAATGGAATGGCGTGTCTGAGAGGAGGAATCGGACTTTATTAGATATGGTTCGATCAATGATGAGTCTCTCAACTCTTCCATTATCCTTTTGGGGATACGCTCTAGAAACGTCCGCGTTTACACTAAATAGGGTTCCGTCAAAATCAGTTGCAAAGACACCACATGAGATGTGGACTGGAAATGTTCCGAATGTGTCTTTCCTGAAGATTTGGGGTTGTGAAGCTTATGTTAAGAGATTAATTACAGATAAGCTCGAGCCCAAATCTGATAAATGCTACTTCGTTGGTTATCCTAAGGAAACCAAGGCATACTACTTTTACAACCAATCCGAGAAAAAAGTGTTTGTTGCTCGGAACTGCGTTTTTCTTGAGAGAGAGTTTCTTTCCAAGAGAAA
This sequence comes from Orychophragmus violaceus, assembly GCA_030180135.1. Lineage (NCBI taxonomy): Eukaryota > Viridiplantae > Streptophyta > Magnoliopsida > Brassicales > Brassicaceae > Orychophragmus > Orychophragmus violaceus. The sequence continues at coordinate 103,822,706 of CM058237.1, read as the reverse complement.
CAGTGGGAGTAAAGTACAACTCGAAGAAGTTCGAGAACCGCAGGAAAATGCTCAACCCGTAGAGGAAGAGCAACAGTTGGATCTACAAAGAGTTGTAGAGACGGCGCCTGTGGAGCCTGAAATTCGCCGATCTGAAAGGATCCGTCACGAACCCGAGAGATATGGATTTCTCGTAACCAATTGTCATGATTTGTTAATCATTGACAGTGACGAACCAGCGAATTTCGAAGAAGCAATGATGAGCCCTGACTCCGCAAAGTGGCTGAAATCCGCTGAATCCGAAATGGGATCCATGACACAGAACCAAGTATGGACTTTGGTTGATTTACCCGATGGTGCAAGACCCATTGAGTGTAAATGGATTTTCAAGAAGAAAATTGATGTGGATGGAAATATTCAGATATATAAAGCAAGGCTAGTGGCAAAAGGTTTCAAACAAATTCATGGTATTGACTATGAAGAAACCTATTCACCTGTCGCCATGCTTAAATCCATTCGGATTCTCCTAGCAACAGCTGCTCATTATGATTATGAGATCTGGCAAATGGACGTGAAAACAACTTTCCTTAATGGGATTCTGGAAGAGGATGTGTACATGACACAACCCGAAGGTTTCATCGATCCAAATGCAGCTAGGAAAGTATGCAAACTTCATCGATCCATTTATGGATTGAAGCAAGCATCTCGGAGTTGGAATCTTCGTTTTGATGAAGCAGTCAAAAAGTTTGATTTCATCAGAAGCGAAGAAGAACCATGTGTTTACAAGAAGACTAGTGGGAGCGCAGTTGCATTTCTCGTGTTGTATGTAGATGACATACTTCTTCTCGGAAATGACGTTCCGTTGTTACAGTCTGTTAAGACTTGGCTCGGAAGTTGTTTTTCAATGAAAGACATGGGAGAAGCCGCGTATATTCTTGGAATAAGAATCTATAGAGATAGATCAAACAAGTTGATTGGACTGTGTCAAGACACTTATATCGATAAGGTCTTACACAGGTTCAGAATGCAAGATTCCAAGAAGGGCTTCATACCAATGTCTTATGGCATAAGTCTCAGCAAGAAGCAGTGTCCTGAGACACCTGCTGAGCGAGATCGCATGAGTCGGATTCCCTATGCCTCGGCGTTGGGATCCATCATGTATGCCATGCTCTGTACTCGTCCAGATGTTGCTTGTGCTTTAAGCATGACGAGTAGATACCAATCGGATCCAGGTGAAAGTCACTGGACATCAGTCAAGAATATTCTAAAGTATTTGAGAAATACTAAGGATAAATTCTTGGTGTATGGAGGAAGTGATGAGCTGGTAGTAAGTGGTTACACAGACGCAAGTTTTCAGACAGACCAAGATGATTTCCGATCGTAATCTGGTTACATCTTCTGCCTGAATGGCGGTGCAGTAAGCTGGAAGAGTTCCAAGCAGGACACTGTAGCAGATTCCACAACTGAAGCTGAGTACCTCGCTGCTTCTGAAGCGGCAAAGGAGGCTGTTTGGATCAAGAAGTTCATCACTGAACTTGGTGTGATTCCTAGCATTTCTGAGCCAGTGGCTTTGTATTGTGACAACAATGGAGCCATTGCGCAAGCAAAGGAACCTAGATCACACCAGAAATCCAAACACATAGAAAGGCGATATCACCTTATCCGTGATATCGTGAATAGAGGAGATGTGAAGATCAGCAGAGTCCCGACGGATGAGAATGTTGCTGATCCACTGACCAAGCCTCTCCCAAGGCCTAAGCATGAGTTTCATACAACTGTTGTAGGCATTAGATATCTTAAGATATGATCTTGATTTCAGTGGGAGTTGTATTTGTTTTAGTTATGACATGATGTTCACAAAGACATAATAGTTATGTTATTTTAATGAAATTGTTTCAGCATTATTTAATTGTGTTAATTAAATATATATATATATAGTCCCAAAGTAATTTATGACATTTTATAGGCCATCAAGTATGTGACTTGATCATGAAACCCTATAAGCAATAAATGACATAAATTAGAATGGTCCCTGGTCGAGGTTGTTAACGTGGGACATTAACAACCACGTGAGACTAGTATGTGAGGTGACTGATGACCATGTTTCATGGAGTCATTAATAAGTGTATTAAAGTCAATCACATAGATATGTGTTAGAGAACACATGATCGGACTTGACCCGTTAATGAGAACTCTACAAGATGTTATATGAGTGTCATAAGAGTTTCTCATTACGACTAAAGAGAGTAGTCCTTAGACCTGAGTTCATCATGTCCTCTCTTATATGGATTGGTTCGTCTTGACTTTGTCAAACGTCAGCCGTAACTGGTGATCATAAAGACACTGATTAGGCGTATCATGAAATATAAAAGAGACATGGATGGAACAAGATGGGATTTGTACCTCCTATATAACAGGAGTTAAATATCTCTGGGCCTATCGAAGATTTGATACTGGAAATGCGTGGCCGCGCTCAAACGAACTGATTGTCAGTTGTTTGTTTTTCATCAGTATAAATCGGGATTCGATAAACGTGATCTAGCTTAATAAGGATGACACAGTTCTTGCCTTATGCTAGATTGAGATATGGATACAAAGGGATTTAAAAGGAATAGACGATTCCAGTACAAGTGGGAGATTGTTGGGAATGTCCTGAAATCTATTTGTACTTACTCTGAGAGAAAGTCGTGTTGTCGAGATGAGACAATCATATGACACTAGGTAGTCATAACGCTTTGCTAGAAGCCACTTATGATCAATGAGTTGAGAACTCATTGCTAGTGTTATATGATCCTACAGGGTCACACACCTAAGCAAACTGGACATTGCATGAGAGGATGATCATTAATGTAATGATCGGGTGAATGCATATTTGATATGCATTCAATATCGACATTTCTGGGCGATGTCGATCGACACACTAAGAGTGTCGGTCGACATAAATTGGCCGTGTCGATCGACACATAGAGTGTGTCGGTCGACACGACTCGCGGATTGATAGATTAAATTGGTTTAATTATTAGTTAATCCCGGGGCGGTTTAAGTCGACATATATAAGATATATGGTCGACCTAAACTCGCACCTAACCTAATTCACAGCCACCAGAAACAGAAAACAAACCTCTCTGGAGATTCGATCTCATAAGGCACTAGCATCCCTTCCTGTTCAGTTCGTGTGCGTGTGGATACCAGTAGAGGCGTAGCATCTGAGGCGCTCAAGATCTTGATTACTTGCAAATAACTTCCGCTGCTAATCACCAGGTAATCACTAGATCTGATAGATTCAATTACATGAACCTGTAGATCCTAGGCTCGGAATTCAGACTAGGGTTGCTAATCCTGATTAGAACTGCTAGAAATTCCTTCAAAGACGTGTAAACAACATGGGTGGTAGACTTGTTAAACTTTGGAATTTCAGGAAGAGCACCGTCGATAACAAACTGAAGAAATTCACCAGCAGATATTGCAATCCACGTTTGTGACCACAAAATCACCGTCTCAATATTTAAACAAAAAAGTAGATGTTCACAAACATGGTTCTAATTATCTTCTACTTCAATTTTATTAAATTAAGAAGAATCGAGAAAACAAATGTAAAAGATTAAATGGAGCTTTAAATAAGAAATTTTTTTTATTATTCAAAAATGCTTTCGCACTACAACAATAAAAATATACAAATGTGAACTCTAAAGAACATACAAAACAATATCTACTATGTATTAGCCTTCTCTTGAATACTTTATTAACTTCGTGCTTAATCTTCTTTCCGTGTGAAAAGTAACCAACACAGATTGGTGAGTAGTTATCTAGCAAATAAAGATTAGTGACAAATAAAGATTAGCTGATACATACATATCGTTTGGTTTCATATGAATCCTAACTGCAAATTCATACAAAACCAAATAAAAAGATTGGAACAATGTAAAAACTACATAAATGGATACTTATCGTTTGGCTTGGTTAGAAATATACCTGCCGATTCATAAAAAACACAAAATAATTCTTACAGTGTAAATTGTAAGAAAATAGTTACCTATGATTTGAGTTGTTATGTTACATACTTGCAAATGCATCAAAACCTCAAAACAAAATAATAAGCATGTTAATAGAAAGTTTTATAGTTACCTATGGTTTGGATTGGTATGTTTCATTCCTGCAAAACGATCAAAACCACAAAATAAAAGTATAAGCATGTTAATAGTAAGTGAAAATGTTACCTATCGATTTGGTTGGTATATTACATACCTGCAAAATCATCAAAACGACAAAAACAAAATTGGAAAAATATTAATATGCAAACAAAAAAATGCTTCGAGATGTGGATGTTATGAGTCTGACAGAGGCTCTATGCATTTGGTTTTCGAAATCTTCTATTAGAAGATTAGTATATTCTTTGGCATATTTTTTATTCAAATTGGACAATTATTGACGATATTTATTAGTTGCTACATTTTAGGTCCGAATTTAGTTTAAATTTAAAAAGTAAGGAAATAAATTATGAAAAAATATAAACTGTAATCTAAATATATTGGAAGAAGTTAAGATTTCATTTCTTAAGATTAGGAAACCACATTTAAGTTTTTTAATTCAATTAATTCTCGAATTTTGCTTTTTTAATCAAAAAATTTCCTAAACGAATTTTGATTTATTTTTAATGTCAAAAATTCTCTCGACCAATCAAAACATTTCATTAAAGTCATGTCATCAATGACACCATAGTTTTGATTGGTCAAGAATCATCCACATCATCGATTTCAATAATTCGACTTCGCAAATAATATATAGTAGATTGAAAATATAATATTAATTAATATATTGGAAAATATGTTTTGAAAATAAATGGTTAGAAATATAATTTATTAATAAATAGGATATTCAAATATTATTACTATATAAATTTATAAATATGACAATATGAAATATTTTCAAGCAATATAGATAATGAAATACAAATAATATCAAAAATTATTGTTGAACAAACTAATATTATTTTTAAAATAAAATAATGTTAGTCATAATAAATAAATATTATTTTTGTAAAAACTAATACGATATTCATAAATTTGGGATTACCTGATATTTATCAAGATTGTAAAGAATATATTCATCAAGATTAAAGATTTCTGTTTTCTAAAATATAGTATACGAAAATAAATACAAATAGTAAGTTTGTTGATAAAATGAATTAAAAAAAAATGGTAGGATTAAGAAAACAAACTAATCCGACGGATAATATTAAATAACAAAATGAACGATCAGGATTTAAAAAACAGGATCCGCGTGTATATCCGTATTCCAAATTCGGATCCTCCCAAATATTTATGCGTGACCAAATTCCGAATATTACAGTATTATCTTTAATGAAAAAATATAATCCCTAACAATCTCGAGGGAAATTTTCGGAATATAACATTAATGTACCAAAGTCGATCCCCCATAGATATGTTAAGGATACTTACCGGTAGCCCTGGGATATAAAACCGAACCGAAATTATCGAACCGAAACCGAACCGAATTTTAATGAACCAAAACCGAACCGAACCGAACCGAAGAAAAAAACCGATTGGTGGTTTTTTAAAAAATAGAAAAAACCGAAAAACCGAAAAACCGAACCGAAGAACCGAAGTCCCTGACCTATTATTCATTATTGTAGACTTGTAGTTGTCGATCGTTTTAGATTTTCATAAAAGTTTCAATCTTCCCATATATATATATACTTTTGTCAGTTTGTATTTGTGTTATATATATATATATATATATATATATATAGCTTTGGAATATAAAATCGAACCGAAATTATCGAACCGAACCGAACCGAAATTTTATGAACTGAAACCGAACCGAACCGAAGAAAAAAATCGATCGGTAGATTTTTTAAAAATAAAAAAACCGAAAAACCGAATAACCGAACCGTATCCGAACCGAAGAACCGAAGTCCCAGGCCTATTTACCGGTCTCCCCCCAGTATCCGGTTCCGCCTTGCTTTCTTCCCAGAACAGTTTTTATCATTAAAAAAATAAAATAAATTATTTTTATTTGTTTCAATTGCAGAGGAGTTATCGAGGCGGTTTTGCTTTCTTTTTTTCTTTTTTGGTTGCAATCGTCTCATCGCAATCATATCTATCATCTTCGTCTTCGTCGTCGGCACGTAATTGATTGTGCGAGTATAACCGATTCTTCCTTGTTCGATTTTCTCCGTCAACGATCTAAATTTGGTTCATCGTAAGAGGCAACTCTACTGGTCCGATCGATCTGTTTTGGGTTTCGATTGATTTTTATTGGAATTATCTTGCTTGATTGATTGCAAATCACTTGTTGAAATCTCTATTTGTATGGTTTCTGGAATTCACAATCAAACCAACTCTTTTATATTCATAATAATCATTTTTTTTCTTTGTTGCTTAGCCTTATCTCGATAAGTACTGTATTTTCTGACATTATTTCATTGTTTTGGCTACTCAGTTTCTATCTCAAATGGCTGACAAAGAAGAAGCTTCAGGTGCTAGTCGTGATTGGGAAGTTGTTTCACTTACAGCTTCAGCTTATGCTGCTGCTCCTGGTCCTAAACAAGTTGAATCCAATGATGATTCCATGGAAGCAGAGACATCTCATCCTCTGTACATGTCTCGCCACTTTGTTTTCCCACCAAGTCAGCTTGACCACATGCCCACCACGGAACCTAGTGAGCACCTTTCCGAGATTTCTGAAGATAAGGCAAGCAAGAAGATGGATTTTGGATTCTCTTTGGAACAAGAAGATGGAGCAGATTTGACTCCAAAAGATGAGTTTGAGGAGAAAAGCAAAATAGAAGAAGAAAACATTTACAAGACGGCAATGAGTTCCCTGCAAGATGAAAAAGCTATTGGTGGATCACATGATAACGAACCCATCACTCCATGTGATGACAAGCACCAAGTAGCACCTTGCGAGCCCTGGTGGAAAAGAAGCGCCGCATCTTTGATTTCACAAGCCAAAGAAACAAACACAGTTTGGTCCATTTTCATAGCTGCAGCTGTAATGGGAGTTGTGATTCTTGGCCAGCGTTGGCAACAAGAGAGGTGTCAGATTTTGCAGCTTAACTGGGAATCAAGCATTGGAAACGAGGTATAGCCTCTTTTTGATTAAAGAATGATGCTGCAATCTAGGATTTGTTGACCCTTAATTCATTAGTTCTGAGCCCACTTTTTGGTTGCAGAAAGCTGGAAAGTTGATGGGACCCATCTCTCGACTGAAACAAGCATTTGTCGAGGGACAGCGACGGGATTCATTCATCCGGGTCAGTTCCCAAAACGACAGTTGAAACGAAGACAGACGATGAAAGGTGATTTGCTTTGATGATGACGATAAAAGTATGTGTCCGAAATGTAAGTTTGGAGTCAAGAAAACATACGTTAAGATGATGGATGGTAAGTAAAGGTCTTGGTTTGTTAATGTTTCGAGTCAGAAAAATCTGTGTGTATAGTATGTGTACATATGGCTTTCGGTATCTCTGAAGTGTACGCTTGTTTTTTTATTTATTTAAGGATTTGATTTCAAAATCTTCAGTTCTTCACCATGTCATAGTGTTTTCAATGTGGGAGATGTAGCTAGCGGCCTGGTTCTTGTGGTAAAGACTTTAAACACACACAGATTCATGATGATTCACCTAAAACCAGAAACCTACGAACTGGCATAGTTTGGTTGGGTTGGTTCCTTTACTTTTGGTTAGAGAAATGTGAAATCAACTAAGGAAACCATATTTTATAGTGATCTTTACATTATTTTTGTTGACTCGTTTCGATTTTCATTATCTTGTCAATTTTGGTTTGGAAGTTGTGATTTCATTCAATTCTGTTTATTAAGCTTTTTTTTTTTGTCAAAATCAACACACTAATAAAGCTTGTGTCTCTACTGGTGTTGTCATATCAGAATTTTTAAGCTATGTGGGATTGGCACATCAATTAATGAAAAAACTCTCATAACCAATCAAATTAAAAGTTTTGTCCACGTCTATTCCAAGTGTATGTTTTTTTCTCGCCTTTTTGTTCATTTTCTCTGATTTTCTCTAATACATCTTGGATATCTCCATCTCTCCTAAACAAATTTTAACCCTAGACGCAACCTCTTTGTCTTCTGATTACTCTTTCCGGTCTCAAAAGAGAGACGGGCAAGGGTTCTCGTCTTCAGCTCCAGAAACATTCAAACCGATGACCAAACCCAACATCGAGATCCACTCGATTCGGACGAATTCCCACCACCATATATGCCTCCGAGGAAGGTATGATTGTAATTTTAGTAGGGTTTTAGGTTTAGATGAAGAAATGAAGAGTCTTGATTTGGTTTTGGATCGTAACAACTTGTGATTCCCAGAAGAACGTAGGGACTTCAAACCCCAGCAACAAGAACCCTAATTTTCAGAAACGGCATAAATCCTCGAAGTATGGAACTTCTAGAAGGTCGATCCTCAAAAAGTCCTTATAAGAGCATGTTACTTTCTCCGTGCGGGTCTCCGACGATCCTCAAGTGGTGATTATCGGCGGCGGAATGGCGGGTCTGGTCTGCACACCGAACCTAGAAGCTCGTGGCGTACAATCCACAGTTTTCGATACGGTTCGTCTCTTTGGAAACTGTCTTTGATTGTTGTATATTCTCAATTAAGGTTTGGGTATCGAGAAAGTTGTGGTTTTTAGGTGTCTTTGATTTTGAAATTGGTTTATTTACTGGTTGAAATTGCAGAACTATAGTGCCTTCAATAGGAAATTCGGAAAACATCCAGTTACAAGAGCACCATTGAAAGGAAAACTTTGAAGGTTTCACTTCTTTTCCTGCTAATCTGTTTCATTGGTTTGTAGCTGAGTTGTCAAATGCTGAAACTTATTGATGTAGCGGAAGCTATAAGGATAGAACTAGATCCGTTGATTCTAAGAATACTCGAAAACTAGGGTTTGAGAATATTCTTCTCAGTGCTTTAACAAAAGCTCTTTAGGAAAATCTCCTTTTAATTAATCAAATCATAAACTGAATACAAATGAAGGCCTAAACGGCTTATTTATAATAAACACCAAAACCCTAAAACCTTAAAAATAAACACTAAAATATAAATATAATTAAAATACAATTAAATCATAATTATCTAAATACTTAAGATATTTGGAATATCTCCAAATATTCTCCTGCATCACTTATCTACGTGGCTGTCATTGTAGGAGCGTATCGTTGTCATGTTCCGAACAAAGTCTTCACTTATACATATAGTTGCTGTCAAGACTACTGGAAGTGTAGTTTGCTACGAGGTTTGTGTTTTTCTTTTAGTGCGTGTTGTAGAGTTATTCTACTTCCAGTTATCCTTATTGTCGTGTTTATAAATGTAGGCAATCAAAGAATTCAATATCATGACCAAGAACTAGAAAGAGCTTTTAATAGAATAACCATTCACAGAGCCGATCTTACAACAATTCAAGTAAGTAATCTCTTTTCTCTCTCTGCTTCAAGCTTTTTGCAATGGATTAATTTGTTAGAGCATATTTATTTTGTGTTTTATAATGTTTTGTAGAATTCTGATGCAATTGACAGTAAAATAACAGTGAATTTGATAACGCGATTACCTGAGCAAGTAGTCTTTTCTCCCGAACTTAAATTATATTATCCCATGTGTAATAAAAAATAAGAGCAAGGAGACTAATAACAAAGGAAAATGCAAGAAAACTATGCAATCATGCTAGAAAGATCAAGATGAAAGAAATGATTGAAACTGAGAGCTCAGATCTTCCAAAAGTAATCATCAAGCTAAATATGTCATCAACATCTTTAACAATTATTAGGCTTTTGATGAATCATGATTGTGCAGATCAAGTGAAAACATTTGGTTAAAAGATTAGATCTTGAGAAGAAGATGATCTCAAATATATTTGTAGTTTATTAAAAACAAAAGGATCATTCAAAAAATAGATGAACTTTCATAAAAGAGCAAACATCAAGCAAAATGATAAAAGTAAAGAATAATATTTACATAAAAGAGTAAACTTTCATCTACCCAATGTCCAATGTGATTTTACTTAGAAACATTTACACACACAGAAAAAGAGAAATTTAAAGTATAAAAAGAAGGATTTAGAAGAAACAAAAAAAACTGAGAGGAAGGAAGATCGATGATGCGGAAAGAAAAGGTTATGGCGTTGGTTTTTGAAGCATTAATTTTTAATAAATTTAGATCTTTTTAAAAAAATGAGAGAAAGGAAAATTAGAGCCATGGTCTTATGAAAGAAGTGCACATATCACTAGACTATAGTTACAGTTCAACATACTCTCCAAACACTAATATATAAATTTAAATAAATATATACTTCGGTTTTAACGGAGTTAAAATGACAATATTAACGAGTTCATGTATTATTCAGATAATCGCAAAAGTTTGTATATTTTTCGGAAAACGAGTTCAGTTGGTGTATTTTTTGGATTTTTCTCCATCGGTTTAATAACTCCATTAGAAACGCTGTTAATGGGACATTAACTCCGTTAAAATTATTTATTAAAATCATACTATTTTGCTTGTTGGTAATTTAAGATGACAATATTAACGAGTTTGTGTATTAATTAGGTAATCACAAAAATATGTGTATTTTTCGGCAAAAATAAATTTAGTTGGTATATTTTTTGGGTTCTTTTCCTAAAATTATACTGTTTGTGCAAAATATCAATATCTTGGACAAAGGGTAAGAAGAAGAAATAAGACTGAGTTATGGGTCGTGTGATTAGGGCTCAGCGTAACGGTGCTGCTGGTTCCATATTCAAGTCACATACTTCTCACCGCAAGGGTCCGATTAAGTTTCGTAGCCTCGATTACGGTGAGAGAGAAGGGTCTCTGTTGGGAATGTCCTAAACTCATATGTACTTTACTCTAATACAAAGTTGTAATATCTTGATTTGACAGTTGTGAGATTCTCGGTAATTATAATATTTTGTCAGAAGCTGCTTATAATTTGTAAATTACAATATATTGTTAATATTATACGATTCTACAATGCCATACACATAAAAAATTTCTTGATCACTATATATATATATATATATATATATATATATATATATATATATATATATATGTGCGTGCATTATTTTGTTTGTTAGTTAATTTATGTGTATTTTTGGTTTAGTGTAAAGACAAAACGTAATATAAGTATTTTTTAGGACGAAATGATATAAGATTTAATTCATAATTTTATATGCACATCGAAATTGTTACACTATGATACATAAAATAATAATTATATACACATACAAATAATAAATATACATTGTATATATGAAAATTGACAGCCGTAGATGTGGATTCGTAATTTTTTGGACTTATTTTTGGTTTCATATTTGTATATTAAGAATTTTCCGGGTTAAGACACCTTTTCTTCCACCAATGAATGTGCTCGGCGTAACTGGAATATCGTGTAGCTTTAAATCATGATTGGTAATTGTTGCCTCACTTTGATAACCGTCTTTTCTTCCCCTAAAAATATAGCCTATCCTTTCATCATTATTCTCCATCCTCACTTCTTCCCTCTCCTTTGCTTCTACCAAAACTTCGATTCATTTTCTCTCTTTTATCTTCATTTCTTCCTTAAACATGCTGACATGTTCTTCATTTTTCTTGTGTTCGGATTTGTGTCGACCTCCGAAGTCATGCCTTATCGATCTCGTCGATTAACTTATACTCTTGTTGCTAAAAGGTAACTCGTCGATACATGGATTTGTGCTGATGTTTGCTTCTGTTTGTCGCCCTTCCCAACTTAAGGGAGGCGCTCGGATCCTTCATTTGGACCGATATGATGTATCATTAATTTTAACATGTTCTGGTCTGCTATTTCCAGATCAGTTTCATTCCACGTAAGTTACTTCCTTAATTTTATTGTTTGTATCGGATGTTTTTATTATTTGTTCCCTTAATAATTTTTTTTTTCCAGATAAACTGATTGTATATCAGAGTGTACCTATCTCAGAAGACATGGAACAAATTGCTCTTTTGAGCAAGTTGTTCAGCGGAGCTCGGTTGGTGGCGAGATGGCCGTTTGGAATGGTTAGGCCGGCATTTCAGAATTATTTTTACCCCAAGAAGATCCTCCGCCCGGTCTTGATTTCATCACGGTTTCCATCTGTGCAGTTGACTATCAGAGATGAGCCTTGCGAGTGACGGACGGCAATATTGTCTTCCAAGAAAGGTAACTAGGCGGCGAGATGACTGTTTGAGATCAATTCCTTTGGATTCCTTTATCTTGAGATGGTTCCGGCTTTGGTTTCATAGCAGTTTCTATCTCACCGCCGATTTTGCTGGGAGACGACGACGCAATCGTCTGTCGAAAATGGATCGGTTCGGTTTTTGGCGGAAAGAAATTGATCTTACTACTCAAGCTTCGGCTTGGACGAAATTGTCTTCCAGGAAATTAGTCTAGCTCTATTTTTTTTTTTTTTTGTAGTTGGACTTGTAATATCAATTTTTTGAGGATAAATAAAATGAAGGACTTTTCTTTATAAGTTATTTGTGCTCTGTTTTTGTTATTATTCCCTTCTTTTGATTTTATGCCTTAAATTGAAATTACAACAAATAAGAATATTCTAAACAAACTTCCTAACTTGCTTAACAAATAACTCGAACAATAGATAAAAATATTCTAAACAAAATATAAATTCGGAATATTAAATATTCTTGCTAATAATTACTCATTCTATTCTTTGAACATCGATATCTTGAGGATCTATTAAAAATATTAGTGTATCCGAATATTTATTAAGATTTAGATCCATAAAACATGAAATATTTTTGGAGATGTTAATAGTTAACAGAGCTTGAAATCTATTTTTATAATTAAAGTAATTCATTTTATCTAAAGATTTATATGTTACATTATTTGGTTACATATATTTTATGTATTATAACAAAGGAATAATGTGAAGGATATCTAAATAAATATTAGAATACAATGATAATGATCGTTTTTTATTTTTGTTTTCCATAAACAATATTAAGGACATAAATATTTAAATTTTATTTCATATATGCCCTTGATTTTAAATGTAGAGCCAAAATGATGTTTTGTTTTAGAGTTTTTGTTGTAGAGCTTTATAATGAAAGACAATTATAAAAATAAATATTTAATGATAACAATCAAACCCAATAGTCTATCACAACCAAATATAATATAAAACCACGAAAGCACCATGTCACAATTATTCCCTCATCCAACAATGCACTTATTATTATTCCTTTAGTTCTTTTGAGATGTCATTTATACCTGCAACTTATCGAAAATAAGTAGTTAATCAGAATTTTATATTATGATGATTAATATTTGTAGGAATCATTTAATTAAAACTTACATATAATAGTCTCACTTCTTAATGTCAGGAATGTCATTGGTAATTAATACCTCAGTTATCTCATCAACAGACATGACAAACTTTTTTCCTATTATTAATGTATATAATTTAAATTTAATTAGTATTTAATTTCAAGTAACTAAAACATACAGTACAAAATTTATCACATAGATTAGGGTAAAAGAACCTAGAATGTCATCAATCTTATAAAAACGCATAACGCAACATTTGATAGAATCAAGTCCATGTTTGATTGTCCTATACAATTGCTTTGCATGGTTGCCAAACAAAACACATGGAATGATATTTCCACTATACAAAAAGCAATGAGAATATAGAGTAATAATTAGATAAATAATAAAAGAATAACTTTTATGATTACCGATTAATAAATACCTTTCATCAATAAGTTAAAATTTAATTTTAAATGGATTTGGACCAGCTTTATAAATGACTTCCAAATCTTCAACTCCTCGGATTAAGCCAATTATATATGTATGATATTAAAGAAGAAATTTAATAGTATATCATATTGTATCAAATATATATATATATATATATATATATATATATATATTCAAAAATGCTATGAATGGCTCATCGTAAGTAGATGTTATATTTTGATTGAATGTCTTCAAATTTTGTGAAATCACAAATAACATTTTGTTCAAACCATCAGTCGGGGTCATTAGAGTTTTATGTTTGAAAACAACCTTAAGTTGATGTTTAGTTGCACGATTAATACTCATTTGAGGCACAATCAAAAACTTGGAAAGGTAGAATGATTCGATGCCTTTGGTGAACAACATTTCATATTGTAGTTTGGTTGGGTATTCAATTTTAGCTTTCATCTTATAGCCCTAAGAAATACAAATTGAATCAAAAGTTAAAACAATGATTACAATTACATATTATATTTGCATTATTTAATGAAGTGAAATATATTATGTGTCAAAACCTTATTTAGTACTATTATAAAATTTATCAAATTGAAAATTACTTACGGATTCATCTTCCAAAATGAAGAAATAGGTCTGCTTAGCAACAAAATATGTAATTTATTTATGCACAATAGTGACACAAATAGTAGGTTAACCTTTTGAAAGGATAGTTCTTTTAATGGAACGAAATTCGACATTAAGAAGATTTCTCACAAATCAAGACGAAATAGTTTTGGGGTTGTTTTTTTTTAGAGATGATATGCACATTAGGGTATTCTACAATTGTATATATAAAGGATTATAGATATTTGTAGGGTTTTAAGAAAAGAGACCGTATTGAATTTACCTAATTAAATTGGTAAGTGACAACATATTAATGTATAAAAGATATTGTTATTTATAGATACCGCATCTAATAGTTGTGATTCGGGATATACATGATTCAGTTAATATTAGATTTATATGTAACTGATTAATATATTTTTTAATTTAGATTATATACGATATTTTATATTTAGGTACACAACTATGAAAAATTATCGAAAAGTTAGTCCCACGATGTTACCAATAAACTATATACATGATTTGCATAAATCTATAAAATCATATGTAACTTTATGTTTTTGCAATAACGTCGTAAAACGTCATCAGAAGTGACGGCTATTATTGAAGGTCATGATCACCTATGAAATTGAGAATCTAAGAAAATCTATTAAGGAAATCACAGAAACATAAAAAAAAAATCAAGATAAACAATTTGTTCATAAAAACATAAACAAAGTTCCTCATGTTTTAAGTGTAAATTTATAACGTACTTAAAGTTAATGCTATTCCAAAACAAAAGGAAATACACAAATAAGTTGGTCCAGAATAACTCTTAACATGAGGAGGCTTAAGGTACATGAAGGGGAAAAATCATATAAAAAATAACACATGAGATCCCCAAAAAACATAAACATCTATACAATCAACTTAGGAGGTGCTCTATAAATACCTTTGGACTAAATTACAGAACTCTTTAACTTCATACGCTTCAAAACGTATCTTAGAAACTCGATGAATAGTCTTCAATCTCACCAACCCTATTCGAAAAGTAATTTTAATTATTTGTCATTTTACAGTAACTGGAACAAATTTAGAAACGGTTTGAAATTTCATCATACCACCATTGTCTTTGACGATATTAAAGCAATGGAATAAGCAGAACAATATCCCATTTGGACTTTTAAGTCCATGCCGTCACCAACCTAACAGCAAGATCGTTGAGCACACAATCCAATGAATTGGTTCTGTGAATTTTAACTACAAATAATCTTTTAGATATTCTACGAATATTCTACATGAAAGAAATGAAAGTTATATTTACTCTAAATCTCTAATTGGGAATTTTACTTGAAGACGCCTCTAGAAATAAGTTTCGCGATCATTTGTATGAACAACTAGATTTCGTTCAAAGCCATCAATTCCAAGAACAACACCAATCAAATCTATATCGCAAAAAAATACCAAAAAGTCCATAACTAACTCCAATAAATAATAAATTCCCATAACAATATTATAAACTTAAAACAAAATTATACTGATTGGATAAGTGCTAGATATAGTGCCGTTTGAAACACCATGTATAGGCTTCAAATCAAAGTAGTGTTGGCCATTAGAGAATGAAATTCTCCATATTATATTCGAACTTATTCGACATAAAGAGAATGAAATATCTGTCAAGCGGCCTAACATTGGCTTATCAAGGATACGAACGTTATCCTATTGAACCCAATGACCTTCAGATTCCAACAGCTAGTCGAAAATTTCAACGAAATCATCCCATAGTTGTCCTTCTATCCTTTGCCCATATTGTTATAAAGTGAATCATACACAAAACTTAATACATCATATGAATAAAGGTTGTCTAACTATTATTAAAATAAAATATGTAGATGTATAGTTATAATATTAAAAGGGACATGTTCATCCACCAAAAGTAGTTTCATGGTTTTGCCGGTTAAAATTTCTTCAAGCATCCAAGACTGAAGGACCTTTAATCTCAAACTCCATTTGGTTTGAAACACCCCTTCCCGAATCTATGGCCGGAACGGCCGTTCCACCTACTTAGCCAAATCAACTTGAGGTTTGTTCTCAACCTCAAGCCCAATCTTTCTATACTTAAACAATTTCAGCGCGAGTTCGTTACTAGCCATTTCATTCCAACTTAACTAAGGGATTCAAGCAATAACATAAATAGACATTTTATTAATAATCATCAAAGGTACCAATACAAATGTGGTTCAATGTTGCATTATGCTAATATAAAGTATCGGTCCTAAAACAGTCTATCTATCATCACACACCACTCGTCCACCGGTCTTGGTCCGCTCCTAGGATCGATCATCCTTATGATCGTCCGCATGTCCTGAAACACAAATATCACGTTAAGTATGCATAAACGGAATAACCAACAACTTAACAATAAACGATCTATATGATCCCAATATCCCATGCAACAAATAACCCAAAGTCCATTCTAAATTCCCTAAGTCGGCTAAGTTCATAAACCGAACCGCGTCACGACCATTCCGAATCCGCGGCCGTAACCACGATCCTTGATCGCACGCGTCAGTCCATATGCCGCGACCCGCGTCTCGGCAGTACATCCATCCGCATGGGCGGATCAGTACATGCGCGATGCGCGTCAGCCGCGTCCGACCATACGCTCGCTATCGCGTACCGATGATCGTCCGGTACGATCGCACGTACGTCCGTAAGGACCGTGCGGATGTCCGTGTCGACGATATCGCGTATTGCGATCGCGCGCCAGTCCGTCCAATCGTCCCGTCCTGCGCGCATCACCGTGAGCCGACCAGTCCATGATGAGCGATCATCCATACGGACAATGCGCACGTCCGGCTAACGTCCCACGGTAAGGCGTCTGTTCGGTACGAGCGGTTGCGACTGTTCACCGCGAACGGTTGCGATGGTTCCGCGGACGGTTACCATCGACCCGTTGCCGCGATGCATGGTCCGCGACTTACCCGACGACCCAATAGCATTTTACGGTACAACCGTGATCGACCGATCCTTTCCCGGACCGTTTACGCTCGGCCAGCCCGTCATGCGGTTATGATCCGGCTATCATTTCCCGATATGCCGTCCGACCATTTCGTGACCCGATTGCCTTCCCGACAACCGTCCGATCACCCGCATATAAGCCTATTGACCCTTAGCGCCTGTGATACACGTTCTGACCGTTAAACCGCGATCATGGCCTTTTGGCCGATCGCTTGGTAGAGTTAACCAGCCGACCCTAAAACCGTCAAGCCTTAGCCCGGTTCTAAGTTCCAGAAATATAAAGGAGGAGAGAGCAATCCGGCCATAACTTAACCGGCCAAAGACCAACAGTTTGGCCTAAGACCGAGAGAAGGATGGGCGCGGACTAACCTTTGCGGTCGTGGTGGACTTGCCAGGATCACGGCTTGTATCTCCCGCCATAATGCCTCCTTAAGCCGCTCCAAATTACCCACCAAAACCCTTGAACAATCGCCGACTCTCTCTCTAGAAAACCGGCCTCGAACTCTCTTTCTCTCACGATTTTTGTGGCCTTTGCCTTAGAAAAATCTGGGTTTCTCCCCTATGTGAATTGTGTGCGAAAATTGACCCCCAAGCCTTCTATTTATAGGCTAAAAATCGCAAAGAAACCGCCAAAGCCAAGGGCTGCCTTTTGGCTTGCGAATGGCCACCAATGGCCTTGTGTCCATTCGCTTATGGGGCGCTAGATCAGCTAGTGTCGCTGAATTCACACTTCCACACTTCAGCTTAGCTGAGCTGAGCTGACCACACTCCTCCCAGCTGATTCCCACACGATTAAGCTCCATTCCAGCTGAGCTTAACCTTTTCCCGTCCATAGAACACTCTCCTTGACTACTTACGGTCTTAAGTTTAGTGTTTCCGGTTCCATGGACGCCCAATGGCCTGTAGGCCGGTCCGGGGATGTTACAAGTTCTCCCCCCCCCCTTGAAATGGATTCGTCCCTGAATCCGCTACAAGAAGTTCGTCCCTTGTAAACTCCTCAAACCACTCTGGGTAATCAGCCTTCATACGGGCCTCGGTTTCCCAAGTGATTTCCTTAACTCCGTTGCAAATCCATTCCACTTTGACCATCTGGATTACCTTCTTCCTGGTGGCTTTCTCCAGCCGGTCCAAGATCCTTAATGGCCTAGTTTCCAGCGTGAGATTTGCCTTAAGATCCGCGGGGATCTCGGGCAAAATCACATCTTGGTCCGAGAGGCACTTGCGCAACTGGGAGACATGGAACACATTGTGAAATGCTTCCATCTCGTTGGGCAAGTCCAACTTGTAAGCGACCTTCCTGACTCTTTCCAGAATCGTGAATGGCCCTAAGTATCTTGGATCAAGTTTTCCTCTCTTGGAAACCCTAGCCCTTCCTCTGAAGGTAATCATCTTAAGGTAAACCCGGTCCCCAACTTGGAACTCAAGGTCTTTCCTTCTCTTGTTGGCATAACTCCTTTGGCGATCTTGCGCCTCCTTCATCTTAGCCTTTAGGAATCGGATTTGCTCGGTGGTCTCGGCAATGATATCCGGCCCAACCACACTGGACTCTCCCACTTGTGTCCAACACAATGGGGTCCTACACGGCCGGCCATACAACGCTTCATAAGGTGACATCCCGATGCTTGCTTGATAACTGTTGTTATAAGCAAACTCGGTCAAGGGCAAGTACTTCTCCCAAGAATCACCCCAATCCAGAACACATGCTCTTAGCGTGTCTTCCAGCGTCTGTATGGTCCTCTCCGACTGCCCATCCGTCTGCGAATGGTAAGCCGTACTCATGTTCACTCTTGTTCCTAGGGCTTTCTGAAAAGCTTGCCAGAAATAAGAAGTGAATCGACCGTCCCGGTCCGAGACTATACTTGCTGGAATACCGTGAAGTCTTACGACCTCATCAATGTATTTCTCTGCAAGCTTGCCCACTCCATCAGTCTTCTTGATGGCCAAGAAGTGTGCAGACTTGGTCAGCCTGTCCACTACAACCCAAATCGTGTCCTTCCTTAACCGATTCGCAGGTAGTCCTGTTACAAAGTCCATGGTGATGTGGTCCCACTTCCACTCCGGAATGGGCAGACTTTGCAATAGGCCACTTGGGACTTGGTGTTCGATCTTGACCAACTGACACGTTTGACACTTGGACACCCACTCTGCTATGTCTCTCTTCATCCCGACCCAATGATAGTACCGTTTGAGGTCTTGGTACATCTTGGTCTGTCCAGGATGAATGGAGAACTTAGACTGATGAGCCATCCTTAGGATCTCCTCCTTAAGGACCTTCACGTCAGGAACACACACCCGTCCATTCACCACAATCGTTCCATTGTTGGTAAACTGGTACTCGGTGTTGTTGTTGTTCACTGACTTGATCAGCTCTTCATCATGTTCCTGAGCCAACCGTACACGAGTCAACAGATCCGCCTGATCCGCTGCTCCCAGGCCGAGTGGCTCATTGTCCACTGACAATGCATTCAGATGCAAGGACCTGACCAATCCGACCAAGGTCTCTGCATCCTTCTCCACGGCCACCTCGGTCCTTTTACGACTCAAGGCGTCTGCTACCAAGTTAGCTTTTCCCGGATGGTAGGTGATGTCTAGATCGTAATCTGCCACCAACTCCATCCATCTTCTTTGCCTTAGGTTCAAGTCAGGCTGAGTGAACACATACTTCAGACTCTTATGGTCAATGAATAATTGCACTTTGGCTCCGTAGAGATAAGATCGCCAGATCTTTAGTGCAAATACTACCGCAGCCATTTCGAGATCATGAGTTGGGTAATTACCCTCGTGCTTCCTCAACTGCCTTGAAGCATAAGCAATCACCTTCCCTTCCTGCATCAGAACACAACCCATGCCGATCCTGGATGCGTCTGTGTAGACCACGTAAGGCACATTGTCTACGGGCAAGGTTAGGATTGGTGCCTTGGTTAGCATAACCTTCAAGTCCTGGAAACTCTTCTCCGCGGCCTCCGTCCATTCGAACTTTACGTTCTTTCCGGTTAGCTTAGTCATGGCCTTAGCCATACTTGCAAAACCCTGGACGAACCGTCTGTAAAACCGGCCAGACCAAGGAAACTCCGAACTTCGGTTGCATTCCTTGGCCGCGGCCACTCCTCAATCGACCGTATCTTTTCCGGGTCGACCGCGACTCCCTTGTCAGACACGATGTGTCCAAGGAAGCCCACACGGCTCTGCCAAAAACTACACTTGCTCAACTTGGCGTAGAGCTGGTGTGTCCTCTAGGTCTCCAGTACAATCCTTAGATGTTCCCGGTGTTCTTCACGGTTCTTGGAGTAGACAAGAATGTCATCAATGAAAATGATCACAAACCTATCCAACCATTCCTGGAAAACACTGTTCATCATCTTCTTGAAGGCAGCTGGTGCATTTGTTAGACCAAATGGCATGACTACAAACTCGTAGTGACCATACCGGGTTCTAAACGCGGTTTTCCTCACGTCCTCAGGCGCTATCGGGATTTGATGGTATCCCGACGCCAGATCGATCTTGGAAAACACGGTTGAACCGTTTAATTGATCCAACAGTTCGTCTATCCGAGGCAACGGGTACTTGTTCTTCACAGTGACCCGGTTTATACCTCGATAGTCAATGCATAGCCAGAGGCTTCCATCCTTCTTCTTGACGAAGAGAACGGGCGCCCCCCATGGAGAACTGCTTGGTCTAATAAAACCCTTGTCTAGCAGTTCCTCTAGCTGCTTCTTCAGCTCGGCCATTTCGGCTGGAGCCATTCTGTACGGAGCCTTAGATAGAGGTTTCGTCCCTGGTTCAAGCTCAATGACGAACGGGTCGGACCGGTCAGGCGGTAAAACTTCTAAGGCCCGGAACACGTCCTTAAAGTCTCGGACCACTGGGATCTCTCCAATCTTCACTTCCGTCCCCACTTCCTTAGTGGTGATGGTAGCTAGGTATGCTTCGCATCCCCCTTCCAACATCTTCTCCGCTTGGATAGCAGAGACGACCAGACTTCCTGAAATCGGCCTCACACCTTGGAACATGACCTTGCCCTCTGGTCTATAAAACTTCACCCTTCCCCGGTGACAGTCAATAGTGGCTCGGTTCTGTCCCAACCAATCCATTCCCAAGATCACTTCGTGATGCTTGAGTTGGACCACCACTAGGTCAGCCGGCATACTTACGCCTCCTATGGAGACTGGTATACCCTTAACTAAACCTAGCACGGGCATTACTTGCCCTCCGGCCGCATTTACAATGCCTTGGCCCACGACATATTCCTTTTGGAACAAGCCTTTTCCTATCATCCTAAGGCTCACAAAACTATGTGTGGCCCCGGAGTCAAACATAGTTAGTGTTTCTACACCTCCTACCACAACGGTCCCTACACATTCCCAAAATGCATAAGAGTCCCTGAAACACCCCATCCCGACACTACGGCCGGAACGGCCGTTCCATTCTCTAAGTAATCCGACTTGAGGTTCGTTGTCAACCTCAAGCCCATTTATTCCATACTTAGTCAAATTCGAGCTTAAGTCAATTCCATTCATTTCATTTCCATTCAATCTTAACTAAGGCATTTTCGAGCAATAAAGGCAAATAGACATTTTATTAATCAAACCAAGGTACCAATACAAATGTGAGTCAATCGCATTATGCTAATATAGTATTCGGTCCTAACAATGTCTATCTAACAACACACCACTCGTCCACCGTCTTGGTCCGCTCCTAGGATCGATCATCCTTATGATCGTCCGCATGTCCTGAAACGCAAATATCACGTTAAGTATGCTTCATAAGATAATTAAACCAACAACTTAGCATTTAATCAATCTATATGAACCCATGCAACAAAGAACCCTAAACCATTCTAATTCCATTCTAAATCAGCCAAGTTTCCATAAACGGACCGCGTCACGTCATTCCGAATCCACGGCCGTAACCGCGATACATGATCGTGCGCGTCAGTCCGTTATCCGCGATCCGCGTCTCGGCAGTACATGCACCCGACGATCGGATCAGTACACGCCGTGACGCGCGTTATGCCGCGCCCGACCATTGCCGTTATCGCGTAACGATGCCCGTCAGTACGTACCGCACGCACGTCCGTGAAGACCGTGCGGACGACCGTGTCGACGACATCGCGTACAGCGATCACGCGTCAGTTTGTCCGTCTGTCCGTCTATGCGCGTGCCGAGCGTCGATAGCCGCACGATGAGTGAACGTCCGTATGGACTGATCCGCGCATCCAGCCATCGTCCGCGTGCACTGCCGTAAGCCGAGTAGCGCATGGTGAACGATCGTCCTTACGGGCGTCGCGTGCATCCGCCTGACGACTCACGGCCATAGCGTCCTTTCGGTACGTACCGTCGCGATGGTTTACCTCGAACAGACGCGATGGTTCCGTGGACGGTTACCAACGTTCCGGTTTCGCGGTGCATGGTCCACGACTCACCCGACCACCCGATAGCGGATTACGGCCCAACCGTGTTCGCCGATCCTTTTTCCAGACCGTTCGCGCCGGTCAGTCTGTCATGCGGGTATGGTCCGACTATCAATTCCCGATAAGTCGTCCGACCAATTCCATGATCCGATTGTCTTCCCGACAACCGTCCGATCATCCGCATACGACCCGACGTCCCTTAGCGCCACGCGACACACGATGCGACCGTTTAATCCGCGATCATGGCCTTCGGCCGATCGCTTAAAGATTAACCAAGCCGACTCTAAAACCGTTTAGCCTTAGCCCCGGTTCTAAGTTCCAGAAGAAGGAGAAGAGAAGAGATGTAATCCGGCCATACTAAACCGGCCAAAGGCCACGGTTTGACCCAAGGCCGCGAGAAGGATGGGTCACGGACTAACCTTTGTGGTTGTGGTGGACTTGCCCGGATCGCGGCTTGTGTCTCCCGCCATCACACTTCTTAAGCCGCTCCAATCACCCACCAAAAACTCTTGAACAATCGCCGACTCTCTCTCTAGAAAACCGGCCTCGAACTCTCTCTCTTTACTCACGATTTTGTGGCCTTTGCCTTAGGAAAAATCTGGTTTCTCCCTTATGTGAATTGTGTGCGAAAATTGACCCCCAAGCCTTGTATTTATAGGCTGAAAATCGCCAAGAAACCGCCCAAGGCAAGGGCTGCCTTTTGGCTTGCGAATGGCCACCAATGGCTTTGTGTCCATTCGCTTATGGGGCGCTAGATCAGCTAGTGTCACTAGCTGATCAGCTGATTCACACTCCAAACACTCCAGCTGAGCTGAGCTGAGCTGGCCACACACTTCCCAGCTGATTCCCACTTGATTAAGCTCCATTCCAGCTGAGCTTAACCTTCTCCCGTCCATAGAACACTCTCCTTGACCACTTACGGTCTTAAGTTTAGTGTTTCCGGTTCCATGGACGCCCAATGGCCCGTAGGCCGGTTCGGGGATGTTACAAGTTCTCCCCCCCTTGAAATGGATTCGTCCCCGAATCCGCTCCAAGAAGTTCGTCCCTTGTAAACTCCTCAAACCACTCTGGGTAATCAGCCTTCATCCTGGCCTCGGTTTCCCAAGTGATTTCCTTAACCCCGTTGCAAATCCATTCCACCTTGACCATCTGAATTACCTTCTTCCTGGTGGCCTTTTCCAGCCGGTCCAAGATCCTTAAAGGTCTAGTTTCCAGCGTGAGGTTTGCCTTAAGATCTGCGGGGATCTCGGGGAAAATAACATCTTGGTCCGAGAGGCACTTACGCAACTGTGAGACATGGAACACATTGTGGAATGCTTCCATCTCGTTGGGCAAGTCCAACTTGTAGGCTACTTTCCCGACTCTTTCCAGAATCGTGAATGGCCCCAAGTACCTCGGGTCCAATTTTCCTCGTTTGGAAACCCTAGCCCTTCCTCGGAAGGTAATCATCTTAAGGTAAACCCGGTCCCCAACTTGGAACTCAAGGTCTTTCCTTCTCTTGTTGGCATAACTCCTTTGGCGATCTTGCGCCTCCTTCATTTTAGCCTTTAGGAATCGGATTTGCTCGGTGGTCTCGGCAATTATGTCCGGTCCAACCACACTGGACTCTCCCACTTGTGTCCAACACAATGGGGTCCTACACGGCCGGCCATACAACGCTTCATAAGGCGACATCCCGATGCTTTCTTGATAACTGTTGTTATAAGCAAACTCGGTCAAGGGCAAGTACTTCTCCCAAGAATCGCCCCAATCCAGAACACACGCCCTTAGCATGTCTTCTAGCGTCTGTATGGTCCTCTCCGACTGCCCATCCGTCTGTGGATGGTAAGCCGTACTCATGTTCACTCTTGTTCCTAGGGCTTTTTGAAAAGCTTGCCAGAAATAAGAAGTGAAGCGTGTTGGAATTGTGTCCAGTAATCTCGGTACTGTCTCTAGAAAGTAAGAGCATGTCAATGATCAGACATAAGTCATATAATACTGGGGGTCATGATGGCTTGCTAGAGTCCGCTCATGATCTATAAGTCTTGGACTTATTGCCTTTATTATATGATCCCATATGGGTCACACGCCTAAGCTAACAGGAAAATGTGTAGGAACGGTTTAGCAGAAGTACAGTAAAAGTGCTAGGCATTTACTGAACTTAGAGAGAATAAAAGGTTTAGCCACTGTGCATCGATCGATGCATAAGGTGCAACGATCGATGCAGTGCGCAAACACCGACGAGTTAATTGGTATTTGGGCCAAATGGCCCAAACGGA
This sequence comes from Orychophragmus violaceus, assembly GCA_030180135.1. Lineage (NCBI taxonomy): Eukaryota > Viridiplantae > Streptophyta > Magnoliopsida > Brassicales > Brassicaceae > Orychophragmus > Orychophragmus violaceus. The sequence continues at coordinate 103,797,711 of CM058237.1, read as the reverse complement.
ATAGGACGAGTTTTGTGTCATAAAACTCGAGTTTCAGACTGATTAACCCTAAGAAAGGAGCCGTAAACTCTCTCTCTCTGCGCCGAGTTCCCCGGGTGGTCTAGCAGCTGTTTCCTGTGAAAGCGTGTGTGAACCTTTGGAGGATTCATCCCTCGGTGTTTCTCTGATCTCAGACATACCATCTTCTTCCGCTGCAATAACAGGTATAAGGTGAGATCATCATTTGTTTCTATTCTGAGAAGAACCTAGATCGCATGTTTAGGATAATCTGAATCTGGAATTGAATCAGGATTCATCTAAACGTTCCAACAGTGGTATCAGAGCTTCAGGTTCTGGTTTTTCTTGTTTAGATTCATGTTTAGGATTGTTTAAAGAGGTGTTTTTGAATCAATCTACTGATAAGATTAAAACACTTAAGAAACAAGAATTGAATCCTAAACAAACTGTTTAAAAATCGCATGACCAAACTATATTGATTTGGTATGTGATCTGAACTGATTTTGCATCGACTGAGATCGCATTGCATCGATCGATGCAATGCAAGGATCGATCGTTGCAGTCGCGAGAGATTGACCGCGATCGCATGGATCGTTCAAACGATCGCATGGATCTCACGAGAATCTCTCGGCCAAACCTGATAACCGTTCGTGCACACGTGAGAGCATCGATCGATGCAGGATCGATGAACGATCGTTGCAGGATCGATGCTGTGAGCATCGATCGATGCGGTTAGGGTTTTGGCTCGGTTTAATTTAATTAAAATTAAACGTCTCGGTTTAATAAACAGATTTAATAATTTTATTAAGTCTGGTTAAACCGGGATAAGAAATCCAATGTCGAAAGAAATATTGGATTTAGTGCCTAAACCAGGAATTTCTAATTTGATTTGGTTGGACCAAATAAATTGAGAAATTCCGGTTTAGTAAATAACCGGTTGACAATTGTGGTCATCGTAGTAATTAAAACTTGGTTAGACCAGTTTTAATGAACCAGACCGGTTATGTCAAATAATTGGACAATTGGGTCATGTCTTGGACATGGACCAATTCTTGGGCCTCGGGCCAAGAAGTTAAAACAATTGGGCAAATTATTTGAGTCTTTCTTCAGATCAATTTAAAATTTATTTTATAAAATTATAAAGTCGATTTTAAATTATGTTTCCGAAATTTTGAAATTAGAAAGTTTCTTAAAATAGAAGTTTCTGGATTTGCGGGTTTTGGATTTTAAGAAATTTCTAAAGTTAGAAAGTTTCCGTTTTTAGAAAGTTTCCAATTTTAGAAAGTTTCCAAAAATAGTAGGTTTCCAAAAATGGAAAGTTTCCCGAAATAGTAATCTTCTATTTTGGGAATGAATTTTAATAAACCTACAAACCTCAAATAATATCAAGCGTTGGATGTCTTGTCCAGGCTATGTCAGCTGTCAAAGCCCATTCAATTGCATTCATGGCCTTACAGTGTGAGGATGTCTGCTTTTGCGTGGGTAAGACGGTTTGTGATTCATAAATGTCATTGGGAGTCCCAGACATTAATGATTACATGACTGTATAGTCTGGTTTTCTTGACTGGGCCATCGGGAGTCCCGGGCCTTGAGACATCAGAGTGGATTGGGCCTCGGGCCCAGATTCACAACCAAGAATTATATCACGGATATAATTAGCCGACATAGGGCTTACCGATATAAGCTAAGGTTGGGTGACGGCCAGTGGCCCACTTTAATCGTAGTTATATGTGGATCTTGGAATCATTATATTCTATTGAGGGTAACTGATGTTATTGAATATAATGCATGATTAATCATATTAAATTTAATACGAGATTAATCATATTGAACATTTTAACTAAAATCCTTTTATCTTATATTTCAGTTATGACTAGCACAAACAATCAAAACACTTTCTCGATCCGGTCTATCCTTGGGATGGACAAGCTGAACGGATCAAATTTCTTGACTTGGTCACGGAACCTGAGGTTAGTCCTCAGGCAGGAGAGAAAGGACTATGTTCTTGAGAGAGCTCTCCCCGTGAGAATCGGGTCCAATGCTTCTCATGCAGTATATGATGCTTGGAATAAGCATTATAATGATGCGGTAGATGTGCGTGGTCTGATATTGGCTACCATGGACTCAGACTTGCGGAAGCAATATGAGAACATGGAGTCGCCAATAGAGATGATCAGCAGCCTGAAATTGAAATTTCAGGAGCAGATAAGAGTGGAGAGATACCAGTTGGTTAAATCTCTCACTAGCTGCAAGCTACCAAATGATCATCCAGTGAGTCCTCATGTCAGTAAAATGATGGGTTACATTGATAACCTGAGGAAACTGGATTATCCAGTTAGCCAAGAATTGGTAACTGAGATCATTCTGCAGTCACTGCCGTCAAGCTATGATAAGTTCAGAAGGAACTATATCAAGAAAGGCTTAACGAAGACGCTGACTGAACTGCATGATATGCTCAAGACAGTTGAGCCAAATGTGAAGAGTACCCTGTACAATCTCATAAATGAGAAGGGTAGGTTTACTAAACCTAATGCTGACAAGGGTGAAGACAAAGTTGTCCAGATTTTGAATCATGGCAAGCGTGTGTCTTCTGAGCCCGAGTCAGATACCTCTTACGTTGGTAAGTGCTGCTACTGTAAGGAGACAGGGCATTGGAAGAGAAATTGCATTAAATTCATGGAAGATGATGAGGAATTGAAGTTGATGTATGAGACTACTTCCTCAGGTATTCATGTTATTACTTCAAGTTCTACCTTAAAGGTATTGAATACTGGTTGTGGCACTGATATTTGTGATAATATGCAGAGCCTAAGCAACAGTAGAACGTCCTTAAAGGTATTAGATACTGGTTGTGGCACTGATATTTGTGATAATATGCAGAGCCCAAGCAACAGTAGAACGTTGAAGGAAGGGCAAGTGAAACTACATGTCTGGAAGGAGCTTGGGATGCTGCCTCAGCCGTAGGGTTTTCACTTATAGATCCCTTTTAGGCTTGGTTTTGTATTAAGTAATTGCTACAATGTACCTGCTTTAAGCAGAGTTGTCTTTCATTTTCTTGTAAGAATTTGAATGTTTTTCATTTTGATAAAAGACAAGTTTTGTTCTTTTGATCTTAATGAAATATTAATTGTAGCACCCTATTCAAGGAATGGGTTTTATATCTTAAACCAAAGAGTGCCTAAATGTAACATAAATACCAAATTGGTTTAAATCTAATGAATTAAACCTGATTTTTCTTGGCATAAAAGTCTTGGTCACATAGAGTAAGTCGGATTCAGAAATCCCATAGTTATGCACTATTGGGCTCATTTGATCGGATATCTTATGAGACTTGAATTCTGTTTACTGGACCAAAAGACAAAGGGGCCTATCTTAGCCAAGCTAGAGAAAGGCCCAAAGACTTATTGGAGATTGAACATACTCATGTATGTGGTCCGATGAGCAGTAATGCCAGAGAAAATTTCCTGTACTTCATTGCCTCTACTGATTAACTCAGTGAGTAAGACTGTGTTCATTAGATGAGACACAAGTCGGAATTCTTTGACATGGTCGAAAGAGTTCCAGAATGAGGTATAGAATCTGAGTGACAGAAGTATTAAGACTCTGAATTAAATCACGAGTGAGAATACTTAAGTCATTAATTGTGTGATCATCTTAATGAGTGTGAAATCGTTTCACAGCTCATTTCTCCTAAAAACCTGAAGGTGTTTCTGTGAGAAAGAATCAGATCTTATTAGAAATGATTAAAGATGAGTCACACGAATCTTCCATGATATTATTTAAGAATAACGCTCTAAAATATCTAAGTTTACGCTGAAACAGTTCCACAAATATCAGTTGAAAGACACCACGTTAATGTGGATTGGAATCAATCCAAATTTGTCTTTACTGAGTATTTGTAGTTGTGCTATTTCGCTGGTTGTCCTAGAGAAACTAAGGCTTGTTACTTTTACGTCCAATCTGTTTTCTAAGAAGGGAAGTCATTTTCAAGAAGAACAGTGGGAGTAAAAGCATAACTCGAAGTTTTCTTAGGGAAACCAAGGCTCAGTACTTTTACGACCATTCTGTTTTCTAAGAAGGGAAATTACTTTCCAAGAAGAACAGTGGGAGTAAAAAGTATTTTTACGACCATTCTGTTTTCTAAGAAGGGAAGTTACTTTCCAAGAAGAACAGTGGGAGTAAAAGTACAACTCGAAGAAATTCGAGAAATACAGGAGGCTGCTTTACCTATTGAGGGAGAGCAGCGGAAGGATTTACAGATTTCTGTAGAATCTACACCTGTGGAGCCTGAAGTTCGCAGATATGAATGAATCAGTTGCTAATCAGAGAGTGATTTCTCGTCATTAGTTGAACCTGATAATCATTGAAAGTTCGCATGATCTGATGATCATTGAAAGCGACGAATCTGCGAAATTCAAAGAAGCGAAAGTAAGCCCGGACTCCGAAAAATTACATTTTATGTAAGTTAGCTTCATCGATCCATTCATGGATGGAAGCAAACATATCGGAGTTGGAATCTTCGTTCTGTTGAAGTAGTCAAGGTTTTGACTTGAACAGGAACGAAGCGGAACTGTGTGTTTACTAATAGATTAGTGGGAGCGATATTGCATTTCTCAAAGTGTATGTCGATGACATACTGATTCTTGGATATAACGTCCCAATGCTGCAGTCGGTAAAGGACTGGCTTGGGAGTTGGTTTTGTGAATGACATGGGTATAGCCACGAAAGTCTTGGATTTTGGATTTAAAGATAGAGATCCAAAAGAGCTGGTAGGACAATGTCAGGATTCTTAAATTGACAAAGTCCTACACGTTTTTTCAGCAATCCAAGAAGGGTTTTATGCAAATGTCACATGGCAATACGTTAAGCAAGATACAGTATCCTACGATAACTGCTGAGCTTAAATGCATGGATAGGATTCCATATGCTTCAGTAATTGGATCTATCATGTATGCCATGAAACGTACTTGTTTGATGTTGCTTTAATGTTAAGCAAGACAAGTAAAGACCAGTCAAATCCAGCAAAAAATCAAGTTTCCTAAAGTATGTCCTAAAGTATTTGAGGAATACTAAGGATAAGTTCTTGATTTACGGAGAAAGTGAGGTGCTATAAGTCGATAGAGTCTGAAAGGCAAGTTTCCAACAGACAAAGATGATTTCCGGTCACAGTCCGGTTATATCTTGTGTTTGTCTGGCGGTGCACGGCACTGTTGCTGACTCCATGACTTAAGCTGAATCTTTCGCAGCTTGGGAAGCGGCGAAAGAGGTTGTTTGGAAAGAAGAGTTCATCACTGAACTTGATGTGATTCCCAGCATAGATGAGACTAGCTGCACATCAGAGGTCCAAACACCTTGAGATAAATGACAGAGATGTTAAGTAGATCAGTAAGTTTCAACAAATGAGAACGTTGCTAATCTATTAACGAAGCCACTCCTTAGCCCTAAGCATGAGTCACGGACTGTAGCTGTAGGATAAGTGAAGTTAAGATATAGTCTTAATTTCAGTGGGAGTTAGTAAAGGGCTTTATTTAGTTATTGATATGTTCTTGTAAAACATTTGAGATGTTTAATAATGAAATTATTATTTCAAGATTATTTTAACTGTGATGAAATAATCGTTCCAAAATGATATGAATCATTTTATAGGCCATCGAAGTAAATGACTTGATCTTAAGTCATCGAAGTCATTTGGCTTGATCATGAGACCCTATATTTGATAGATATTTCATATCATCCTGTCCCTAGTCGAAGGTTGTTGAAATTGGAACACCAACAACCGTGTGAGACTGGATTGGTACGTGACTTATGACAAAGTCTCAGTATGTCATAGATGCTCGGCATCAAAGTCAGTACATAGGTGTATGTTGGGGAACATACGACCGGACAAGACCCGATTATAAGAACTCTTCAGGATATTTATATCTGTGTCATAAGAGATTCTTACTACGACTATAGAGTATGGTCCTTAGACCTGAGTTCACATGCATGTGATTGCACATGGACTGGTGTACTTTGATCATTGTCTAACGCTATCGTTCTGCGATAGCTATAAGGACCTTGTTTGGGAACATCATGAAATGAGTAGTTTACAGTGATGGAACAAGATGGGATTTGTCCCTCCAATATAAATGGAGTGAATATCTCTAGGCCAATCGGAGATTTGAATACTGGAAAACGCATGGCCATGCTCAAACGGACTTTCCCGAGTCGTTTGGATTGTCAGTATCAAATCAGAGTCCGATGAACAAGATTAGGCTTTATAAGGATGACACTAATCTTGCCTTATGACTAATCGAGATATTGAGACAAAAGGATTATGAATACAGAGATTCCAGTACAAGTGGGAGATTGTTGGAATTGTGTCCAGTAATCTCGGTACTGTCTCTAGAAAGTAAGAGCATGTCAATGATCAGACATAAGTCATATAATACTGGGGGTCATGATGGCTTGCTAGAGTCCGCTCATGATCTATAAGTCTTGGACTTATTGCCTTTATTATATGATCCCATATGGGTCACACGCCTAAGCTAACAGGAAAATGTGTAGGAACGGTTTAGCAGAAGTACAGTAAAAGTGCTAGGCATTTACTGAACTTAGAGAGAATAAAAGGTTTAGCCACTGTGCATCGATCGATGCATAAGGTGCAACGATCGATGCAGTGCGCAAACACCGACGAGTTAATTGGTATTTGGGCCAAATGGCCCAAACGGAATAGGACGAGTTTTGTGTCATAAAACTCGAGTTTCAGACTGATTAACCCTAAGAAAGGAGCCGTAAACTCTCTCTCTCTGCGCCGAGTTCCCCGGGTGGTCTAGCAGCTGTTTCCTGTGAAAGCGTGTGTGAACCTTTGGAGGATTCATCCCTCGGTGTTTCTCTGATCTCAGACATACCATCTTCTTCCGCTGCAATAACAGGTATAAGGTGAGATCATCATTTGTTTCTATTCTGAGAAGAACCTAGATCGCATGTTTAGGATAATCTGAATCTGGAATTGAATCAGGATTCATCTAAACGTTCCAACAAAGCGACCATCCCGGTCCGAGACTATACTTGCTGGAATACCGTGACGTCTCACGACCTCATCAATGTATCTCTCAGCAAGCTTGCCCACTCCATCAGTCTTCTTGATGGCCAAGAAGTGTGCAGACTTGGTCAGCCTGTCCACTACAACCCAAATCGTGTCCTTCCTCAACCGAGTCGCACGTAGTCCTGTTACAAAGTCCATGGTGATGTGATCCCACTTCCATTCCGGAATGGGTAGACTTTGCAATAGGCCACTTGGGACTTGGTGTTCAATCTTAACCAACTGACACGTTTGGCACTTGGACACCCATTCTGCTATGTCTCTTTTCATCCCAACCCAATGATAGTACCGTTTGAGGTCTTGGTACATCTTGGTCTGTCCAGGATGAATGGAGAACTTAGACTGATGAGCCATCCTTAAGATTTCTTCCTTAAGGACCTTCACGTCGGGAACACACACCCGTCCATTCACCACAATCGTCCCATTGTTGGTAAACTGGTACTCGGTGTTGTTGTTATTCACCGACTTGATCAGCTCTTCATCATGTTCCAGAGCCAACCGTACACGAGTCAACAGATCCGCCTGGTCTGCTGCTCCAAGGCCGAGTGGCTCATTGTCCACTAACAATGCGTTCAGATGCAAGGACCTGACCAAACCGACCAAGGTCTCTGAATCTTTCTCCACGGCCACCTCGGTCCTCTTCCGACTCAAGGCGTCTGCTACCAAGTTAGCTTTTCCCGGATGGTAGGTGATGTCTAGATCGTAATCTGCCACCAACTCCATCCATCTTCTTTGCCTCAGGTTCAAGTCAGGCTGAGTGAACACATACTTCAGACTCTTATGGTCGGTGAATAGTTGCACTTTGGCTCCGTAGAGATAAGATCGCCAGATCTTTAGTGCAAATACCACAGCGGCCATTTCGAGATCGTGAGTGGGGTAATTACCCTCGTGCTTCCTCAATCACCTTTCCTTCCTGCATCAGAACACAACCCAGACCGATCCGGGATGCATCTGTATAGACCACGTAAGGCACGTTGTCCATGGGCAGGGTCAGGATTGGCGCCTTGGTTAGCATCACCTTCAAGTCTTGGAAACTCTTCTCCGCGGCCTCCGTCCATTCGAACTTTACGTTCTTTCCGGTTAGCTTAGTCATGGCCTTGGCCATACTTGCAAAACCCTGGACGAACCGCCTGTAATAACCGGCCAAACCAAGGAAACTCCGAACCTCGGTTGCGTTCCTTGGCCGCGGCCACTCCTCAATCGACCGGATCTTCTCCGGGTCGACCGCAACTCCCTTGTCAGACACGATGTGTCCAAGGAAGCCCATGCTGCTCTGCCAAAAACTACACTTGCTCAACTTGGCGTAGAGCTGGTGTGTCCTTAAGGTCTCCAGTACAATCCTTAGATGTTCACGGTGTTCTTCACGGTTCTTGGAGTAGACAAGAATGTCATCAATGAAAATGATCACAAACCTATCCAACCATTCCCGAAAAACACTGTTCATCATCTTCATGAAGGCAGCTGGTGCATTTGTTAGACCAAATGGCATGACTACAAACTCGTAGTGTCCATACCGGGTTCTAAACGCGGTTTTACTCACGTCCTCAGGCGCTATCGGGATTTGATAGTATCCCGACGCCAGATCGATCTTGGAAAACACGGTTGAACCTTTTAGTTGATCCAACAGCTCGTCTATCCGAGGTAACGGGTACTTGTTCTTCACAGTGACCCGGTTTATACCTCGGTAGTCAATGCACAGCCGGAGGCTTCCATCCTTCTTCTTGACAAAAAGAACGGGAGCGCCCCATGGAGAACTGCTTGGTCTAATAAAACCCTTGTCTAGCAGTTCTTCCAGCTGCTTCTTCAGCTCGGCCATCTCAGCCGGAGCCATTCTGTATGGAGCCTTAGACAGAGGTTTCGTCCCTGGTTCAAGTTCAATGACGAATGGATCAGACCTGTCAGGCGGTAAGCCTTATAAGGCCTTGAACACATCATCAAAGTCCCGAACCACTGGAATCTCACCAATCTTTACTTCACTCCCCACTTCCTTAGTGGTGATGGTGGCTAGGTATGCTTCGCATCCCCTTTCCAACATCTTCTCTGCTTGGATCGCAGAGACGACCAGACTTCCTAAAGTCGGCCTCACACCTTGGAACGTGACCTTGCCTTCTGGTCTATCAAACTTCACCCTTCCCCGGTGACAGTCAATAGTGGCTCAGTTCTGTCCCAACCAATCCATACCCAAGATCACCTCGTGATGCTTGAGCTGGACCACCACTAGGTCAGCTGGCATACTTACGCCTCCTATGGAGACTGGTATACCACTAACTAAACCTAGCACGGGCATTACTTGCCCTCCGGCCGCATTTACAATGCCTTGGCCCACGACCTGTTCCTTCTGGAACAAGCCTTTCCCTATCATCCTAGGACTAACAAAACTATGTGTAGCCCCGGAATCAAACATAGTCAGTGTTTCTACACCTCCTACCACAACGGTCCCTACACATTCCCACAATGCATATAAGCCCCGCTTTATTTCCCCAATATGCCATGCAGTAATTTGAAGAAATTAGGGTTCGAGTGACATACCAGTAATCGCATCGAAGGAGCCGGCCTCTCCCGAGTCCTTCACGAGCTCGTAGATACGGGGATTAGCAGCCGTACCCTTAGTAGGTCCCGTACGGCCCTCACGACCCCGCTCCACTTTCGGAGCTCCCGACCGTCCGTCTCGGCCACTCAGACACTCCCGGGCATAGTGTCCCGGTTGTCCACAACGGAAACATGTGCGTGGTTTCTCCGTCACTTCCTTGCTACCCTCAACCTGTGGACAGCTCGCGACCTCATGGTCCTTGCTACCACACTTCACGCATGTAACACCCCCGGCCCGGACTACGGACAATAGCCAAACCGGAAGTGCCACAAAATGTCAAATATCGAAAATGGTCCAGCCGTGCCCATAGTCTAGCCGGTCCATCGTCGATATCCGACCCTCTCGACTAAGGCCTAAGGCCTGCAGACCCGTACCTGAGCCGAGAGTTGTGTTAGTTCAGACCGAACTAATACCATTGGAACCGTGGAGTTTAAACAAAACATCTTTTATTAATATTATGTAGGATTCATTACAAAATAGTTACCAAAAACCTTACAGTTTATTGGCCCGAGTCAAAAACCTACATACTAAAACCTCCACGTCCGTCTCACACACTCACAACCCGGAGCTACACCAGCGGCCTAACGTCCGAACTTCCCTCTATCCCGTCTATGGTTTCCTGCGAGACAAAATTTGTATAATGAGCAACCATATGGGTTACCCAGTGAGTCCAGAACCCACTAACAAGTATTAAAACCCCATCCCGTCCCATAGCCGAAGCATAACACAATCAAAATCACGCAAGCATCACAATGCAATAGTAATATCAAGTAAAAACGTAATGCGAAAGCATTTAAAGACAACCGCAAACATGACTCCAATCATGAATGCAAAACCCGTCTAGACCTTTCTAGACATCCACATGCAGAGGCCTCAAATGCACCGGTACCACCACCCAACTCTCTCTCTGTGGCTAACACCCATCCAATCACCAGCAAAGGTTCATGTCCGGCACCACGCGTGGCTACCCCCGGCCATTCACCATCAAAGGTTCCTGTCCGGCACCACACCCAAATATACGGGTAACCCGAATCCACGGGTAATCGTGTCGTCACACGAAAGCTCGGCCATGGGAGCGACCCAAGTAACCCTCCGAGCCTCTCCGAAAAGGCGGAGGACCTCAACGGGTGGTACCGAGAGCATTTCCCTAGAGTATCTACACATACTCTAGGATGCATGTCCTAGAACAATATTACACATGTTCTAGAACCAACTCACGTCTAACCTGCATGAAATACTCAAACATGCAGTTAGAACACAAATCACACGGTGTAGGGTCTTGCAAAGGATCCGAAGATCACGGCAGCCACTACAACCGTCTCAACAAACGGATGGGAGACTCGCGCCTACCACATCCTCACCCATACGGGAAAACACCTTTTCCACAAATCATTTCCGAGCGGATCACAATCCAGCCTCGTACTTATCACATATCATTTCCGGGTCCAACTGATCCCGTACTTATCATATTCCATTTCCGAGTCGGTTCCCTAACCGATCCCGTACTTATCACATTCCATTTCCGGGTCTACCTGATCCCGTACTTATCACACCACGCATTTCCGAGTGGATCCCATATCCAACCTCGTACTTATCTCAACACCTCAATCAATCAGGAACACAGTTGACGTGAACATCGGCCCATAATATCGGGTTAAGATTACACCTCCGTGCTTATCTTAACCGATCCTGCATCACAACCGTTAGCATGGAACCCAACCGAGTTCACGTCCAACCGGTCCTCATGCAACACACAAGCACAAAATGCACTTAAGGATAAATACTCACGGTATTTCAATCCTTAAGGCGATACCTGCACAAATCCCGTTAGTCCTAGCTATCGGGACTCACCTCTCCGGGTCCGACGACCCTAGACCTTGGTCCGTCCTAACTCCGGGACTTTTGTTGGATCTAGACACAAGATCCTAAGTTAAACACGGATGAGGTAAGGTTTAGAATAGCTGATACTCAAATCTAAAGCTTACCGACCACGTTCCGTAAACCGTACCCGACCGCCCGTCGGAACCGGTAACGGAACGTCGGAACGCCCTCGGGACACTCCCGTCCGCGCTTTCTCTCTCCCGGGTTTCTATCACTTTCTCTCTCTAACCTTGACGTTCTCTCTCTCTCTAGAACGGGTTTTTGGTTAGAGAAAGTGCTCACGGCCGACCGGCAGAATTCCCCCGATGGTTCGCCGGAAACCGCTTCCGGCTCGCCGGGAACTTCCTCCGGTCCGCCCAGCCTCTTTCTCTCTCTACTCTCTCTCTAGAACGTTTTTGCTCTGAGTTTGGAATGAGAAAAATGGCTGGGGATGGCTGGGTATTTATAGGGAAATCTAAGGGCGAGGTGGCAAAACTGCACGGCGGCCTCCGGTTGGTCCGTTCCGGCGGCGACCATGCGTGGCGACATGTGGCCGGACACTCAGCCACCACTCTGCTCCTCCAGCAACACCTGGCCGCCACTCAGCCAAGCTCAGGCGCTTCCACACTGCCTGGCCATGCGCGACGACACCACGTGCTTCCGATTAACACCTCGTGCTTCCCTCTTTTACACCTCGTGCTTGAGCTTCACACCTCGTGCTTCCTGACACCTCGTGCTTCCTGACACCTCGTGCTTCCGGAAGTAAAAACTCATCCACGACACGTCGTGCCTCGGTCCATCACGCTTTCGCCCCGTCGTCCTTCTAACATGACGTACCCGATTTAATCGCAAATGCGATATCTCTTAAACCGCTCGCTCTTTTTGAATTCTGTTTCGACCAGAAGTCTTAGATTGAACTCCTCTATCACCTCATAATAACGTCCAACCATTTTGGAACTTTCGAATTTTCGGCCGTTCCTCGGCTGTCCCTCTTGTCCTTCGACGTTCGCATAATCCGCTCGTCCGTTTTGATTTCTGACTCGACCAAAAGTCTTAGAATGTCCTCTTTAGCTAACGACGTCAATTTGACGTTGATCGCACAACTTTGATTTTTGGTCGTTCTTCGCCCGATCCATCCCGACTGATCGTATTTCACGTACTGACGTTTCACCTCCTTGTGAGGGTTACTACATTCTCTCCCACTTAAAAGAATTCGTCCTTGAATTCTAGCGCTGGAAGAAACAACTACGCTTCTGCTGCGCCGATAGAATCATCTTCTCTACAACCGTTCCGTTGACCTCATTCGTTGGCCCTTCGCGATTTTGGTTTGGTATTCTCCGGGGTTCGAGGCTGCAGCTCCAACAATAACGTTGTTACTGCACCTTGAATCCCTTTGTCCCGTACAGGTCTCCCCTTTGTTCTCGTCTTCTCCTTCGTCGGACCTTTTTCCGACTTACATTCTTCTCGTTTTTCCTCTCTCTTTACTGCCTTAGCTTTCTCCCATCTCGGTTTCTCACTCAACCGCATCCTCTCTTCTTTCTCGTCCTTCAACGAGCTTCCGTCGGACTTAACGTCATCCGGTCCTTCTTCCTTTGGTATCGACTCCTCGGTCTTTCCTTTGATTTATTACTGCTTTCGTCTTGGTCATTGGGGATTTCCCTTGCTCGGCCATATTTTCTTATGCTCGGGACTTCAAGTCCTTTGCTAGTGCTCACAATATCACTCCTTCTCCGCCATTCACGCCTTTCTCGGTCTCCCTTTTGCCTTGTACTCATCTTCTTATTTCTGATCTCCATCTTATTTCATCAATTACCCTTACGCAAGATCTGTCAAACCATCGTCTCAACCATTCTTCATTCTTCTCGTCGCTCTGGATTCACATCACCCCAACGTGAACCTTCACGCCTTGGTTCTTGCCCATGACTAGTGATTCTCCTAATCACTTTCCCGTCATGTCCAACTTCTTGGGCGATCCGTCTCGCCGTCCAGCCCTTCTCCACATTCTCGGGTTCACTCTCGCCCTTTCTTTAGCGCAATACTCCTTTCGTGAACCTTCTCGATCTACTGATTATCATCACAGCTGTGGTCGATCCTTCATTGTCGTCATAGCTGTACAGTCCGTCCCATCTCAAACTCCTTCGGTGTATTTCTCTTTGTACATCTCATCTTCCCGTTACCTAAGCTTCACCTCTTCTTGATATGCATCCTCCTTACTCGTCTTGGCTCAACTCTCCTCTTCTTAACGTGCATTCTTCTTACTCGTAACCTTTCCTTCATGTCTTTCTTCCAAGCTAACCACGATCCTCCTTGACCCTTCGACGATCTTTCAAACGCAGATCCTTGTTCACTCCTTTCTTGCTTCGATCCTTCTTTGGTTACACCATCTTCGACCCCACCATTTGTATCTCCTTTCATTTGTATCCCGTCATTAGTTTGTGGTTCATCTCCAATGGCCGTACCCCCCATGCTTCGTCCTTACGCCAACATCTTGTCTCCGTAACTCCGGCCTTCTGATTCCGCAACCTTCCTCTCCTTCCTTTGCTTTGTTCTCCTTGGTATTCCTTTAAAGGATGCTACCATCTTTCTTTCTCACACCGCCCTGTAATGCCTTCCATAATTCATGTTGTCTCCTTGGACGTGGCTTCAATTGTTTCCTTATCCATTTCTCCCGTTAAGTCCACCTGACTTGAGTTTTATCCTTCGCTGGTTTGATGAGCCTTCGCACTCGGTAAAGACTCTACCGTAGTCTTTCTCCCATTGCTTGTATCCATTAGCAGAAAACTCTTCTCTACTGTCATCCTTTCACGTTTTAACCATCTCCATCCCGGTTTATTCTTATCTTTTCGCTTTGTGGGATAACACCGTCTCCATCATCACCTCACTACTCATTCATCTTGATCTTCTCAATCTCTCCAAGTCGTTTCCCCCCAGGTCGGAAACCGACTTCACGGTTTGTCACCATAATTCTTCCTTGCTTTCCCAGAATGGGATGCCATCCGCTTCTCTTTTATGCTCATCTCGACCATCGTCATTGCCATTACCATCTGCTTTCCTTTCTTTGTGAGAGGACATCACCATTCCTTCCTCACCACTCGTTTGTCCGGCTTCTCAACTCCTTCTATCCGGTTCACTTTCCCATTACACCTTGATTCATTAATTTTTCCCCAAAGCGACTACGCACGACTTGGTCTGTGACCTTCTCTCCTTGATGCTCTTCTCGGTCTTGATCAATCCTTCACTCTTTCCTTGCCAATGGACCCTCCTGATCCTTGGCTTCCACAAAACTCTTGCGGGACTGACTCCCCGAACCTTCGTCTCCACAAAAACGTTTCCGGCCGATCTTCTCAACTCTGATCTGCCGTTATCACAAAACCAATCCTGGACGATCCCCCTGATCTTCCAGATCTCTCCACGCCCTCACCAAACAATTCCGCAAGCCTTACCACCCACCAGGTTAAGGTTTCAAGGTTTCGGTTTAGGTCACTGGTTTTAGGAACAACACTTCCTAAAACATCACTTCACAATCCTAAGGTTTTTGGAAACCCGATCCACGAAAACCTATGGATTCTCTCACCACAACAACTTAGGAAGTTACCGACATGCAAAAATAGTACTCACCTTACTATTTTCATGCATTCGGTCTCACCTAACTTCCTAGCACACTTTCCGGTTTCATATTATGATTCCCGCATATAATATAAACCAATCAAAACATCATGCCAACTCAATCACAAACAAAAGAGAGTTAGCACCCAAACGTACCTTACACGGGATCTCATAGAGATCATGAAGGTTTAAACCTACACTCTAAGGATTTACCTCCCTGGGGCCATGGGTTCTCGGTCCGCTCCATCTCCAACTTCCCGACAATCCATATGGATAGTGGGCTCCTCGACTTACCTCCGTTCATTCTGCCTTTCTCCGCTGCATCCAATAAAGGTAAGTCCTAAAACCCCACCTAACCCACTATCTTCGGACGTACCGGCTTCCTAATGTTGTGAGTGCGACCCATTGACTCGATAAAACATTTGAAAACACGAGTTCCATAAGCATGATCATGAACCATGCTCTGATACCACCATTTGTAACACCCCCGGCCCGGACTACGGACAATAGCCAAACCGGAAGTGCCACAAAATGTCAAATATCGAAAATGGTCCAGCCGTGCCCATAGTCTAGCCGGTCCATCGTCGATATCCGACCCTCTCGACTAAGGCCTAAGGCCTGCAGACCCGTACCTAAGCCGAGAGTTGTGTTAGTTCAGACCGAACTAATACCATTGGAACCGTGGAGTTTAAACAAAACATCTTTTATTAATATTATGTAGGATTCATTACAAAATCGTTACCAAAAACCTTACAGTTTATTGGCCCGAGTCAAAAACCTACATACTAAAACCTCCACGTCCGTCTCACACACTCACAACCCGGAGCTACACCAGCGGCCTAACGTCCGAACTTCCCTCTATCCCGTCTATGGTTTCCTGCGAGACAAAATTTGTATAATGAGCAACCATATGGGTTACCCAGTGAGTCCAGAACCCACTAACAAGTATTAAAACCCCATCCCGTCCCATAGCCGAAGCATAACACAATCAAAATCACGCAAGCATCACAATGCAATAGTAATATCAAGTAAAAACGTAATGCGAAAGCATTTAAAGACAACCGCAAACATGACTCCAATCATGAATGCAAAACCCGTCTAGACCTTTCTAGACATCCACATGCAGAGGCCTCAAATGCACCGGTACCACCACCCAACTCTCTCTCTGTGGCTAACACCCATCCAATCACCAGCAAAGGTTCATGTCCGGCACCACGCGTGGCTACCCCCGGCCATTCACCATCAAAGGTTCCTGTCCGGCACCACACCCAAATATACGGGTAACCCGAATCCACGGGTAATCGTGTCGTCACACGAAAGCTCGGCCATGGGAGCGACCCAAGTAACCCTCCGAGCCTCTCCGAAAAGGCGGAGGACCTCAACGGGTGGTACCGAGAGCATTTCCCTAGAGTATCTACACATACTCTAGGATGCATGTCCTAGAACAATATTACACATGTTCTAGAACCAACTCACGTCTAACCTGCATGAAATACTCAAACGTGCAGTTAGAACACAAATCACACGGTGTAGGGTCTTGCAAAGGATCCGAAGATCACGGCAGCCACTACAACCGTCTCAACAAACGGATGGGAGACTCGCGTCTACCACATCCTCACCCATACGGGAAAACACCTTTTCCACAAATCATTTCCGAGCGGATCACAATCCAGCCTCGTACTTATCACATATCATTTCCGGGTCCAACTGATCCCGTACTTATCATATTCCATTTCCGAGTCGGTTCCCTAACCGATCCCGTACTTATCACATTCCATTTCCGGGTCTACCTGATCCGGTACTTATCACAACACGCATTTACGAGTGGATCCCATATCCAACCTCGTACTTATCTCAACACATCAATCTATCAGGAACACAGTTGACGTGAACCTCGGCCCATAATATCGGGTTAAGATTACACCTCCGTGCTTATCTTAACCGATCCTGCATCACAACCGTTAGCATGGAACCCAACCGAGTTCACGTCCAACCGGTCCTCATGCAACACACAAGCACACAATGCACTTAAGGAAAAATACTCACGGTATTTCAATCCTTAAGGCGATACCTGCACAAATCCCGTTAGTCCTAGCTATCGGGACTCACCTCTCCGGGTCCGACGACCCTAGACCTTGGTCCGTCCTAACTCCGGGACTTCTCTTGGATCTAGACACAAGATCCTAAGTTAAACACGGATAAGGTAAGGTTTAGAATAGCTGATACTCAAATCTAAAGCTTACCGACCATGTTCCGTAAACCGTACCCGACCGCCC
This sequence comes from Orychophragmus violaceus, assembly GCA_030180135.1. NCBI lineage: Eukaryota > Viridiplantae > Streptophyta > Magnoliopsida > Brassicales > Brassicaceae > Orychophragmus > Orychophragmus violaceus. The sequence goes on along the minus strand of CM058237.1, from coordinate 103,780,298 downwards.
GTCGGAACCGGTAACGGAACGTCGGAACGCCCTCGGGACACTCCCGTCCGCGCTTTCTCTCTCCCGGGTTTCTATCACTTTCTCTCTCTAACCTTGACGTTCTCTCTCTCTAGAACGGGTTTTTGGTTAGAGAAAGTGCTCACGGCCGACCGGCAGAATTCCCCCGATGGTTCGCCGGAAACCGCTTCTGGCTCGCCGGGAACTTCCTCCCGTCCGCCCAGCCTCTTTCTCTCTCTACTCTCTCTCTAGAACGTTTTTGCTCTGAGTTTGGAATGAGAAAAATGGCTGGGGATGGCTGGGTATTTATAGGGAAATCTAAGGGCGAGGTGGCAAAACTGCACGGCGGCCTCCGGTTGGTCCGTTCCGGCGGCGACCATGCGTGGCGACATGTGGCCGGACACTCAGCCACCACTCTGATCCTCCAGCAACACCTGGCCGCCACTCAGCCAAGCTCAGGCGCTTCCACACTGCCTGGCCATGCGCGACGACACCACGTGCTTCCGATTAACACCTCGTGCTTCCCTCTTTTACACCTCGTGCTTCTGCGCACACCTCGTGCTTGCGCTTCACACCTCGTGCTTCCTGACACCTCGTGCTTCCGGAAGTAAAAACTCATCCACGACACGTCGTGCCTCGGTCCATCACGCTTTCGCCCCGTCGTGCTTCTTACCCGACGTACCCGATTTAATCGCAAATGCGATATCTCTTAAACCGCTCGCTCTTTTTGAATTCTGTTTCGACCAGAAGTCTTAGATTAAACTCCTCTATCACCTCATAATAACGTCCAACCATTTTGGAACTTTCGGATTTTCGACCGTTCCTCGGCCGTCCCTCTTGTCCTTCGACGTTCGCATAATCCGCTCGTCCGTTTTGATTTCTGACTCAACCAAAAGTCTTAGAATGTCCTCTTTAGCTAACGACGTCAATTTGACGTTGATCGCACAACTTTTATTTTTGGTCGTTCTTCGCCCGATCCATCCTGACTGATCGTATTTCACGTACTGACGTTTCACCTCCTTGTGAGGGTTACTACATTCAGGTCCTCCTTTTCTTCCAACAGCTTCCGGATTGTTGCTTCCCACAGGAGGCGCATTCTGCGCGGTCAGAGGATTGGTTATCAGCCCCTTGGCCCCATTTCCTCTTCAGGTCCTTCACAGGTCGGCTGGCCCCCTTGTCTTGCGACTTGGCCACCGCCTGCTTTACCTCGACCAAATTGGCCTCGACCGTTGCGGCCCGTTCGACCAACTCCGAGACAAAATCGTAAGAACAAACCGAGAAGTGGGTCTTAAGTTCCGGACGCAAACCGCGAAGGAACCGACGGACCTGAGCTGGCTCATCCTCCACGTCCCGTCCCACAAAGCGTCTGAGACGGTCGAACTCGGCCTCATACTCCCGAACCGTTTTGTAACCTTGGACCAAACTCAAATACTTTCCTTCCATACGATCCCAAGCCTCGGCCGGGAAGTACTTCCGGTTGAATTCAGTCTCAAAGTCCTCGAACGACTCGAGAAGGCCCTTGGTGCGTCTGTCCACTGACAGCCACCAATTATGCGCATCCCCTTCAAGGAAGTGGATCGCAATGTCCTTACGGTAATCCTTTGGACAACGGGTAGAACGGAAGTTCCGGACAAGCCGTGACCTCCATTCATCAGCCTCAAGTGGGTCAGCACTGCCCTTAAAGGGCTTTGTTCCCAACTTGGTGATATGGCCCAAGACGTTGAGATAGTCCACCTTACGGTCCTTCTTATGAACCGGTGACTCTATCACTACTACGTCTGAGTCATTATCACTCGGGGCCGAAGTCTCGGGGACTTGGACCCGCGGCCCACCCTCAGCTGACTTCTGGCCAGAGATACTCTGGTTCAAAGTCGTAAGCTGGTCCATGACCGTCTTAAGCAACGTCCACATCTGACCGATGTTCGGGACGGCTGTAAACGGCTCACCGTCACCACCACCTGTGGCATCATCATTCTCAAGACCGGTCTCATTGTGAACCGCATGAGAAGATGACTCGCCCATCCGCTCCTCCTCATCCCTAACCTGAACGCCCGGTTCGGAAACCCTAGTCCCGTCAGGAATGTGAGGAGCCGGAGGCTCAATGCCTGTCTGGTTAATCTCAGGACCGATTAACCCAGGCGCAACAGGAGTGGTCTGGACCTTTTGGCCTTGGCCGGTCGCAGACACCTCCTTATCCTTATCCTTAGTCCTCTTGGACTTCTTACCAACCTGAAGATTCATCAAGATACAATAAATATCAAGCAAGCAATCCTCAAGTCCTAGCATTTCTAATGCATTACTACCGCAGACCTCAACCCGGACGAGTGGTGTAGCCCTTAACCCAAAGCCTAGGAAATAACCTGGCTCTGATACCAACTTGAAACACCCCATCCCGAGACTACGGCCGAAACGGCCGTTCCATTCTCTAAGTAATCCGACTTGAGGTTCGTTGTCAACCTCAAGCCCATTTATTCCATACTTAGTCAAATTCGAGCTTAAGTCAATTCCATTCATTTTATTTCCATTCAATCTTAACTAAGGCATTTTCGAGCAATAAAGGCAAATAGACATTTTATTAATCAAACCAAGGTACCAATACAAATGTGAGTCAATCGCATTATGCTAATATAGTATTCGGTCCTAACAATGTCTATCTAACAACACACCACTCGTCCACCGTCTTGGTCCGCTCCTAGGATCGATCATCCTTATGATCGTCCGCATGTCCTGAAACGCAAATATCACGTTAAGTATGCTTCATAAGATAAATAAACCAACAACTTAGCATTTAATCAATCTATATGAACCCATGCAACAAAGAACCCTAAACCATTCTAATTCCATTCTAAATCAGCCAAGTTTCCATAAACGGACCGCGTCACGTCATTCCGAATCCACGGCCGTAACCGCGATCCATGATCGTGCGCGTCAGTCCGTTATCCGCGATCCGCGTCTCGGCAGTACGTGCACCCGACGATCGGATCAGTACACACCGTGACGCGCGTTATGCCGCGCCCGACCATTGCCGTTATCGCGTAACGATGCCCGTCAGTACGTACCGCACGCACGTCCGTGAAGACCTTGCGGACGACCGTGTCGACGACATCGCGTACAGCGATCACGCGTCAGTCCGTCCGTCTGTCCGTCTATGCGCGTGCCGAGCGTCGATAGCCGCACGATGAGCGAACGTCCGTATGGACTGATCCGCGCATCCAGCCATCGTCCGCGTGCACTGCCGTAAGCCGAGTAGCGCATGGTGAACGATCGTCCTTACGGGCGTCGCGTGCATCCGCCTGACGACTCACGGCCATAGCGTCCTTTCGGTACGTACAGTCGCGATGGTTTACCGCGAACAGACGCGATGGTTCCGCGGACGGTTACCAACGTTCCGGTTTTGCGGTGCATGGTCCACGACTCACCCGACCACCCGATAGCGGATTATGGCCCGACCGTGTTCGCCGATCCTTTTTCCAGACCGTTCGCGCCGGTCAGTCTGTCATGCGGGTATGGTCCGACTATCAATTCCCGATAAGTCGTCCGACCAATTCCATGATCCGATTGTCTTCCCGACAACCGTCCGATCATCCGCATACGACCCGACGTCCCTTAGCGCCACGCGACACACGATGCGACCATTTAATCCGCGATCATGGCCTTCGGCCGATCGCTTAAAGATTAACCAAGCCGACCCTAAAACCGTTCAGCCTTAGCCCCGGTTCTAAGTTCCAGAAGAAGGAGAAGAGAAGAGATGTAATCCGGCCATACTAAACCGGCCAAAGGCCACGGTTTGACCCAAGGCCGCGAGAAGGATGGGTCACGGACTAACCTTTGTGGTTGTGGTGGACTTGCCCGGATCGCGGCTTGTGTCTCCCGCCATCACACTTCTTAAGCCGCTCCAATCACCCACCAAAAACCCTTGAACAATCGCCGACTCTCTCTCTAGAAAACCGGCCTCGAACTCTCTCTCTTTACTCACGATTTTGTGGCCTTTGCCTTAGGAAAAATCTGGTTTCTCCCTTATGTGAATTGTGTGCGAAAATTGACCCCCAAGCCTTGTATTTATAGGCTGAAAATCGCCAAGAAACCGCCCAAGGCAAGGGCTGCCTTTTGGCTTGCGAATGGCCACCAATGGCTTTGTGTCCATTCGCTTATGGGGCGCTAGATCAGCTAGTGTCACTAGCTGATCAGCTGATTCACACTCCAAACACTCCAGCTGAGCTGAGCTGAGCTGGCCACACACTTCCCAGCTGATTCCCACTTGATTAAGCTCCATTCCTGCTGAGCTTAACCTTCTCCCGTCCATAGAACACTCTCCTTGACCACTTACGGTCTTAAGTTTAGTGTTTCCGGTTCCATGGACGCCCAATGGCCCGTAGGCCGGTTCGGGGATGTTACAGTCCCGCTTTTTCCCCAATATGCAATGCAATAATTTGAAGAAGTCAGGGTTCGAGTGACATACCAGTAATCGCATCGAAGGGACCAGCCTCTCCTGTGTCCTTCACGAGCTCATAGATACGATGATTAGCAGCCGTACCCTTAGTAGGTCCCGTACGGCCCTCACGACCTCGCTCCACTTTCTGAGCTCCCGACCGTCCGTCTCGGCCATTCGGACATTCCCGGACGTAGTGACCCGGTTGTCCACAACGGAAACATGTGTTTGGTTTCTCAGTCACTTCCTTTCGATCCTCCGCCTGTGGACAGCTCGCGACCTCATGGTCCTTGCTCCCACACTTCACGCAGTTCCTCCTTTTCTTCCAACAGCTTCCGGAGTGTTGCTTTCCACAGGAGGCGCATTATGCGCGGTCAAAGGATTGGTTCTCGGCCCCTTGGCCCCATTTCCTCTTCAGGTCCTTCACAAGTCGGTTGGCCGCTTTGTCTTGCGACTTGGCCGCCGCCTGCTTCGCCTCGACCAAATTGGCCTCGACCGTTGCGGCCCGTTCGACCAGCTCCGAGACGGAGTCGTATGAACAAACCGAGCAGTGAGTCTTAAGTTCCGGACGCAAACCGCGAAGGAACCGACGGACCTGAGCTGGCTCATCCTCGACGTCCCGTCCCACAAAGCGTCTGAGACGGTTGAACTCGGCCTCATACTCCCAAACCGTCTTGTAACCTTGGACCAAACTCAAATACTTTCCTTCCATACGATCCCAAGCCTCTGCCGGGAAGTACTTCCGGTTGAATTCAATCTCAAAGTCCTCGAACGATTCGAGAAGGCTCTTGGTGCGTCTGTCCACTGTCAGCCACCAATTATGTGCATCCCCTTCAAGGAAGTGGATCGCAATGTCCTTGCGGTAATCCTTTGGACAACGGGTAGAACGGAAGTTCCGGACAAGCCGTGACCTCCATTCGTCAGCCTCAAGTGGGTCAGCGCTGCCCTTAAAGGGCTTTGTTCCCAACTTGGTGATGTGGCCCAAGACGTTGAGATAGTCCACCTTACGGTCCTTCTTATGAACCGGTGACTCTATCACTACTACGTCTGGGTCGCCATCACTCGGATCCGTAGTCTCAGGAACTTGGACCCGCGGCTCACCCTCAGCTGACTTCTGACCAGAAATTTTCTGGTTCAGAGTCGTAAGCTGGTCCATGACCGTCTTAAGCAAAGTCCACATCTGACCGATGTTCGGGACTGCTGTCAACGGCTCACCGCCACCACCACCTGTGGCATCATCATTTCCATGACCGGTCTTAGGGTGGACCACATGGGATGATGACTCACCCATCCGCTCTTCCTCATCCCTAACCTGAACGTCCGGTTCGGAAACCCTAGTCCCGTCAGGAATGTGAGAAGCCGGGGGCTCAATGCCTGTCTGGTTAACCTCAGGACCGGTTAACCCAGGTGCAACAGGAGTAGTCTGGACCTTTTGGCCTTGGCCGGTCGCAGACGCCTCCTTCTCCTTATCCTTAGTCCATTTGGACTTAGTCTTACCAACCTGAAGATTCATCAAGATACAAATAAATATCAAGCAAGCAATCTCCAAGTCCTAGCATTTCTAATGCATTACTACGCAGACCTCAACACGGACGAGTGGTGTAGCCCTTAACCCAAAGCCTAGGAAATAACTCCGCTCTGATACCAACTTGAAACACCCCATCCCGACTCTACGGCCGGAACGGCCGTTCCACTACTTAGCCAAATCAACTTGAGGTTCGTTCTCAACCTCAAGCCCAATCTTTCTATACTTAAACAATTTCAGCGCGAGTTCGTTACTAGCCATTTCATTCCAACTTAACTAAGGGATTCAAGCAATAAGATAAATTGACATTTTATTAATAATCATCAAAGGTACCAATACAAATGTGCTTCAATGTTGCATTATGCTAATATAAAGTATCGGTCCTAAAACAGTCTATCTATCTGAAGGATTGTTTAGTTGATCCTGATTCAATTCTTAGATTCATATCAACCTAAACATGCGATCTAGGTTCTTCTCTGAATAGAAACAAATGATGATCTCACCTTATACCTGTTTGCAGCGGAAATAGATGGTATGTCTGAGATCAGAGAAACACCGAGGGATGAATCCTCCAAAGGTTCACACACGCGATCACAGGAAACGGCTGCTAGACCACTAGAGGAATTCGGCGCAGAGAGAGAGAGTTTACGGCTGGGTGATTAGGGTTAATTGATCAGAAACTCGAGTTTTAGCTTATAAAACTTGTCTGATTTCGTTTGGGCCATTTGGCCCAAACACCAATTATCTAGGCGGCATTCGAACACTGTGTCGACCGACACACCTTGTGTATCGATCGACACAGAGTAGCTAAACCGTTTTATTCTCTCTAAGTACAGTAAATGCCTAGCACTTTTACCGTACTTCTGCTAAACCGTTCCTACACATTTTCCTGTTAGCTTAGGCGTGTGACCCATATGGGATCATATAATAAAGGCAATAAGTCCAAGACTTATAGATCATGAGCGGACTCTAGCAAGCCATCATGACCCCCAGTATTATATGACTTATGTCTGATCATTGACATACTCTTACTTTCTAGAGACAGTACCGAGATTACTGGACACAATTCCAACAATCTCCCACTTGTACTGGAATCTCTGTATTCATAATCCTTTTGTCACAATATCTCGATTAGTCATAAGGCAAGATTGGTGTCATCCTTATAAAGCCTAATCTTGTTCATCGGACTCTGATTTGATACTGACAATCCAAACGACTCGGGAAAGTCCGTTTGAGCATGGCCATGCATTTTCCAGTATTCAAATCTCCGATTGGCCTAGAGATATTCACTCCATTTATGTTGGAGGGACAAATTCCGTCTTGTTCCATCACTGTAAACTATTCATTTCATAATGTACCCAAACAAGGTCCTTATAACTATCGCAGAACGATAGCGTTAGACAATGATCAAAGTTCATCAGTCCATGTGTAGTCACATGCATGCGAACTCAGGTCTAAGGACTATACTCTATAGTCGTAGTAAGAATCTCTTATGACACAGATATAAATATCCTGAAGAGTTCTTATAAGCGGGTCTTGTCCGGTCGTATGTTCCCAAACATACACCTATGTACTGACTTTGATGCCGCGCATCTATGACACACTGAGACTTTGTCATAAGTCACGTACCAATCCAGTCTCACACGGTTGTTGGTGTTCCAATTTCAACAACCTTCGACTAGGGACGGGATGATATAAAACATCTATCAAATATAGGGTCTCATGATCAAGCTAAATGACTTTGATGACTCAAGATCAAGTCATTTACTTCGATGACCTATAAAATGGTTCATATCACTTTGGAACGATTATTTCATCACAGTTAAAATAATCTTGAAATAATAATTTCATTAAACATAAGAATGTTTTACAAGAACATATCAAATAACTAAATAAAAGCCCTCAAACTCCCACTCAAATTTAGATTACATTTCTATGTCTCTAATGCCTACAGCTTCAGTCAGAAACTCGAGCTTAGGCCTTGGGAGTGGCTTTGTCAACGGATCAGCGACGTTATCATCTGTCTGAACTCGGCTGATCTTGACTTCCTTTCTATTAATGATGTCACGTATCAAGTGAAATCTTCTTAGAACATGCTTGGATTTCTGGTGTGATCTTGGTTCCTTTGCCTGAGCTATAGCACCATTGTTGTCACAAAACAGTGCCAGAGGCTCAGCCGCATCTGGTATCACACCTAGTTCAATAATGAACTTCCGTATCCAAACAGCTTCCTTCGCAGCTTCTGAGGCGGCGATATATTCAGCTTCTGTGGTGGAATCTGCAACGGTGTCTTGCTTGGAGCTTCTCCAACTGATTGCACCGCCATTCAGACAAAAGATATAACCGGACTGTGACCGGAAATCATCTTGGTCTGTCTGGAAACTTGCGTCCGTGAATCCACTGACTTTAAGCACATCACTTCCACCGTACACTAAGAACTTATCCTTAGTATGTCTTAGATACTTCAAGATATTCTTTACGGCAATCCAATGGTTTTCACCTGGATTTGACTGGTATCTACTCGTCATGCTCAATGCATAAGCAACATCAGGACGAGTACAGATCATGGCATACATGACAGATCCTATTGCAGATGCATAAGGAATATTCTTCATGCGCTCAAGCTCAGCAGCCGTCGTAGGGCTCTGCTTCTTGCTTAGCGTTGTGCCATGTACCATTGGCGTGAAGCCCTTCTTGGAATCCTTCATGCTGAATCTTTGTAGGACTTTTTCAATGTATGAATCTTGACACAAGCCTATCAGCCTTCTAGATCTATCCCGGTAGATCCTGATTCCAAGAACGTATGCGGCTTCACCCATGTCTTTCATGGAAAAACAACTTCCAAGCCAGTCCTTTACCGACCTCAGCATTGGAACGTCGTTTCCGAGAAGCAGTATGTCATCGACATACAGAATAAGAAATACAATCTTGCTCCCACTAGATTTCTTATACACGCATTGTTTTTCTTCGTTTCTGATGAAGTCAAATTGCTTGATCGCTTCATCAAAACGAAGATTCCAGCTCTTCGATGCTTGCTTCAATCCATAAATGGATTTATGAAGCTTGCATACTTTCCCAGCATTCTTTGGATCTATGTAACCGTCAGGTTGCGTCATATACACATCCTCTTCCAGAATTCCATTCAGGAAGGCGGTTTTCACGTCCATCTGCCAAATTTCATAATCATGAAAAGCTGCAGTTGCTAGTAGAATCCGAATAGATTTCATCATAGCCACTGGTGAATAGGTTTCATCGTAATCCACACCGTGAACTTGTCTGAAACCTTTTGCCACCAACCTGGCTTTATAAATCTGGACATTTCCATCCACGTCAATCTTCTTCTTGAAGATCCATTTGCACTCGATGGCTTTTACACCAGCGGGTAAGTCAACCAACGAAAACACTTGGTTGACCGACATGGAGTCCATTTCGGAATCAGTGGCCTTGCGCCACTTAGAGGAATCTGGGCCCATCATGGCTTGATTGAAGTTCGATGGTTCATCACCATCAATGATCAAAAGATCATGACAGTCAGTCACGAGGAATCCTTGATATCTCTCGGGTTCGTGACGGATCCTCCCGGATCTTCGAACTTCAGGTACTACAGGTTCAGGCTCTACAATTTCTTGTAGGTCCTCCTGCTGCTCTTCCTCATTAGGTTGAGCAGTATCCTATTGCAGATGCATAAGGAATATTCTTCATGCGCTCAAGCTCAGCAGCCGTCGTAGGGCTCTGCTTCTTGCTTAGCGTTGTGCCATGTACCATTGGCGTGAAGCCCTTCTTGGAATCCTTCATGCTGAATCTTTGTAGGACTTTGTCAATGTATGAATCTTGACACAAGCCTATCAGCCTTCTAGATCTATCCCGGTAGATCCTGATTCCAAGAACGTATGCGGCTTCACCCATGTCTTTCATGGAAAAACAACTTCCAAGCCAGTCCTTTACCGACCTCAGCATTGGAACGTCGTTTCCGAGAAGCAGTATGTCATCGACATACAGAATAAGAAATACAATCTTGCTCCCACTAGATTTCTTATACACGCATTGTTCTTCTTCGTTTCTGATGAAGTCAAATTGCTTGATCGCTTCATCAAAACGAAGATTCCAGCTCCTCGATGCTTGCTTCAATCCATAAATGGATTTATGAAGCTTGCATACTTTCCCAGCATTCTTTGGATCTATGTAACCGTCAGGTTGCGTCATATACACATCCTCTTCCAGAATTCCATTCAGGAAGGCGGTTTTCACGTCCATCTGCCAAATTTCATAATCATGAAAAGCTGCAGTTGCTAGTAGAATCCGAATAGATTTCATCATAGCCACTGGTGAATAGGTTTCATCGTAATCCACACCGTGAACTTGTCTGAAACCTTTTGCCACCAACCTGGCTTTATAAATCTGGACATTTCCATCCACGTCAATCTTCTTCTTGAAGATCCATTTGCACTCGATGGCTTTTACACCAGCGGGTAAGTCAACCAACGAAAACACTTGGTTGACCGACATGGAGTCCATTTCGGAATCAGTGGCCTTGCGCCACTTAGAGGAATCTGGGCCCATCATGGCTTGATTGAAGTTCGATGGTTCATCACCATCAATGATCAAAAGATCATGACAGTCAGTCACGAGGAATCCTTGATATCTCTCGGGTTCGTGACGGATCCTCCCGGATCTTCGAACTTCAGGTACTACAGGTTCAGGCTCTACAATTTCTTGTAGGTCCTCCTGCTGCTCTTCCTCATTAGGTTGAGCAGTATCCTGTTCATCTTGAATTTCTTCAAGCAGTACCTTACTCCCACTGTCTTTCTTAGAGAGAAACTCCCTCTCAAGAAAGTTACAATCCCGGGCAACAAAGATCTTGTTCTCGGAACGTAGATAGAAGTAATAAGCCTTGGTTTCCCGTGGATAACCAATGAAGTAGCATTTGTCAGATTTTGGTGTAAGCTTGTCTGAGATCAATCTCTTGACATAGGCTTCACAACCCCAAATTCTGAGATAAGACAGCACTGGAGCTTCTCCAGTCCATAATTCATATGGTGTCTTTGCTACTGCTTTCGATGGCGCTCTATTTAGAGTGAACACTGCTGTTAGCAGAGCATATCCCCAAAGGGATATTGGAAGGTCTGTGTGACTCATCATAGATCGAACCATATCCAATAAGGTCCGATTTCTCCTCTCAGACACACCATTCCATTGAGGTGTTCCAGGAGGAGTGAGTTGGGATACGATCCCACACTCTCTCAGATGATCACTGAATTCTTGGCTTAAGTATTCTCCTCCTCGGTCGGACCGAAGAGCCTTAATGCTTTTGCCAAGTTGGTTCTGTACTTCATTTTGGAATTCTCTGAACTTCTCAAAAGATTCAGACTTATGTTTCATTAAATAAACATATCCATACCTACTGAAATCATCAGTAAAGGTAATGAAGTACTGATAGTTTCCTCTTGCATTTGTGGATATTGGGCCACACACATCAGTGTGTATCAGGCCCAATACGTCACTGGCCCTCTCGTTAGGTTTATTAAAGGGGGCCCGTGTCATTTTGCCCATCATGTAGGATTCGCATTTCTCACATGACTCAAAGTCAAATGAGCCAAGAAGTCCATTCGAATGGAGCCTCTTGATGCGTTTCTCGCTTATGTGCCCTAAACGACAATGCCATAGAAACGTTCGGTTCTCCTCATTAGGTTTGAACCGTTTGGTATTAATGTTATAAATTGGCGCGGATTGATCGAGTATGTAAAGCCCATTCATAAGAGGGGCAGAACCATAGAACAAATTGTTGCGATTGAAGGAACATAATTTATTCTTAACTGAAAAATCATAACCTTCCAAATCCAACAAAGAAATTGAAATAATATTTCTGCTTATAGCAGGTACAAAATAACAATTATTGAGTTCTAAAATCAATCCCGAAGGTAAAGACAACAAGTAAGTGCCTACAGCTAGCGCTGGAACTTTCGCTCCATTCCCAACTCGTAGCTCCACTTGTCCTTGCTTCAGCCTTCTACTGTTGCTGAGTGCCTGCATATTAGTACAAATATGAGCCCCACAACCAGTATCCATAACCCATGAGGTATTATCAGAAGTAGTTGTATTTACTTCTATAACAAAAATACCTGTTGAAGAAGTCTCATAAGTCTTCTTCTTCAATTCCTTTAGACCTTCCTGGAATTTCTTACATTCTCTCCTCCAATGCCCTGGTTCTTTACAGAACCTGCATATGTCAGTTGGCCCAGCCTTGGACTTGGGCTTGGGCTTTGGCGTGTCCTTGTCCGTGACTTGGACAGCCTTGGCCTTTCCCTTATCCTTAGCAGAGGATTTCTTAAACCCCTTGCCCTTCTGCACCATAAGCACATTGGGGTCCTTGGCGGTTTTCCTCAAATTGGGCTCCGCAGTCTTGAGCATTCCGTGAAGCTCAGGCAATGTCTTACTCAAGCCATGCATGTTAAAGTTCAGAATGAACTGATCATAGCTTGCAGGTAATGACTGCAGAATGATGTCGCAGGCAAGTTCCTGGCTGATTGGGCAGTCGAGTTTCTGAAGATGATCGAGATAACCCATCATCTTCAAGACATGAGGACTCACTGCCGCATTCGCAGCCAACTTGCAGTCCAAGAGGTTCTTAACTGTTTGAAACCTCTCAGTCCTAGCCTGCTCCTGAAAAAGTGATTTCAGGCTTGCCATTATCTCGATGGGTGACAATACACTCTCGAACTGTTTTTGCAGCTCCGGAGTCATTGTCACCAACATCAGGCAATAGGCATCATTTTCATCTGACGAATGCTTTTCCCAAGCATTATGCAGAGTCCTGGCGGCATTGGCAGGAGGCCTCTCGGGGAGAGGATCACGAAGGACATAATCCTTCTTCTCCTGCTTGAGGACTAGCCTCAAGTTCCTTGACCACGTCAGGAAGTTCGTTCCAGTCAGCTTCTCCTTCTCGAGAACAGACCGGATTGAGAATGTGTTTTGTGTGCTTGTAGTAGTCATAGCTGAAATATATAGATAAAAGGTTATTAGTTAAGATGTTCAATATGATTAATCTCGTATTAAATTTAATATGATTAATCACGCATTATATTCAATAACATAAGTTACCCTCAATAGAATATAATGATTCCAAGATCCACATATAAATAAGATTAAAGTGGGCCACTGGCCGTCACCAAACCTTAGCTTATATCGGTAAGCCCTATATCGGCTAATTATATCCGTGATATAACTCTTGGTTGTGAATCTGGGCCCGAGGCCCAATCCACTCTGATGTCTCAAGGCCCGGGACTCCCGATGGCCCAGTCAAGAAAACCAGACTATACAGTCATGTAATCATTAATGTCTGGGACTCCCAATGACATTTATGAATCACAAACCGTCTTATCCACGCAAAAGCAGACACCCTCACACTGTAAGGCCATGAATACAATTGAATGGGCTTCGACAGCTGACATAGAATGGACAAGACATCCAACGCTTGATATTATTTGAGGTTCGTAGGTTTATATAAAAAATCATTCCCAAAATAGAAGATTACTATTTCGGGAAACTTTCCATTTTTGGAAACCTACTATTTTGGAAACTTTCTAAAATTGGAAACTTTCTAAAAACGGAAATTTTCTAACTTTAGAAATTTCTTTAAAATCCAAAACCCGCAAATCCAGAAACTTCTAATTTAAGAAACTTTCTAATTTCAAAATTTCGGAAACTTTAATTTAAAATCGACTTTATAATTTTATAAAATAAATTTTAAATTAATCTGAAGAAAGACTCAAATAACTGGCCCAATTGTTTTAACTTCTTGGCCCGAGGCCCAAGAACTGGTCCATGTCCAAGACATGACCCAATTGTCCAATTAAATGACATAACCGGTCTGGTTCATTAAAATTGGTCTAACCAAATTTTAATTACTACGATGACCACAATTGTCAACCGGTTATTTACTAAACCGGATTTTCTCAATTTATTTGGTCCAACCAAATCAAATTAGAAAATCCTGGTTTAGGCACTAAATCCAATAATTCTTTCGACATTGGATTTCTTGTCCCAGTTTAACCAGACTTAATAAAATTATTAAATCTGTTTATTAAACCAGGACGAATTAATTTTAATCAAAATTAAACCGAGCCTTAAACCAACCATGTCGATCGATGGACCAACCGTGTCGATCGATCCATCAACCACATCGGTCGATGCTCTCAGCATCGATCCTGCATCGATCGTGCATCGATCCTGTATCGATCGATGCTCTCACGCATGCACTGAACCGAGTCAAAACCCTAACCGTGTCGATCGATGTGCACCAACCGCATCGGTCGATGCACCAATATCGAACCTGCATCGATCCTGTATCGATCGATGCTTTCACGCGTTAACAGGGTTAACCGATAGGCTGTATCGACCGATCCATGCGATCGTATCGATCGATCCATGCGATTCTGGCCGATACTGACTTTTGAAAATCGCATTCTACCAAGTCAATATAGCTTGGTTTCTGCGATTTTAGGTGTGTTTAGATTTCAATTCTTGTTGCTTAAATGGTTTCTCTTATCAGTAGTTGATTCAAAACACCTTTAAACAAGAAAACAATCCTAAACATTGAATCTAAACAAGAAAAACCAGAACCTATGCTCTGATACCACTGAAGGATTGTTTAGTTGATCCTGATTCAATTCTTAGATTCATATCAACCTAAACATGCGATCTAGGTTCTTCTCTGAATAGAAACAAATGATGATCTCACCTTATACCTGTTTGCAGCGGAAATAGATGGTATGTCTGAGATCAGAGAAACACCGAGGGATGAATCCTCCAAAGGTTCACACACGCGATCACAGGAAACGGCTGCTAGACCACTAGAGGAATTCGGCGCAGAGAGAGAGAGTTTACGGCTGGGTGATTAGGGTTAATTGATCAGAAACTCGAGTTTTAGCTTATAAAACTTGTCTGATTTCGTTTGGGCCATTTGGCCCAAACACCAATTATCTAGACGGCATTCGCACACTGTGTCGACCGACACACCTTGTGTATCGATCGACACAGAGTAGCTAAACCGTTTTATTCTCTCTAAGTACAGTAAATGCCTAGCACTTTTACCGTACTTCTGCTAAACCGTTCCTACACATTTTCCTGTTAGCTTAGGCGTGTGACCCATATGGGATCATATAATAAAGGCAATAAGTCCAAGACTTATAGATCATGAGCGGACTCTAGCAAGCCATCATGACCCCCAGTATTATATGACTTATGTCTGATCATTGACATACTCTTACTTTCTAGAGACAGTACCGAGATTACTGGACACAATTCCAACACTATCATCACACACCACTCGTCCACCGGTCTTGGTCCGCTCCTAGGATCGATCATCCTTATGATCGTCCGCATGTCCTGAAACACAAATATCACGTTAAGTATGCATAAACGGAATAACCAACAACTTAACAATAAACGATCTATATGATCCCAATATCCCATGCAACAAATAACCTTAAGTTCATTCTAAATTCCCTATGTCGGCTAAGTTCATAAACCGAACCGCGTCACGACCATTCCGAATCCGCGGCCGTAACCGCGATCCTTGATCGCACGCGTCAGTCCATATGCCGCGACCCGCGTCTCGGCAGTACATGCGCGATGCGCGTGGGCGGATCAGTACATGCGCGATGCGCGTCAGCCGCGTCCGACCATACGCTCGCTATCGCGTACCGATGATCGTCCGGTACGATCGCACGTACGTCTGTAAGGACCGTGCGGACGTCCGTGTCGACGATATCGCGTATTGCGATCGCGCGCCAGTCCGTCCGATCGTCCCGTCCTGTGCGCATCACCGTGAGCCGACCAGTCCATGACGAGCGATCATCCATACGGCCAATGCGCACGTCCGGATAGCGTCCCACGGTAAGGCGTCTGTTCGGTACGAGCGGTTGTGACTGTTCACCGCGAACGGTTGCGATGGTTCCGCGGACGGTTACCATCGACCCGTTGCCGCGATGCATGGTCCGAGACTTACCCGACGACCCGATAGCGATTTACGGTACAACCGTGATCGACCGATCCTTTCTCGGACCGTTTACGCTCGGTCAGCCCGTCATGCGGTTATGATCCGGCTATCATTTCCCGATATGCCGTCCGACCATTTCGTGACCCGATTGCCTTCCCGACAACCGTCCGATCACCCGCATACAAGCCTATTGACCCTTAGCGCCTGCGATACACGTTCTGACCGTTAAACCGCGATCATGGCCTTTTGGCCGATCGCTTGGTAGAGTTAACCAGCCGACCCTAAAACCGTCAAGCCTTAGACCGGTTCTAAGTTCCAGAAATAGAAAGGAGGAGAGAGCAATCCGGCCATAACTTAACCCGCCAAAGACCAACGGTTTGGCCTAAGACCGAGAGAAGGATGGGCGCGGACTAACCTTCGCGGTCGTGGTGGACTTGCCCGGATCACGGCTTGTATCTCCCGCCATAATGCCTCCTTAAGCCGCTCCAAATTACCCACCAAATTACAGGTTTTTCGGGTATTTGCAGGTTTTTTGGGTATTTTTTACCCAAAAATACCCAAACAAACCTGTAAATATCCAAACCCGAATGGCACCTGTAAAAATTTGGGTCTTTGCAGGTATGACACTAGAAGAACCGAACCGACCCAGACCCGAGAGGACCCGACCCAGACCAGAGAGGACCCGACCTGAACCCGACCCGAAAACATACAGGTTCTGAAATTGGTCCTATATTTCTATACCCATTAGACCTGGAACCTGTTTGGACCTGACCGGATCCGACCCGAATACCCAGGTCTATGTGATTGTATAGTATAATCAGATAGTAGTCGTAAATATTAGCCACTATGTAGTACTGGGTAACGACCATTTTAACTACTATTCCACGACTAATCTGAACATCTATATACGGTTATGGTAATGATCTCGCCACTATGTGGCGACTGTTATGTGACTGACTAGTTGATACGAGCTTTGGCATAAAAGTCTTGAGCCAAAACAGGGGTGAGCCGTTAGCTGGTTTAAGGACCTCTCTAACTAACTCGGGATAGGATGGAAGCGATAGTGGATCGAATGCACCACACTAGTTATGGATATACTAGTGATACAGAAGGGGCCTTGTTCTAATCACAAGAACAAGAAACAACAAAGACTCATTTTAAGACTAAAACGAAATACTTTATTGAAAAGAGAAGAATTCTCAAAGTGTTTATCAAAATCAAAGGTTGTTTTAAAATGATACAATGGAGTGAGCTTTTATAGGCTCGGCCCTAAGACATTTAAACAAATAAAATTCTGAAAATAAATCAACATAAATGCAAATAAATCAACCTAAATGAGAATCAATCAAAGGCTTGAATGATATGGCCTTTAATGCTTGATTTTGGCCAAATGAGGGAATATGTGATGATGCCTTTGTATCTTGATGGTTTGGGTGGATAAGTGAGCTTCCTTGGAACCTTCTTAGTCACTTGGAGAGTCTCAAAACCGTGGGTAAACCAAAACATAAGGAGTTGTTGTAGTGTGAACTCCTTGATTGCACTTAGGTCCGGATATGGTAAGTCTTGGTGTATGAGTGGTCTAGATTGAATCCGCTTGATCCTGTGGGTGCTGGAGCATCTTAGAAGCTTCTTGGAAGTCTCTAGATGAAGTATATGGTCTCCTGGTCGCCATATATGAGTTTGAAGTCTCCAAAACTTGGAATGTTCAAAATAAGGCAAGTGGAGGATCTTCCGGCTTAGAAATTGAATATATTCCAAACCAAAACTGGTATTGCCACGAAACCAACTCTTAGAGATCCTATTTTGGATCAGGATTCCAGAACAAGTCGTTTTGGAGCTTAAAAATTCTTGGTTTGGTCTCCATGCTCCAATGAGTGACTGTTGGTCAAAATCGGGTAAGCTTGGAATCACCCAACTTGAAAACTTAATATCTCCTTCATGTGAGTTGCTATTGAGCTGATTCCACTTCGAGAAGCTTCCTGGTTGATCTAAGAATGTAGTCAATTTGGTCTCTGGGCTGGACCAGTTGATAGTGGGATTCGTTTGGTCAATACAATGCTCATAGGAATCCTTGGACTTTTGGGCATCTCTCGGCTCCATGTGGCTTGAGTGGTGAGTTTGATAGACCTCTTGTTCAGCTATTGGTTTTATGACCTCATCATACTCTCCCTCTTCTAAAGGATTTGTCCTCAAATCTTCTTTCTTGATAATTATGTTGGGAGCCGCTGGTTTTGTTGGAGGTTCCATAATCCTTTCCACCCTTATGCCCCTCTTTTCTTCTATGCGTGTGAGATGTTTATCCAAGTTTTTGATTTCATCTTGGATACTTGAGATCAGTTCCCAAAAGGCAGCCTTATTTCCTTTATGGTTATTCATTACTCAGTGGTATAAGTGAAACCAAGAGAAAGAATACACAAGGATTAAAACAAATAAAATAAGTAGAAGGATTGTTTTTTTTATGTAAATAAAAAAAATTGCAAAAATAAAAATAATAAAAGTGAAGAATCAAACAACCTAGTTTGATCCAGGACTTTTAAAGCTCTGATACCAAAATGATACGAGCTTTGGCATAAAAGTCTTGAGCCAAAACAGGGGTGAGCCGTTAGTTGGTCTAAGGACCTCTCTAACTAACTCGGGATAGGATGGAAGCGATAGTGGATCGAATGCACCACACTAGTTATGGATATACTAGTGATACAGCAGGGGCCTTGTTCTAATCACAAGAACAAGAAACAACAAAGACTCATTTTAAGACTAAAACGAAATACTTTATTGAAAAGAGAAGAATTCTCAAAGTGTTTATCAAAATCAAAGGTTGTTTTAAAATGATACAATGGAGTGAGCTTTTATAGGCTCGGCCCTAAGACATTTAAACAAATAAAATTCTGAAAATAAATCAACATAAATGCAAATAAATCAACCTAAATGAGAATCAATCAAAGGCTTGAATGATATGGCCTTTAATGCTTGATTTTGGCCAAATGAGGGAATATGTGATGATGCCTTTGTATCTTGATGGTTTGGGTGGATAAGTGAGCTTCCTTGGAACCTTCTTAGTCACTTGGAGAGTCTCAAAATCGTGGGTAAACCAAAACATAAGGAGTTGTTGTAGTGTGAACTCCTTGATTGCACTTAGGTCCGGATATGGTAAGTCTTGGTGTATGAGTGGTCTAGATTGAATCCGCTTGATCCTGTGGGTGCTGGAGCATCTTAGAAGCTTCTTGGAAGTCTCTAGATGAAGTATATGGTCTCCTGGTCGCCATATATGAGTTTGAAGTCTCCAAAACTTGGAATGTTCAAAATAAGGCAAGTGGAGGATCTTCCGGCTTAGAAATTGAATATCTTCCAAACCAAAACTGGTATTGCCAGGAAACCAACTCTTAGAGATCCTATTTTGGATCAGGATTCCAGAACAAGTCGTTTTGGAGCTTAAAATTCTTGGTTTGGTCTCCATGCTCCAATGAGTGACTGTTGGTTAAAATCGGGTAAGCTTGGAATCACCCAACTTGAAAACTTAATATCTCCTTCATGTGAGTTGCTATTGAGCTGATTCCACTTCGAGAAGCTTCCTGGTTGATCTAAGAATGTAGTCAATTTTGGTCTCTGGGCTGGACCAGTTGATAGTGGGATTCGTTTGGTCAATACAATGCTCATAGGAATCCTTGGACTTTTGGGCATCTCTCGGCTCCATGTGGCTTGAGTGGTGAGTTTGATAGACCTCTTGTTCAGCTATTGGTTTTATGACCTCATCATACTCTCCCTCTTCTAAAGGATTTGTCCTCAAATCTTCTTTCTTGATAATTATGTTGGGAGCCGCTGGTTTTGTTGGAGGTTCCATAATCCTTTCCACCCTTATGCCCCTCTTTTCTTCTATGCGTGTGAGATGTTTATCCAAGTTTTTGATTTCATCTTGGATACTTGAGATCAGTTCCCAAAAGGCAGCCTTATTTCCTTTATGGTTATTCATTACTCAGTGGTATAAGTGAAACCAAGAGAAAGAATACACAAGGATTAAAACAAAGAAAATAAGTAGAAGGATTGTTTTTTTATGTAAATAAAAAAAAATTGCAAAAATAAAAATATTAAAAGTGAAGAAATCAAACAACCTAGTTTGATCCAGGACTTTTAAAGCTCTGATACCAAAATGATACGAGCTTTGGCATAAAAGTCTTGAGCCAAAACAGGGGTGAGCCGTTAGTTGGTCTAAGGACCTCTCTAACTAACTCGGGATAGGATGGAAGCGATAGTGGATCGAATGCACCACACTAGTTATGGATATACTAGTGATACAGCAGGGGCCTTGTTCTAATCACAAGAACAAGAAACAACAAAGACTCATTTTAAGACTAAAACGAAATACTTTATTGAAAAGAGAAGAATTCTCAAAGTGTTTATCAAAATCAAAGGTTGTTTTAAAATGATACAATGGAGTGAGCTTTTATAGGCTCGGCCCTAAGACATTTAAACAAATAAAATTCTGAAAATAAATCAACATAAATGCAAATAAATCAACCTAAATGAGAATCAATCAAAGGCTTGAATGATATGGCCTTTATTGCTTGATTTTGGCCAAATGAGGGAATATGTGATGATGCCTTTGTATCTTGATGGTTTGGGTGGATAAGTGAGCTTCCTTGGAACCTTCTTAGTCACTTGGAGAGTCTCAAAATCGTGGGTAAACCAAAACATAAGGAGTTGTTGTAGTGTGAACTCCTTGATTGCACTTAGGTCCGGATATGGTAAGTCTTGGTGTATGAGTGGTCTAGATTGAATCCGCTTGATCCTGTGGGTGCTGGAGCATCTTAGAAGCTTCTTGGAAGTCTCTAGATGAAGTATATGGTCTCCTGGTCGCCATATATGAGTTTGAAGTCTCCAAAACTTGGAATGTTCAAAATAAGGCAAGTGGAGGATCTTCCGGCTTAGAAATTGAATATCTTCCAAACCAAAACTGGTATTGCCACGAAACCAACTCTTAGAGATCCTATTTTGGATCAGGATTCCAGAACAAGTCGTTTTGTAGCTTAAAAATTCTTGGTTTGGTCTCCATGCTCCAATGAGTGACTGTTGGTCAAAATCGGGTAAGCTTGGAATCACCCAACTTGAAAACTTAATATCTCCTTTATGTGAGTTGCTATTGAGCTGATTCCACTTCGAGAAGCTTCCTGGTTGATCTAAGAATGTAGTCAATTTTGGTCTCTGGGCTGGACCAGTTGATAGTGGGATTCGTTTGGTCAATACAATGCTCATAGGAATCCTTGGACTTTTGGGCATCTCTCGGCTCCATGTGGCTTGAGTGGTGAGTTTGATAGACCTCTTGTTCAGCTATTGGTTTTATGACCTCATCATACTCTCCCTCTTCTAAAGGATTTGTCCTCAAATCTTCTTTCTTGATAATTATGTTGGGAGCCGCTGGTTTTGTTGGAGGTTCCATAATCCTTTCCACCCTTATGCCCCTCTTTTCTTCTATGCGTGTGAGATGTTTATCCAAGTTTTTGATTTCATCTTGGATACTTGAGATCAGTTCCCAAAAGGCAGCCTTATTTCCTTTATGGTTATTCATTACTCAGTGGTATAAGTGAAACCAAGAGAAAGAATACACAAGGATTAAAACAAAGAAAATAAGTAGAAGGATTGTTTTTTTATGTAAATAAAAAAAATTGCAAAAATAAAAATAATAAAAGTGAAGAAATCAAACAACCTAGTTTGATCCAGGACTTTTAAAGCTCTGATACCAAAATGATACGAGCTTTGGCATAAAAGTCTTGAGCCAAAACAGGGGTGAGCCGTTAGTTGGTCTAAGGACCTCTCTAACTAACTCGGGATAGGATGGAAGCGATAGTGGATCGAATGCACCACACTAGTTATGGATATACTAGTGATACAGCAGGGGCCTTGTTCTAATCACAAGAACAAGAAACAACAAAGACTCATTTTAAGACTAAAACGAAATACTTTATTGAAAAGAGAAGAATTCTCAAAGTGTTTATCAAAATCAAAGGTTGTTTTAAAATGATACAATGGAGTGAGCTTTTATAGGCTCGGCCCTAAGACATTTAAACAAATAAAATTCTGAAAATAAATCAACATAAATGCAAATAAATCAACCTAAATGAGAATCAATCAAAGGCTTGAATGATATGGCCTTTATTGCTTGATTTTGGCCAAATGAGGGAATATGTGATGATGCCTTTGTATCTTGATGGTTTGGGTGGATAAGTGAGCTTCCTTGGAACCTTCTTAGTCACTTGGAGAGTCTCAAAATCGTGGGTAAACCAAAACATAAGGAGTTGTTGTAGTGTGAACTCCTTGATTGCACTTAGGTCCGGATATGGTAAGTCTTGGTGTATGAGTGGTCTAGATTGAATCCGCTTGATCCTGTGGGTGCTGGAGCATCTTAGAAGCTTCTTGGAAGTCTCTAGATGAAGTATATGGTCTCCTGGTCGCCATATATGAGTTTGAAGTCTCCAAAACTTGGAATGTTCAAAATAAGGCAAGTGGAGGATCTTCCGGCTTAGAAATTGAATATCTTCCAAACCAAAACTGGTATTGCCACGAAACCAACTCTTAGAGATCCTATTTTGGATCAGGATTCCAGAACAAGTCGTTTTGTAGCTTAAAAATTCTTGGTTTGGTCTCCATGCTCCAATGAGTGACTGTTGGTCAAAATCGGGTAAGCTTGGAATCACCCAACTTGAAAACTTAATATCTCCTTTATGTGAGTTGCTATTGAGCTGATTCCACTTCGAGAAGCTTCCTGGTTGATCTAAGAATGTAGTCAATTTTGGTCTCTGGGCTGGACCAGTTGATAGTGGGATTCGTTTGGTCAATACAATGCTCATAGGAATCCTTGGACTTTTGGGCATCTCTCGGCTCCATGTGGCTTGAGTGGTGAGTTTGATAGACCTCTTGTTCAGCTATTGGTTTTATGACCTCATCATACTCTCCCTCTTCTAAAGGATTTGTCCTCAAATCTTCTTTCTTGATAATTATGTTGGGAGCCGCTGGTTTTGTTGGAGGTTCCATAATCCTTTCCACCCTTATGCCCCTCTTTTCTTCTATGCGTGTGAGATGTTTATCCAAGTTTTTGATTTCATCTTGGATACTTGAGATCAGTTCCCAAAAGGCAGCCTTATTTCCTTTATGGTTATTCATTACTCAGTGGTATAAGTGAAACCAAGAGAAAGAATACACAAGGATTAAAACAAAGAAAATAAGTAGAAGGATTGTTTTTTTATGTAAATAAAAAAAATTGCAAAAATAAAAATAATAAAAGTGAAGAAATCAAACAACCTAGTTTGATCCAGGACTTTTAAAGCTCTGATACCAAAATGATACGAGCTTTGGCATAAAAGTCTTGAGCCAAAACAGGGGTGAGCCGTTAGTTGGTCTAAGGACCTCTCTAACTAACTCGGGATAGGATGGAAGCGATAGTGGATCGAATGCACCACACTAGTTATGGATATACTAGTGATACAGCAGGGGCCTTGTTCTAATCACAAGAACAAGAAACAACAAAGACTCATTTTAAGACTAAAACGAAATACTTTATTGAAAAGAGAAGAATTCTCAAAGTGTTTATCAAAATCAAAGGTTGTTTTAAAATGATACAATGGAGTGAGCTTTTATAGGCTCGGCCCTAAGACATTTAAACAAATAAAATTCTGAAAATAAATCAACATAAATGCAAATAAATCAACCTAAATGAGAATCAATCAAAGGCTTGAATGATATGGCCTTTATTGCTTGATTTTGGCCAAATGAGGGAATATGTGATGATGCCTTTGTATCTTGATGGTTTGGGTGGATAAGTGAGCTTCCTTGGAACCTTCTTAGTCACTTGGAGAGTCTCAAAATCGTGGGTAAACCAAAACATAAGGAGTTGTTGTAGTGTGAACTCCTTGATTGCACTTAGGTCCGGATATGGTAAGTCTTGGTGTATGAGTGGTCTAGATTGAATCCGCTTGATCCTGTGGGTGCTGGAGCATCTTAGAAGCTTCTTGGAAGTCTCTAGATGAAGTATATGGTCTCCTGGTCGCCATATATGAGTTTGAAGTCTCCAAAACTTGGAATGTTCAAAATAAGGCAAGTGGAGGATCTTCCGGCTTAGAAATTGAATATCTTCCAAACCAAAACTGGTATTGCCACGAAACCAACTCTTAGAGATCCTATTTTGGATCAGGATTCCAGAACAAGTCGTTTTGGAGCTTAAAAATTCTTGGTTTGGTCTCCATGCTCCAATGAGTGACTGTTGGTCAAAATCGGGTAAGCTTGGAATCACCCAACTTGAAAACTTAATATCTCCTTTATGTGAGTTGCTATTGAGCTGATTCCACTTCGAGAAGCTTCCTGGTTGATCTAAGAATGTAGTCAATTTGGTCTCTGGGCTGGACCAGTTGATAGTGGGATTCGTTTGGTCAATACAATGCTCATAGGAATCCTTGGACTTTTGGGCATCTCTCGGCTCCATGTGGCTTGAGTGGTGAGTTTGATAGACCTCTTGTTCAGCTATTGGTTTTATGACCTCATCATACTCTCCCTCTTCTAAAGGATTTGTCCTCAAATCTTCTTTCTTGATAATTATGTTGGGAGCCGCTGGTTTTGTTGGAGGTTCCATAATCCTTTCCACCCTTATGCCCCTCTTTTCTTCTATGCATGTGAGATGTTTATCCAAGTTTTTGATTTCATCTTGGATACTTGAGATCAGTTCCCAAAAGGCAGCCTTATTTCCTTTATGGTTATTCATTACTCAGTGGTATAAGTGAAACCAAGAGAAAGAATACACAAGGATTAAAACAAAGAAAATAAGTAGAAGGATTGTTTTTTTTATGTAAATAAAAAAATTGCAAAAATAAAAATAATAAAAGTGAAGAAATCAAACAACCTAGTTTGATCCAGGACTTTTAAAGCTCTGATACCAAAATGATACGAGCTTTGGCATAAAAGTCTTGAGCCAAAACAGGGGTGAGCTGTTAGTTGGTCTAAGGACCTCTCTAACTAACTCGGGATAGGATGGAAGCGATAGTGGATCGAATGCACCACACTAGTTATGGATATACTAGTGATACAGCAGGGGCCTTGTTCTAATCACAAGAACAAGAAACAACAAAGACTCATTTTTAGACTAAAACGAAATACTTTATTGAAAAGAGAAGAATTCTCAAAGTGTTTATCAAAATCAAAGGTTGTTTTAAAATGATACAATGGAGTGAGCTTTTATAGGCTCGGCCCTAAGACATTTAAACAAATAAAATTCTGAAAATAAATCAACATAAATGCAAATAAATCAACCTAAATGAGAATCAATCAAAGGCTTGAATGATATGGCCTTTAATGCTTGATTTTGGCCAAATGAGGGAATATGTGGTGATGCCTTTGTATCTTGATGGTTTGGGTGGATAAGTGAGCTTCCTTGGAACCTTCTTAGTCACTTGGAGAGTCTCAAAATCGTGGGTAAACCAAAACATAAGGAGTTGTTGTAGTGTGAACTCCTTGATTGCACTTAGGTCCGGATATGGTAAGTCTTGGTGTATGAGTGGTCTAGATTGAATCCGCTTGATCCTGTGGGTGCTGGAGCATCTTAGAAGCTTCTTGGAAGTCTCTAGATGAAGTATATGGTCTCCTGGTCGCCATATATGAGTTTGAAGTCTCCAAAACTTGGAATGTTCAAAATAAGGCAAGTGGAGGATCTTCCGGCTTAGAAATTGAATATCTTCCAAACCAAAACTGGTATTGCCACGAAACCAACTCTTAGAGATCCTATTTTGGATCAGGATTCCAGAACAAGTCGTTTTGGAGCTTAAAAATTCTTGGTTTGGTCTCCATGCTCCAATGAGTGACTGTTGGTCAAAATCGGGTAAGCTTGGAATCACCCAACTTGAAAACTTAATATCTCCTTCATGTGAGTTGCTATTGAGCTGATTCCACTTCGAGAAGCTTCCTGGTTGATCTAAGAATGTAGTCAATTTGGTCTCTGGGCTGGACCAGTTGATAGTGGGATTCGTTTGGTCAATACAATGCTCATAGGAATCCTTGGACTTTTGGGCATCTCTCGGCTCCATGTGGCTTGAGTGGTGAGTTTGATAGACCTCTTGTTCAGCTATTGGTTTTATGACCTCATCATACTCTCCCTCTTCTAAAGGATTTGTCCTCAAATCTTCTTTCTTGATAATTATGTTGGGAGCCGCTGGTTTTGTTGGAGGTTCCATAATCCTTTCCACCCTTATGCCCCTCTTTTCTTCTATGCGTGTGAGATGTTTATCCAAGTTTTTGATTTCATCTTGGATACTTGAGATCAGTTCCCAAAAGGCAGCCTTATTTCCTTTATGGTTATTCATTACTCAGTGGTATAAGTGAAACCAAGAGAAAGAATACACAAGGATTAAAACAAAGAAAATAAGTAGAAGGATTGTTTTTTTTATGTAAATAAAAAAAATTGCAAAAATAAAAATAATAAAAGTGAAGAAATCAAACAACCTAGTTTGATCCAGGACTTTTAAAGCTCTGATACCAAAATGATACGAGCTTTGGCATAAAAGTCTTGAGCCAAAACAGGGGTGAGCCGTTAGTTGGTCTAAGGACCTCTCTAACTAACTCGGGATAGGATGGAAGCGATAGTGGATCGAATGCACCACACTAGTTATGGATATACTAGTGATACAGCAGGGGCCTTGTTCTAATCACAAGAACAAGAAACAACAAAGACTCATTTTAAGACTAAAACGAAATACTTTATTGAAAAGAGAAGAATTCTCAAAGTGTTTATCAAAATCAAAGGTTGTTTTAAAATGATACAATGGAGTGAGCTTTTATAGGCTCGGCCCTAAGACATTTAAACAAATAAAATTCTGAAAATAAATCAACATAAATGCAAATAAATCAACCTAAATGAGAATCAATCAAAGGCTTGAATGATATGGCCTTTAATGCTTGATTTTGGCCAAATGAGGGAATATGTGATGATGCCTTTGTATCTTGATGGTTTGGGTGGATAAGTGAGCTTCCTTGGAACCTTCTTAGTCACTTGGAGAGTCTCAAAATCGTGGGTAAACCAAAACATAAGGAGTTGTTGTAGTGTGAACTCCTTGATTGCACTTAGGTCCGGATATGGTAAGTCTTGGTGTATGAGTGGTCTAGATTGAATCCGCTTGATCCTGTGGGTGCTGGAGCATCTTAGAAGCTTCTTGGAAGTCTCTAGATGAAGTATATGGTCTCCTGGTCGCCATATATGAGTTTGAAGTCTCCAAAACTTGGAATGTTCAAAATAAGGCAAGTGGAGGATCTTCCGGCTTAGAAATTGAATATCTTCCAAACCAAAACTGGTATTGCCACGAAACCAACTCTTAGAGATCCTATTTTGGATCAGGATTCCAGAACAAGTCGTTTTGGAGCTTAAAAATTCTTGGTTTGGTCTCCATGCTCCAATGAGTGACTGTTGGTCAAAATCGGGTAAGCTTGGAATCACCCAACTTGAAAACTTAATATCTCCTTCATGTGAGTTGCTATTGAGCTGATTCCACTTCGAGAAGCTTCCTGGTTGATCTAAGAATGTAGTCAATTTGGTCTCTGGGCTGGACCAGTTGATAGTGGGATTCGTTTGGTCAATACAATGCTCATAGGAATCCTTGGACTTTTGGGCATCTCTCGGCTCCATGTGGCTTGAGTGGTGAGTTTGATAGACCTCTTGTTCAGCTATTGGTTTTATGACCTCATCATACTCTCCCTCTTCTAAAGGATTTGTCCTCAAATCTTCTTTCTTGATAATTATGTTGGGAGCCGCTGGTTTTGTTGGAGGTTCCATAATCCTTTCCACCCTTATGCCCCTCTTTTCTTCTATGCGTGTGAGATGTTTATCCAAGTTTTTGATTTCATCTTGGATACTTGAGATCAGTTCCCAAAAGGCAGCCTTATTTCCTTTATGGTTATTCATTACTCAGTGGTATAAGTGAAACCAAGAGAAAGAATACACAAGGATTAAAACAAAGAAAATAAGTAGAAGGATTGTTTTTTTTATGTAAATAAAAAAAATTGCAAAAATAAAAATAATAAAAGTGAAGAAATCAAACAACCTAGTTTGATCCAGGACTTTTAAAGCTCTGATACCAAAATGATACGAGCTTTGGCATAAAAGTCTTGAGCCAAAACAGGGGTGAGCCGTTAGTTGGTCTAAGGACCTCTCTAACTAACTCGGGATAGGATGGAAGCGATAGTGGATCGAATGCACCACACTAGTTATGGATATACTAGTGATACAGCAGGGGCCTTGTTCTAATCACAAGAACAAGAAACAACAAAGACTCATTTTAAGACTAAAACGAAATACTTTATTGAAAAGAGAAGAATTCTCAAAGTGTTTATCAAAATCAAAGGTTGTTTTAAAATGATACAATGGAGTGAGCTTTTATAGGCTCGGCCCTAAGACATTTAAACAAATAAAATTCTGAAAATAAATCAACATAAATGCAAATAAATCAACCTAAATGAGAATCAATCAAAGGCTTGAATGATATGGCCTTTAATGCTTGATTTTGGCCAAATGAGGGAATATGTGATGATGCCTTTGTATCTTGATGGTTTGGGTGGATAAGTGAGCTTCCTTGGAACCTTCTTAGTCACTTGGAGAGTCTCAAAATCGTGGGTAAACCAAAACATAAGGAGTTGTTGTAGTGTGAACTCCTTGATTGCACTTAGGTCCGGATATGGTAAGTCTTGGTGTATGAGTGGTCTAGATTGAATCCGCTTGATCCTGTGGGTGCTGGAGCATCTTAGAAGCTTCTTGGAAGTCTCTAGATGAAGTATATGGTCTCCTGGTCGCCATATATGAGTTTGAAGTCTCCAAAACTTGGAATGTTCAAAATAAGGCAAGTGGAGGATCTTCCGGCTTAGAAATTGAATATCTTCCAAACCAAAACTGGTATTGCCACGAAACCAACTCTTAGAGATCCTATTTTGGATCAGGATTCCAGAACAAGTCGTTTTGGAGCTTAAAAATTCTTGGTTTGGTCTCCATGCTCCAATGAGTGACTGTTGGTCAAAATCGGGTAAGCTTGGAATCACCCAACTTGAAAACTTAATATCTCCTTCATGTGAGTTGCTATTGAGCTGATTCCACTTCGAGAAGCTTCCTGGTTGATCTAAGAATGTAGTCAATTTGGTCTCTGGGCTGGACCAGTTGATAGTGGGATTCGTTTGGTCAATACAATGCTCATAGGAATCCTTGGACTTTTGGGCATCTCTCGGCTCCATGTGGCTTGAGTGGTGAGTTTGATAGACCTCTTGTTCAGCTATTGGTTTTATGACCTCATCATACTCTCTCTCTTCTAAAGGATTTGTCCTCAAATCTTCTTTCTTGATAATTATGTTGGGAGCCGCTGGTTTTGTTGGAGGTTCCATAATCCTTTCCACCCTTATGCCCCTCTTTTCTTCTATGCGTGTGAGATGTTTATCCAAGTTTTTGATTTCATCTTGGATACTTGAGATCAGTTCCCAAAAGGCAGCCTTATTTCCTTTATGGTTATTCATTACTCAGTGGTATAAGTGAAACCAAGAGAAAGAATACACAAGGATTAAAACAAAGAAAATAAGTAGAAGGATTGTTTTTTTTATGTAAATAAAAAAAATTGCAAAAATAAAAATAATAAAAGTGAAGAAATCAAACAACCTAGTTTGATCCAGGACTTTTAAAGCTCTGATACTAAAATGATACGAGCTTTGGCATAAAAGTCTTGAGCCAAAACAGGGGTGAGCCGTTAGTTGGTCTAAGGACCTCTCTAACTAACTCGGGATAGGATGGAAGCGATAGTGCATCGAATGCACCACACTAGTTATGGATATACTAGTGATACAGCAGGGGCCTTGTTCTAATCACAAGAACAAGAAACAACAAAGACTCATTTTAAGACTAAAACGAAATACTTTATTGAAAAGAGAAGAATTCTCAAAGTGTTTATCAAAATCAAAGGTTGTTTTAAAATGATACAATGGAGTGAGCTTTTATAGGCTCGGCCCTAAGACATTTAAACAAATAAAATTCTGAAAATAAATCAACATAAATGCAAATAAATCAACCTAAATGAGAATCAATCAAAGGCTTGAATGATATGGCCTTTAATGCTTGATTTTGGCCAAATGAGGGAATATGTGATGATGCCTTTGTATCTTGATGGTTTGGGTGGATAAGTGAGCTTCCTTGGAACCTTCTTAGTCACTTGGAGAGTCTCAAAATCGTGGGTAAACCAAAACATAAGGAGTTGTTGTAGTGTGAACTCCTTGATTGCACTTAGGTCCGGATATGGTAAGTCTTGGTGTATGAGTGGTCTAGATTGAATCCGCTTGATCCTGTGGGTGCTGGAGCATCTTAGAAGCTTCTTGGAAGTCTCTAGATGAAGTATATGGTCTCCTGGTCGCCATATATGAGTTTGAAGTCTCCAAAACTTGGAATGTTCAAAATAAGGCAAGTGGAGGATCTTCCGGCTTAGAAATTGAATATCTTCCAAACCAAAACTGGTATTGCCACGAAACCAACTCTTAGAGATCCTATTTTGGATCAGGATTCCAGAACAAGTCGTTTTGGAGCTTAAAAATTCTTGGTTTGGTCTCCATGCTCCAATGAGTGACTGTTGGTCAAAATCGGGTAAGCTTGGAATCACCCAACTTGAAAACTTAATATCTCCTTCATGTGAGTTGCTATTGAGCTGATTCCACTTCGAGAAGCTTCCTGGTTGATCTAAGAATGTAGTCAATTTGGTCTCTGGGCTGGACCAGTTGATAGTGGGATTCGTTTGGTCAATACAATGCTCATAGGAATCCTTGGACTTTTGGGCATCTCTCGGCTCCATGTGGCTTGAGTGGTGAGTTTGATAGACCTCTTGTTCAGCTATTGGTTTTATGACCTCATCATACTCTCTCTCTTCTAAAGGATTTGTCCTCAAATCTTCTTTCTTGATAATTATGTTGGGAGCCGCTGGTTTTGTTGGAGGTTCCATAATCCTTTCCACCCTTATGCCCCTCTTTTCTTCTATGCGTGTGAGATGTTTATCCAAGTTTTTGATTTCATCTTGGATACTTGAGATCAGTTCCCAAAAGGCAGCCTTATTTCCTTTATGGTTATTCATTACTCAGTGGTATAAGTGAAACCAAGAGAAAGAATACACAAGGATTAAAACAAAGAAAATAAGTAGAAGGATTGTTTTTTTTATGTAAATAAAAAAAATTGCAAAAATAAAAATAATAAAAGTGAAGAAATCAAACAACCTAGTTTGATCCAGGACTTTTAAAGCTCTGATACTAAAATGATACGAGCTTTGGCATAAAAGTCTTGAGCCAAAACAGGGGTGAGCCGTTAGTTGGTCTAAGGACCTCTCTAACTAACTCGGGATAGGATGGAAGCGATAGTGCATCGAATGCACCACACTAGTTATGGATATACTAGTGATACAGCAGGGGCCTTGTTCTAATCACAAGAACAAGAAACAACAAAGACTCATTTTAAGACTAAAACGAAATACTTTATTGAAAAGAGAAGAATTCTCAAAGTGTTTATCAAAATCAAAGGTTGTTTTAAAATGATACAATGGAGTGAGCTTTTATAGGCTCGGCCCTAAGACATTTAAACAAATAAAATTCTGAAAATAAATCAACATAAATGCAAATAAATCAACCTAAATGAGAATCAATCAAAGGCTTGAATGATATGGCCTTTAATGCTTGATTTTGGCCAAATGAGGGAATATGTGATGATGCCTTTGTATCTTGATGGTTTGGGTGGATAAGTGAGCTTCCTTGGAACCTTCTTAGTCACTTGGAGAGTCTCAAAATCGTGGGTAAACCAAAACATAAGGAGTTGTTGTAGTGTGAACTCCTTGATTGCACTTAGGTCCGGATATGGTAAGTCTTGGTGTATGAGTGGTCTAGATTGAATCCGCTTGATCCTGTGGGTGCTGGAGCATCTTAGAAGCTTCTTGGAAGTCTCTAGATGAAGTATATGGTCTCCTGGTCGCCATATATGAGTTTGAAGTCTCCAAAACTTGGAATGTTCAAAATAAGGCAAGTGGAGGATCTTCCGGCTTAGAAATTGAATATCTTCCAAACCAAAACTGGTATTGCCACGAAACCAACTCTTAGAGATCCTATTTTGGATCAGGATTCCAGAACAAGTCGTTTTGGAGCTTAAAAATTCTTGGTTTGGTCTCCATGCTCCAATGAGTGACTGTTGGTCAAAATCGGGTAAGCTTGGAATCACCCAACTTGAAAACTTAATATCTCCTTCATGTGAGTTGCTATTGAGCTGATTCCACTTCGAGAAGCTTCCTGGTTGATCTAAGAATATAGTCAATTTGGTCTATGGGCTGGACCAGTTGATAGTGGGATTCGTTTGGTCAATACAATGCTCATAGGAATCCTTGGACTTTTGGGCATCTCTCGGCTCCATGTGGCTTGAGTGGTGAGTTTGATAGACCTCTTGTTCAGCTATTGGTTTTATGACCTCATCATACTCTCCCTCTTCTAAAGGATTTGTCCTCAAATCTTCTTTCTTGATAATTATGTTGGGAGCCGCTGGTTTTGTTGGAGGTTCCATAATCCTTTCCACCCTTATGCCCCTCTTTTCTTCTATGCGTGTGAGATGTTTATCCAAGTTTTTGATTTCATCTTGGATACTTGAGATCAGTTCCCAAAAGGCAGCCTTATTTCCTTTATGGTTATTCATTACTCAGTGGTATAAGTGAAACCGAGAGAAAGAATACACAAGGATTAAAACAAAGAAAATAAGTAGAAGGGTTGTTTTTTTTATGTAAATAAAAAAAATTGCAAAAATAAAAATAATAAAAGTGAAGAAATCAAACAACCTAGTTTGATCCAGGACTTTTAAAGCTCTGATACCAAAATGATACGAGCTTTGGCATAAAAGTCTTGAGCCAAAACAGGGGTGAGCCGTTAGTTGGTCTAAGGACCTCTCTAACTAACTCGGGATAGGATGGAAGCGATAGTGGATCGAATGCACCACAATAGTTATGGATATACTAGTGATACAGCAGGGGCCTTGTTCTAATCACAAGAACAAGAAACAACAAAGACTCATTTTAAGACTAAAACGAAATACTTTATTGAAAAGAGAAGAATTCTCAAAGTGTTTATCAAAATCAAAGGTTGTTTTAAAATGATACAATGGAGTGAGCTTTTATAGGCTCGGCCCTAAGACATTTAAACAAATAAAATTCTGAAAATAAATCAACATAAATGCAAATAAATCAACCTAAATGAGAATCAATCAAAGGCTTGAATGATATGGCCTTTAATGCTTGATTTTGGCCAAATGAGGGAATATGTGATGATGCCTTTGTATCTTGATGGTTTGGGTGGATAAGTGAGCTTCCTTGGAACCTTCTTAGTCACTTGGAGAGTCTCAAAATCGTGGGTAAACCAAAACATAAGGAGTTGTTGTAGTGTGAACTCCTTGATTGCACTTAGGTCCGGATATGGTAAGTCTTGGTGTATGGGTGGTCTAGATTGAATCCGCTTGATCCTGTGGGTGCTGGAGCATCTTAGAAGCTTCTTGGAAGTCTCTAGATGAAGTATATGGTCTCCTGGTCGCCATATATGAGTTTGAAGTCTCCAAAACTTGGAATGTTCAAAATAAGGCAAGTGGAGGATCTTCCGGCTTAGAAATTGAATATCTTCCAAACCAAAACTGGTATTGCCACGAAACCAACTCTTAGAGATCCTATTTTGGATCAGGATTCCAGAACAAGTCGTTTTGGAGCTTAAAAATTCTTGGTTTGGTCTCCATGCTCCAATGAGTGACTGTTGGTCAAAATCGGGTAAGCTTGGAATCACCCAACTTGAAAACTTAATATCTCCTTCATGTGAGTTGCTATTGAGCTGATTCCACTTCGAGAAGCTTCCTGGTTGATCTAAGAATGTAGTCAATTTGGTCTCTGGGCTGGACCAGTTGATAGTGGGATTCGTTTGGTCAATACAATGCTCATAGGAATCCTTGGACTTTTGGGCATCTCTCGGCTCCATGTGGCTTGAGTGGTGAGTTTGATAGACCTCTTGTTCAGCTATTGGTTTTATGACCTCATCATACTCTCTCTCTTCTAAAGTATTTGTCCTCAAATCTTCTTTCTTGATAATTATGTTGGGAGCCGCTGGTTTTGTTGGAGGTTCCATAATCATTTCCACCCTTATGCCCCTCTTTTCTTCTATGCGTGTGAGATGTTTATCCAAGTTTTTGATTTCATCTTGGATACTTGAGATCAGTTCCCAAAAGGCAGCCTTATTTCCTTTATGGTTATTCATTACTCAGTGGTATAAGTGAAACCAAGAGAAAGAATACACAAGGATTAAAACAAAGAAAATAAGTAGAAGGATTGTTTTTTTTATGTAAATAAAAAAAATTGCAAAAATAAAAATAATAAAAGTGAAGAAATCAAACAACCTAGTTTGATCCAGGACTTTTAAAGCTCTGATACTAAAATGATACGAGCTTTGGCATAAAAGTCTTGAGCCAAAACAGGGGTGAGCCGTTAGTTGGTCTAAGGACCTCTCTAACTAACTCGGGATAGGATGGAAGTGATAGTGCATCGAATGCACCACACTAGTTATGGATATACTAGTGATACAGCAGGGGCCTTGTTCTAATCACAAGAACAAGAAACAACAAAGACTCATTTTAAGACTAAAACGAAATACTTTATTGAAAAGAGAAGAATTCTCAAAGTGTTTATCAAAATCAAAGGTTGTTTTAAAATGATACAATGGAGTGAGCTTTTATAGGCTCGGCCCTAAGACATTTAAACAAATAAAATTCTGAAAATAAATCAACATAAATGCAAATAAATCAACCTAAATGAGAATCAATCAAAGGCTTGAATGATATGGCCTTTAATGCTTGATTTTGGCCAAATGAGGGAATATGTGATGATGCCTTTGTATCTTGATGGTTTGGGTGGATAAGTGAGCTTCCTTGGAACCTTCTTAGTCACTTGGAGAGTCTCAAAATCGTGGGTAAACCAAAACATAAGGAGTTGTTGTAGTGTGAACTCCTTGATTGCACTTAGGTCCGGATATGGTAAGTCTTGGTATATGAGTGGTCTAGATTGAATCCGCTTGATCCTGTGGGTGCTGGAGCATCTTAGAAGCTTCTTGGAAGTCTCTAGATGAAGTATATGGTCTCCTGGTCGCCATATATGAGTTTGAAGTCTCCAAAACTTGGAATGTTCAAAATAAGGCAAGTGGAGGATCTTCCGGCTTAGAAATTGAATATCTTCCAAACCAAAACTGGTATTGCCACGAAACCAACTCTTAGAGATCCTATTTTGGATCAGGATTCCAGAACAAGTCGTTTTGGAGCTTAAAAATTCTTGGTTTGGTCTCCATGCTCCAATGAGTGACTGTTGGTCAAAATCGGGTAAGCTTGGAATCACCCAACTTGAAAACTTAATATCTCCTTCATGTGAGTTGCTATTGAGCTGATTCCACTTCGAGAAGCTTCCTGGTTGATCTAAGAATATAGTCAATTTGGTCTATGGGCTGGACCAGTTGATAGTGGGATTCGTTTGGTCAATACAATGCTCATAGGAATCCTTGGACTTTTGGGCATCTCTCGGCTCCATGTGGCTTGAGTGGTGAGTTTGATAGACCTCTTGTTCAGCTATTGGTTTTATGACCTCATCATACTCTCCCTCTTCTAAAGGATTTGTCCTCAAATCTTCTTTCTTGATAATTATGTTGGGAGCCGCTGGTTTTGTTGGAGGTTCCATAATCCTTTCCACCCTTATGCCCCTCTTTTCTTCTATGCGTGTGAGATGTTTATCCAAGTTTTTGATTTCATCTTGTATACTTGAGATCAGTTCCCAAAAGGCAGCCTTATTTCCTTTATGGTTATTCATTACTCAGTGGTATAAGTGAAACCGAGAGAAAGAATACACAAGGATTAAAACAAAGAAAATAAGTAGAAGGGTTGTTTTTTTATGTAAATAAAAAAAATTGCAAAAATAAAAATAATAAAAGTGAAGAAATCAAACAACCTAGTTTGATCCAGGACTTTTAAAGCTCTGATACCAAAATGATACGAGCTTTGGCATAAAAGTCTTGAGCCAAAACAGGGGTGAGCCGTTAGTTGGTCTAAGGACCTCTCTAACTAACTCGGGATAGGATGGAAGCGATAGTGGATCGAATGCACCACAATAGTTATGGATATACTAGTGATACAGCAGGGGCCTTGTTCTAATCACAAGAACAAGAAACAACAAAGACTCATTTTAAGACTAAAACGAAATACTTTATTGAAAAGAGAAGAATTCTCAAAGTGTTTATCAAAATCAAAGGTTGTTTTAAAATGATACAATGGAGTGAGCTTTTATAGGCTCGGCCCTAAGACATTTAAACAAATAAAATTCTGAAAATAAATCAACATAAATGCAAATAAATCAACCTAAATGAGAATCAATCAAAGGCTTGAATGATATGGCCTTTAATGCTTGATTTTGGCCAAATGAGGGAATATGTGATGATGCCTTTGTATCTTGATGGTTTGGGTGGATAAGTGAGCTTCCTTGGAACCTTCTTAGTCACTTGGAGAGTCTCAAAATCGTGGGTAAACCAAAACATAAGGAGTTGTTGTAGTGTGAACTCCTTGATTGCACTTAGGTCCGGATATGGTAAGTCTTGGTGTATGGGTGGTCTAGATTGAATCCGCTTGATCCTGTGGGTGCTGGAGCATCTTAGAAGCTTCTTGGAAGTCTCTAGATGAAGTATATGGTCTCCTGGTCGCCATATATGAGTTTGAAGTCTCCAAAACTTGGAATGTTCAAAATAAGGCAAGTGGAGGATCTTCCGGCTTAGAAATTGAATATCTTCCAAACCAAAACTGGTATTGCCACGAAACCAACTCTTAGAGATCCTATTTTGGATCAGGATTCCAGAACAAGTCTTTTTGGAGCTTAAAAATTCTTGGTTTGGTCTCCATGCTCCAATGAGTGACTGTTGGTCAAAATCGGGTAAGCTTGGAATCACCCAACTTGAAAACTTAATATCTCCTTCATGTGAGTTGCTATTGAGCTGATTCCACTTCGAGAAGCTTCCTGGTTGATCTAAGAATGTAGTCAATTTGGTCACTGGGCTGGACCAGTTGATAGTGGGAATCGTTTGGTCAATACAATGCTCATAGGAATCCTTGGACTTTTGGGCATCTCTCGGCTCCATGTGGCTTGAGTGGTGAGTTTGATAGACCTCTTGTTCAGCTATTGGTTTTATGACCTCATCATACTCTCTCTCTTCTAAAGGATTTGTCCTCAAATCTTCTTTCTTGATAATTATGTTGGGAGCTGCTGGTTTTGTTGGAGGTTCCATAATCCTTTCCACCCTTATGCCCCTCTTTTCTTCTATGCGTGTGAGATGTTTATCCAAGTTTTTGATTTCATCTTGGATACTTGAGATCAGTTCCCAAAAGGCAGCCTTATTTCCTTTATGGTTATTCATTACTCAGTGGTATAAGTGAAACCAAGAGAAAGAATACACAAGGATTAAAACATAGAAAATAAGTAGAAGGATTGTTTTTTTTATGTAAATAAAAAAAATTGCAAAAATAAAAATAATAAAAGTGAAGAAATCAAACAACCTAGTTTGATCCAGGACTTTTAAAGCTCTGATACCAAAATGATACGAGCTTTGGCATAAAAGTCTTGAGCCAAAACAGGGGTGAGCCGTTAGTTGGTCTAAGGACCTCTCTAACTAACTCGGGATAGGATGGAAGCGATAGTGGATCGAATGCACCACACTAGTTATGGATATACTAGTGATACAGCAGGGGCCTTGTTCTAATCACAAGAACAAGAAACAACAAAGACTCATTTTAAGACTAAAACGAAATACTTTATTGAAAAGAGAAGAATTCTCAAAGTGTTTATCAAAATCAAAGGTTGTTTTAAAATGATACAATGGAGTGAGCTTTTATAGGCTCGGTCCTAAGACATTTAAACAAATAAAATTCTGAAAATAAATCAACATAAATGCAAATAAATCAACCTAAATGAGAATCAATCAAAGGCTTGAATGATATGGCCTTTAATGCTTGATTTTGGCCAAATGAGGGAATATGTGATGATGCCTTTGTATCTTGATGGTTTGGGTGGATAAGTGAGCTTCCTTGGAACCTTCTTAGTCACTTGGAGAGTCTCAAAATCGTGGGTAAACCAAAACATAAGGAGTTGTTGTAGTGTGAACTCCTTGATTGCACTTAGGTCCGGATATGGTAAGTCTTGGTGTATGAGTGGTCTAGATTGAATCCGCTTGATCCTGTGGGTGCTGGAGCATCTTAGAAGCTTCTTGGAAGTCTCTAGATGAAGTATATGGTCTCCTGGTCGCCATATATGAGTTTGAAGTCTCCAAAACTTGGAATGTTCAAAATAAGGCAAGTGGAGGATCTTCCGGCTTAGAAATTGAATATCTT